>JAWWEU010000081.1:94919339-94940786 GCA_035583155.1 Acropternis orthonyx | reverse complement strand
GGAGTTTCACAATGGGTGATTTACACTCTGGGGTGAATCATAGCATATTTTTGGAAACCCTGATGGCCCATTAGCAGGCATGACCCCCTCAGGCTGGGTGTGAAGGTGCTAATGGCTCCCCGGAAAGGTGTTACCACACCTGAGTCATTGGTGTGAAGACAGGAAACCTTTCTTATCTCACAGAAGTTCCCAAACACCCAGCTTGCAGCCTGAAGGGTCAGCTGTGCCCTGGGCAGCTGCTGCAAATGATCCATTGTTAACATTTCATGAGAAAATACATAGAAGGTGTAGAATACACAGTCTTAGTCACACACACAGAGTGACAAACTGGTCCTGGTCACTATAACCAGGACAATTGTTCAAGGTCAGGCTGGATGGATCTCTGAGCAACCTGGTCTAATGAAAGGTGTAGCTGCCCATGGCATGGGGTTTGGAATTAGATGATCTTTAAGGTCCTTTCTAACTAAACCATTCTATGATTCTATATTCAGATGGTGAAGACAGGAGTAATGACACAGGAAGAAAGATGCCCTTTGCCATGCTGGCTGGCAGCTAACAAATAAGTGAATCAAGCTGTTCAAGATATTCTTGGGAGAAAAAAAACACATACTGTTCCACTTACTGATCTATTGTTGTAGTGCAGCTTTCTATGAAAATCTCAGCACTTGAAAGACAGATTCCAGAACAGGAACCAAGAAGAGACTTTCAGGGCAGACAGCACATGGGCAGTCTAAAGATGGTGGCACATTTCTTGTCACAGTAATACTGAGAAGATTGACTCTTAAAACAAGTTGAATAGAAAATATGATGGAATTAAAATACCAAAATATTTTTCAGCAAGTGCCAATGGAGAAAATGAACCCTATACACTGATACCAGAAGAAGAAATGGGCATTTATAACCACAAATATTGTGAAACAGATAAATTATGAATCCATAAAAGTAGTTCAGTTTTTAGTTTAATTTTTTTCTTAATATTATTTTCCAGGTACCTAAGGATGTTTTGAAAGCTCAGTAATATAAAGAATTAAATTTCTGCCAAGACAAAATTGCTGCACCTTGTAAAACACTGTTAGCAACTGACAATTTAAATAAAATTCAGTGTGTGAAACATATTTTGATCTGTTTTGAAGTAGCTTCTACTGACTAGTCTTTTATTTATTAATAGCTTTTATTGCACATAGATTGCCAAAAATTACAATATTTAAACTCAGAAAAAAAAAAAAATCCAGTCAGTGTTGCTGTATCAAAATATTCCATTTTACTGGCTAATATAAAGAAATGTGACCACAAGGGAAAAAAAAAAGGCACAGAGGGTTACAGATAGTGGCACATTTAGAATATATTGGCTCAATAAAAATTGCATTAAAGGTCCAGAAAATTATGTAGAAAATATAGTAAAATAAAAAAGAAAGTTTAGTTAATCTCTATAGTATAGTTCACAAGATAAAATCAAAGTAGAGTATTAGTTGCAGTCCTGGTGAGGTGTACTCTGTGCTTTCTGACTAAAGTCAAAACATGGCATGGGATATTACAATAAGGGAAAGAGATCTTGTCCTCTCACCTTACATACTGTCACCTATCATTACCTAGAAACATAATAATGTCACCATCTGGCTTTAGATGAGACTTTTACTACAAAATTAACTTAATTGTCAGTGGAAGTCAAGATATAATAGCAATCTTGAGTGGCAAATACACTGGTCAAAATGTCATCTTTCCTATAGAACACCAGGCAAGATTTCTCGTTATCTACTTTAGAGTTCCTGCAAAATAAGTCTCTCCCTGCACTATTTCTTAAATACTTCCAAAAACGTGATGCTCACAAGTGGTCTGAGTAAATTCTTGCAAAGCTGAAAATTACTTCAAGGATTGAGAGAGAGAAAAAAGCAGGGAAATTGTAGCTACAGAGTTTTTAAGGCTCCTTTGGTCTAGACAAAATGTTGCTGCTGTTGCTACATAACTGCAGACCTGAAGAGACTGATAATCAAAGTGATGAGTCATTCTCTGGGTAATCTCAATTAAGTGGTTTCTAGTGTTCAGCAAATTCTTCTTAAATGTATTTTGCTTCACAGAAGTGGACAAACAACAATATAACATTGTTTTAACCTTGTAGGAAAATGTCTGACTTCATTAGTAGTTTTGTGAAGATTTACATCTTCAGTTAATGACACCATCTGTCTAAGAATATTTTTCCCAAATCATCATTAGAAAAGCACTGGTTTAAAGGTTAGGTACTTAAGGGTGGCTTAAACTATCCTCATTCAAATCAATTCATGTCCATCTTTTATTATATTCACTTTTTTGTCCAAATGTTTTCTAGGTCTGTGTTTGACTCAAATGTCAAACTTCTAGGGCAGTATTAGAAAACTTGTCAAATATATTTATAAAGGAAAAGCAAATTATCTTCTCAATTTTTTTTGCTGTGTGCTAGAAATATTGCAGCCCATTTTAAAACTTCCATTTTAAAGCAATAGTTTCAGTGCTCAATTTGTCCAAGAAAATTTACCTAAACTGTATTAAATTCTTGCATTACATGAGACTGAAAACCAATTATGTAATTCAGTATCTGAATCTAAGTGGCAAGAAACTAAAAGTATTACTGAAGTTTGAAGGGTTTAAGTTTTAATGTCTCACTTAATTCCATGCTCTAACTGTCTGCTTCTCAGACTTAAAAACAAAAAAACAAACAAACAAAAAAAACCCCTGATGTAGAGAAGGGGAAGGGAAATATTTTCTACCACCTTTTCTAGTCCAAGTGCAAAAAGACATCAAATAAACTAGCAGGAACAAAAGGAACTAAAGAAAATATGTTCATATACTATGCATAGAGAATTCATGGAAGTCCTTGCCACAAAACTTTGCAGTGCTGAAGGGGTTGAATGGTTTCACAGAAGAGGACACATGACCTTTTATGTACATCATGGAATATTCTACTTTGATCACCAAGGAGCCTCTGAGATTCAGCTCAGTGGTTATTGGGAATTTACCAATAGGGTATCTCTACCTACTTGCACCAATTTGCACTTTTTCCTGGGACGTTTGCATTGGTAGAAGGGGTGCTTAGCTAGGGCTTTGGTGCCTGCAGTGTGTGTCTTACATTCTTAGAAAATATATCCCAGTGCTTTTGCAAATAACAGATAATAAAACTATTTTTACATTGAAGGGTGAAGCCCTGATCTAAATTTGCACACATCGCTGGAGTCACGGTCGTGAATTTATCACCTAGCTGATTAGATTGCAGTCTCATCTAGTAACTGTTTAATTACTGAGAGAAGGCATTCCTGGAATGGCTGGTTAAAAGTCATCATGAGTTCTTGGAAATATTTTGTATTTATCCTGAAAAAGTGTAGTTTTCTAAAACATATCTAGGTTACCTGTCCAGACACTAAGGGTTAATTTCAGAATGGAAATAATCTTCACCAAAATGTGCCTTTGAGTGGTCTACCAAATACTGGTGGGTTTGAAAGATGTTTATACTGGGTACTGACTGTCCAATATATTATGCAGCATTTTTATTACTGCAGTTATCAACCATGAATTTTGGTGTTCTGTAATTATACATATCACCATCTGACTCAAATTAAATGTGTTGCTAACTTGACTTCTGTTGTCCACTGCAACACTTAGAATTTGTTTTCAGCCTTGACTTGATGACATGGAGTCAACACAACAGGATTTTTCCTCTAGACTGAGATGCAATAGTTCCAGAGACCTGTAAGCCAAAATACCAGTTCTGCTCTAGCATGTTTTTTTGGTTTGTTGTTTTTTTTTTTTTTTTTTTTTTTAATTGCTATGAGGTAACAGACAGGTTATTTGGAGTCCCTGTATTCCCCCTTTCCAAGGACCTAATATTTATGGCACTGGTGGTTGTAATGTCAGTTAGACATGTTTGCTTAACCATTGAGAAGACGCAACCGCAAAATGATTTATTATCAGTACTTGCTCTCAGGAATATAAAGCAGCACAACAGGATCATACTGTAGAGAACAGAAGTTCTTTCCATATCCAAGTCTTCTCCAAGGGAAGATCATCTCAGAGCACATAAATAATTGCAGACTGACGTATTTTTTCCCTTTCTGTTCTTTCTTTATTATTTTTTTTTCCCTGCCAAAGGAATCACAGACAAAACACAAAAGAGTGAAATTTAGCTCTCAGGGGCTCTTGGAAGAATAGTTTTGGTTTGAGTGTTTACTATAACAGGTTCAGGTTTATATTAGGTAAAATCTATCATGCACCACTCCACTCCAGGGAGCAACAGGCAGTTAAGAGTGATGAAGTGGTGTCTGTGATTTTCAGACAAAGCCTAGACTGATAATTATACTACCTCTTTCCAAATTACCATGAATCTTGAATACTGTTGGGTGATGACAAGGGGGAAGAAAGATGTATGATATCCTCTTTTCTTGCCCTTGTGCAAAATACTAGCCACAGGATATATGAGGTCAGTGACCTGTGCCTATTATCTGTCAATCAGTTAGACCAAAGCAATAGCATAACCAGCTCAAATAAAGGCCAGCAATACACAAGATGTTTTTTGAAATGTGCTGTCACAGACTTTCAGAATGCAAAGGCAGTGCAATTTGGACACTGTTACAAGAAACAAATATTCCTTGAGATAAATGGTCATTATTTCTAAAGTCAACAACTACTGTATTTTAAAACCAATACAATGTCTGTAGAACATTTACAGGGGAATGCAACCATTGTGTTTCCTATTCAGTGATCAAGCAAATTTATCATCCATGATTTTTTATGAACTCCAATAAATTCTGAGCACTTACTGTCTGCTCCAGGTAGGCCTCAGGGATCCACATCCACAGATACAATTTTGAGCTTTTATTATACAGTTTTTAATACTTGGATCTCAGATTTTGGATATGAAACGAAAACTAAAAATTAAAAAACATCAAACAGAAACTTCTAAGAAATATATCTGAATTCTACAACATAACAAAAATAAATCAAAAAGTATTTGTTTATAATATAGGAGATAATTTTATGATTGTTCTACATAATGTTGTAGGAAATTAAAGCAAATAAATCCCACCAACTCCCACAGTACAGGTACTTGCAGGAGCAGGATATTTTCACTTTCCATGGTTATTCACTATTAAATACCTAGAAGACCTTAGAGGTATTGAGCACATAATAGATTTTGTCACTTTTGAGAGAGAAAGAGGATGCAAAGAAATAGGAAGAAATTGGAGAGATTTTGAAAAGTTTAGACAGTCCAGAGTAGGTAAAATTCTCATGCCGTACTTTTAATTTTAAGATAATGGATTAATTTATTCAAAGAATTTAGTGACAACTGGAAAGGATAGTACTTGTAAAAAAAGAAGTGGCAAGAGGGAGCCAAAGAAAGAGTGAGAGAAATAAGGCAAAAAACATGATAGCAACAAAGGAGAAAAACCCTTGAAAATTATAAGGATGAAGGTGGAGAGCTAGTTCAAGTCCACACATGAAGTTAATCTTGAATTGAACACACTAGTAATGGATTTGCTTTATTATAACAATACTTGAAGTATGCTATTTATACCAATAATGATCAGTTTAAATTTCATGTTCTTAAAAGTAACAGTATCTCCTCTTCTTAAAAACCTGATTTGCATTATGAACATGCAAATCAAAGAGCACAAGACATTTTTCACCCAAGAGCTGCAAACTACTATGGGAATAATTTGTGTAGAGTGCAAATAACTCTCTACAAGTACAGTGCAGAAATCTTTACTTTGACAGGACAAAATAAAATCAATCTTAAAATAACTTTACAGTATAATGGAAAATCAAAACCCAAACCGTTAAAATGAATATAGCCTGGAATAGAATAAGGAAAGAAAATATGCAAATACCACAGAAAATGCATTCGATTTCCTATTAGCTTTAGAAGAGATGCTGACTTTGCAAAAGCAAATGGAAAAGTTAGATTAAATATGTTTAACCATATATGAAAGGAATTGTAGTTCGTGCGCTTATTTCTTCTGTTAAAACAAATGAACACGTCTCTTCATTCTTTCAAAGCTATTCTGAGACTGTTCATTTGTTCAGTGGAAACAGAAGGAGCTAAGTTGCACATCATTATTCTTAGTTCATGACTTGTGATTCGTTTGTAAATTTCAGCCTGGATGTTATTAACAGAATCAGAAGCATTGAAGCCAGACTGAGTCATCAGTTTTATGGGGAAAAGTATAAATGCTTGGAAGATGGCCAGAGAACAGCCAATACAAAACCAGAATTTTCATTTATGAAATAAGGAATTTCCTTTCCAGAATTTTGTTGAAGAAATAATGGTCATTTTTACTCATTCATGTTACTAAGAGGAGAAGCCATGCCATAGCTGCAGTGTGATGTTGCTTTCATGTCAAACCTTTTCAGAATATATTTCTTGATTTGTTTTTACTTTTATCTCATGGAGAATGTTGTGATATGTTTCATTTGGATTTGAATACCTCTAATTAATACTATTATAGAAATAAGAAAAAATGCATCTAAAATTGGTCTGGACACAACTGATGTTTTCTTATTTTTAATAATATTTCCACAGGTACTATGGTGTATTTCTCAGTACTGTACAAAGCCATACTTCATATATAACCAATTTAAAAATTAGGAAACAATGTACCCATTTAAACACAATAAAGTTCTTAATTTATTAGTATATGGTATATGGACATGTCTGCTCAGTCTTTCCTTCCCCTGCCCCAATCCCTTTTCCATCTGATATTCCTGTTTAAGTTTCCTTTTTTTTTTTTTTTTGTTTTTTGTTTTTTTTAAGTATCCCCTGTCTTCATACTCCGTCTTTAAATTTTGTTTTGGAAAGAGAGGTTAGTCCATAACTTAGAATAATCCACCCAGGGTGTTGGAATCTGGTTTTGTTCTCTCCTGTTTTCCTGGACAATTAGTTGACCACATGGCAGTAGGAAATCTCTGTCTATTTTTATTTTGAAGATGTAAACTCTGCAAAAGAGAACTACAAGTTCATTGGATCAAAATATTTGAGAAAAAGAGAATTCTTTTTCACTATGTATGTTTCACTATCTACTCATTTGAGAAGAAGGAAACCTAATTTCTAATGGCTGCTAGAATATCTTAGTATTTTTATTTCACTTATGTATTAAACCATTTTAATGGTCATTAATTTAGCTTTAATATTTTCTTTCTCCCAAAGAAATTAATTTGATACACTAACACAGTTTTGGCATGACCAGGGTCAGACTGTGGTTGAAGGAAGAGTTGAGGACCTACATTTTGGATTTGTGTTCCCAAATTCCAAGTAACTGTTACACCAGACACAGAGAGTCTTTTATGGATTAAGGCTTTAAACTTTTATACCTCAAGTCATAAAACAGAGATAAAAAAATTTCAGTATCTCACAACATTGCTGAAATTGACTGAAAATGGCTTAGGAAAAAACCTTGAATGAAAGATGTAGAAGTGGAAATGTAGCTATCTTTGCAGTGGAACAGTGCAAAGGAGGTTTGTCAAGCTTGACCATATAATATTTGCTGTTTGCTAGGGATGTCTGCTTAACAACTGAATGAACAACAAGATCTACTTCCCCCCACACACATTTTTTCTGTTTTGATGAACAACTTGAGTGGACACTCTCTTATTTCACAAAGACAACAGACAGTTTCTATTTTCTTTGCCTAACTGAATCTCCTTTAAGTTGCTCACTTTGTTTTTCCCTCCTCAAGAACAAAAGATTTCTCTGGATGAAGAAATAGTGAAGTTTAGTTATCCCTTTGTACTTATATTTAGGAAAAACCACCTAAACTAGAAGCTAGGTCCTTCTGAGCACATCCAAGTGAAAAGAGAGGAGTTCCCTACCCTGCTTGATAGCATATCTTATGTGCACATGGGATGAAATCTGATGCAATCCTTGTAGAAAAAAATTGTATTTAAATAAGCAGTGAAATTAACACATTCAACTGAGGAGATTTAGAATTAACTTGTCTTAATTCATACTGCAAATAAAGCCTCTTCTATCACCTGTGACTTATTCCCCTTCCCATCTACCTTCCTTGGAGAATTACATTTTAAAATAATAAAATTTTTTTAAAATTTAAACGAGGCAGTATCTGTAATACACTGTGACAATGTAGTTGTACCTTTAGATTCCTTAATATGTGTTCTATATTGTATCTTATTGACTTTGAAAGAATTAATAGCTAAAGAGGTTTCCATGCTTTACTAGTCATAAATCTGTTCATTTAATTATCTTTCAACACGTTAAGTTTATATTTTTAATATTTTGTGCTATGTTGTTGTGAAATATTGAGAATGGCCAAAACTCTAGAAGGATAATTTGTGACCAGGAATGATAAGTCTTTCTTTAGATTAAAAAGCTTTAAAAAGTGTATAATACAGCTACAGTATCTATGACAAAATGTCAGATTTCAGGGGATGATAATTATGTTGACTTTAAGTGATCACAAGTTCTAAGACAGTGACTATACTGGTGGCTGGAATTAGTTGCAGTGATTGAGTACAAAAGCAAACAAACATTTTCTCTGCCATTTCTAACAAAAGAAGAGCATTTTTTCCCGTACTCTACTTCACCTCACATTTTCTGAGTTGCAGATTTTGTCTTAACAAAAGCAGCAGGAGTTGTTTATTTTTAAAATTCAAAACACATAAATCTTTTTCATGAGACTTCCTTAAACATCAATATTTTATTTTTAATTTGAATTTATTGAATGACTAACTCATACAATGCACAAAGTAACAACAGCAAATGAAAAATTACCCTTTAGATTTACTTCAGGTTTGGGGAAGAGGATTGTGATGTTCTGCAAAAACAAATTGAAGCTAAAGGATAAGCATTGGATGAGATATTTAAAATGTCAGACTGCCCATATTTAATTAGGATTTTAGTATGTCCTATAAAAATCAATCCAATCTTTCTAATACTTTCCATATTACTGTACAACTGCTGTCATTTATGTCATCTGAGTGCACATGTTGGAGTTTAGCAGTGCAAAATTGAGTCTGAACATATCTGCATTTTTTTTTTAGTATTTGTTTTATTTCCATTATTTGCTTTTGTCTCTTTCAATGCTCTTCATACATTTCTTTGAGAATGTGCCTATTTGAGGAGTAATTTACTGTTTTATTGCAGTTGTGTGCAATAAGGTGGTCTCTGACCACACTGCTTTCCAAAAATGAGCTTGTTCTTCAACTGTGGGAAGAAACAGAGTTTAAGAATTATACAGGATGTAATAGGATGCAGAATGCACCAAAAGAATCCTTAGGTGCAATATTCCCCCTAACATGATGCTTCTAAAGTTACCTATATTCCTGACTAATCAGTCATAAAAGATAAACACAGTCAAAGACAAAACTGCCTGCCCATCTCAGTATCAGGGTGAGATAGAAAAATTGCTTTCCCTCTTTAGATGACTCTCAGCCTTTATATCCATAATTTAAGCAAGAAACCCACATAACAAATAATAACTGAGATAAATCTGCATTTGGTCAATTATTCTTCCCAAAACCTGTATGATTTTTAAATGATTGAATTTTTAGTTTAAAGTATCACTACATCAGTTAAAAAAAAAGAGGCTGAAGAAGGCAAAAAATTTATATAGCCAATGCACAAAACTTGTCCAGAAGTGTTGGTATGCTACTCTTTATTTACCAAATAAATGCAATGGAAAATGAGTTTTTGTTTAACATACACATAAGCAATTTAAAATAGTCTTTGAAAGTGAAATATAGGTGATAAAACACCAGAATATATTTTATGAACCTTCAGTAAACTCTTAAAATGATCCCCTGAGGTTTTAAAAACCTAAATCATAGAATCATAGAATCAAAGAATCGATTGGGTTGGAAAAGACCTCAGAGATCATCGAGTCCAACTCTTCATCCAAGTCCCATCTGTTTACTAGATCATGGCACTCCGTGCCATGTCCAATCTCAGTTTAAAAACCTCCAGGGATGGTGAATCCACCACCTCTCTGGGCAGGGTATTCCAATGCCTGATTACTCTCTCCGTAAAGAATTTCTTTCTAATATCCAACCTGAACCGCCCCTGGCTGAGCCTAAGCCCATGTCCCCTTGTCCTATTGCTGACTGCCTGGGAGAAGAGACCAACCCCCACCTGGCTATAACTTCCTTTCAGGTAGTTGTAGAGAGTGATGAGGTCATCTCTTAAATCCTTAAAAACAAATCTTAAAAGGATGAACTCGAAGAAATATAATGTATTAAGTATATCTGATGTATTTATTTGCTTCAACTTTTGTTATTTTGAGAGCATTTAGCACTTTTAAATATTATCTCTCATTTACATTAGGTCTTCAAGACAACTAATTTCATTGTTTTCTAAGTATAATCAAAACAGGAAAACTATAGAAACTGACATACATTATCACAGAAATCTGAGAGAAATGCCAAACAAATTCTTTAAAATGGCTATTTCTCAGTTATACAGAAGCCGAAAAAATGAATGATTCTAAACTTAATGACAAGAAAGCAATAAATTGTACTGTGAGCATTTTCAAAATGTTATAATTACATGGGCTTAATAAGAACACAAAAGTATCAAAAGGTTATATTTACTTTGGAATAAAGTCAGCTTTCTGTGCCCTGCCCTTGAAAAGGATAATACAGGAATAAAAGTGACAATAAAAAAATAACCTTGACCATGAGCCAAATGGGACCTGCTGATACATGCATTAAAATCAACAACAGTTGTCTCAATGCATTTAAGACAAGCATTGTTATTAAATTATTCAAGAGGGAAATCCCTCCTTAAAAGTGTTTAAAAAACTACACATGTGATCTCAGAACAATAACCTGTAAGCCCAGGAAATTTTAAGCTTCCAGACTATTTAAAAGCAAGGTATGTTGAAAAGATAAACACCATTACTCGATTTTGTGGGAAAACGTAAAAACAATAGAAAGGGAGCAAGCTCCTACGTTTCATCAGCCCCACGTGGCCTGGGTTCCTGAAGTCAGAAAACACAGTTTTCGGCAGAGACTCCATTCCCCCGTATTTGGACTGTGATCCTTCATCTCTCAGTTATAATGCTACATTGGGTTTTGTTTTCTAGAGCTTGGTTCCATAGCTTGAGGTTAGGGAAGAAGATGGTGTGTGAGTTTACCAAAGGATTTCATTATGACCTCAAAAATTGGTCCTGTTTGTGTGTTTGAGATGTATGCATATAAATTAACAACAGTCAGAAGGGGCTGACAAGAACCTGCCTGCACTGAAAATATTATTTAATGTAAGGTTCTAGCAAAGCTGGACCTGTAACTGCTGATGCTGAGCATGATTTCCAGAGAGCTATGTGCCAATCAACATCATATCTTCCAATTTGTGATCTTAGCAGAAGAAACAAACTGAATAAGGATTGGCCTGTGGGACAAGCGTCACAAGATGTGCAGAGCAGCAGCATCCCACTCTTTCTAAGCTAATCACTGGTCTGGCAAATGCAGAATGAAAAACACATTAAACTCCTATACGACAATAGAATGGTGTCAGCATATTGAATTTCCTAATGAAGGACAGCAAAATACTTTTGCTGTTGCTCTGCTTCCTATCATTAGATGACAGACATCAAATACATTTGAAAGTTACCTTTGCACATAGTTAAGTTCTTAAAAAAATATCAGAGCTAAAAATTAAAACCCCAAAAAAACTAAAGCACCTTAATGTCTCCCTCCTTCTGCCCAGACTCAACTTCTTTCCTTCACTTCTAACTCCTCTACCTCCTTCCCTTGAATGACACAGCAGAATAGGGAGTGAAAGTTGTGGTAGTCCATAACAACACCTCTCTGATGCTTCTTCCTCCTCAGACCTTCTCCCTCCTCCCTGCTGGGTCTTTGCCATGGTCTGCTGTCATTTAGGATAAACCAGCTCCAGCAGGGCTTCTCCATGGGCTGCAATTTCCTTGAGGGAATATACAGATGCTCCAGCATGGGCTTCTCCATGGGCTGCAGGACAATGTGCTTCACCATGGTCTTCTCCAGGGGCTGCATGACAATCTCTTCTCTGGAGCCTGAAGCACATCCTCCTGCTCCTTGTTCTCTGGCCTTGGTCTGAGAGCTCTTTGTCTCACTGTTGCTTTGTTTTTGTTGCCGTGGGGGCTTCTTGTCCTCATGCTCCAACCACCCCCCAGATAGTCCTTGTTAGGTCCAAAATCACTTTACAGATTGGTTGTCCTGTTTAAGAAGCATCTTAATTTTTAATAGATACATCTAAGTCAATGACACCCAAAAAGTGTGCTGACATAAAACTATATAATATTCTTTATCAAGAATTCTTGTTTTTACTCTTGAACTGGCTTAATATAAAGTGTCAGCTGAAATCCTGAAGAACGTCTCATATTTGAAATCTCCATTCTGGCCTTTGCTCTGTGAACTTCAGAGAAAAATAGTGGGTTTTTTTGTGTAGAACCTGTACTTTATCTGTCAGAAATGCTGAATTCTGCAGTTACTTATCTTCTGTATGGGTAACAAAAGTGGATTTTTTTTCAGAGTTGTTGCACAGTATTTCAAAGGTATATAATTTATATTAGGAACAAGGCATTCACTTGAAAATAACTCCTTTTTTTTTTTTTTTTTTTTGACTGTACTTCAACTGTGTACTGTTTCAAGAGACAGTTGTATTTGTGAGGTTTCAGTGTGCAAGACTTCCTATTTAAAAGAGCTTCTCTGCCCAAAATGACCATCACAACTGCCTTCCCTCTATACCAGACAGTGGTGGTGAAGTGAGAGAAGCTGAATAAAAACTTTACTATTAAACCCTGTTTTGCAGGACTAATTTTTTTGATGGGGCAGAGGATGCTAAAAAGTAATGAGGATAATTGCCTCTATTAATATCTAAACTATAAAATTCAAGAATTGGGAATGGACATTTAACATAGACTTGAGTCACCTATTTCTAGTGGTTCTTGTGTATCTTAAGAATCCTTAAACAGATTCACCAGGTCAGTTACACAACACTAAAGATACAAAAAAGCATGTTTTCTTTTCAAGAAAATGCCTGTATTAAAAGTGAGTTGTCAATCGTTTGTGGAATCCAAGGTAATTAACTTAGGGCAAAGAATTTAATCTGTCTTTAAAATTAGAAAACCAATACACCATAACCTTATTGTGAATTAACACATAAAAGTCTTACCAGGAAAGTTTGATGTTAATACATTATAGTTAATGGATTTCTTCTAAAAGATTCCAGCGGAGTGAAGACAATATGCAATAAAAGACATGGGGGCCTACAAGTTAGTGCTGCTCTGCCAGCACTTTGCTTGCCAGATCTTTGGACTGGAATACAAATTTTAAAATGGTTTCTTGACTAGGAGCTTGAGAAGGATAAACCAAAAAATAAATGATATTGATCACTTGTCTGTATGATGGTAAAGTGGAGACTGAATTCCTGTCTCTCCCTAATTTTTATTAAAAAAAATAATAATAATAATAAAAAAGTTGACATCTCAACCCTTGGCTCATATTTCAAAAAGAAGCATGTGTAATTGCCCAGGTGAGGGGACCTGACCATTTTGAGAGGCCCTACAAATCACTCCAAGGTACTGCTGGCTCAGATTAGCAGTGAGAAGTTAGGGAACTTGGAAACTTCCTCCAGGGATCAGCAAGTGAGGTTTTTTGGATCACAGTGTCGGGACAGGGTGCATCTCCTCTTCTCTGTGTACCTTCATCTCATTCTTTGAAACCAGTGTTACAACTGGGGGTCATAACTCTATAATATGGTTTTCCTTACTTTTCCAGATGTACCGAGGGTGACCACCCTCTGAGATACTGCAAGAAGAATGAGCCCTGTGGACTTCTATGCCAGCCAGTCTCTATGGGTTGCTGTTAAATAAATGCCAGGACAGAGAATTGATCAGATGTTGGTCAGTGCAGCTGCAAAGAGTGGTCAGTTACTTGAAGTTTTCTATGGACTTGCAAGGAGATCAATCAGTAGGGAAGGTATGCTATAGACAGTCAAGCAAGATGTATTTTATTTCAGAAAATTTTGGATAAAGTTGTAGCTTGCCAAATAGCCTATAGCAAAGATTATGCACTTTTTCTGGGCCATTTGGAGACAGAGGATAATGGCTAGCTCTCAATACACCCGTATCAATACTTCTGGGTGGGATTTTTCATATTTAGTCACCAAGGAATGTATTTAATGCCTTAACATATTCCCTGAAGACAATTGCACTGAATACTATCAAAGCTCTTCTGAAAACTATGTTGGTTGCTATTCTGGGCTTTCCTTATGTCCAAAAGTTTAAATTAGCTGTCTGTGCTAATATAATGAGTACATAGAGAAAAAGGATTACCAGTATATCCATGTATATTCAAGAACTTTCCTGAAAATTTAAGTATTTTATCAACTTCCTTCTATAAACAATGATATTAAAGACTTATTTGGGATTAAGCAGTTATTACAGGCAATAAGTCTGAAAAAGGTGTAATTGTCTTTTTTATTTGAGAAGGAAAGACAGATGTTGTCAGTTCTTCTAGCTTAACAATGTATAAACTTTTGTTGTTACTTGCAATGTTCTGACACATTGAAGTCAAGATCAAGTATTACAATTTTCCAGTCATTCACCTGTGTGATGACAGTTTAGGCTTTTTTGTTAATTTTGTTAATTTGTTTTCTTGTACATGCAAAGGTTAATTTTTTAATGTATGTACTTTAATGTTTTATCCCTTGAATTAAGGAATATGCATATTATTATTAATTGCAATTTTTAATAACTTGGCAAGAAACAGTTTTTCTTTCTGATTCATGAAAAATTCTTTTGCCTCAGGGCTAAATATCAGAGTACTTTTGATTTGGTGTAGTAGAAATATTTGTCTACAGAGTGGACATACTGAGAGTTCCTGTGTCAGTATCTAGAAGTAGCTGCAAAGATGTTCAAAAGAAACAAATCCTAGCATTCTATGAGTCTTTAATCCAAAGAACACTCTTGTTCCCCAATTGTTTTTCATGGAATGATAGCTTAGACTGCAGAGATACTGCTGTAAAAGAAGAATCATTTGACATTCTTGTTTTGTGTTTCAACTTGCATTTTTTAAAGGCTTTGGATACAAACAAAACAATTTGACTAAAATGTTGTGACAAATAAGTCAGTGCATTGAAGAAGTAAAATAGTAATAAAACATTCTAAGAACTACAGTGAAGCAAGGAAGTGTATCCTGGAGGGACCTTGAGCTCCATTTGTCATTAATTTATTGGCACAACTTCGTGAATATTCCATTATAGAAACAACCTAACCAGCTATCTGTGAAATCCTGTATGTCTGCCAATTGGTGATTTTCTGTTGGAACTGTCAGCACTTTTCACTGTACATAAGGCAACTTACTGCAAAGAACGAAAGAATAAACAAAATCAGTAGCTAAACTTTTTTTTTTTTTTGATGCTGAAATGCAGGTGGAGTAAATAATCTAATAAAAACTAGAGCACAAGTTAATTGAATCACATGAAGACACTGTCCTGTATTATTCTGGAAACAGTATAGTTTAATACTACTCTTTAGTTTTAAAACAACAGCCATGTTGCTCTTCCTATGAATTTCCTTTGGCTGTACAAGGAAGTCAAATTACTGACGCATCATAAGAACATGTCAGTAAAATCCCATTTAACATTTTTGTTCATTATGAATCTGTAGTGCAGATCTTTGCTTAGATACTTTGATGGGGTTTTTTTTAATATAAAAAGTTCATGAACACAACTAGAATATGTGGAACAGTTTGACATTTTGATAATATCAAGTCCCTCTCCAGCCTGCCTCCTCTACTCATTGATTTCCAGACCTATACTCTACTTCCACTGCTTACAGCAATAGTGCTGTCTTTCATTATGATTTAATAATACATATTAAAAAAAAAATACCCTAACACGAAAGAGCTCCTTTTTAGAAGAAATTACTCAACAGCTGATGTTTTGAAATATAGCCCAGGTCTGCAGTCTTTTCATCCCTCAGTTTTTCAGCCAGCTTTCCATAACTTTGGTGTTCTGCTTGAAACTACTAGAAACTGAAAGTTGGTAATTTCAGACTTTTATTCTTCTTAGACTACTTGTGCTTGTCTTCTTTGGCACAGAAACTGACAGTCTTTCAGTAAGGCTGAGAAAGGAAAGAGGGATAAGCAGCAGGGCAACAAGACATAGAGGTTGTTTGTTACATTATGCGAAGAAAGGTGAAAACAATTGCATTATGGTGTTCTATGAATTCTATGAATGCAATTAGCATATTGCAGCACGTGAATCTGCATTTTCTTTCTCCAGAACAAAACAATGACTTTGGCTTTTCTGAGTGCACTGTTCTATTACAGACATTTTTTGAAAATATATTCAAAGTAGACACAGTTCTGTGAGTTGTCTGAGTTGCCAGCTTTATCCATCACAAGCATTCTTTACAGCTCTTACAGTGACGGAATCAGATTTAATATGTATATATCACAGAAAGACCCACATGAATCTACATTTATATACATAAATAAGGATAGAAAGAAATACATACTTCACAAAATTATAGAAGTATTACATTTTTATCTGAAAGGAGTATTTGAGCTATATATTTGAGTTTTCAGCACAAAATGGCTAGCTGAATCTGTCAGTCCCTTGAGTTTCAAACTGAACAAGCTCTTTCTTGCTGTACCAATAAACCTTGTTCTCAGATAATTTTTTCTTTCTCGCATCTCATTCTGGATCACGTTCTTTTCCCTTTGCTTCCTTTTGTCCTATTGCTTACATTCTATAATACTCTTCCTTGCAACTCAAAATCCTCCAGAAAGGCATACTGACTTTTTTACAGCAAAACAGGTGTCGATTATAAAAGCAGCTTTGTCAACTCTGAAACATGTTAAAAGAAATATGCTGTTAGAAAAAGTAACAAATGATCAACAGGGAAAATAAAAATGTATCTTTCTTTACTTCTTCAAGCATTTGTTTGACCTTAATAATTAAAAATTATATCAACATTTTCAGCTTTATGTTTGCTTGGGGTTTTTTTTGCTTGTTTGTTTGGGTTTTTTTTGACATAGCACATACTTAAAACAGAAAAGAAATCCACCAAAAATCTGTTAATAATTTGGAACAAAGATTTTGAGATATTGGAATTTCCAGACTAAAGAAAAATTCCTTTTTGGTCGTGTTT
The DNA here is from genome assembly GCA_035583155.1 of Acropternis orthonyx. Lineage (NCBI taxonomy): Eukaryota > Metazoa > Chordata > Aves > Passeriformes > Rhinocryptidae > Acropternis > Acropternis orthonyx. The sequence goes on along the minus strand of JAWWEU010000081.1, from coordinate 94,923,675 downwards.
TTTATTTCATTTTACTATCACTTCACATGTTTCTCTTCAGAGACACAGAGATGTATGCTTTGAACAGGTTTCTGCAGGAAGTTTATCCAAAGGTTGAATGAAGGCACAGATTGTGCTGGGTCACTGTCAGGTGTTGGCTTCCCATCCCTCAGGGAGCAGCTGGCCCTCACCATTCCCTGACAGAAATGGAGAAAAGTAGCCAGATATTTAAGTAATTAACAGGTTTTTTTGAATGTCAGGAAGTACTTTTCTTGATTGTCTTCAGCAGTTATGGTTCCTAGTTCCTCAGCACAGGCCTTTACTGGATGTGAGGGGCAGCAGGTCAGGAGAAGAAGACCTATGGTAGAAACTAGTCCTTATGCTTCTAGCAGTGAAGAACTTGAGGCAGAAGTCAAGGGGAGCTTTGGCCTTTGTCCCTTCTACCTATTGTTTCTAATAGGCTGGAGACAGCTTAAACTCATCAGCTTAGCTTTGTCTGAAAAACTGTATAACATTTCCCACAAGTGGAGGAACTTAGTTTAGTTGTTTTAAGTAAAGCTGGTTCCAGTAGGCAGCATCTATCCTACTCACAACTCAAATGATATTTGAGATTTCCCTAGAGAGCTTGGGAATTATATGTTACCTGGAGGAAAATCTGTAATACTGCAAAGTCTGCAGTAAGCTCTGCTAACAAATGTTGTATTTCTACTGAAGACAGACTAATAATAGAGACATTTATGTAGTCAGGTGAGTTGAACATTTTGTTTCTCCTGATTTTTGTCCGAAGTACTTATTCCAGTCTTGAATTTTGCCTTTTGAGCAACCTTATAATTTCTGCAATTACTTTTCTTTTCATTAAAGTGAAAAATGTTTGAAGTCTGAGCAACTCCTTTCATAAGAAAAAGCTTCATATCTCTGTGGAAACCCTCTTCAAAGCTTTGTGTCGCAGTGGGAAGAAAAGCCTTTTATAAAAGCTCACATTATTTAAAGCAATTATCTTAATCTCTCTCCACTGAATAAATATATAATTTTGAAGATATCTATGTAAGAAAGCAGGGCTTTTCAATCTGCTCAGGCAATTTGTTTATTTAAGGTTCTTTCACTATTGATAGTGTTAGTATGTTAAGCAAATACATGTCACAAAGCAGAGAAACGTGCATATTGCATAGTTAAAATAATACATTCACTTAACAATAGTCAGTTCAGACTTTAGAAAACAATGTAATGAAAATTTATAATGGTTGGGACAATTTTTTTAAACACCAAAACAGCACCAGTTAACAATATAAAATCCAATAGCAAGGAGAAAACATTTTAAAGCTAAAACGAAAGCCAGCTATTTTATGTATATATGCACATATGTACCCAAGGTATCCATGCAAGAGATAAATATGGTTACTGTAACTAAGCTACATTAAAATATTGTTAAAAAATAAAGTTTTGTTTGCTATCCTGAACCAACATATTTGGAGTTTGTTTGGAATTATTTGTGGAAGCATGTTATGTTCAGATACGTATCTGAAATATCAGTTCAACTAAATAGCTCTTATAATATTTGAAATAAAGACCTACAAAGATGCAAAGTACTCAGATCACCTGCAGCTAAAGGAATGGTGGTTTCATGGTTTCCTATAAGCTTAAAATGTCAGCTTTCTGCTACCAATAAGGAACATTTTGACCTTAAACCAACTTAAACTTGAAAAAATCTATTTTATCAGGTCACATAAAACAGTGTAAATATTTGAGAACAAAAAACATTTCAGCAAAATTTTAAATTAGAGTAATAGTCACTTTTATCACAGTATTGTCTAGTGTTTATTAGAAATTGTTTATTCTTTATCTCACTCTAAAAGAATACTGGGCAGCAGCTTTCATTTTGAGAGGGCTGACATTCTTACTCAGTTTTCAGTCTTCAAATGAATTTTCAAGAAGTTCTCAAACTTCTGGAATCTTTAGCTAGTAACTTCTTAGCTTTAAAAGTAATCTCAAAGACATTTATCTGTACTTTAGTATTATGCTTTAAATATTTCATTGGTGGTGTAACTAAAGAAATGAATACAGCAAAGGACATGCAAGAAAACACTGTATAATCACAAATGTTACTACAATCACTGGAATTTCCTTGGGTTTGTCAAACTGTCACTGGTAAGATCCTTTGTCATTTCCTGACCTTTTATTCTTGATCCATTGATCCCATTGATTAGAAATGCAGACATCATGAGAAATGTTCATTACTCACTCCAAATGACAGACAAATCACAGCAGAGAAATGAAGCAGGTATTTCAAGAAGCAGCAGTCACAATTTTGCCTTGAATAAGACACAAATAACTATCCATAGAGCTCAGATTCATCAGTTTTTTGTGGAGGGGGAATTTTTTTTTATGTTAATGATTCAATTTATCTCTTAATTTATCATTTAATTTAAAAGACAATATTTTCTTAATTCTATTTTTTTCAGTTTTTTTTACCTTCAGCCTAAATCTAGGCATGTTAATACACATGTCTCTTCTCTGGCCCCACCCCAAAGAAGATGTCTCTACCTTAGCTTTGAATCACAACCTCTATCTAAGGAAAAGCATTATTTTGGGTTTTATTGATCTCTTGGAGAAGTTTAATTCATGCCCAAGCAGTACTGTGATGAGTTGATAAAGGAGTAATTTTCCCCATTCAAAACCTATTTCACAGTGTAATAAGCATTTGCATTTTGGGTCCAAATATTGGTATTTTGAACTAGATATTAACAGTGGGACTTAATTAGAAATTAAAAATATCTTCAGAGACAAAAACATGATCAGATCTTAGACTTACTCATATCTTTACATTATCTGAGTACAGTTATTGGGAGTTTGTTGCAATATGTTTTGTATTTGTTCTTTTCTGTGTGCACTTTCCAATTTTGTTATCAAAAGCAACACTTACTAAACATAGGAACATAGGAATGATGTTCTGCCACCATATGCATCAATATTATCCAGTCTTTTTCATAAAGCGAGCAAGCTCCACTAAAAATTTGACAAATGGTGGGGGGGTGTTGCATGGATTTTTTTGCTCTTCCCCTGTTCCTTTAGAAGTATACTTAGCTCTTTAGTTCACAGGGCTTAGCTGCTTTTTGTATTCATAAGGGCTGTCCTAGTGGACCTACAGCTCTACTCTCTGCCTTCTGCCTGAAGCTCTCTGCCCCCATCTTCTTGCAAAATATTTCAATCCTCTTCTGTGCTGATTTTGCCTCTCAACTTTACGTCATCTGCAAGTTTCATTAGCATGATCCTGCTGTTTGCACCGGTGTCATTAGTACAAAGAGACTGCCCCTAAGTCTAAACCTCAAGGAACTCCACTAAGAAATATATCCAGCAAAATCATTGTCCTCCCAGCAGAGGTGTTTCCACTCACTAATACTTTCTTTTTGGTAGAAATTGGGCTACTCTAAATTTAATAGTGAATCCTTTTATGCTAACTGATACAAATAGTAATGAATGTTGAGTATTCAAATTATTTGAGTATTGAAGTATTCCAAGATGTCCTGAAATATTTTGTGCCACTAGAAATGACACTGATCAAAATTGAGAGCCTTTCTTTGCTGAAAAATTCAGGGCCCCGTTTGTTATACATAATTTTAACCAGTCATATTAGTTAGCCTGGATGGTTTGCTCATTGTGTATTCTTTGTAGAATACACCAATATAATGAATTTTGGAAAAATTTAAGGAATGTATACAAGCACATTTTCACACATACAAGCACATGCTAATTTACCAATTGCACACAAAATGAAGTGGTTATAAATTCATATACAGTTATGTTAGCTGGAAGTTATTAATAAACACTGTCTTCACTAATATTGAGAATGTAATCCATGTTTATCTGCCAACTTCCACAGTGACAAAATACTTATAATGATTATAGAAGGTTTTTAAAGTACAAGCTTTCCTCAAAAAATATGTTAAATAAGCATGGGATGCACCACTGAGCACAAAAATACAGTTGTTCCTTTTTCTTCTGAGGCAATTTCTAACCATAAGGCAGTCATTCAGAGAAATTGCATCCCTCTCTCCTTAAGGCTAAGTATCTTTCTACTGCAGGAAATGCAATCTAATTACACTGGCAAATAAGCAGTTTTCCCAAATTGAATTCCATGTGACAGTAACATGTGATGACATTTAGCAATGCTTATTTCTTTGGAGTCTCTTTGTATTGCAAGAACAGTCTAACCTGCACAAAATATGTTACTCTAACTTCATCTGCTTTCATGTTGCCTAAAAAGAAAGTCACTTAGGCCTCACGGAAAAGGAAAGGAAAGGAAAGGAAAGGAAAGGAAAGGAAAGGAAAGGAAAGGAAAGGAAAGGAAAGGAAAGGAAAG
>JAWWEU010000081.1:94904367-94919239 GCA_035583155.1 Acropternis orthonyx | reverse complement strand
GAAAAGAAAAGAAAAGAAAAGAAAAGAAAAAAAGAAAAGAAAAGAAAAGAAAAGAAAAGAAAAGAAAAGAAAAGAAACCCTTAGTCTCTTGATTTGTAGGGGCCTAATACCAGCGATAATCTCCCAAATCTAAATATCAAACATGCTTAATTAGAATAGGCTAGAACAGCAGGGGGGAAATATCTCTAGAAACATTTACCTTTATGTTGGTTGACACTTAAACCAATCAGAAACACAAATACTTAAGATGTGGTGATATCACAGGCAACTACTTTTTATTATGCCTTTAAAATAAAGCAGTGACTTTGGGGAACTATCCACTAATGTTGATTTTACTGAATACTGCCTTGCTATAGGTTTGAACTGAAGGAGAAATTTCTAAGGGAGAACAATTATTCCAGTCAGAGAGCTTCAGATATTTCATGGTTATTGCACTGAATTTGGTATCTTTATTGCCACAGAGGTAGGCTATATCCATACTTCAGATGGCACTGCAGCATACTGGTACCTTAGACAGTTTAAATTGTCTAGTTCGGGTACCAGAAGCAGCCTAAGAGCAGCTGCACAGGGCCCTTGCAGCTGCACAAATGTGCACTAATTTACCTTGCTGAGAAGGCTTGATAATTCCCTCCAGCTGAGCTCTGCATCAGCATGGTTAACCTGCCTACTTTTTTCAAGTTAGGCTGAGTAACTTCACAGTGCAGGGAAATACAGTGCAAAAGAAATCACTGAGGCTTGAAAGCTGTGAATATGGTGAATGGTCTCACTGGGAGGCATGTTTACTAGCAGTAACAGGTCATCCATCACTGTGGAGGTGATATAAAAACATGCAATGCATACTGTTCCTCTCTATCATGATATCATGTAAGAATGCACGTGCTCTGCATTATTTCTGTCTAAAAAATACACCAGTCTGCTGTAGCCTTAGTCTGGATTTCATCTTTTTGACTCATTAAGAATGGCAGAAATAGGGCTGAAGCAGAGACTCTCTCAGGACTCAACAGAAATATTTTGTTCCTCTCTTTTGTTCCTCTGTTTTGTCTGTAGCAGTATCTTTGATTTCTTTGATTTCTGCCACAGAAATGGTTCATCTGATCCTCAGTGCCATTTCAACATTGCTCTCAGGAAGTGCTTTCTCTGTTCAATAACATTTGTGTGACAGATGGTGCAAATGACCACGACACTGATGTTGGAATAGTGTGAAATGATATTGCTTATTGCTTGATGTTTCACCAGCTGACAATAGTGAATGACTGGCAAGGATAAGTCTGGGGGGAAAAGAAATCTGTGACAAGATTTCTCTGATTTTTGGAACTAAATTTTAAGTGTTACTTCTCTTCATTTTTTTCTAAATGTTTTATTATATAGTTCTTGCCAATGCTCTTAATCTGTAAGGACATTTGCAAAGCAAATACCTTTCACCAGAGGCAGATCTCATCATCCTGGTCATTCCTTTGTCTTAAGCAATCAATTGATTAAACTCTTCTATTCTTTGTGATACAAACATGTTTTCAGTGAATGTGTCCAGAATATATCATTCCACCTGGACACCTCCAGGTTTCTTAGTGTTTGGATTGCTGGCTGTTTTGGTCTACCAAGCACATCAAGAATTCACTTGCCTGGAACAATGAACTCTAAATGAAAGAAAATGTAATCTTTATCATCTATGATCTTCTTTGTAGTATGTATATCTTGACTCCTTGTTTTCTACCTCTGAACTAGAATACAGCATAAAAAATATGCAGACTTTCAGCTTCAAGATGACAGGATTTTTCTTGTCAGGTTAAGAAATTATTTTCCTATTTCTGTTTGCACTTCATGTCTCTACTTATTACATCTTCATTAAATTCCTTTCTCACATGGCCCACAGCCCTGCTTATTTGCTGCTCTAAGTTCAACAATTCCCGTTTACTGCTCCATCAAGTCCTACACTGATGATCTCTCAAGTAATTTTCTTCCCTATTTTCCAAACTGTTGGTGTGAAAACTGATGCCAGGTGTTCTCCTGAACTTTCTAATAAGATGTGTTATATTTTCTTTTTATTATTTCATTTAAAATACATCATCTCTCTAAGGTATGTGAAAGTCTACAACACTTTAAGAACCATGCATGTGATAGAAACGGAAAGTTCCTTTTTATTCCAAAAGAAAGACAGTGTAATACAAGATCATTCCTGATTACTGTCCAGTGCACTGTTGAATAGTAGCTTTGAGCACCTTATTTTGTAAAATAAACTTTGATTAGTAAAGCTTAGTAAATCAAGAAACTTGACAATGTTGGTAGTTATCGTATTTTCAGAATTAATCAGCAAAAGATGTCAAAGACATGTATTCCGTTCTATTCATAAAACCGAATTTCTCACTCAGCTGTTGTTTTATGTTCCATTAAATGCAAAAAGTTTTTCTCTGAACAAGATTGGGGTTCTGTTGCTAACCATTCTGACTTTTGTCTGACATATCAGATCCCTGATTTGTCTCTTTGACTAAAAGATTTATAACTCTGAATGCTTTTATCACTTTTTTCCTTTTACTGTAATATCAAACTTCTACAACTGGGCTTCAATTCCCCTTCCCTTCTAAACATTTCCTACAGTATTTAAGAAATATCAGTTTCAATTCTGACTGCTTCATTGTGACAGCTGTCATTGCCCTTTTTTGTCTGTGTGTTTGGTTTACGTCACTCTTCTCTCCCTTATGCTGACACTCAGTATTTGAAAAATCAGCACCACAATATCTTTCTGCAAACCTCCCAGTCCATGAAACCTTCTTAAGGTACAGTAATAAAGCTGAAAATGTGCAGCAATGACTGCCTGTCATATCCACTACTCTGTAATTTACTTTGCTTTTTCTTTATGATCATAAATCATCCCTTCCATGTCTATCTCATGCAATAAACTTAAAGCACAGATTACTGGGCAGTTTTTTGTCCTGCATTTGTATAGTAGCTAAAACCGTGGGACCATTATCCAAGATTAGTATCCTTAAATATTACAGAAATACTAACAATAGTTAATCAAGACTCCAGTAATTTAGAAAGGAAGTATTTCAGCTTGATTTGCATATTGTGTATTAACACAAAAATGTCTTGGAGCAAACTGAAACATAACTGTTACTATGATCTGGAAGAGTTACAGAACATACATGCTATTGTGTTACATATTCAGCCTTGAATCATGAAACCACATTCATGCAAAGTAAAAGGCAAATGAAAAGTACTTGTTTAAACTGAACTCATAAAGGAAAACACATATTATATAATTTTATTGCTTTTGAACAACTAGATCACCTCCAAAAGGCTCCATTTACTGTAGAGTAAGGTTTGAATTCCCATATTGAGGTCAACTAGATAAAATGTGTTGATGTAAAAAAATAAGATACATGCTTCTTTAAGGGGTTTGTGGCATCCCTTCAGTGCACACTCTGGTACCTTCCATGGCTTCAAAAGGACAATCTTGTAAATCTGCACTTTAAATGGATTCTATTAAGATAGAAGAATTCATATCGTACTGATTATATACCAGGCCAACTATTGGAAGCTGCAAGTTTCCATATAGAATGAAGGGGGGGAGTGGGGAGGGGAAGAAAGAAAAAAAGGAAAAGCTTTCTCAAAAAGGGATTTTAGTTTGAAACTTTATTTTTTACACTTTCCTTTTAAATATTTTTATACAATGTATATATATTTTAAGGAAAACAATTACTATAACCCAAAGTATGGAAATATTCTAATTTTTTTATCTCAGATCCTTAGTAGCTTTTTTAGTCCTTTAGTAGGCAAGACAGTGAAAAAAGTTTGGTCATCTGGAAATGTTGTCAAAAAGTAAATAAGAATCTCTATGACATAGGAAAGAAAGATATTCTTGTTCTCTTCCAGGAATAATGATGCTGGTGTTCACATATTTGCTTTTGTATTTTGTCTCTGCTTAACCTTCGCTCTCCCAAGAGGAACAACACTTGCCACTGACAAATTATTCACATTGTGTCAAATAACACTAATCAAGTAATTTATTAGCATAAGTTTTCAACTGTTCCTGAGAACAACAGCACTAAATGAGCAATTAATTCTGAAGTTCTGCTGAGGGTATTAATAGCAGTTGAAATGGAGAAGGACAGTGTAGCAGGAACAATTTGGTCAACTGGGTAAACAACACATATAACTCCAAGTAACTTGATTTATTATTTATCTATCTAACATCCAGCATGATCTATGTAGTCCATAGGAATTAAAAAAATGCTTGCTTGGGGCCCAGCAAGGGAAAAGTGAGATTATGATGATATTTGTGATAATTTTATTTGAAAAATTAAGAGTTTAAATGTTATTTGAATAATAAAGAAAAGTTTCATTTCCTTAGTGCAGTTTCACTGGTTCCAGACTGATACTGTGGCCAGATTTTCAGAATAGTTCTTCATCATTCCCTTCATCAGTGTCAACAATTGCATGCTGACGGGCCCCTCCAAAATCTGGCTTTATGCTCTAACTATATTTATTTCACAAGCTCCTGGTTCACAGTGGTCAACTGCAAAAACTTTGAAAATTCTTTCTGTGGGCATGTCTAAAATGAAGATTAAAACACTGTGTAATATGACTTGAGCAAGCTGCCCCAAACAACACAACAGAAAGGAATGTGTCTATAAAATGCCTATCACATATGTTTGGTCTGGAAAAAACACAGCACATAATTTTGATCCTAATCATCTTCAGAACTATTCAAAAAGCTGATTAACAGTAACCTTGAAAATTCATACTGTTTATTCCCCTGTGGTTTATTCTACAAATTAGTAGTATCTCAGCAATCCCAGGAACAAGTCTGTTAATCTCATATTTAAAACTTTATAAAAAATATCATCAAACCTGAACTACAAAAATCTTTCTCACTTCACAATTTCCTTTTCTCATATAAACAAATTTTAAGACTGGGTTTAGGCTTAACATTTGTCAAAACTTTTGGAGGAACAGAACTATCACAGGAAATGAGCAGCTTAAATGGATGCATCTGTAACAGAAAAGCAGCATATTTTGCCATCCACTATCTACTACCAGTAATACTTTGATTCAGTACTATCTATATTTTTTGTTTCTATGTACATTGTTTTAAACTTAGGAACAGATCACATTTCCTACAAAATGCCCTTCTCTGCAGCTGCCTATGAGCAAAGAACATACAATCAGACAAGTTCATCTCAGTTCCTATTGGCTCTCTTTCCCCCTGATTTATCTGGTTAAATTGAGTTTATGTGATTTTAGTGGTAATGAGATAGTCAGCAGTGCAGGAAATGAGTGGATGTTCTGCTAATAAGTAAAACTTTACTCGTCATTTGACCCTACTTGGCAGAAATCAGGTTGAGAACAAGTTGAAAACAAATAAGGGTTGAGAAGAAATCAGGTTGAGAACAACACTCCCAAATGCTAAACAAGTTTGACTCTGTCTTATAATGCAGCAGTTAAAGAAAAATTAAGTAATCTGAAATAAAACTATGAAGATAAAACAGGAATCTTAACAGTATGTTAATAATGCTATGTGATATTCATGTAATTTAACAGTAAGAAATATCTGGCATTAGTAGGAATGTACATTGTATTTTTATTAGTATTACTTCTGTTTTACTTTTTAAAGAATCCTCTAATACTTCTATGCATTTGAGAAACTCTACTGAAAATAAAGTGTGGTGTTTGTTTTGTTTTTTTTTTTTCTTTAGATAAGGACATAAATTGCCTACCTATCTGTCAGGACTCCTGGCCCGGAAGCATAGAGAGAGTTGCTACTGAGAATATCTCTGAAAATTAGGTGATTCTGTATTGAATTATTTGGTCAAATATTTCTTCAGGATAAGTACAAATATCTTGCAGAAAAAAAATACTTAGTCACAAGGCTTCTGTCAAGCTATGCATTTTAGCAACATTCAGCTGCCTGAATTATGTTTGAAGCTCTGATAACTCTATGCTGATGAATATATTTTCTGCCATAAATAGAGAACAGCAGTAGTTGTGCTGTTCCCTTGTGTGGTATCTTCATCCTGGCTGACAACTGCTTCTCTTCACTTCTCCTCCTCCCAGGCTAGGAGGAAAATAGATGCTAGGAAAAGGTTGGGTTCATTCTGTTGCCATCAGGCTGAACATGTTACTTCTTCCTTCCCTCTTCACATTATATCCTCCCACTAACTGCTGTTCTGCTCACTTCTGTGTTTCCACTGATACTATCATAGCCTAGAAGAAATCTGAAAAGGTGAGCAGCAGGCCAGATCTGCATTTATCACCTGCAGAGCTGTTATGCATCTTACTCCTCCACCTTATCCACTTCTGCCATTCTATTTTAAACCCAAGTACAATTTAATTATTGTTAATTTAAATTATTTTGAGTATATTTCATACCAGTATTTGCCTACTGCTGTGTTGATTGAAGGACAGCTGTATCTGTGAATGGTGGCAACTGAGTCTTGGTTTGTATATATATTTAAAATTCAGACAGCAGTTTGGTGTGCCATCATAACACTTAGAAACACATCTAATGTGATTACACGGAGTCATGCCACAAAGCTGCAGTCAGTTCTCTGTACCATGCAACATTTTTTTCCTATCTACCCAAACACACCTATTTGCATGTTGTCAAGGTGCAAGTGTCCAGTGAATATCTGAACATACAGTCAATGGGATTAGTTGATCATTCAGAGATTATTTTGCCCTGGAGTCCCAAAAGCAAAAGACACAAGTTCTTGAAGACTGACACAGCATTAATCCTCAGGATGTTCACTGCTGCACTATTCTCATTTCTCTTCATCACTTTAGGAAAAAGTCAGCAAGTCAGATGTGACCAAAACACCAGTGATAAGAGGTAGGGTTTGATGGAAAAGAATTTGTAACATTCTTCTCTCACACAAAGGCATGAACTAAGTGGAAAGAGTAAGGGCAACAACCTAAAATTATGAAATTTTTCTTTTGAAAAGCTAAAAAATGTTTATAATTCAATGAAATTGTCAGGAAAGCTTAAGAGGAGACAGAGACACTACAAGGATTACTAGTTTATGTCTTATCCTTCAAAAAGTTCCAAAAGATTTCATCTACTTACAAATTTCACAGACTCATGAAAGTGTATTTTCTTCATCTACAATGGGGGAAAAAAACCCACTATGAACTTCTTTCAAATACTTCCTCCGTATTTTAGAATCAAAGAATAATGCCTGTATCAAGAATAGTGTCTGTATTAAGAACAGTGTGGCCAGCAGGACTAGGGAAGGGATCATCCCCCTGTACTCAGTATTGGTGAGGTCACATCTCAAGTACTCTGTCCAGTTTTGGGCCTCGCCCTATAAACAGGACATTGAGGTGCTGGAGTCTGTCCAGCAAAGGGCAACAAAGCTCATGAAGGCTATAGAAAACAAGTCTTATCAGGAATGGCTATGGGAGCTGGGTTTGTTTAGTTTCCAAATATAGGACACTGAGGAGGCACTTCATCACTCTCCACAACCACCTGAAAGGAAGGTGCATTGAGGTGGGGGCTGATCTTTTCTGCTGTGACTGAAGTGAGAGGTCTAGAGGAAAAGGCCTTAAACTGAGACAGAGGAGATTCTTTTTTAAATGTTAGAAAAAAATTAATTCACTGTTAGAGTGATCAAGAATCAGAATAGATTACCCAGGAAAGTGGTGCAGTCACCGTTCCTGGAGATGTTCCAAAGGTGCCTAGATCTGGTGGTGGGTGATGGTTTAGTTGTTTAGGGGTTACAGTGGTAGTGCTGGGTTGATGGTTGGACTGGATGGTCTTGAAGGTCTCTTCCAACCTTGATGATTCTATGATCTTCTTATGCAAACATTCTTGCAGAAACAAAAGAACATATTTTTAGGTATAGAAATGTCCATTAAAATACTGATGGAAATTTCTAGTTCTGAGTATCCATAACAGTAACTCTATTTTATTCATGTGCTACAAGGGCTCAGGATCTACGAAAGACAGCTCCCTTCTCTTGTTTTCAATACTTGTCCTCAATATATTGTTTGGTGTTTTTTTTTTTTGTTTTGTTTGGTTTGGTTTGGTTTTTTAATAGATATTTAGGGGAGAGAAAGAGTAAGACTGGTATTTTTGAGGAAAATAAGTAGACATAAAATACTACAAAGTCTACTACAACAAACTGCATATCACTTTTTTAGACAAGTAGTACCCCATTCTTATGCAAGGAGGATTTAGAAGTCATCCTTGAGAGGGAAATATCAACTGTCAGCTTTTTTGTGGACTTATTAAGCAATTTATTCACAACAATTCATTATCCAAAAAATCCCATACTAAGTTCTCTCTTTGACATGGCCTGGTGATTAGGAGATGTGTCTTATAGAGGTTGTACTTGAGGTCTTCACCTGTAAGCAAGAAATTTTTTAAATGTGTTGTCCAGGGAATACTACAGATTTTAGCACCATTCCTCAATTAAAAAACAGAAGGAGTGTCACTGGGCTCAGATTTTTTAAAGAGTTATGAACTTTTGCATATATTCCTGGAGATAAGTTGTGACATACACAGTTAGGAATGACTTAGGTAGGTGAGAATTGTTTCTTTCAGTGCTGACTTGTGAATAAGGGAATGTATAAATCATTAAGCTTCTTTCTGGGTTCATCTAGACAGCTCAGCAGACCAGCACACTGAGCCCTGTGATGTGATGCTGCATCATCATTTGAGGTGCAATTCTTCAGCTTAGCCCACTCCAAGAAAATTATTAAGGGTGCTTTTCCAGTTGCCAGGACTGCAGTCTTACCTAGCCCTCACGCACATAATGAATTGGTGGATTAGTACTTGATCAATCATAGACCTCTAATGTACTCTAAAAATTTCTTTTAATGGAGTGGAATAAAAATATCTAGCAAACAGTATTTGGCAGTCCTTTTAAATAAATGGTAAAATTTTATTCTGCATCATCCAATGCAGTAACATTATTCAAAATAAAAAGTGCTTATTCAGCTTTTTTGATAAAAGATCATATTGAGACACATAACCATCATAAATCTACAAAGGGGATCTCTGCCTTCAGTTTTAGAAGGTACAGAAGTAATTAGGCTGACACTTCTAAAGTGGATTTTTTGAGAACCTGGGATGAATAATGAAAGGAATGAAGAAATATACTTTTTGGTTCTCATGTCTGCTCTGCATACGAATGTATCCATTTTTAAATATACTTAAAAGAATTTCCATTTAAGTTACAGAAAATCCTAATTTGTCTAGTCATCCTCATTAAATTAAAATAACCAGAGAATAAAATCACACTTACAGAATCAACGTGCCATTTCCCCCCTCCTTTCTTCTCATGGTTACCAGTATTAAATTTCAGGACAAATGTAGAAACAGTAAACTTAAAAAGAAATTAAAATCCAATACTCAAGGTTTCATTCTACTAATTCCCATCCTCTTTTTTTTTTTTCATCATGTACTTATTTCATCTCCAAAAATTTAGGTTTTGAGCTTCCATCCAGAACCTAAGTCTAAAGTTAATAATCTAAATCAACATGTAATTTCTATGAAGTAAAAACACATTCTGTCTAACCTTTCCCCTCTTTTCCCAAAGACAGACAGAACCTACAGAGGGCATTTTATGCAACCGCTTCTTAGGTTTCTCACACTAGCAAGGTATTTTGGAGTGGGAGGGAGAGGAGGAAGCAACAGGACAAGACACATTCTCCATTCTCCCTTCCCAGGTGCTGCCATATGTTACAGCTTTGTGCTGGTGTACGTACACGTCTTTCATTCTCTGCTTTCTCCCACGGGCAATCATCCATCATCCATCACTGAACTGTGTTTAGCATGCTGCCAGTACAGCCTGCACCTCTCCAGGGGTTTGTTCTGCTTTGATTTTGCAAACCCCAACATCATTGTTTATTTCCTACGGCCCAATATGTTTCCCTGTGCAATTTAGTTTCATTAGAGTTACTGTACAGCATGCAGAAAAAGATCATTTCTCTTTTAAAGTGTCTATGCATAAAACATTACATATTCAAATTAGGAGTTCATGGCTTAACAAGAGATAACCCTGGGCTTGCTCAGTATAGGGTCAGCAAAGATTTTCCTCTACTGGCAAAAATATGCACAGTGAATAAAGACTTTAGAAACAATATTATTGTTTTAAAAGGGCAATACAAATGGTTTCAACGTTTCAGCAACATTACCTTTGAATCTAAACACCAAATTGAAAATTACAAAGTGTGCCAACATTAAAAGCCATAGCTTACTAGGTAATAAAATGAAAGCAGTGTGAAAACTCTAGGAGGCATTTTGAAAATTACAGGTTTACTAATAGTAATAATTATATAAATAATTAATATGTTAATAGCTCTATATGTACATACAAATCTATATATTCACTTTTATATAACATATGTCTGTATGTAATTAATCTCCCTTTATAGAAGGTTTTTATATAGACACCTATATATATGTATAGATACTTATATATATACCTGCATGCACATGTGTGGATGTGTGCAAGAAAGCTTTATTTTATATTTATATATGTATATACACAAGAGTGATTTATTTGAAACTCTATGCATCTTGGAGTTTTCTTTTACAAAAAGCAACTGATAGGGCAGTAATAGGTGTGGCAAACAGGATATTCTGGTTACAGTGAAGTGAGAAGAGATTGGTCGCAGAGAAGAGAGCAATGATTTGCATGTGGTCATCTCTGCTCTGTATTTTTTTAAATCTCATTCTTCTTGCTCCCTCAGGCTTGTTAAATTGTGGCTTATACACCTAACAAGAAAGGTCATTTAGTGGAGAGTGGAGCAGAACATCCTGTTTGAACACTATGTGACATCTTCAAAATCCCTTTCTTTCCTGCAGAGAAAGCAGAAATTTTGTCAGCTCTGCTGTGCTAAATGCATTCTCCTGCAAGTAGTACTTCCAACAAAAAAATAATAGTGAAAATCTTCACTCATAGAGGAAAAGAGACACCCAAGTTATGACTTACTGCACCACAGTGAAACCACAGACATCCGTCTGCATGACAACCTTATGCAGGAATCAGTAGCAGAGCTACATTAATGCTGAGGGCCAAGATGTTGCACTATGCCTGTGAAGTACATCCTGGGAGGAGACACACAGAAGGGGAAGAGCGAGGGAGGTCTGGGATCACTGAATCCATGATTGTTTTGCCCAGGGGCTGGAACCACAACATCAGAAATGTCACCAAGCTCCTTTGCATGAGTGGACAGAAATCTGGAGTTGAGCCCTGTACCCAGATCTATCAGTGGAACAGTGCCAGTGAAAAATGTTTCATCTCCAAAACTGATCTGGTAGATTAATATTAAAAATACAATTCTGTGTTCACTTCTAGGTAACACAGAAAATAATACAGATTGTTTTTTAGTCACAGTGTACCATTTTTTGTAGGTTATTTTTTTGTTTCCTGTGGAGTTTAGTGAAATTGCCTACTGCTGTCTTTAAAAGCTTACACTTAAAAGAAAAACTTTTAGCAGGGTATCAGTCAAGCCTCTAAAATTAATCCTTTTCTGACAAAAGAAAATGTGATCATAGTGCATGCCGTGAACTGCAGGGGAAAATATTTGTACTCAGGTGTCTAAGTGTCTAATTGCTGCCACTGACACATGGTTAGACAGTGTCTAGTACCTAGCAATTAAATCACACTGAAAATGAAAGGAGGTTTGAAACTGAGTCCATCAAGAAAAAGAACACTTGAAAAGATGAAGTTTCTAGTACTAGATTACTCTTAGGGTTTTCTAATCTACTATCAATACTTAAAATATTTTTCAACACACAGTAGAAAGCGAGTAATCAGTAAACTAAGCACTCTGTGGATTTAATACTCATTCTACAGAAAACTGCAATATGTAAAATGCTAGCTAGAATACAATAATTCAATTTCAATTACAGAGCTTTTATTATAACCCTGCCTTATTTTGAAGTGCACTTTTTGGTAACATTTTATGTGAGTCATTAATTCTTATACTTAAAAGCATGTATCCTTGAACTATAAAAGATATTGCACATTTTAATTCTTTACAGTCTGGGAAAAAATCATCCTGACACTGATGGTTTTGAAGCAGATGTAAAGAATGACAGCATCAGCTAGTTTCAGTAGCATGTAGTGCATTCTTCTATAAAGCTATTTAATACAAGTCTGCCTCCTATAAAGCTATTTAATGCAAGCCTGCCTCATGCTGGTTTCCATTTCCACTGATGTTCCTTACAGCTAATTTGTTTTAAAAGAACAGGAGTCAGATATATTTTCAGGATATCCAGAGTAAATTGGAGGAATCAAATTACTCTCTCCTCCACAGACCAAGTTCAGTGTTCCGTTTTGGTAGGTGGCTGTTGACTCTCAACATCTCCAATGCCCATAAGGGCTCTTTATCAAGGCACAAGCTACTCTTCCCACTATTTGTAATATCCACCAAAGCAACCACAATAACAGCCATAAATGGCATAAATAGCCTAAATGCTTTAATCAGGCTTAGACTCATGAGTTTTAATGGAATTGTACTTGTCTGCAACAATTATGACTTTCTCTTTATTTTCTATGGTAGTCTTGTTTCATGACAAAAAAAAAATCTTACTGAGTTTCTCTCTTCATCCTAATACAGAAGGCATGAGTGTTGGATGGTGTATCCATGCTGGTGTAAATACTGGTATTTTTGGTCTGTATTTTGCCCAGCCACCTGTGGGAAATTATGCTTTCCTCACCAAGTCATGGGAAAAACACTGATAAAGGGAGACACTTGACCTTGAGAGAAATTCCAATGCTGCCACACATGTGTGGTGGAAGACCACTTGCATGGCAGGGAAGAAGCCAGGGACCTCTGCCTGGAGGGTGATGGGCCACACCCACTGAGGTAGATGCCCCCTTTGGCAAAAAATATAAAGGGTGGGTGGCTTGCTTGGGGAGGGGGGCTTGCTACACTTGAATGGACCTCGTTGTCACAGCAGGGATGCCTGCCAGCGGGCCAGCCTCTGGGGATGTTGCCTCCGCCTTTGGAGGATTGAGCATTCTAAAGTTGGTAAGACAAGTCCGTGTAAGTAACACATGGAGGGGTCCTTACACGGGGCATTGGGCTTTCTCTCTCTCTCTCCCTTGTTCTCTCGCTCCCTTGCTTGGGGTTTCTATCTTACTTGGCCACCTGTTGTAATAAAATACTGCTTAAGTTACATTCACAACGGTGTTGAGTTTCAGTTCTAACGTGCCCTCCAAACCCTCCCTGTAACATAATTTTTGGTGACGAGGATAGGATGTGAGATGTGGGACTCACCGTTGTCGGTGAAGGGGTTGTCTCCATGTAGGGTTTATAGTTTAAGCGGGGGGAACCCCGTCTTTTTGGCCCGTGTGGCCGACGGGGTGGGTGGGTGGGGGGCCGCTTCCCCCTGCCAGGGGCGGGCTGCGCAGCGCCGCTGCATTGCTAGGGGCGGGACTCACCGTTGCTAAGGGTGGGATCCGCCGAGGTGTCGGGGGCGGGGCGGGCCGCACCGCGCAGCTGCGTCCCTGGGGGCGGCGCCTGCAGGACCGCTCCGTGTTTGTCGGGGGCGGCACCTGCAGGGCCACTCTGTGTTCGCTGGGGGAGGGGGGGACCGTGTGCTACAAAGGAGTGGCTTCCACCTCCTGTGTTTGCTGTGATAGCTGTGTTGTGTGTGTGTGTGTTGTTTGCGAATTTGTAATTCTGTTACTGGTATCAAAATATTCTATCTGTTAACAGGTTTTGATTTTGTCTTCTTTTGTGACTCCTGCAATGTTGCTGCGAGCAGAGTCAGCTTCTGGCCGATCAATGAGGCTTTTATCCCACAGCTTCAGGGCAGTCACCTGTGAGCATGCTGGGAGCTGTGGGGCTGAGGACAGGCGAGCGTGAGTATGTTAGCCCAGATTTTGAAACTCTGGGAAGGACACTTTGGGGGAGCTCCTCCCATAGAGCGTCCAGGATGGACGCAGGAACCCTGGAAGACACTTTGGGCTCTTTCAGAGTCCTGTACAGGGATCAGACCCGAACCGTGGAATACCCATGATCCCGCAGAATTATTAAAGTATTGGGTGCAGTTCATGGAGATATCACTAACACAAAGATTGCAGCGGCTAATCCATATTGGCCGCATGACAGTGACACTTCTGGCCGCTTACAAACGGGCTGTAGGTCGCGTGGAGGATTTAGAGAAGCAGTTGGATCAGTTAAAACTGGATTTGCAGGAGGCAAGGGCCACATCAATAGTACATCAGCAGGCCCTGTTAGCTGCAATCAATCAATGCATCATCATGGAGCAAAAGTGTGCCACAGTAGCAGAGAAGTTCACAGTGCGTTCAGCGAGAAGGAGGAAAGGTAAAACATGTAAAGGAAAAGACACCAGACCTCAAGTAAGGGCTATAATAACTGACCCAGGGTGGGATCCGGAAACATGGGATGGCAACATCTGGAGTACCAGTGAACATGACAGTGAACAAGAAGATGCTGAGAGAGATAGAGTCCATCAGCAGGACCAGTGAAGGCAACCCCCGTGGTTAAACGGATGGGGGCCATAGACCCTGCCACTGGGCTCTGGGCACCAGTCAATACATTAGAGGATTTTACACCAGAGGATATAAAGAACCTTATTGGCCGTTATGGCCAGCGTCCAGGGGAGAAACCCCAACACTGGCTTGTGCAGCTGATGGAGGAGGGAGCTGATAGTGTTTTAGTGGATGGGATTGATGCTCGATGTTTTATGGGTTTGACGGGGGATCCATATGTCCAAGCTGCATTGCAACGCGTCCCTGCAGGCCAGAATATCCCACTGGTAACAGTAGTAACTATGGGATTTAGTGACAGGCACACGAATGACGGAGCATGGCCCTCTACATCCAGTCAATGGGTCACACTGTGACAGGCTACTCTCCTGCTTAAGCAGGAGGGGATGAAACTGGCTGTACAG
>JAWWEU010000081.1:94888634-94904267 GCA_035583155.1 Acropternis orthonyx | reverse complement strand
CTTGGCCACCTGTTGTAATAAAATACTGCTTAAGTTACATTCACAACGGTGTTGAGTTTCAGTTCTAACGTGCCCTCTGAACCCTACCTGTAACAGATGGGTTCAGTAACAAGTAGTCAGAAATGGTTGAATATTCAGCTTCAGAATTAAAATGCAGACTCTTTCTCTCTCTATGGTCAACACTGAACCTGAGAATTGAAAACATTTTAGGAGTAGGAGGGTTAAAGAGTCTTGTTTACAGAAAAGAATTTGAGGGCCTATTAAACTTCTACTTCATGTGAAGATCAGCCTTGATCTATTAAATTAATGGTCAGGGGTTTCCACATGCGTAAGAAAGATGCCAGGTTATGATTAACAACCTTGAAACTCAAAGGAACAACCACACAGATGTGGATTCCTTTCAGTGAAACTGAACATCAGACAGGCTATAGAAACGTCTGAAGAGAGACATACTTTATCTATTACCTCCTAGTTGCACTGAGAAATGCAGTGGGGAGGTGAGACATTGAACAGCCTAAAATTTAAGACTGGTTTCACTTATTTTTTCCCTAAAATAAGTATATTCTGGTTTCAGTTACAGTCTAACCATAGCAGTCTGAGAACAAAGTAGTCTCCAAATCTTAAAGATTTGGAGAAGATAATATAAAAAAGAACATATAAATTATATTACCAGTGCACGTCTGTTCACTTACCTTTGAAAATGCAAACCTCGGTGAAGGTTGCTTTGAACACAGGAACAAAAATTTCCATCTTCTTAACCAATGACTGCTGAATTGACACCTTCTGAGATGCAGAAGAAAAAGGTAGCACTAAATGAAGAAATTAAGCAATTCAGATGACCTAGCTGAAATTTTCTTGTGTAGCTATACAGTTGAAAGATAAGTACTCATTTTTTGTGCAAGGCATGCTTCCTTGACTGTATATGAAAAATGCATCTGTACATTCAGACAAGAAATAGGCAGAAACTACCTCTTATGAAAATCTGTCATTAAATAGGTAGTTTCTGTTCTAATACATCTATACTGAAATAATTAATCAATTTTAAGCAAATGAAAAAATATGAGATAACTGCAATTTATATCACTATCAGTCTCCACATTATACTGAGGTAATTTATCCAGTTCTTTGGACTCCATATATACATTCATATGAGACCTGAGCTAGCTAGTTTAATACAATCTTGTTAGCACTATTCGATACTGCACACATTTCTCTCTCAAGTCTCTCAAGATGTATTGTCAAAAGAACAAAAATTCAGTATCATCTCTTCCTACATGAGGTGTGTGGGGTTTCCTGAAGTAAAAATGGACATATCAATTTGCAGCCTCCACTGGGATCTGTAGTTCACGTCCCGTCCTGCATCCAGGCACTGTCACTGAGATAACATATCACGTATAGCCAGCTTCAACTTGTATTTCATACCAAGAACGTGACAGTAATTAATAGCCGCTGGACTTGGAAGTTACATATTTGGCAACATCTGCATATGACCCCTTAGCAGTGGTGGCTTTCTGTAGTCCATCTCACACATAAACTGTAGTCCCAGATCTTGGAGCTATTGAAAATATTTTTATAGCCACTGTGATGTGATGTGATGTGATGTGATTAAAATTCCAGAGACTGTAATTTTTTCAGTAACTTTCCCAGTAAGGAAAACCTTTGGTAAGACAGATTTGGCTTAGATACTTCTCACAATGAGTATTTTCTGTACCAATCACTAGTAAACTCGGGGCTCTCTGACTCTATCCGGGATTATATTTCCTGTCCTCCCTGGTACTACTCAGCATTTCTCACAGCATGCCAGGCCTTAACAGAGATCTTCTGCCTCTCTAAGAGATGAGTAATCATGAACCCATCTCATATCTAATGTCCCCTCAATGTTCAGTCAGATATTGGCAAAGAAGCAAGACCACACTATTTGAGGTAGAATATATTTTCCATGTACAGCAGGCCTTCCTCTCCTAGTTTCAATCACGGCATTTTTACCGAAGTTTGCATAAATGCAAATTTCACTGCAGTTCATTAATTTATCTGGCACTGGGAATTTGTCTCCATAAACCTTCTACAACCTTGAATTTCAAAACACTGGGAAAATATTCTATGGGGAGAGATTCTGCTTGCTTTCTTTGCTTCATATTGACAAGGTATGACTTTGTATTTTTATGTAAAAAAAAATCACTCAGTTCCTCTGTTTTCTTCACTGTCATGAACATCTTAGACACATATACACATAACCCCCCTTGAGCATTTCTGGACTTCTCTTTTCTTGGGAAGAAAATATTAAAGGAACATAAAAACAATAATCAGGAAAATTATATAAACAAGTCAAACATATGATTGTAGTTTCCTAGTCCCGGGATATTAGATGAACTTCCTGACCTAAAAGTAGAATTTTCTGACAAAGTCAGAGAAGAAAAATCCATCCAAACCTGTACAAGTCAATCAATTTTGGAACCTAGTCAAACATTTAACAAGAAAACATGAATGCACAGTTCTTAATTTTGATGATAGTTCAAGTCCTATCTACAGAACCATAAAAAAGTATCAAATGTTTAATGAGTTAAGCAGGTATCCGAGACTATTAGGATAAATTACATCCAAACTTGGAGTTTTGTTTAAACATTTCAATTCCTTCTAACACCTCTCGATAATCAGAACAGGCTGCTTTGAATAACTAGCAAAGCAAGAACCAGCCATTAGCATTGATATAAATCATCATAACTCCAATCAAGTTAGCGAGTTGCAAGTTCATAAAATAAAAGCAATAAGACATGGCTTCTGTATGAATCAATTGGAGCTGCACCAGTTTATATCAGAATATTGCTCAGGAGTAACTCAGCCATTTGTCCATCACTAGAGAGACACAAATTATACATATTTTAGTACCTAAAGTGACCTGAGAAAAGTTCCCAACACAAATAGGTAGCATCAGCCTTAATCTCCTTTCAATTTATTTTACATGCTGAAGTGAGCTAGTGTGGAGACCAAAGTCATACTGAAATCAATGTAAAATCAGTGGAAGCACGACAAACAATTATGTCCTGTTTTTAGCTCTTTGCCCTAGTAGCTCCTTCCTTTGCTATGGTTTGTTAAAGAGAACAAAACACTCAATGAAGGCAGATTTCAATTTGTTCTTACTCTATGCTGCAGGTCATCCTTTTGTTTTCCCTTCCAACTTGGCAAATTCTGTGATTCTGTCCTAAACACCCCACTCACCTTAGTTTGCACAGCAAGAGTGGCCAACCCTAGGCTTGCTTTGGCCTTTAACAATACATTGCAGTGCATTAGTGTCTTGTCTAGGAGGAAAGTGGAGTAATACAGCTGGTAGCTGCTTTCATCATGAAGAAAGAACAATATTGTGGAGAAGGGCCCTTGCATCTCATTATATAATATCTTAGTGAAGTTCTTTATAATTAAAGAAAGATTCCTTCTACTTAATGAGCAGCTAGAGCTTCACACTGTGCATTAAAAAGATGAACAGAGACTCATGTCTTCATTCAAAGCTATCATTAGAGGGGTTTAAAGAAATTATTAAAGCCTCTTCTTTTATCCACAAAACGCAACACCCATAACCCACTCGAACATCACAAAGCTCTAGTAAAAGAGAACATAGTCAATTTGCTTAAAACAATCAAGATAAAACATGCATCTTACATGGCTAGTATCCATAACCTGAATTTATACAGTCTTTTTGCTCACCCATTGCTAACATGAATCCATTACAGAAAAAAAATAAATAAATTACATAATCACATCAAGGAGAAAAACTGCAAGAACAGGAACAGAATAAAAGCCTGTTTTTCAAAACTATAACCATTCAAAATGAATGTGAGGTTACAAGATGACCACATCCACCCCATTAGAGCATAAGAAGATTTTTTTTATGTCTGCTCTGTACTTGCCATTTTCAAGTAAGATGCTTTTTGCTAAACTCATAATACAAATTATTTCTGTGAATAGTGTTCTTAAAAACCTCTAGATTGAGGAGATACACTAGAAATTCCCATGTCCTTGACATATTTTGTGATTTCTAAAGTATCACCATACCTTGCACTACAGAGACAGAAGAAACCTAAACTACTACAGTGATACATTATTGTCATACAGAATGGGAGACAGTTCCCAGGGCTCTTGTAAGACTATATTTATGTCAGTTATAGTTTCTGAATATCCATCCACACTTGTAATAGATGGTCTAAAACACAGTTATGAAAACTGCACACCTGCAGAAAAAATCCTTAATAATTTACATCTGTGTTCAGGAGTAAACTGCTGATCATTTTTCATCAAATGGGTACTATTTACAATTTCAAATTTCTGGATCCCAACAGGATCTTTGATTTTTAAAACGTATTTTACTTTTTTGGAAGGAAAAATAAAAGAACTTACCACAGTGAAAAAATTTATCAATAACACTTATGAAAACTTAATATTAATAATGACAATATATTCGATTGACTAAGGAGTAAAACATAGGCTGAGAAGCTTAGAAGTTAAAAGTTTCTACAGGATTTGATCCAAACTCCCTGAAATATAGCAGAACTTTTCAGTGGGCTGACCTACTGTTACTAAGAAAGAGATATAATGCAGAAGTCTTTCAGAGCCCAGTGAAAGACATACTGTTTGTATAGACTATTCCTAATGTTCATTTGTATATCATATTAACTTTCCATGCAGAGAATTCTTTGTGAAGTTTAAAAGGCTTTTCTATTATCTTAATCACAGATAAAAATTTGGGCAGAGCTGCAGGAAGGGAATCCTCTTCTATACAATCCAATGTGCTCTCATTGCAAACTTATACCCTGCACCAGACTAATATGCACTGTCTAAATTATTTTTTCATAACTATTTTAGATTTCACTTCTCCCCATGGGAGACAGTTCTGTTTAATTTATCTCAATAATACACATTTTCTTAATTTTAATTATTTTACACTTTAATCCCACCTTCAAAGAAAAGGCCATTTAATTCTCTTTTCTCCATCTTTGCATTGACCAAATAATTTTTGTGAACTAAATCTCCTAACTGTGATTTTTCTTTGAAACTAAATTTTTACAGCTGTAAGCTGGTTTCATCACTGTTTTATTATCTCTTTTGGTTTATTTGTGCTAAACTTGTACTGAAGAGTGTACAGAACTCTGACAGTAGGGCATACTGTAATTATACAAAACCTGTACTGATATTCCTCAGTTTATGGCATCAGCCTCCACTGTGCTAACCAGAGCAGAACTCTGCCACTGCATCAAACTATAAACGTCATATCAATCTGCAGTTCACAGTACGCTATTGCACATCCTCACTCTACTCATCCCTGACAACTCACACTAAATTACCACTTTGCAAAAGTTGAATTTTCTTGAGTAAATATTTTAAGCTAATTTGCCCATTTTTCATTTTTCACTCTGTAATTCCAGATTCAATCTATTTGTACTGCTGTCAATACATGTATATATATATGCATCCCTAAATGTGCATATATTAAGCATGTTTGTACCCTTTTTCAAACCATTAGGATAGAAATACAGTCTCTATTCCCTTAGACATTCTGCTATTCCTCATTAGGCATTTCTCTACTAACATGTAGCCTGTGCATTGGTCCTTTTTAGTAATGTTCCTTTAGCATCTCTGATAGAGATTTCAGTCTCCAATAGTGCTAAAATCCAAGTCAGGCAGTTGAAATCTTTCAACTAAACTTTTATTGATTAGTACCAAAACATTTTTAAAAATACAAAAGCATGTTAAAAAATCCCATTATGTGTGCTAATTTCATAATGCTGTAGAAAGGGGCTGACAGTAATTCTCAACGAAGTTTTAATTGGATCAAGAGTCTTCTGTTTGAAATTGCTCAACTTCTGCATCTTCTGGCCTAACAGAAACACAAAATTACTTCTCTTAATACATTTTCTAGAATTGTTACTGAAATTTGATGATCCTCAGTGAAAACTACACTGATACTACAAATTTATATTCTTACCCCTTACCTACATTCATCAGAATCAAATTATGTTAAACAGACATTTAAAATCTACTTCTTTTTAACAACATATATTTTTGCTGTTTTTTCTAGTTTCTCATTGCTATTGAAGTGTTTTGGAACACCATTGTGAGACAGCTTTAATATAACAAATCATACTTTTTCCGAAAGAATTATATTAGTTCATCAGCTAAAAAGATTATGTATTCTGGCATACAATTATTTTGCAGTTCTTGATCTAAAATAAGCCTTAAGTATTTGAGTACAAAGATGAGATTTTTTTAAATAATTTTCAATAAAATCAAGATTTGCTACTTAACTGTCGTATCTTTAACTTCATTACATTTCCTGTAGGCACAGACTGTTCAGAAATATATGAAGGAGAGGTTTTATTGATCTATTACAAAAGTCAAATAATTCCAGATGCCAAATTTCACTGAGTGTTTAATTTCTTTAACATATTTAGGACTATGAGGACAGAAATAATTTTCTGGAAAACAAATACAAGATGCCAATATATGTGCATAAGATAATGAATACATTTCATGAAAATATTTCATCAAAATTATAGGTAAAGCAAAAAATACCTACTATAGAGGTATGGTACTGTGCAAAAATGTAATTAGGTATGCTTTTTAGCACATATTCCGTAGTGCAGTCAGAACAAAAATGGACTTCTAGTTTCTCCACACAAGTGTTCAGGTTTTTTAAAGTCTCTTTTCCTTATTTCTTACAAATAGAACTAGCTCTACTCACTTAATTAATCTGTCTGTTCATGATGTAAAAGAGATTCATGGCAATTTGTATCCATACAGACAGAAGATGAGAACATGGTTTTACCTTGTATTCATAAAATTATTTTCACAGTGCAGCCTTAGTCCTAAGAACACTTAACTAAGCAGCAGTACCAGCAGGAAAGATTATTTTTAAATAGAATTCACACCAGATAGAACCTACAAAAAGGTATACATAACACTTTGAATTTACCCATGTGCTTAAGCATTTTAAGGATCAGGGTCTATGTTAATGACAAAACTGGTAGGCAAAACAGACAGATGGGTAAGGTCAAGAAAGAGGAAAGAAAAAACAACAGCAACACAAAAATATGCTCCACACAGAATGTGTGAGTTGCTGCCTGCCAAGCAGTTAGCAGTAGGCAGTACTGTGTAGGCATTGTGGAAGAAACCAGGCTTGCTGAAGTATCAAAAGAGCAAGAGCTAGAAATTTGCTTGGCTTCTCATATTTGAGCTTCATAAATACTACATGGAAATATTTGTTCAAAGTCAATCCTAATATCTGAGAAGTGAAGAAATATCATAATCATACCTATTGAACCCATGTCTTCTAAATGCCTAATTCAGCTAAATTAACTTAGCAGGAGAATTTTACTATTTTTATTTAAATATTTTTGGGACAGAACAGTGATTCAGAAATAGGAAAATATACATCTGGAAGATTCTTATTTTACTTTATATGGCATGTTTTGTCAAAACTTACTGTATTTAAAAATAACTCTTTGCTAATAAAATCTATGTGGTGTCTTTATGAACTTGTAGCAGTAACATTTAGTCTTCAATATCTAGAGAAATTTTGAGAGTGAATGTTGTTTACCTGGTCTTCTGCAAAGCATTTGACACCTTTTCCCATAGCCTTGTCCTATGTCAAACCAGTAAGATATGGATTGGATGGATGGTCTGGGTAGGAAGTAGCTAACAGGTCACACTCACAGGATGGTTGTCCACTATTTCACTCTGGCTGTCAGCCTGTCACAAACAGGGTCCCCCCAGGGATTGATACTGGGCCCCATGCTGGTCAACATCCTCATAAGCTACCTGGATGATGAGACTGAAAACACCCTCACCGAGTTTTTGATGACCAAAACATGTCATCAAATGGAGAGGTGGACTTATCAACTGGAAGAGCCATTGTACTGAGACAACTGGAAAGGTTGAAACAGTGGGTTAGTAAGAACAATATGAAGTTTAACAAGGACAAGTTTTGCACCTGGAAAAGAATGACCAAACAGACCAACAGAGAATAGGATCTGTGTGGCTGGGGAGTAGCCTTGCTGAGAGGGCACTAGGGGTCCTGGTGGACAACAAGTTGAACCTGAGTCAGCAGTACACTTGTACATCAATCAGATTCTGGGTAGCTTCTAAAGAGGCATTAGTAGCCAAGCTAGAGACATGGTTATCCCATTCTCCTCAGCACTTGTCAGGTCATAGCTGGAGTACTGTCGTCAGTTTTGGTTCCAACAATTCAAGAGCCACATGGACAAACCAGAGAGGATCCAAAGGAAGACCACAAAGATGATTCGAGAACTGGAACCTGCCCTCTGAGGAAAGGCTGAAGCAGTTAGACTTTTTGTCCCTGGAGAGAAGGTGGCTTACAGTATTCTAATACTTAAAGCATGGCTACAAAGAGAAGAGTCTCTTTCTTCACGGAGAGTCACGTGGAGAAAATAAGACGTAACAGGTTGCACCAGGATAAGTTTCATCTCAGCATAAGATATTTTTTTACTGTAAGAACAATCATTCACTGAAACAACTTCCCCACGGATGTGGGAGAGTCCCCAGCAACAGAGGTTTTCAAGGTGCAGTGTGCTAAATAATCTCATCTAGGCTCCCATTCTCATGAAAGTTGGACCAGATGATCTTTCAAGGTACCTCCCACAGAGAGCTGTCTGGTGATTCCATATTTGTTACTATAACTTGCAAATGTATTTTTATAATCTAAATTTTTACCAATTTTTCCGAGTTTTCAGATCTAACAGTCTTTAACTTGGATCTGCTGTTTCCCTGTGATGCTTTTTTTAGCTTGAAGAAAAAGTCAGTATAGTTCTATTACTTCAGCAGATTTTATGTTACTGTGAAGAATCATCTTGTATAGTTAAAAAGGAAATTTACAAATCAAAACTTTTTTTTAAAAAAAATGCATTACTATTATGATATCCCACTGAAAACCCACAGCCACAAGAGAAAAATATGCTTCCTTTGTATAAAAATTTAAATCAATTTAATAGCACCATAAAGTTCATAAATTGTCTATGTTAGGACCAGTGTTCTAAATCTGTAAATTAAGTTCCAACCAAATTAACCTGCCGTTGTGTGTTTGAGAAAGCTTAATAAAGACCATAAGTATTCTTTAATCTTGGTAAAGCTTGAGTTATTTATAACTCTTTCTTTCTCATTAACAGAAATAAATCATTTGACCTTGTGCATAGGTACACATATTTAGCTTTGAAGCATATGTTCCATGCATTGCACAGTGCACTGTTACTGCAAAGCACCATTGGTTAAGCATATTTCCCACTAACGTATCTGATGTCATTTTAAAATTTTTCTAACTTAGTCAGAATAATATATTGGACTGAGCTTTTGCATGCCAGATGTCAGCCAAATGAAAATTTATTTTCCTTTTGTTAAAGCTGTGAGGGACAGCGAGTAAAGGAGAGGAAAAAACTTCTTCCAGATGGGGATTTTTTCTGTCTAGTTAAGTATGTGTGAATTTAAGGAATATCGAATACTGTTGTGAAAAGCTATGCCTGTACTCATCAATCCAAAATGAGGTGGATCCCATGCAAACAGAATCTCTGGGCAAATCTGGTTTTAAGCCTAGCATGGGAAGAAAAGAAGCAAAGTTGACAATACTCACTTGTCTCCCATTATAGAATTATTCCATAAACTCCATTTCTACTGCAACTCTGGAAAGGCAGTGTTTTTAAGTTTTCTTTATATAGCCTCATCATAGGAAATACCCTGGATAAAAGAAGAGAATTCACTTTTTTCCTTTTTTTTAAAAAAAAAAAAAGTTTTCTCTTTTAAAGCTTTTATTTTGTAGTGCCTTACTTTCACCTCACTCTCAAATTATAAACAGTATTTCAGTCAATTAAGTAACTTTTCTCAAAAAATATCTGCTTTAATCCAAACTACAGTTAACTATGACATAAATTCATTTCTCTAACTAGCATGAGTCAAACAAACTTGAAACATAGAGGTCAACTAAACATCTACGCTACTGCTTCCACTGTATACCTACATATTTTCCAGATTCTCTTCCCTTTTCTATTAACTGTACACAGCTATTAAACATGCATGGGCAAATTTAATTACTGCATGCAATCAGTGTCACTTCATAACTTTGCCTGTAAACATTCTTAATGGAGTTTTGTGGCAGTTGTTATGAACAAGTGATGAAAGTTTGGCTTGCTGTGTTAAAATTCTCTTCCTAGGAAAGTATGACTTTCAGTTCAGCTGCAGTGTCTCTACTTTATATTACAGATACTTAGCATCTTGCATGGAGTGCTTCATAATTATTTTTCATTTGCCTATATGTGCATTGGGTGTAAGGCAATAAGCCTAGAAAATGTAAGCATCTCCATAACACATTGCATACCAAGATGCAGATTTTTGATTATGACATTAAAAGACTATTACTCAAAAGCAAGTGAAAATTCTTCATCCAGTCCTAAACAGCAGCAGCTGAATACAACATAAAACATCTAAAATAACTGACTATATGGAAAAATCCCTTAAATTTTCATAGAAAAATCACAAATTTTAAACCCAAGAAACTAACCGCAAAGATTTTGACAAAATATGGAGGGGGGAAAGATCTTTAGGATATTCAAATAAGCATGGTTTTATTCCAGGTTGGATTTAAACAAATATCACAATAGCAATATATCCCTGTGAAATGGAAATGCCAAGTTTCAAAATGTGAAAAGAAGAAAAAGGCAGCAAGACACTGCACAGATTTAGTGTTTCTAGGAAACCTTTTTCAACAGGGTCTTTAAGGATCCCAGTCTTCTTTTTCAGAAACTAGCAATACTTTCTGCCCTTTCTCAGAAGTCTAGCACTTCTATGCACATGTTGAGTACAGGAGAACCATGAACTAAGACAAATGGAGTCACCATCTGCCTAGATCTAAAGGAGCTGTGGTACTGTACTTATCTCAATCATATGATGCAATGTTTTCTCTATGAAATCATTGATTAACTAATTTCCTTTCCCTCTGGTTTTGGACAGCTTTCACTGACTCACCAATGCACAGAACAGATAGAGCAAAAAGATCAACATAGCAAGGTCTTTATACCCTCCTACAGTAAACTGATAATGGCTACTGGGATGATGAAATTTGGTTTTGCTTAAAGTTTGGCCTCCATAAGTTTCATGTTCAGAAATGGTCTGAATGCAACAATGAAAAACTCATGATCTATTTCCTTCTTTCTTTTTTAATAATTTAAACTGTAATCCTAATACCAAAACATGTGGTCTGTATATTAAATTTTCAAACATATACTTCTTTGCATTAAAATCAGTAGAAGAATCACTGTCAAGGAAAAATATTTGTAGATGAGTACAGTAATCCTTCCAAAACACAACATGTTCTTTAAATCACACTCATCTCAATCTCACATAGAAGACTATGCAATCAGTCAGTTAAATTCCCCTGCCTTCTGTGTTTTGATTTCCATATTAATCTGTGTTGATTTTCATATTCCATGAGTTTGTTTGAAAGCGTGGTGGTTTGACTCTGAACATGAGGTGCCCACCAAAGGTGCTTTATCACGCTCTCCTCAGATGGGAAAGGGAGAGAAAATAGAGCAAGATGATCACAAGAACAGGGAGAAATCACTCACCAGTTACCATCAAAAGCAAAACAGACTTGAGGAAAATAATTTAATACAAATCAAATCATAGTAGGGTAACCTTCCCCCCACCACTCCCTTCTTACCAGGCTCAACTTTACTCCTGATTTCTTCTCCACCTTCCCCCCACAACAGCACAAGAGGGACAGGGAATGGAGCTTACAGTCAGTTCATCACATGCTGTCTCTGTTAGTTCTTCCTCCTCAGGTGGAGGACCCCTCACACTCTTCTACTGCTCCAGAGAGAGGGTCCCTCCCACAGGAGACAGCCCTCCACCAACTTCTCCAAAATGTGTCCTTCACATGAGCTGCAGTTCTCCATGTACTGCTCCAGTGTGGGTGCAGTCCTTCAGGAACAGGCTGCTCAGTGTAGGTCCCCCACAGGGTCACAAGTCCTGTCGGCAAACCTGGTGCAGCAGAGGCTCCTCTCTTCATGGGGCCATGGGATCTGCCAGGAGCCTGCTGCAGCATGGGCTTCCCATGGGGTCACAACCTCTTTCAGGCATTCACCTGCTCTGTAAGGTGATCCTTCATGGGCTGCAGGGAGGTAGCCTGCCTCACCATGGTCTTCCTCATAGGCTACAGAGGAATCTCTGCTCTGGCAGCTGGACGTGCCCTGCCTCTCCTTCTTCACTGATGTTGGTGTTTACAGCACTATTTCTCTCACACAGTCTCACTTCTTTCTCCAGCTGCAGCTGCAGTTGCAGTTGCACAGCAGTTTCCCCCCTTCTTAAACACATTATCCCAGAGGCTCTGTCACCATCACCAAAGGGCTTGGCCTTGGCCTTGGCCAGCAGTGGGTCTGTCTTGGAGCCAGCTGGCCCATCTTGGAGCCAGATGGTATTGGCTCTGTTGGACATGGGGAAAGCTTCGGGCAGCTCCTCACAGAAGCCACTCATGTATCCCCTACTACCAAAACCAAAACCATGCCATGCAAAAACAACACAGATAGAAAGGCAAGGAGATAGCAATTGTGCATGCTTTTATTCAACTAAAAGAACACTATTACCACAAATGAAAACAAAATGAAGAATCAAAGTTAAAAAAACCTGGTGACATTCTCAGATAGTGTTTGCAGAGACCTATAGCAAACATTTAACAAATTAAAAAGGTGAATTCCTTCAGCAAGGTCCTTGCAAATGCCACAGCCTCTGTTAATTAACTTCTGTCTGCTGTCCAATCTACTTTGGTGGATAGTGATTCCCTTCAGAAGCTTCACCAGCTGTGTTGGCATAGGCTTCCTGAGATAAAGGGAGTGAGCACTGGGATCAGATTTCTGTCCTCATGTTAAGTTTTATTCAGATAGGAGACAGCACTCTAGCATTAACAATCCCTTTTTAGCACTCCAGTATACATACAAAAATTCTTCTGCTTTCCCTGCAAGGAAATCATGCTTTTTTCTTTTTGAAAGTAAATAATTTTTTAAAAATCATAAAATAATGTGCTCTCTATATTATTGTACAGAACAGATTTGGTTGGTTCAAACTGATGCTGCTTTCTTGCATTTTCAAATTTTTTCCAAAGCTGACACCAGGCTCAAAGGAATGCCTGAGAGCAACTGGGCCAGAAATGGCTGTGGCAAGACTTAACCCAGCCTATCACCTTGTGAAAAGAAGAGCAGAAGCAGAAGCTGAAGCAATTTCTATGTCATTCACTGGAAAGGAACTCTGACACTTCAGATGGAAACTACATAAAAAGTGTGACTGATGGTCTGCCGCTTGTCCAACTCACTTGCCTAAATCTGATCTTATCAAGACACTCATGCTCAGAACTCAAGTTGCTTAACTTTGCCAGAAAATTTACAACTTGCATCAGACTTTTGAGCCTGGTTGAACAGTCACACAGATGCTGCACTCTTGCTGTGACTCCTAAAACCAGAAAATACTCCTAAAATGCAGAAAACCAAAGCACACATACACAGTGAGGGCAAAGTATTAACAGAACACTTGTAAAGAGAGTAGATTAATAACTTGAAAAGGGGAAAATACTACAGAAATATTAAAATGAAGTTTTTAAGTACTACTGAGATCAATAAATGCCTCAAAAAGACCTCTCTATGCTTCAGGTTTTGTGCATGATCCACCAAGTCATATAAGCTATTGCTTCCACATTTTTTTAGTTGTTTATCCTACAAAAATCACCATAGGATCCTCAGAGACATGCAAAAACAGAGGTTTGAGTTTTAAAAATGTCTTTAAAAATGTCATAATTAAAAGTATTATTGGTTCTCCACTTGGCCTTAATCATCTATACTCTGATATTCATTTCTGTCTGCATCTGTAAGCTATTATTAACAGCACTGCAACTATAGGTCAAAATAAGTGTTTGGAAAGTTCTAATTACATTTTCTCTGGGAATTTAGAAGGAAAGAGTATTCATTGCTATGATTCCTTAAATTCAGTTCTCTCTTCAGCTGGAAGAAGCATGGAATTTCAGATGTGCCTTAATTAGGTTGCTAAGTACAGTTGAGTATATGTATCTCTGATGTTCTTTAGTGCTTTGCTGTTATTGCAACATGTTGACTACAAGATCATAATTCATTAAGTTAATAAATAAGAAAGAGAAAAACTGGCTCAAAGAAGTTCCCAATACGCATATCCAATAAAAAAACTTCTTCCGGAATGCAATGTCAGAGACTACACCCACCAAGCAGTATATTCTAAAGCTTCCTCTTTCACCTAGTTGTGCTGGAAATAAGTAATAAACCTACTATCTGATGTACAGAAAAAGAAAAGGAGAAAAATATACTGGGAAGCACTACTGAACTGACACCTCATATAATCTATGACCAGGAGTTATCAACAGTCAAGAAGGAAATAAGGAACATAGGGATGTATGGCAATGTCATACAGGATTTTTTACAAAAGAAATATTAGTGTTATTTCAGGAAAACAGCAAAAGGATGGAACAACAAAGGAATTAGACCCATAAGTCAGCTAAACACCACTTTAATGGCTGAAGTTGAAAGTCCAGACTAACCCCTTCTGCCTCTTGACAATGACACAGTTCATACTTTTTCAGCATCAGAGTTCCCTGAACACCAAACAGTACTTCTGGAGGCACTTCTAACACCTCACTTTCAACAGTCCCTGTTTCAGCATAAGACCCATGTCAAACTATGACTTTTTCCAGCTCTGTGACTAAAAGAGTTTAGTGATTTATGTATTCACAGAATCTTCATTTTGCTTTTGGCCCATCACTCAGTGATACCAGAGAGGGAAATACTTCTGTTCAGACACCACATGTGTAACACTTAATTTTGTCTTGCAGGAGACATTCATAATGGTTCACATTCAGCTCTTTTGGAGGGAAACAGTTGTGTGAGGAGGAAATAAGGTTACATATGTAATCCTAAGCATGCCCTCTCCAGACAGCTTCCATAGTACCCAGATCAAGTGGTTACAAATGGTTTACCTGTACTGTTCCAGGTTGCCAGCTTCTAGAAAAGACCACTTAATTGCTGTACTTAACTTCAGAGCTTCTCTGACCCCCATGCAGTGTTGTTGCACTCCAAAAAAAAAAAAAAGTATTTTGTAGGAGAACACTTGTGCCTCTGTGAGAGTTCATAAATGTGTGTACAAGGTGAAGAATGAGGGATTCAGTTCTATGTGTCTGAAACGACCCAGAGCAGTTTTGCATTCCACTAGAGTAGTACTTCTAATAGTATGAAATTAAAGATGTATGTAGAGGCTGAGCAGAGGACATTCAGCATACAAAGCTTGTTAGAGTTGTACTGAAGGACTACAGCAGAGGGGGAGAGTATTTTATCAGCAACAGTCTTGCCTTTCACAGTGTGCTGGGAGCAAGCACTAAAACAAACAATATTCAGATGGGTAGCTGGGCTTTATTTTGGAGAGTACAAGATGGTCTGCAGTAGGGAAAAAAAAAGAAAAAAATTATTTCTTCAGATGAAAACGAATGTTTGAGGAATGTGGGTGTGGCAGGTGGTTGGATCCCCCCAGGAGAGGGTGCTTACTTGATTTCCTGGGGGCTGCTCTCCCCCGGCCCCC
>JAWWEU010000081.1:94865860-94878792 GCA_035583155.1 Acropternis orthonyx | reverse complement strand
TTTATATCTATACATATATGTTGTAAATTTGTGTAAATATATGTATATATACCAGTTTCAGTTTTAAGGTTTTTTTCCCCTCACTTCTTTTAACTGAAACTCTGTCTCATTGGGAAGTGGTTGGCATTTTGGCAAGAGTCAAACCAAAATAATAACATTCTACCTAGTCACACAGAAGAGCTCCCTTTTGCTCATACATAGCTCCCTCCAACTGCAGCAGGATGTCTGCATTCAGAACTTGAGTAAAAATCCCAAAGGCAGCAAGCATACCAACCTCTTTCACGACACCTTCTCTCAGACTGCCTAGATTAAATATTTGCAAAACCAACCCACTAAATGCTCTAGCACTCCTAAACCTGCAATGCTAGGTGCCTCTGGACTGCAGCAGAATTGACTCATCTTTGCAGACTGTTTCCTTTCTGCACAGAACCTGGTCTCTGAATGGAGCACATCCATACACACCTGCTGAAAGCATTGTGCATAAAATATAAACAATCATACAGGTTTGTATGATGCACTATACTATGAGGTGGTTTTTTTGGTTTTTTTTCTTTAATCAGGAATCATTAGCAATATGTTACTTATACTTAACTGATACTTGAAGAATGTTCAACAGAAGATATTTGGTGAATTTTCTGGAAAATCTTTTCTGTAATATTAGGTGTGAACAGAACACATGCAGAAAACTTCCTTACCAGAAATGAAACAAAGACACCATGCAATCTGAACTGAGAATTAGTGTTCTTAGGAAATCAATGGCTTCCTGAATAATTAGCATACAGCTGCTAATCACCCTCTAAATTTTTGTTACAACCAGACATAACTCTGCCAATACACTTCCCTAGAAATTACGTAATTGCTTGCTCACTTTAAATTCCCTGTAAAAAGAAGATAATCCAAAACAGAAATAAAAAAGACAGGCCTAAAACAGAAAATCCCTACACTTTCTAACTAATTTGGGGGCTGAGTTTATTATCGGGTCTAGGGAAATAATAGCTGAACAAATGCAAGAGTTTAGTCCTACAGAACTTAGATTTTTGCCAGATATAGTAAAGGCCTATTTTTACTTCTGTCATGTCAGGCTTCTTAAAATCCTAATAAAAAATAAATGAAACTCTAATATATATAAAGAATTATAAAATATAGATAAAGAGAGATAAAATTCTAATGTTTAATATTTTCACCTTCCCTTCCCCAGCTTCCTATTACCTTAAGGAAAATACTACAACTGCACTACACTACATTTAAATCCTAGATATCACCTGGGAACTTTAAAAAGCAGATGAGTGTTTTCCACTGAAATTCCTATTAGGGATATTATTAAAGCAAAACAAACAGAAAACATTCTTTGGGAGCACTTCATGTTATCTTGCACTGCACTTTTTAATATGTTTTGTCTACTAATAAATTATATTTTCATTTTATGCAGCATCTTTCATCTGAGAAACAGGAAAATGGACAAAAGAGAGTAATTTAATTGTTTATGGGAACATTTTGAACCTTTTTTTTTCCATGGCATTTTTTAAAAAGTGTTAATGAGACAGAGAAATATAGCAAGGCTGTTCCAGGTGGTAACCACTACAAAGAACAAAGCTCTAACCTCAGAAGTGGTGTGAGTGTGTGAAGAGTCAGGGAGGAGGCTTATGAGCAATGGCAGAAGAACATTAGAAAGTATTAGATGTAGTTCTCCTTAACTATACACTAGTTTTATTCATTTCCCCTTTGTGACAATCAGTGCCATCAAGAATGAACATTAAAACTCATTGGTGCTTCTGGGGCTTATTCTGGTTTTACTGTTTTTGGCACTGTGTCCATCAGTAACTAGGCCTGGGGAAACCCATCCAGCAAACATAAGAATCAACAAATCTCTTCATCCAAAATGCAAATTAACTGGAACGTACCCATTTTTAAGTCGTTTCAGGACCATGGCAAATAGCTTATAACACTAAAAGTATTTTGCCTCATTTCCTGACAGATTTTTTAACTAGACCATTAGTTTGGGTAAAATAGGGTGTGAATGCTAAGTGTAATAGCTGTTCTTGAATAAAACTAGATGGGTACACTTCATATAAAGTGCATAAAAACATACACTGCATGAAAATGCCTACCTCCTATTTAGTTTAATCCATTTACTAGTCAGTTTGTAAGTTATTTGTCTGAACCAAAACCAGAAAATATTTTTAGCCTAATAAAGTTTAGATTAATGAAGCTAATCTATATTATGTACTCAAGTACCCTTCATGCCAAATTTGTGTATAGTATAGCAACATCTTAAATCATAGAACAGTTTAGGATGGAAAAAACCTCTAAGATCATCAAGTCCAACCATTAACCTGGCCCTGACAAGTCCACCACTAATCTATGTTCCTAAGTGCCACATCTACGCATCTTTAAATACGTCCAGGGATGGTGACTCAACAACTTCAAATTTTGATACATTTCTTCCTAACATAGTTCCAGTGAAACTTGAATTAAAATGTCCAGTCCAATTAATTGACTTGATTGCCTGAAAAAACTGATATCACAGTTTTTTTTTTACAAACAAACAAACAAACACACCCCTTGTAACCATTACTTCACGTCTGAATCAGCAACCAAATGAACCATGCAGTAGTAATTTTACATGTAAGGGTAATGCTAGAAAGAAGATGAAATCTTGTCATAACACCTAGGAACTAGATTGTTTCTGTATAACTTTTCACATGCTTCTTAACAATGAGGGTTTGCTATATGTATTTTATATATGGGAAAGTCAGACATATAGGAGTGTCAAGAGAGTAACAGAAAACTAAAGAAGAATACAAGATGTAAAGCAATCATGAGAACCCGTGTAATAGTAATTAAATTTTCCCTTCTGAAATCTAAATGTTGCAATCTGGTATCTGTCACAAGCTAACATTAGATTAAGAAAGAGAAACCTAACCATTAACCAAAAAAAAAAAAATATTGGAGGTGGGTGCTGATTGCTTTTTTTCTCAATTTTTCCCTCATGATTGGTTCTAATACAGAAAAAAACTTTGATTTAAGCAGAGTAGACAGAAGGAAAACATGAGTTTAACGACAACTTCATAGAATCATAGAATCGTTTGGATTGGAAGGGACCTTAAAGATCATGTAGCTCCAACCACCCTTCTATGGTCAGGGACACTTTTCACTACACCAGATTCTTCAGGGCTGTAGCCAGCCTGGCCTTGAACACTTTCAGGGGCTTATTTATCTTTATCTAGGCAGAAAGGTATTCTCATCTTTGAGAAATGATTAAATGGTTTTGGTTTTATAATCTTAACTCAGTAATATTAGTTTCTTAATCTTCATTTAAGCAAGGGATTTGAATGCCTAGGCACATTGTTTCAGTCCAAGCAATATCAATGAAAGTACATTTAGAGTTATGATCCCCTGGGTAGGGATAGAGTCAAGCATGTATTTAAAGCAATTACCTAAAGAGTGTAATCAGGCTGAGACTTGGGCTTGTCTTCTGCAGTAACTCAGTTTATCTTCTCAGATTAGCCTCTTACCCTGATGGAAGGAAACATTCAGGGTCCAGATCATGGAACAGTATCAAATTAAGAGGTTTCTCCTGATTTCATCTGTTTTACTGAGTTGCCAGTTACATTGCTGTGTTATCTTCTCCTTTGTTACTGGAGTGCTGTATCCACAGTAATCCCCTCTATGTCAGTAGATCTGGAGTTTCTGAATTTCTGGGTCTATATGTTATCCCTTCTCATGTTGTGACCCCGCAAGACTTCTTTCTTTCTACTCATAATTAGCAGCAAGCCTGTAACATGGTACTTCACATGGCAGATATCTAATCAAGACACCCCAAATGGCAGACTGCACATAACAGCCAATATAAATTAAGCATGAAGCATCCACACTCTGCTTTTATATTTTGGTATATGCAGTACTTGGGAGTTCTTATTTTTTCTGCTGGATATCTTGGGCAAAGCAACACAATTTCTTAAGGTAACATAGGCATCTTCTTTAGTCTTTTTGTAGTAATCAGTTTTCCTAAGAGCCCCTTCTGTTCAGAACTGCATAAGAAGGTGGTGTAGCTGTCTGTAGGTTTGAATGAAAAAATATTTGGAATTTACAGCATTTAAAACTTAACCTGTCCTTCATTCTCCCTGCAGTTTATCTGTGATGGCCTTTTCCAAGAGACGTTTTCATCTTCAGTAAGGATTATAAAAATCTGTGGAAAATGTGTGTCTCCCATTTTCAACATATAATCAAGAAACAGCATTGGAATTACAATGCAATAAAGTGCGAAATAACATATAAAAGACTAGGTCAGTATGGCCTGACTCATCTTTCCCAAAGCTTTTTTTTTTTTTTTTTTCCTTTTTTTCCCCCCCATAGTTTATCGGTGTTCACAGTAGAAAATTGCGTAAAACTGAGATTTTGATGTTTGAAAATGACGTAAAAATCTAATTAGATTTAAGAGAAATACAAAACCTAAAAAGGCAGTAGGTCATCATGTCTTTGAATACAGGTATTTTAATATTTCTTTTAGAAGAAAAATCCCAGATCAACTGCAGTATTTCAATGTCTTATCTAAATCTACTACAGGAAGATAAAGACTTGTGACTTCTACCTAACTTATAGCTGGATGTCATAGAAATAATAGAAATATGTAATAAACAAACAAGGTTAAAGCCAGGCTGACATTTCACTGCTTCCCTGTACTTGTTGGAAGATGAATGTTTTTTTCTAGACATTTGCCCTCTTTTGATATCATGACATGACAAGCATTTGTTGAGAACAAATATTTAAAGGCAAGGTGCCAAGTCTAACAGGCCACAAATACAACTCCTGTTCTTACATATAAGTGTAGAAAACATTTCATTCTTCTTAGGGGAAGCGTGTTTGTTGAAAATAAATTTTATTATGTTCTTTTCCTATTTAAAATATGTTTCTCTAAATGCCTACAATTCATTTGTGGGCAAAGTAATAGTGATAAACTTATGGCCCACATGCAAAGCAGGGCAAAAGGAATGAAGAAATAGACTACAGTCTTTAAAGAATTATTTAACGCTTCTAATTTGTATTATCAAAGTAACACTTAAATATATGCAACGTTGCCAGGAACTATTTTGTCATAAAGTAATTTCAAATGTGCAAACAGAAATAGCACGTTAACATGAAATTGCAAGACATAAAAACTGCTTTGCAGTGTGCTCTGGTAACTAAGAGCAAAGTCTGGCCTACAGATTTTTGTCTCATGTATATTACAGGTTGAGGAGTAATTGCTATTAAAAAGGCCCTGTAGTCTGCTTATCTTATAATTATTCATTTTATCTAAGAAGCATAGGACTCTTTCAGCACTGAGGATGTGTTTGCATCGTAAATAAAGTTCTGCTAATGAGACATTTATAGGACTAAGGCAATCTAATTAAATGTCATATTTAATTAATGTATCTATTTTCATTTACTCCTTCATTTAGTTACATGCCTCTTATGTTGGTTTATTATCTCTCTGCTATGAATATATCTTTATAGAGTCCTAGAATGGTTTGGGTTGGAAGGGACCCTAAAGTTCATTTAATTCTAACTCCCCTGCCTTGGGCAGGGGATGCCTTTCACTAGACCAGACTGCTCTAAGCCTTGTCCAAGCTGGCTTAGATTGTTTCCAGAGATGGGGCATCCACAACTTCTCTGGTTCCAGTGCCTCACCACACTTACAGCAAAGACTTTCTTCCTAGTATTTAATGTGGACCTACCCTTTTACAGTTGGAAGCCATTACCCCTTGTTCTATCACTACACAACCTTGTAACTGAAGTCCCTCTCAGATTCTCTTGTACCCTTTAGGTACTTTATGGGGCCCAAGGATTCAAAAGAGGAAACAGACAGGGAGGACAGAGTGTTTGAAGCTGTTCCTCTGGAGGCCATAGGCCACAGTGTCATGAAAGCAGTTTCAGAAATCTTCAGGGATTTTCTGACAACTTGTCATTTTTCTGGTCCACATTACTCCCATGACAAGATGATTGCAAAATTTCCCTTTCAAGGCAGGACTTTGAAAACATTTCCAGAAAACTTGTGTGGTTTTTTTTTTAATTTTTGTGTTTGCTGGTCTCCCCTATTTAAGTGGTTTTCTAGTTCTAAATATCTCTTTCATTTCATAAATAAGGGACTTTGTCAAATTCGGCTTGTTTTGTACAAAATTGATGAAAATGCACCTTAAAATTGTTTCCTTCTAGTTGCTTGGTACAGATAATTTTGAGTTTCCTGAAGAAATATTCAAGAAAGAGATTTTTTTATACTAATTTTGATACCCTTAAGTATACTCTTCTTATTAGAAATGGATGAAACTACAAGTTCTTTCAACTGTGAGCTGATAATTTTTCATAATCTCATATTTTCATTTTAGGAAGAACACAATCCCTGTCCTGAAGCAGTGAGCAAGCCAAATGGATATCTACTTCTACGAGAAAGGCAATTTGCTTTAGTAAGTAATGACAGTGATGATGAAAATGTTGCAGAGAATATGAGTATTGGAAGGCCTGAGAGACAACGAAATACCAAGCAAATTTTACCACAGGTAATGTTTCAGACTGAATGCTCACACTTGGGTGTCCTGAATCAAAAGTCTTGTGGTTTTGTTTTTTTTTTTTCTTTTTTTCAAAACTGCACATAAAAAATAAGTAGAACACTGGTTAAAAATATTGAAAGAGGCAACAGTCTTGTCATGTTTGAAAATCCTCATCCTTGATATTTGCAGAGTAAATTTCAAACCCTCTGCGATGAAAGTTACCCAGAACCAGTCAAAATCTCAATTTATAAGCACAGAGGTGGTTTGGTGATCCATTTTACTCTCTAAGGAGGGCATTGGGATTTGCTGTTTCTCCATGAAGCTGCTCTATATTAAGAAGTCTGTCTCTGCTGGGGATACAAGGAATGCATCATCAGGTTTCAGCATATCAAACCAGCTGCCCATGTGAGGCAGGATTATATAGACCAAACATCTAATTAGAGTTTCTCTCGAGTGGCAACATGACCCATCCCTAGATCCTAATGATCAGGAAAATTTTCTCTTTCCCTCTAAAAATAATCAAGCAGCATTGAAAAAATTTCTTCAGTTTGGTGCTTAAGTTACAAGCTCCTGAAAAGAAAATAACAAGCCTTAGATCTTTGAAAGTACTCTCAAATTATTATAGTCATGCTTCCTACAATATATTAAACGCAGGATAAGATGTGAATACTCAGAACAACAGTATGCTACAGAAGGTAAAAAATGGCCCTCCTGACTGCTTGGTAATGCAAGTTTAAATCATACTCCCAGGTCTTATGCATCAGATTTGGGAAAAATAAAAACTGTATATTTATTGTTTTTCTTGTCCACAAACAATTATTGTCCTTCCTCTTTTCCCACTAAATTCAGAAGTCATGCTTTCTTCTCCCAAGGCAAAATTAAGGCCTTGGTTGGGCTAAAAATAACTCCTTCTAATGTAGCATTTTACCTTAGAGTCAGTACATTAAGGAAGAAATCTTTGAGTAGCTTTCAAAATTATATACTGAATTGACAAGTACTCTTCTGGGGCATCGGTCTCTTTCACTAGAAAAATAAAATTGTTCTGCCAACTTTTTCCCTCAGCTGTAACCAAAATTACTGTGGAGTAAGTGTTCAGTTAGTTTATGACAATTCTGCCCAAAAATCCTATTAGGCAATAAAAGGATTTGTTTCTCAACTGCCAGTTTCTCTTTTGAAAATACACCCCCATATTCTCTGAATTCTCAGAACAAATTCTGATTGATTTGTTTCTCATCTTTCTCCTTTGAAAATAAAATTCTTGCACTTT
Organism: Acropternis orthonyx; assembly: GCA_035583155.1. Taxonomy (NCBI): domain Eukaryota; kingdom Metazoa; phylum Chordata; class Aves; order Passeriformes; family Rhinocryptidae; genus Acropternis; species Acropternis orthonyx. The sequence goes on along the minus strand of JAWWEU010000081.1, from coordinate 94,870,998 downwards.
ACCATTTTAAAGTGTTTTGAGAGGTGATCAAACTGAAGCCATTCAGCTTGTTTTTCAGATTTATAGAATTTTGCCACCAGGAGCTTAAACTATATGTCTAACTGCAGCCAGAAAGAGACCTGGTTGCAGTTCTTGCCTTTTAAAAGAACATTCAATAAAAGTTACTGCAAGAGGTTTATCTATTTATTTGTATTTTTATAAATATTAACACTAGAAAAAATTATCTATAGAAGTTTTGGGGTTTTATGTTCCATGTATCAAAAAGATAGAGGGTCTTTGAAAGGGAAAACTCACAGAGTTAAAAGCTCTTGTGTAAGATAAACAAGATAGTGTCTATTCAGCCTACAATAGACAGGTTTTTTGCTTAGTGGTTTTGAATGTTTATTAGGGAACACTGTATGAGTGTGGACACTAAACCTATTGCCTTTCTTAATGCTGAAAATTTCATGCTTTAGATTTCAAAAGGCTTGAGTAGCTATTTTCAGAAGGAGGCAAATGAATAAGAGATTAATGTATTTCAGTTAGAAAGAATAAAAAAAGTAGTAGTAGGAAAGTGAAAGAAAGAATGAAATGTTATTTGAAATTATAATTGTGCATTCTCCCTCTGGTGGGTTTGTCAGACAAAACAACTTCAGTCCAAGAGACAAAAAATTTTCTGTAGGTGTAGCAGCAGGGGTACAAACACAGCGCTTGTAGAACATCCCTACTTGAAAGGTGTGATTTATTTAATAGATTTTGAAAGTATATGTTAAACACATAAGAACCTCACATGTAAATAAAGTCCATACTCCTTATATTAAATTCCTTCATCTTAATCAGAGTCCTTCATGTGCCTCCTTCACTCTGGCTCTATGAAGTACTGAGCACTGTCTGTGTCAATGAAGGCCATTACTACTGAAAATGGATGATGAGGAGTACTCTTCATTTCAAGACACACTGTTCAGATTTTGCTGGTGAATATTTTGTGTCAGAGTAAGACATAATCTGTCCCTTCTTTTAGCTTTCTTTATACTGACCTTTGACCTTCTGTTTACTAGCCAGTGGTCTGCTAGCCAATAATGATTTTGATGCAAGTGTCCCTTTCAACTTAAATGTTTTGTAGATCAAACCTCTTATAACCTTACTCAAAGATTTTTTGGGGTTTTTTTCTTTACTTTTCATAAAAAAAGCTCATTTTTCTCTGAATAGTTGTTTCACTGGGGATATTTATTTCCTGTGAAATAATCCTGAACCAGCAGCTGAGTACTTACATCAGAAATGATAACTGACACCTCTCATCTCTGTACAGGGAGGAGTTAAAGAAATTTTGTGGCTCTCTTTTTTTGCCATATCTTCTTTTTTTTAAATTAGATTTTACATTTTTAAAGTCTCATTACTGGCCATTACTTTGTGACTGGGAGCTGGGAAGAGTCCTTATGAAAATTAGAGAACACAAACATGTCTGTAAATGTAAACACAGAGATTGTAAACCTGGGAAAGCAAGAAATCATCTAACGAAATAACAACACATTTCTAAACTACTAAAAAAAAGATGAAATAGCAATTGAAGAAGGAATATTAAGTCAGAACAAACAGGGATCCACCTAATGTACCTTAAATATTTCTACAATTTTCAACAAAGACAGCTAAGGGCTATTCTTTCTTCTTATAAATTAAAAGTCAACATCTTTGGTCTCAGAAAACACAAAAGTTAGTAATTAGAATCCAATACTAGAAAATTTTGAAGTATAAAGGGAGGGACTTGGTCTTTCTCATTAGCTTTTATTAACAACATTCTGAGTTGGTGGAATTAGTGTAACAACTTACAAATGATGCATGAAATTAAAAAATTCTGTTTACCCTATAGAGTTTTCATCCATGATTGGAAATGCCCTCCTGGAATATATGCAGTAATAGATGGTCAGACCTAGCCAAAACCTCTCCAAAATATGTGATTTCTCAGCCTAAATGGAGCCATTAAAATGCTGTGAGGTTTGGGGGTGGGGGGAGGTTCACTCAAAAAAACCCTTTTTTTCCTTTGTACAGGAGCAAGCATCTCAAATTCATTCCAAAAGTTAACCATGACTCAGTCACCTCATAAAACAGGTACACCTCAGAAACCTGCATGCAGAGTACAGTCTGAAGGGAACTGGACAGGAATAGACATCATGGGGACGCTCGTGTCAGAAAAAAACTCACAAAACAAAATCTAATATTTGTGACATACTGTCTAACTAGTTAACGTGTTAATCAGGTCCATAAATCCAGGGCTTGCTAGGCAAACACTGAACAAAATGATTCTGTGCCTTCTTCATAGATGAGTTGCATAGAGTTTCTGACTGGGAAAGCACCCATCAGTCTTTAAGCAGTTTTTTCAGGGTAACCATACTTTCTAAGACACACAAGATCTCAACTCACCATCTCAAACTCAGTTGTGCTAAACTCAAATGGTTTCTCTCAATCTGACACATGCTTTAAAGCTGTTGCCATCCTGTGATCTGTGCATATTACAAGTCTTTCTATGGCTCCATTTTCATGTAGGAGATTTTATAGTTGGTTGGTTGGGTTTTTTTCCCTTCCCACTGTTTCTTCTTTCATTAATCTCCCTCCAGGTATTTCTCATTAACAAACTGAGAGTTCTAAATGAAGTATTTTCCATCCAGAAAATGTAAAACCAATATTCATTTAACTTTTCTTTTAAGGCTGTTAGGTTGCAGCCTCTTTTCAAATTGTTTTTGTGTTTGGAAACATTTTTAGCCACAGCTGAAACTTGCCTAAGAGTAGAACATAGTTTCATGTTCAATCACTGTTAGAACAGGATAAAACAATGAGACTACAAGGCACTGTCTAAGTTATGAGGCCTTCAGAGGGCCAAATGATGCATAAAAAACTTAAATTTTACCCACCATTACTCTTAACTATTACTGCTTCTTTCTAGGGCTTTCTTATGCCTGAATTTGATAAACACATAAAGGACTAGGCAACAGTTTCAGGTTTCACTGCTGAATCTGACAGCTATTTCCATAAGAAGCTGTATTAGCCTCCCATCTCTTCTTTATTTTGGGGTAGGAGTAAATAAACCAATGAATATAAATCCAGTTATGAATAAACATGTTTATATGGTATTCAGTGCTGAACAGTGAGAAGCACACATATGAATAGTGCTCATTTGTCTCACACAGAACTCCTGGTTATTTTGTAATTTATTATATTTAGACATAGTACTTTCCCTCCATCCTTGCTAAACTGAATCTTGCTAATATTTAAGATTTTTTTCATTAAGATTTTCCAGTTTATATTAATGATAGTTTTGATAAATTTGTAAAAAGAATAGTTTTCCATTTTCCAACCCCAATGGACAATACCACAGAGTAACAAGAAGTGCAAGAAACATTTTCTGTGTCTATAAACTGCTGTCAAGCACATCATTTTCTTTCTTCCTTCCACATTCCTTCTACACAAGACATTGTCTTATTCTCATTTTTTTAGTCTTCTATAAATTTTAGTGCTATACAACAAAATTGCCTTCTGTCAATAAATTCAGTATATATATTTAACATGCCCTAAGCACATTATTAACTTCATATTAAATCCTACTTAGTGAAATCTTCCAAAGGAGCGATTAAACAAAATGAAAGCCACCAGTGGGTTACTGAAAATATATTTGAACTTCAGCTGGTGAAAATATCAGATTCTAAAACTGATACTTTTAGTACATGTGTTGTTACTGCCTACTATATTTAATATAAAAAATCTATAACATGAGAGTGAAGTAAATTTTTACTTGAATTAAGTGGAACACAACTGATATTTTTATCTTTTACTGAAAAAGACTGAAGTTAAATTGTTGAGGGGAAACCCTTGATAGATTCTTTTTTTACTGAACTGAGGAATAGCTGAAGTGCCTTGCTATTCTGAGTATTTCTTTACTTTCTTGTCCAAAGGATACAGCTATTTTTAAAATTACTTTCTTTTCTGTGACAAATGTAGTCTTGTGCAGACTTTTAGTATTTATTTCTCATTTGCAGTACTTGATATGAGAAAAGAAAGAAAATAATAAAATGCATACACTTACTCCTGTAGAAAGCAAAAACAATATTTCTGACTGTATTAAATCTTTTATAGCTCTGTAAATTCTCAAGTTCCTGAGGATAAATAGACTCCAGTGCAATTATGCAAACTTTGGTATATTCAGACAGAACATAGCTACATGTTCAGCTTTGGGTAGTTTTCTTCTGTTGCCTATGTGTCAAGGAAACCTATGTGAGCAAAGCAGAATACATTCCAGTAAAAAGCAGAAGAACCTTTTAATAATAATATCAGAGCTATATGGGATGTGCCTTGGTGATCAACATCAACTGCCAACTGTCACCTGACAAATAAAGTGTTGCAGCCAGTCAATTCACAGAATTCCTCCAGGCTATTAAGGAGCAAGAATGATAGACAAGTGATCAGTCCATCTTAAATATTTCTGGGATAACCATTCTTGCTGTGTCTTATTTCATTTAGAAACTCAGGACATCCTCAGTCATCCCCTCCTACTTCAGATAGCCACATTATTTATGATTGCTGAAAGATCTCTTCTGGGTTTTTTATTTTCCTTAAATGTATTCCTGACCAGTTTAACAGCTACTTATAGCTATGCTAGAACTATCATTTTGTTTGAATAGCTCTTGTACCTCAAGTAATGTGTTTGAAGAGAGCAATCATGTGCCCCTTATGCCTTCATTTTGCTAAATAAGCCAGTCTTTTCATGTCCTCTTTTAGAAAGGTTACATCCTTCCCTGTATTATTCTAACAGAGGGCTTTTTGCAATTTTTCCAGCTGGACTATGAGTGAACAGAACTGTATTTAGCATTGTAGATGATGAATCTGATGTAGATGATGAACTGATGAATTGTAATGTGCTGACAAATTGTCAGTGCATGACAACTCCTCTCCACACATGCAGATGTATCTTCCTTAAAGGACCAAAGAACTAGCTCACCTTTTAATAGCTACTTCTGATTGCTCATGACTTGTAATCCTATAATTGATTCAAAGTATTTTTCATTTAAAGGTTAATTTTAGCTAAGGAATATATATATGTGCTGGTTTAAAGGTAAACCAGCAGGAGGAATGAGTCTAACTCACAAACAGATTACAAGTCAGAATTATAG
>JAWWEU010000081.1:94811327-94865760 GCA_035583155.1 Acropternis orthonyx | reverse complement strand
GACAGAGGGTGATTCCTCTGAGGTGCAGGGTTGGTAGATGAAAGAAAAATTCCAAGATTTTAAACCCATAACATTATAATACTTTTATATTAATTCAAATTCTGTTACTCCAGACATTGAAGCATACAGAATGGGGCTATATGTAAAAGGTCATCTGTCCAATATGAAAAGTTGTTCTTCATCTGTACTGGCAATGTAGTTTTCTCATATTTTTCTTTTTTATCAACAAAGCCTTACATTAACTTACTACTCCCTTGTGGTTTGGTTTTTTGTTTGGTTTGTTTTGGTTTTTTTTTTTTTTTTAAATCAAGATCATAAAAATGCTAAATAAGGTCTCCCTTAAGATGTGACCTTTGAGATTTTCACTAGCTATCTCTTTTTTTTTTAATTTTATATATATATATATATACATATATATATATATAAGTTGATTCCTTTCTTTCAGATGGTTTTTCCCCCATTTTGTTATTCTTATAAAAATCTTGTCTTCCTCAATTTAACCAAAATCTTTCAACATGGCCCTCCATTACGTGCTTCACTTATGCCAAGATATGCAAGATAAACAACATTTCACTTCACTATAAAACTGAGTTATCTCATAAAGATACAAGAGTACTCTGTTGAAATAATCTTCATAAATGGAGTTGGGAATCACAGCATATGCAACCCATCTACATTTAGCAATCCATTTCCCACTTTCTCCAATACTGTAAAGAGAGGTCAATATACTTTTTTTTTTAATTTTATTTTATTCTTTCTCTGCTGAGCCTCAGTGTTCTAGAGGCTTAAATTAATTGTCCACACAGAGTTAGATGTGATTGCCTGGAAGAGAAAGGCATCTTCTTCCTCAAGCCCTATGTTTCTTTCTCAAGCCTATTTTGCTGTAAGATTTAGGAACCCTGGAGAAGACAAGTTACACAGAGCAAGAACTCTTTAGCTTTAGCAACAACCTTTGACTTGCTAACTTACTGGTGAAAATAGTCACCTACAGAAAATACGACTATGTTCAGCCTGAAAAAGCAGTAACGTCTCAGAAAAAAAATATAAATCTTTATCTTCTAGCAATGAACAGGCTCCTCTTCTGAAGCTGAGTCATTGGGAAATCAGAAATCAATGAATTGTAGGTCATAGTGTACAAAACAAGGGCAGTCAGATCTACCCAGCTATTCAGGGCTGAAAGCATATTAAAAATATTCTGGTCCCTGCTGATGCTACATCTGTCTTAGCCAGATATCACTGCAAGTAAGGGAATACATGTTTCAGATAACTAGCTCTGGAAGCCCAGTTTCATTTGTATGCCTTGACTGCCTCCAACATCAGATGACAAGTGGATGCCCTTATGCCTTGTGCTCTCCCACATCCTATGGCCCATGACCCACAGAAATTCATCAGCCTAACTCCAAGTGATAAAGCATCAGCTTCCCCAGCTCACATTCTATGCTTTCAGGACAGAAATATTCTGAATAGCATGAGGCTATTGATTAATAGGTTATTATTCCAGAGATTCAAGTCTCTTAAGTACCCATTAGCAGTACACAGAATGCCTCATGGGGCATTTTCAGATGAAGACTGCTGCTAGCTTTTCATTTCATTTTCTTCTTCTTCTTCTTTCTCTCTCTTTTTTTTTTTTTCTTTTTTTGTTTTGTTTTGTTTTGTTTTGTTTTGTTTAAACCTTTAGTGTTTCAAAAGGCAGATGGTTAACTCCAGATATTCTCTGGAGATATCCAAGGGCCATTCCCTGCAACAGAAAGAGGCATCTAAACCATGTGGTACTGGTTTCCTTCTTGTGCACTTCTCTTTCTTTCCAGTGACTTCAGTCAGTGGCATGTAAAGCCAACAGAAGGAGGACGCTGTCCTGCTCCCATCATCATACCAGATCACAAGAAGTGTCTACAAAGGTACCTTAACAGAGCAACTTTCATTTTGTCTAAATATGTTCTAAAGACATATATATATATATATATATATGAACTTCTAGTAATTTCCAAGGCAAATTAAACTATAATGAAATTTATAGATTTATTAAAATGCCCAATTTTTATTTTTATTTTATTTTCTGTTGTGGATGTGGGGTGTTTTTGGTCAATTTTATGCTTTATGAGTTTCAGTGTTGGTGTATGTAGGTGTTTTTTAGTTTCAATGCAATAAGTTTTAAAAAAGAAAAACTAAGAAGGCAACTCAAAATAAGAAGAAATCACAGACATAGAAAGCAAATGGTTTTCCAACCATGCTACTGATACAGCATGTATCAGCATGTATGCATCAATATGTAGTCTACATTTGCCTTATTCTATTGGGTGATAAGTTTCAGATAGCAGCAGAGGCTGTGAGCAGAGACCAGGGCCTGCCTCATGCACAGCTGGTTCCAACCCATTCCAGCTGGATCGAATGGACACCTCTGGTTAAAGACCATCAGCCAAGCTGGTGGTGCCTGTGGGGAAATGTGTTGACAAAAACATAAAAAATGCTGCACAGGAGTTGTGAGAGAAAACATTCAACAGCCCTGCAGACACACAGGCCAGAGAAGAAGGAGGGAGAGGAAGTGTTCCAGACACTAGAGCAAAAATTCCTATGGAGTTCATGGAGAATAACCAGGCTGTAGCAGTTTTTGAAGGACCACAGCTCATGAGAATGGACTTTACCCTACTCTGTAACAAGGAAACAGTATGAGGAAGAAGTCACAGAGACGAACTGGTTTGAACTGGCTACTATCCCCATTTCACGTAACTCTCTCTTTGGGGAGAAAGAGGTAGAGGAGTAAGGAATGGCAGGGAAAAGTTGTGAAAGAAGGCGGGAAGCAGTTTTAGTTTTTGTCCTTGTCTCTCATCTTATTCTACTCATAATTGGCAATAAATCAAATTATTCTTTCCCAAGTTGAGTGTGTTTTGCCCATGATGACAACTGGTAAGTGACCTCCCTGTTCTAATATTGTCCCACAATATTTTTCATCTTATTTTCTCCCTCCCTCTTGATGAAGAAGAGTCGTGAGAGAGTGGCTGGCTGAGTGTCTGAAAGTTGGCCAAAGTCAAGCCACTACATCTACATTACTGAATAAGTCATTGTTTTATATGCTAGAGTTAACTGGCTGTAAAACTCCACAGAACTAATATAGACAAGGATTTTAATCCAGCTTTTCTTCCTCTCAAAATAAATCTGTCCCCTTAAACAGGCAGACTTATTTGGCTGCTTTTTTTTTTTTTTAAATAAACTTCTGGATTTGCACCTCTGATTTCTTTAACTCTTCATTTTTCCAAGCATATACCTGACCCAGAAAAATCTTTGGTAGAAATAAAAATATACAAGGGAGGCAAATTTTGGCCCTTCAGCCATCACACTGTAGACAGTACTAAAATATTTAGTCATATATAAGCATGATGATAAAGCCATACAGAGAAAGTATTCTTTTATACTTGTTATATATGGATGCAAATTAAAGGAGTATAAAATATTTTTGAAAAGAACAGTCTTTCTTAGGTTTTTTTTTTTTTCTGGAAATATTCATTGTTCCATTTTCTGGGAATAGAAATAATAAAAACATGCCATCCTGAACACAGTCATAGAATGAGTGAGTCATTAAAAATCTCTTTTAGTCTGCTAAATGAGAAATTGTTTTATCAGTTTACTATGCCATTGATTTCTACAATCAGCCTCTCAGGATCTTGGAGGTATTTCATTCATATAACTGAATTTCCTGTAGAAAATTCTATCTAATCACAGTTCTTCAGTTTTACATAAGAGATCATTTATGTCTTCACTGGTTTGCCCTCTCTAACTGTGGAATATCGGCATAAGCCCAACATAAAGGCATATTATGAAGCTATTTTTACTCAAGGACAGTTCTAAATAGTTGGTTATTTTAGTTACTTGGTCCTCCTTTCACATCCACTAAAATTCTTTTGACATCCAGAGGACTTCGGAGCATAAAAGTCACATCAACATTTGCACATCAATCCAGACTCAAGGATGCAATAAGGAGTCATAGTTAAAATTATTTTTAAAGCAGTTCATAATACTTGTCCCTTGCAAATCCTTCCAGCTGTATCAAAACTGTGGCATAAGATCATTATTTGAAACATACTGCGATATTGGTTTATAATCTACAAATTCCAGGTCATCTCTTCCTTGGGTAAATTGATTTCCTTGTTTGAATTTATGTAAATAAAATGCAAATTTGAATAGGCATATATTTACATGAAACATGGAGAAATATATTTGCATATTTTCTAAATATTTACGCACATGCATATGTATATGAATATATAGAGATATGAAAATAAATTTTGTAGTCCAGTGTAAAAGAAAATAGTAAATCTCTGGTGTTTAATATATCAGCTTGATTTCTCTAGTCTCATCACATACTATCAGCTGTTAGTTTGAAAACAAGCAAAACTACAGGGATGCAGTAAAGGATATGAAGTGCCTCTAATTTTGAACTCATTCGCAATATGTTTTACATTACACTGATATTTTTAAGATAGTCTTTCATTAAAACACCCATAATATTCCATCATCCTTTGACAAGTTGAAATGCATAAATAGACTATGACAGTGCAATAACAACTACTAAAATGTTTAAATGATTTACTTAATTTAAATTTCCCAATGAGAGGTGGAGGCAGATTAAAATTTTAGTGCTGAAACTGCTTTAGTTTGTACCACAGGGAAACAAGAGTGAAAAAATAGAGACTACAATCAGAAACAGACTGAATATTTTTCTACTTAAGGCCATCATGTAAGATAACCAAAAAATAGTTTGGCCGTGCCCACTACATGTTTCACTTCTTAGGCTCATTCATTTAAAACCAAAATCTTGTTACTGTAGACATAGCCAACAGTTCCTCTTTATTGCATTTTTATGTTGTCTCATTCTGGCTAATGGTAGATGATTGATCACTATTACCTGTCCCTTTCTGGAAGTTACTCTTCCATGGGATCTTCACCAAGAGTCCACTCTTCCTGCTTCCAACTGCCCCACATCTCTTTTTCCTTCTCTTCTGGGATCCCAGTTCACCGAGTCACAAAGCATGAGCCAGCGGTAGATTCATCACTGGTTTTTCATTAGTGCTAAATTACATCAAAGGTAAACAACTAGCATTAGTTTATTTGATACAGTGAGCTCTAGCTTTCTGGCAGCTTCTGCACTCTGACTGCTCATGGAGGTGGATGCCAGACTATTGTATAGTGAGTAGATCTGTCACACATTCATCACATAACTCTAATTTTTTGCATGATGTTGTTCCAATTATTGTAGTTATGTGTACTTCCAATTCCTCAGTCACAAACTAAATAGAAAGCAAAGTGTTAAAATGTTAACAGTGATGTGGAAATCACATATTCAGCCAGCTTTAGAAAGGGGTAAAAACTTTCTCTCTTTTTCATTCAGCCAGCCAGGCATACTCCTTGCATATCCAACTGCACATCAGTCATGCAGACTATATGCATTAATATTTCAGATTAATTTTTCAGTGTATACAACTGTTTAAACTTACATAATAATGCTACAGCTTTCTATATTACATTTGTTCTTCTAGCTTTCCATAAACACTTTTAAGTCATTAATCCTGTAAACAGGAGATTCAGAATAAGTAACAACTTTATTACTCATGTATGATCATACACCTCATCATGGTAAAAAATAAGATACTTGTAACTGGACAAAAAATAAATTTCATTCTACAAGTGCTTTATTATCTTCATTAATAAACATTTCCTTGAATTTTGTGACACATTCATATTTATCAATGAAGATTTGATCAGTGTATTGGAATAAAAATAGCATAATATAATAATAATATATTAATAAAAGTATATAAAAATATATATAAATAAAAATTATATAAAATATATAATAGTATTTCCATTGACACAACTAGTTAATGGCTTTTTCTTTATTTTATTTTGGGATATATTATCTAATCCACATTCAATCCACTTTAGATGTGACATTTTTTTCATAGTATTCCAGATTCTTAATAAAAATATATACTAACTACAATGCATTAGAGAAATTTAATTACCATTATGTTAATAGAATATAAACAGTTTCGTAATACTTAACATTTCAGCAAAATTACACAAAGCTAGTTTAATGGAATCCATTTTCCAAACACATACTGAATCTAGTGTCATTATTTCTTGTGTATACATATTATTTTATATGAAAAAACTGCAATCATCCTGATTATTGAAACCACTTGTATCTAGTATCGTTTTTCATGCAGTGCTCTGTAAATAACCAGTGATATTTAATCATCCTGATATCTGCTGCTAAAGGACAATACAGTGGGGCACAATAAACCTAGGAGCTTTCTGGAGGCCAGTGATAGCAACTTTCATGGCCTTGGACAGAAGCAACGGAGAAGAAAAAGTGTCCTGCTGGGTCTGATACTAAAAAGGAAGGGCTTGTTGTGAATATGAAAGTCTAGGCCACCTTTGGTGCAGTGACCAGTGAGGTGGTAGAGTTCAAGATCCTAAGAGCAGGGAGCAGGGCAAAATGAAGGACCACAGCCATGGATTGTTTTGCATAAACTGCAGTCAGTTCTGTCATTTTCACTGTATAACCAGCATATCCATATATAGATAATGTGAAAACATTCTTTTTATTTCTCTGGCTAAACAGCATAACACTGAAAACTATAAGTAGATTCAGTATCTCCAGCTGTCTTTAAAACTGTCTGGATTTCAAACACAGAATGTCTTTCAAATCCTTACCTAAGATTCCAGTCTCTCTACCCTGCAACATTTCCAAGAAAAGGAAGCACTGAATCGTCTCAGAACACCTGGAGAGGATCCCAGACTGACTAGTGTGTCGGTCAATAATTTATGGTTTGTTTTAGAAACAAATCCTTTCCTTTCTCATCCCCCTCCTACTTCTCTCTTCCTTTCACTCTAATCCTTGATATTAGAGGTGTTGTCATCCTTTTTTCTCTCCTTTTTATCTCTAAAAGTAACATTGTCAGTTTGAAAGCTACATAATTCCTCAGGTCACATAATAAATATAATTCTAGCGTATTGCAAATACAGCCTGAAATGCATGAAAGGCCTAAAAAATACAATCCTAGATACCACTTTGGTTCTGTGTGATGTAAAGAGTCCGGGTTTATAACAGCCTCAGCCTGCATCTCTTACTCTGCCTCTAATGCAGGGTTGCAATGCAATGTTTTGTTGACTTCCATATGTCACATATTTAGTTGAATTTTCATACAGATAGAACTTAGAAATAAAGGCCACAACTTTCATTTGTCATGGCTTGTCACAGAAGAAATTTAAGGAGAAAATCCATATTTTGCTACCCCTTCATTCCTACAAGCTAATTAAAAAAAAAAAAAAAAAAAAAAAACAGTCTAATTGTTCATTTGAATGTCACATGTTTTCATAGCACTGGTGTTTGTGTAACATCAGATCAGGTTCTACTCTCACCTAGATTATTACACAGTAGGAAGCATAGATTAGTAGATAGTAGGTTATCTGCATTAATTGTACTAGCATTTAGCATTTGAGCCAAAGGATACAAATCAAAAGTTATTTATTGACTCAGTGGGCTGTTGATCAGCAAATTTAATTCACTCTGTTCAAAAAATTAAAGTTATATGAGAAAGATATCTGTACTACTACAATGTGTGCAGTCTGATGGGCACTACAGAGGTATACATATTGCAAAAGGTAGATGGTATTCACTGTGGACCCTTCCTTGTTTTGCTTTGGAGAGGGGATCTATAAACTATATTCAATGCAGTAACATATTGCCCATCATATGCATGATTTGCATCTCAGATGTCAAGAGCAACTGGTGGTGCATTTCTGATTAAGTTACTCAAACCTTCCTAAGAGCAGAAAAAGTGTTGTGAAAGGAAGCAGGATTCTGCAATGTAGAGACATTTGTTGTGCTTTTGTTCTCAATTTGTTCCCTATTTACTAGGCTTTTATGATGATTTTAGTAATTATCACAATCAATTACTTCCAAGCAGAACATGATGAGGGCCATTAAAACTAGAAACAAACTAGAATGCATAATCAAAAACAATGCAGGCTTCAAGTAATCTACATTCCATTCATAATAACCAGTGACTAATATATATTTTAAGGAATAATCACTTGTCAATGTTGCATTAATACGTTAGGAGCTTTTGCTGATCTTTAAATTGCTATCAGTACAATGCCTGAAATGATACGTATATTATATTTTAATATATGTTTTTATAAATGAAATTAGAAAGTTACAAAATGCATCTACATCTCTGAAGTGCTCACAGTTCTAAGGGCCACATTACAAACACATACATTATTTGTTTTGCTTCCAAACACACTTTTTTTAATAAAAGTCTGCACAGTCATTAATCTGTAATTTTCTCCTCTAGCATATGCCCTGGTAACAGATTCTGATAACAATATGTACTTTGTGCTTCAGTTCTAAAGGAAACTACTGCTGACAGAAATAAATCTTGAAAACTCCTATACAGAAACTGCTTAGCAACTATATAGAGTATGTCCTGTAACAATAAACCCTAAAGTCTGAAGGACCTCCCCTCCAGTGTGCCCTTGGCCACTCTCAGGATACTTTTACATCATCAGAAGAGAGGGCTCCAAGGAAGATATTCTAAAGCAAAAGGCACGGAAAATAAATAGCTTAAAACACTGTCTTGCTGATCCACAAGGCAAAATACCACATATCCATGAGCAGCAAAAAGTCAAGTGCAACAGGAAAAAAAACATTCATTAAGAAAAATACTTATATTCAGTTTCACCCATCACTTTCACATACTGATATTTTTTTTCTAAAAGCGGAGGCCCATCCAGAATTTTGAATAACTAAATGTTAACCTGCTTCCAGCTACTTGGTGTTGTAGTTTAATGTCAATCTCCAACATATACTGAGTTTAGGCAGAGAAAAACAGGGGAAATGAACTTCTCAGAAATTGGACTACCGTGCCTGACCTGTACTGTGGCTTCTTACTAGAATGCTGGTTAAGTCATTAGGCAATCCTCATCAACAATTGAAAGGAAACAAAACTCCTCTGGATGTATTCCTAAACTTGACTGGTTTAATGTAATCCATCTACTCAGTCAACACAAGACATTTTACCTTCAACAAAACCCAGAGTTCATTGATCAGTCCAGTAAAACGTAAGCTGAACGATTTGCTCAGCAATCTGTTCTCATGGAAGCAAATTCTCCTAAACACATCACCCTAGAAAAATCAAAAGTAATGCAATTGCACATTGATTTAATTTTAAGTCTATGCAGACATCAGGCAAAAATTTGAGATGTTGATGTAAGTTAAGAAAAAAATAAGAATTAAGTACATCAATTTGTCTTTAACCTAATGAAGTTTATTCATTATAATTATTCATTTACAGTCCTCCTTAGTTCTCATTGTGAAGTTTCTATGTTATTTTTTTAATTAAAAATAGAACAGAAAAGGCTTTTCTGTTACTATTAGGCAGCAGATCTGTAACTGTTGGGTTGGAACCACTTTGAGTGAGGTGTAAGGGGGGGGGGGTGGGGGTGGGGGGGGAGTGTTTGTGGATGGGGACGGGAGGGATCAAACCTCACAGAGGTGGGGTGATGTCATATCCCTCATGGCAGGCCTCTGGAGCCCAAATAAGGAAGCCCAGCAATAGCTGTCAGTCACAACCAGACTGGGAAAACTAACACCTCCTGGAGCCCCTGACCCAGCTCGGATTGGCAGGGACAGTGAGAACATGGCTCCTCACCCCGGTCTGGATCCCCAGAGGGGCCTGGGCGTTTGGTCATAGTGACCAGAGCAGATAAAACTAAAGGTGTATGCTCACCATGTGTCACGGCCCTGCCATCTGGGCACATGAGAGCTGGTCTTCCACAAGGTTCCAGTGGTAGCTATGTAATCTGTCTCTCCTTCTTTCTCCTTCTTCTCTCTTCTTGTTCCCTCTTCTCTTTCTCTGCTTTTTTTTTTTTTTTTTTTTTTTATATATTTTGGGTGGCTTGAAGCTGGAGGAATTGGATTTTGACTTTAGTGTTGTGGATTAGTATGTGCTGGGTCACTATTGTGGTGGAACGTTTTGGCTAGTTTGTGTGATGCCCTTCTGATCTTTTGCCAATTTCCCTTATTTCTCCCCTAAATGATTAATAAAAGTACCTCTTGGGAACAAGTCTTTGGCTTATTCTCTGGGTACTATCTTGAGGTATTAAAGAGGTATATATATTTTAAAGTAAAGCTCCTGGCTGAGCCCAAGAGCTTGCAGCTCCAGGTCCAGAATGTTACAGTTACTTACATGAACGATCACAGTGATAATCTTTCCAGAATAAATACATTTAAATGGAACTAAATTTTTATAGAAACATTTATATAAGTACACTACATCTGTTCAAAACATGGTTCTCAAACAGATCTGGTTATACTACAGATCACACAAAAGCTCAAGGTGTTTATTTGCTTATTTTGGGGCTTTGTGGAGGATTTTAGTGAAGGAGAGGAGAAATTCAAATGAGCCCACTAGTAAAGAAATGTCACATCACTACCTTTACATTTAAGGGGAAAAACCTAACTAATTCTGGAAAATTTCAATTTAAACAAGGACTTCTATGAGCAGAACCATAACCATATGCCATTTATATCATGGACCCATGGCAAAGAAAAAGCTATCTCAATGTCTTTGTGCAATTTTTGCTTCTTAACTTTCTGGTTGAGACTATGAAGTATGGCAACGACTCTGAAACAGCCCTCAACCAAAGGCCAGTGGGAATATGCACAGTAAATGCCCAGCACCAAACCTCTGTGCTTCTGTACTCTTCTTCTTTCATTAGCAACAATAGGATGTACCATGCAGTGCTGTTGTCAGGCTTTCCTACTCACTCTGGTTTGGATTTTGGTTTTTGCCCTATCCAATTTTATGTTGCCATATTAGCCACAGAAAAAGGGTAAAGGAATGAAAACACTGAGACAAAATAGAAAAAGAAATAGAGGGCTTTCCTTTTCTAGATTTGATAGAATAAAGACTACTATTCTTTCAAAAATTCCAAATTAAAAGAATTGCAATACCTCCATAGGCTCAGCCTGGAATATTCTGACACCTTCTGAATGTGGCCTCTGCAGCACCAGCAGTGGTAAAAGCATTGCAGAGAATAAACATGGAGAGGACACACAGAGATGCAAGGATTATACTTATGTGCTGGAGAGAATTCTTGCTACTTGCAAAAAAAGACATCTGAGTGACATGTTCACGAATGAGTTGGACTTGCAGAATGTCAGAGGCCTTGTTTGGGACAGACCTATGTTAGGAAAAGCAAAAATATAAAAGAGAAAAAGAAGACAAATCCAATTTCTGTTGCTTCTTTTTATCTTTTTCTCAATCTCATAGTTAATAAAGCTCTTTTCTATAATGAACAAACAGGACAGAGACAGTTATCCATACCGAACACTGAAAGTCAGCGTTAAATCCTCTATGGTAATAATAGAAATAATGGTAAAGAAAATGTTTGGCACATGAAAATTAAACAGAAGCAGAATTGTCTCCAACTTTGCAATTACTGACAAAGAGATAAAAATTACACATGAAAGAGACCCAAGAGACAGAATTGTTGCACTACAGAAAGTTTTCTTTCCTTGGGGGATAATTAGTAAACCAATCTATTGTTCAGTTAGGTAGGCCCAGCAGCACAGAAGACAATGCATGCATTTACATCCATTAGAATATACTTCCAACATTCAAATTTCTTAAGAATGGTTTTACTTTAAGTGATTCTTCAGGCAAAGTTTATGAGTGATTGGCATCTTTCCATAAAAACATTAATACATTAACCTTTTCAACTGTTGAAACAGTGAGCAAAACTAATTGAAATAAAAAGGGACAATTCACTTAGCATGGTGGGGAAATGGATGCATTGATGCAAGGTTTATAACCCAGAAGTTAACTGAATAAACAACTGACATTGATAAGTATGAATTTAGCCATAATTTGGTGAGCTAAATAAGAACCCCAGCTTTGACTATATTACTGTCTTTACTTTAAGTTTAATTTTTTCGATTGCTAACTGTGAAGAGTGAAGCAGCAGAACAAAGTCAGAAACAGTGTTTAAAATACTGAATCAATTTGTACATCACTCTGGAAAACCAGAAACACTCATATTTTACTAAGCTACTTTACCACTCACTATCCTAGTTCTTCTTCCTTCATAGACCAAAAAAGGTCACTAGTCAGGGAGTGGCAGGCTTAGCCAATGATAAAAGTATCATCCCTGCATGTTCTTCTAAACCACAGGTTTGGCATCCTCCCTGCACATCTGGGATGCTTCAGTGAGTGTCTTGAAATTGGCTCCCCATCAGCACAATTTGGATCGTCCAGCCAGGACGTGTTTAAAAAAAAATTTTCTGTCTGGTATTGCTAAAATGTTCTTACTGAAATAGGACATGCCATTTGTTTAATCAGGAAAATAATTATTTCATTCACAGGCTAGGAGAAATTAAACAGGGCAAATATGCTTACAGGGAATAATTTCCCCCTGTACTGATGTTGGAGGTGCTGATTACAAAACCCTTGAAAGATACCTGCATCCCCATAATATTTCTATCTGTTGTATGCAAAGAAATTATCAAATACTCTGGGAAAAAAAAAGTGTCCTCTTTCTATATACAGAAATGAATTTTGAAACCAAATATTAATTTCATCATGAAAACAAACAAAGAAACAAACAAAAAAGCAAAAAAAAAAAAAAAAAAAAACCCTAATCCAAACCCACAATCTATTTAGGATGTCCCCTTAACCAATTCCTTTTGATAGATCTAAAACACAAAACCTTTCCTCTGCAGATCCATGGGGCCTTCCAACTATGCCAAAAATAGGTATTACAGCAGTACTTTATGAATATTAGTCTTCTCAAAAGCTGGCAAAATCAAGTTTTGGGAATTCAGCAGCAAAAACACAACAGAACTCTTGCTTTGATCAAGCACAATTAGCCTGAGTTAGAAGCACAAATACAGCTCTTTGGCAGAGATTTCAACTTTAAGCCAAATATCAATAACACTAAAATTGTAACAAGACTGAAAGCCCCTCAAAGAAACTGCAACAATTTTTTTTTGTCTTTTTGGGAACTACATTTTGATTTGTAATACTGAAATTTCAGAATGCTTGTAAGGACAAATACACAACTCTTAAAGATTTTCCATTTACCTAGAAGCTGTTAATCAAAGTTTGGAAAAGCAAAAGAAGGTGCCTGATAACAGCATCAATGCTAAAAGATCAATGCTAAAAGTAAAACTAAATGCTTAAGGAACCAAATACCATATTATATAAGAGATTCTGAGATTGTTACCTGAAGATCTGTTCAATGAACACTTCATTTATTATGATAGAAGTAATTAATAGATAGTGATGAGATCTTTTTACTTCACTGTTATCCTTTTTGTTGTTTTTTAGTAGTTCTGTATCCTAAAAGGCCCTGTGCCTACAAAACCATGCTCATCCACTTTCTGACTTTCTATGTCAAATGGGTTTAACAATGAACAGAAACAAGGAGCACATGCTCAGACATTAATGATTTGAAGCTGGTAATTCCATATTAATAGAAATCTATGTCCGTGATTAAAGTTATATCGTCTCCCACACTTTTAGACTGTTACCATGATTTTACTTTGGAGGATGCTTTCCTGGTGCTCTGCATTCAGAGAAAGTTGTCTCACCACATCCTTGATGGCAACAGCTGAAAGGAATATAGATCCTGGCGTTATACCACTTCTGCAAGCAACTGCCAGTGATTGTGGAAGGCGAGGTATAACTGAAAGTAGCTCTGATGATGCTGAAGAGAGGTAAAAGAGGGAAAGGCTGTTGCTCATCCCTTTTTCAGTCCCAGTGGGAAATAATGATAATAAGTCTGTGTCTCCACATGAAGAAGACGACATTTTACCCCACACAGGTGCATTTAATCAACAGAGAAGTAATTTTATCTCAACAGTGAGCTGTTACAGCTGTTTAGAATATGAAATAGTCTGTAATTAGATGGATATCTATTGCTTTATATTTGTCAAACTTCCATCATGATTTTGCTTAGAACAAGAATGTTAAGAACTTTTTTCCTGTATCAAGTCTGCAAAAATAAATTTTTGTGTCACAGCACTGTCCATAATATTCATGAATGTTTAGTGCATTTGTCAGTCTGACACAACCAGCAACTTAAAATGAAAATAATCAAACACATAAAACAATGTCTTTTCACATTTAATGTGGACACAAATAATGGCATCACCTATTGCTGAGAGAGAGAAAATCAACAACATCATTAATTTAAAGATTATGTGCAGTGAAGGAATAAAATAACAGATAGATTTGTAATGTAATATCAACCTAAAACTCTTCTAATTACATTGACAATGAACCAGGCCAATGGTGAGGAAAAATGTATATTTCAGAAGTAGCACATCATTATGGCAGGCATGTTTTGCACTGGTAAAAACTCTTCTCTACATAGTAAAATATAACTACCTTCTTTGGTGAGAAATACTTGAAGTACTTGCAAACATTTGAGATGAGATCACATAGATCTCCTTGACTGAACAAGGGGAGTTCTGAGTGTCAGGGACCAATTATTTACATTCAGGAAGGCCTAACAAATTCTTGCCTCTGATGTCAGTAGAAACAGGAGCAGTCCTATGGTTCATTGCGCTAGAGTTCTCCAGAATGTAAAGTTACTGTGCATTGGGCCAAATACTTAATTTCTCCTTTTAATTACTGACATTGAAAATATGCAAGCTGAACCTTGATAGACAGTAATCCTGTAGCAAATACCAATAGGCCTTATCAGTAATAAACAGCAATAAGCAATATATGTGACTACTTTAGCTGCACATTCTGCCAGCAATGTGAATTTTAGGTGCACAATGAATGACTTAAAATCTATACACAGTCCAAGATTCTGTAATTAAACAAATTCTACCGTTATTCTTTTAAATTACTTTCTATAACTTTCTACCTATTATGTTGTGCAAATGCTATAAAGGAAAATGAGAAATTTGAACCATAAGATAACATCTCATTTTCATTATGCAAAATTATGCTAATTACTTTTTAAATATGTGTTTTTTCTGCAGCCAACCTATAGCATTTTCTGTTATTTGCCCTAGTTGTTGCTGGGTTTATAATCATACATGTAAAAGCCCTTTTGATTTTAAACGACAAGAAAACAGAAGACAAATGTTGTCAGCATTGTTATTTAAGGGAATACAGAGTTGTCTGTCATAGAAATAAAGTTATATTAGATCTCAGAAGGGGATAACACCTCTATCTCATTTTAAAAAGTATTGTCATCTTAGGATCTACTAGTCCTGAATCCACCAAGTAAATCTAAGAGTCCTCTGCAAATATTCTAAGAGGTTTTCTTCTGCACAAACACAACTCATGTAGATCTTAAAAAAACAATAAAATATATCCTCCATATTTCTCCTAGATTAGCAACAAAAGAACCTGTTTTTCTGCTTTCCTTTTGTAATGATTTTAGTGCCTATAGAGGCCATGTTAAAGCTTCTGGGTGTTCTTCTCTGTGACTGAATATGTCATGACTGAATGTGACAAGACCCTCAAGAAACACCATATCAGACTGCATTTTTGCCAGAGGCATGTAAGATAAGAATTTACTGTTAGTCTAGTTGATGTTTTTACCACCCAATCAAACAAATTATTTAATTAACAAAGAAAAACCTCTTTAATTATAACATTCAATAGTTATTCTTTCCAAATATTACACTTGCTCTGGATTCTGAGGTGGGCAGTTTCATTCTTTCCTCAAGAACAGTGAAAGGTTAAAAGCAGTTATGAATTACCTGAGGTCTGAACTGGGACATATTTGATCATGGTGATTATGATGGAGTCCTTTTCTCCTCAGTCTTGGTGACCACTTGGATCATTTTTACATGTGTACTCATCATGGTTTTCTTCCTCCTCCTTGGTTCCCAGCTACAGCTTGCACAACACACTCCCTCAGTCCCACATAGCTGTCGTCAGATGCACAGTGACAAACCTAAGTTTGTCAGACCTATGTCAGAAATATGTAGGATTCACAGAACTGGTACTAAACCAGGTGATACTATGGTCACTTTAACATCAGGCTATTGTAAAAAAACACCAAAATCAACTCTGGCTAAGGCAAACCTAGACAAGTTCTGATATCCTGCACTATCACATGAATACAAAGTCTATGGCCTTACTTTAGTAATGGCAGAACTGTATTAGTCAGGCTACTGCTGTGAATGTCCTCCTGCCCAGCACTGCCCACTGGAAAACAATCTATTTATATGCTACCTGGGGACATCTCAGAAGTACATGAAGACTGATGTTGCTTGAAGAAGAGTAGTTTTCTTCCCCTATGCATAATAAAAAATTAAATTAATTTAGCAATCTTAAAATTTACCTTGCAAAGGATATTGCATGCACCACACAGTTCAAGACTTCATTACCTAAAAATGTCAGGAAAAGTTATGAATTCTCTCATGCCCAAAAGATAAAAACTGAAACTAGTGACATTATGAGAACCTCCCCTGTGAAATTTAGACAATTAAGGGATTTAACCTTGCATTGTCCTCAGACCAGTTGACAACATAAGGATGAGGAAAGGACAAAAATCAGAAGAAAAATGTGCTTCTCTATATTAATGCTGATCTAAAAACTGACCTTCACCAGAACAAAACAAATACAAACAGGGCAGATAGCAGATGGTTTATTCTTCCCTTGACAAAATATTTAGTCAATAAATTCCTGAAGTGTTAAAATGTTTAGAGGTATACAGGTCAGTATAATTGTAGATCCAAATAGTTAATATAGAATATTACATTGAGCATTCACTATTCTCTAAAAAGTGATCTTTATAAACATTTTTCCATTCATGTGAAGCTTGTATTTATTCTTCTAATGTTCCATGGAAAAATACATTAGAGGATAAAATAAACGATTTTTTTAAATGCATAAAGGATTTATATAATGCTTTCCATAACTTAGGTAAAACTCTCTCAAAATCATGTTCCCTTTTGTTTCTACTGCTATGTACAAAGATAAGCACTTATAGTCTTCATTTTTTTAACAGTCTAGCCAGTGGGGTATTACACCATTAAGTTGTTGCTTTGGGATGAATGCGAACCCTTGGATTATTTGCTTTCTTGAAGAGATTCAGCTTCTTGAAGTGGGATCCAAGGTGCAAGAACACAAATAATAGCCAATCAACCATCTTGAAAACTGATGCAAGCACTACCATGATTACTACCCTTTTAACAGAGTTAATCCTCCTCTTAATTCTTATGTAGGGTTAGTTTAATACATTTGGCATTTGAGGACAAGGTTTGGATGAACAGGTATTTTTAAAGACTTCTAAAAATTATGAACAATACAGTCACACACACACACACAAAAAAATAATGTTAATTGGACAATTAAGTTGCCATATTCCAGAAAGATAAACACTTCTTACAGCTTATTTCCTTCCTATTTGAATGATCAGAGGAGGAATCACTATTATTGTCTGACCGCATTTCTGCTGTTACACTCTGTGTTGATCAAAGTGAGGCAATAAGACTAATTTCCTCCTCATGATCACTAAATTTTCCAATGAAATTCTGAAATTGCAAGGCACAAATAAATGCATTCACAAAATAAAAAATATATTCTGAGTTAAATGCTTTTTTTTTTTTTACACCATCTTTTGTGCGCCTCCCCACACACCTCAGTCATGTCTTTTAATTGATAAAAATAGAACAGAGTTAACTTACAATTTTCTTGTGAATCTTCCTCTGTTAATGAACCCCACCAAGGGCTGGGGGAAGGTAAGATCGTGGGAGGAAAAACTAGGCCAGCTGACCCGCATTGTCCAAAGAGATATTCCATACCATATGGTGTCAGCTCAGATACAAAAGTTAAGGAAAGGAGGAGGAAGGGTGAGCACTGAGTTTTTGATGTTTGTCTTCCAGAGCAACCACAATGTGTGCTGAACCCCTGCTTCCCAGGAAGTGGCTGGACATCACTTGCTAATGGGAAGCAGAGAATAAACCTTTTTTTTCTCTTTGCTATATGTGATCAAACTTCCCCTTTTGCTTTAGTAAACTGCCTTATCTCAACCTGCAAGTCATTTTCCATCTTATTTTCTCTCACCTGTCTGGCTGGGAAGGGGAGTGATAAAGCAGTTTGGTGGGCAGTTGGCATCCAGCCAAGGTCAAACCACCACAGATGAATATATTTCTTAATTAGAAATACATAGCTCTTCAGCTTGCAAAGGTAACATGGAATTTACACAGGGAACTGAACAAAGATTATTCCAAAGGATGGCAATCCTTAAATTGTCATTATCACTCAGCTGGAAAAAACACAGACTCATCAGGGATCACATCATTATCATGTCTTTATAAAGATTAAAATAAATTTACATATACACATAAAAAAGAAACTTTGGGAATATAATATTTTATCTTAGATAACCTTTCAAAATTCTGACTTAAAACAGTTAGATCTTTGTCTTCAAAATATTCCAGGACATGGGATAAAAATAACACCAGGTCTAGAGGAAGCACCTGTTTCCACAGAACAGCAGGATTACTCATTCTCAGAAACATTACCATAGAAGAGAAGACTATGTGCATTGAGCAGCTCCCTGAAAAGTCTGAATCATTATCATTAAAATAAATACCAAAATAAATTTCCTCTTGGCTCCATACAGAAGTTATGTTCAAGTTTTGCCAATAACAAGACTTCAGAGTAATAATATCAACAAGGTTGTCCATTCATTGTAGCTTTACCTCATCTCTCTACAAAATGTTTTGAAACAGAGGTAACAGACTGAACTAGAGCGAACTGCAACCAAACCAGCATATATTACAGTCTTTGCTAGGCCTAAGAAGGTAGGAAGAGATGATGATTAGAAACAGCTTTTATGGAAAGAAATTAAGAACACATTGTAGTTTCCTTAGTATTCCAGGCAACTTTAGTTGGTAAGAGTGGAAATTCTCAGTAATTTTATAGGACATGGAAGTAGAAAACTATTATCTCTGATAAAAGATAGCGTGGCATAAATTCTCATGTTTTGAAACCAGTGTATTTCACCACCTTACCTTGTCACTTCTCGGATAAACCATAAAGCTCTAGCTACATCTTGGAAGTTTATAAAGAAAAAACTTGCTGTTTCTCCAAAATATCCAAACCCAGGTATGGTATGAACCTGTGCCACCTAGTTTCCTCTTACTCTGATTTGTCAGCCCTCCTATTGAATGTGGAGTTATTGATGGGGGCAGTGGAGGACAGAAGGACACTCTTTTATACTATGGATATGCTATCAGCCAGGGTAAAAGGGTAAATCCAAATGGTAAATTAAGTGAGAACTTGCATAGCAGAACACTACTTCTGTGGTTTTGCTAGACAACAGCCAAAAATCCCAAACAATACAGATCATAATAAAAGCAATTATAAACACTGAAATTGTGGGGAAGGAGATGGAAAATTATTATCCCATCACATATGTGTCTTACAGTGTAATCTATAAAGGAAGAAATACAGGACAGGAAAAATTATTATCCTAAGAACTGACATTCTTACTAAGACAAACTAATGTTAAAGAAGTGACTGACATGGGAAATTGAATCATAAACAAAAAGTCTGCAAGTCACAAACTTATTGTCTGGTAAATGGACAGAGATTGTAAGTCTGAAAATTTTTGTAATTTTAAAGATATGCAAGGGAATGTAGGGAGCAGATTTTGAAAAATATTGTTAATAATTTTGGTTTGTCATAGGCTAGCTTAAAAATCTGATCAAGTTTTCAGCAGCTGTGCTATTTACTGTTTCTCTATTCATAGCTCATACATAGGAACAGAACTCAAGGGCACCATCCTGTACCTTTCCGTGTATGTGAGATTCAGTACTGAAATTCTAATGCACATAAGACAATCCTGATGAAATAGTCCCATTCTCTGAAACAAAACTTCTTACAAAGGATGAATGTGGAAGCAGATGACAAGCTCGTTAATTTTTGTCTACTAACAGGTTAGATTTTTTTTAAGTAATGTGATCTCATTTGCTCATGTACCTCTGCATGCTAAAATGAGATGCCAGGTGCACATCAGATGTCTAAAGACCTATCCATGCAGTTTTATAAGAAAAACCATTATTTGTCGGTTTAAACAATTTATATTTGTAGCAATAACACACTGAGATTGCCTCTATCTGCAGCAGATTTGCTCCTTTCCTGAGCTAAGCAAAATGAGGACATAAAAAATGAAACCTGTCTAAGTTAAGTTGATAACAGCTGATGAAACGAAAAATTTGGTTAAGTGTAATGCAATTAGATTTCTGTAACATGCTTGACTTGGTATGATATGAAATATTAGTGGGAAGTCAGAAAATCAGCAAATCAGCATGCTACCCATTACACATGTTAAGCTCTGAATAACCAGCAAGTCTCAAAGTATAATTAATTCTAGAACAAAGACTCCTCAGTGAGCAGGTGTGCATCTTAGAGATCCCACAGGGATCAGTTCCTGTTTCTACTCTATTTATAAGGTGGTTAGCCAACAAAAGAAAAACAATTAAATCCTTATTGACTAAGTCTGTAAATGACACAAACACAAAATACAGAACAGAATAGGTAACAAATAAAGAACAGTCTTTATTTTTCAGTGAGATAGCTAAAACCAAACCTTGCAAGGCATTATGGCAAAGTTTAACATTAATGTAGGAAGTACTTACAGAATAGAGAATTATGGTAAGTAGTGGCTCTGAAGAAATAAAACTCACAATATAGAAAGACCTTACTACCTTTGTATCTGCTTTGAAAGTGAAAGTTACCGAATTGTTGCATCCAGCTTAAGTGTTCGAAACTGAAAAATAACTGGACAATGATCAATGGACTAGAAATATGAGGTGGAATACTTCTATTCATTTGTTCTGTTGGAAAAAAGAATAATTTGTGTTCCCTTATTTACAGTTTATATATCAACCTGTGCATGTATATACATATATATTAATGCATACTGAGTTTATAACACATTGAACTTAGCAGGGATGATAACTGAATATTTTTTTACAGCAGTAAGAAACAGTTATCTTATTCCAGTGAATTCATTAGGTAAACACATTGATTTCAGTATCTTCTTTTTTTAATTTTTTTTTGGAATACAGCATATCAAAACAACCTGTTTCTGCTCTCTTACTTTGTTTATTTGTGTTTACCAACCTAAAGGATCCAAACTAAAATGAATATCTATGAAAAAACAATGTTCTGTACACCTCCTGAAGTCTGCCACATTCATGTGATCCACAAATATATAAATAAGTAAACATATTTTGAATTTTCATCTTTACTACTAAAATAAATTAACTTTCTAATTTTAAGATGAAATTAATTAGTAACAGCATGGAAAAATATCATAGATTAAATTAAATCCCCTTTGTTAAGAATTTTAAAATAAAAAATAATTATTTTTCAAAAAGATATCTTCTAGTTAAGACTCAGGTCCCACTCATAAAAAGAGGTATTAATTCAGAAGACCCTTATGCCTTTCAGAAGTGAGAGTAGGTTATCGTTCTTCTTCCTTTAACTTGAAACGGAATTTTTTAAAAAGTAAAAGAAAAATGCAGTTAAGTTGATACAGAACTTTTCCTTCACTTTTATTTAAACTTTTTTTTTCAGGGTATCATCAAAGGAGAAAGGCCATGTAATATCAATTAGAAATATAATGACGTCAGCCCACTAAGGCAGCAAGTAAGGAGAAGAAAGGCAAGCAGGCAATGCCTTTTCTTGCCTTATGAAATATGGATGTTGTTTCTACAGTTCCCTTTTTAAAGCTGACTTTGGAGTAAAATTTTGTTGTCCCTCTTTTTCCTGTGCAATATAACTGAAAAGCCAAACAGATTAATTCCGTCTTTTCCTAACACTTGTGCTTCCATAGCCAGCCAGAAACTGAATGAGCCCTTGCATATAAGTATCCTTCTGAAATTCCCTTGTTTCTCCTACCAAACTGTTTAAAGCTATTTCTCTGTCATGCTCCTGTCTTTTGCACAGCCCCTATGCAAAAACATTTAGATTCCACAGGATCAAGAAAACACTTTAAACTATCCATACTCTTTATACATCTCCTATCCTCATTTTCAATCACAGTTCAATTATTTTATGAAAAATTTCCAAGAATTTCAGTTAACTATAAGATGCCAGTATGAAAAGTTTTGGACAAATTGTTGAAGTTTAACTTCATCAGAAGAAACTGGAAAGCAAGTCTTCCAATGGAATCTGCTGGACAACACAATGAAGCTTATTTCAATTCCACTATAATAAAAACTACAATCAAAACATCTTTGAAACGTTTGAAATAAAATATTGTAAATTAAAAAAAAAAAAAACAAAGCACCTTCAGTGTTTATTGTCATTGTTACAGTTTTTATTCTCAGCCTGAATAAAAAATCCAAAAACTCAGGATTTGAAATTTCTTTTCTGTTTTTGTTTTTGAAAGAATTCCTCCTTTTTTTCCCTACCAGCTGGCCTAATTAGTGCTATAGATCCATAATAAGGACAATTATAATTACTATCTTTCCTTTGTTAGTTATTAGTCTTCAGCAGCAAAAAATTTATTACTTATTACTGTTGTGAAAACCATAATGGAAATAAAATTTTTATTGGGCTTCAATAATATTTAACTCTCTCTTCTTTTTACAACTTTCTCAAGGCAAAGTGACTAAAACAGCCCTTACATACATGTAGTTAATGGTTTTATTATTAGCAACCATTCTTCAACAAAATCCTACATCACACCCAAAGAACTGAGAATATTCATGTCCTGCCAGCTGGACAGAGGCAGTCCCAGGAGAAAATAAAAAAATTGTTTGAAAGAGAAGTAAGCAGATGATGTCATACAGGAATAGAAGCAAGAAACTTAGATGCCAGGTCCTTGGCTCTTCCATTTTTAAGAACTCATTATAGCAAACTACAAAAATGGTGAGTTCAACTTCCTTCTTTCAAAGGTTGCTCAGTTTAGATCAACCCTTCAGAAACCACTTCTGAAAGAATTGCATGTACTGTTCATTCTAATCAGAATTTTCACTAACCTAATTGTTACTTGTCAATCAGCATGACACACTGCATTTTACCTATGCAACTTCTGACATCACTTTCATCCAGCAACTTGTTGGACAGTAAGTGACATAAAACTGATGGATTACCTTTTGCAGATGATGGCCTCCTTTCTACTACATTGATTCCTAAGGTCTATAAGGTATTCCTGGTTTCTCCATCAAAGATTGATTCTCTATTATTAAGCAGTCTTTTCTTACAAGATAAGAATCCAAGAGAAATTTTCTGCAGTTGCTACCACCTTCCAGGACTTTAAAACTTGACACATGTCCATGCCTCTGTTCTCCTGCAGTCTGTCAGCTTGACTCCAAGAGAAAGGAAATGTCATTACTGCTTTTAAAAATAAAGTGGTTTTGTATTATTTCTCTAAATTTTCCTCATTCTATGCATAAACTGAATTAAACATACTTTAGCCTCAAATATACAGGGAACAACAATATCTTAAGTTCTGGAAACAGTTGCTTAACTTTTGTATTATATTTGAAGGGGTAACTGATGGTAGTATATAGCCTAGCCTAAGGCTGGTAGTTAAAACTGGGTATACAGTAAATGCAGAGAGTAAATTCCAATGATAGTTTAGAGCAAACAACAAGGACTGTGTTGATTTGCAGCTGAAGAATTTGGATTTCTGTCTTGGGACTGAAAGCAGTTGCAAAAATCCTATGTTATGGCAGAAATTATGATTGCTATCTGGAGTGCATAAATTTATAGGACATTATTTTGTGATTGTCTCCAGCTGATATAGTAACTTGGCAATAAAGGCATGTGATAGTAACTTTAACAGATAATGTAAAGTAGAACAGAAAAAGGCAGAATAATGACTTCTATTTGAAAACCACTCTTGCAGAGTAAGGCAATGATTCTTCAGTCACATCAAAGTGTCAGAATTTCAGAAATATCTCTCAGTTTTGAAGTTTGTGGAACATATTTTGCAAAAAAAAAAAAAATTGAGCTCAGTTTTTAAGAGAGCCTTGCCTAAATATAATGAAGGTTGTATCTCCTTACAATGAAATTTTTTGGTATTTGTTTTGAAGAGAGAGAGGGGAAGCTTCCCCACAGTTTATAAGTATGAGATGATTTAATCTACTCTGAGGCAGTCAGAGCCACTCCAAACAAAGCGAGCAGTAACATTTCTAATGAGAGAACAGTGATGGTTCACCTTTAGCTGGGAGCCAAAGCTTAGGAGGCTTTGTCAGATTTATAAAACCACACACATACACGGGCATAGACAGTCTCCTGGGGTTCTGGGGTGGGCATTGCAACATGCACAGAGCTTGTGACATGAGTGTCTGCTCAGCAGCAGCATCTGCCAGTAGAACAGACCAGAGAATCTGGACTTTCCATTTCATTGAACATGTCTGATTACCTATGATCTTATTTGTAGCATATTTGGCTTTATTTCCAGGAGAGTCATTAAAAAAGAAAAGGTTGTAAGTGCTGACAGGCTCTCTGGGTTAATAATGAGCCTATTAGTACACATAAAACTAAACAAATTAGGTTGTAGCCTATGCTTCTATGTAGAAGCCTGTGCAATGCTGTTAATCTGTTTTATGAAGTGAATAGTGAAGGAAAATTAACTTCCACTGTCCTTATCATAAAACATGGTTTTATTAATATCTCTCTATTAGTAAGTTATCAAATACTAGTCATCTTCATAAACAAGTCACAAAATTTACACATTCTGGTGGAATTCATTTACCATGCCAATCTGTATTTTTCCTGCAACATAAAAGGCAGCAAATAGACAAGAAAACTGCTTCAACATCAAAATGAAATTGACGACTTTATCTGTTGAAAATTGGTTTGTTCAAGGAATTCTTAAGAAAAGCAAAAATACATTACTTTCATATTCCAAACTTAAGACCATCTGTTTTACAGAAAGCTGACATCTCTCTATAGCTAAAATCTCCAGAACCTCTGTTAAAACACTTTTTGCTGTTCTTTGGGAAGTAATTTCTGTTACTCATCACCATTAGCCACAGCTTGGATGCCATTTTCAGTGGTTAGAGTCTTTGGAGTTTTGTTTTTGCAAGTTTTATGAGGAAGTTCGTTAGACCTTTGTTACTTTGGTTTGAAAACATTCAATTATCTTCAATTATCTTTCTTTTTTTTTCCGCGTCTATCCTTCTGTGACGGTCTGAATAGTTATTGACAGTGTTATTGGCTGGGAACAACAGCTGACAGAGTAAAGAGAAATTTTGCTTTACTTACAGCACTTTGTTGGAGGAGGATGCTAATTATTTTGTTTCAATAAAAATGGGGAAAAGCATTTCAAAACTTAGTGTCTGAATTCTGAACTGCTGCAGTCACCTGTAGGACATTTGTGACTTGGAGAATGACATCAGAGGAAGGTGACTAGCAAACACTGAGATGAGCAGAGCCAAGAGAGTTTTAGATTGAAGAATGTGGTTACTGTTTGAACAATGAAAGGAGAATAACAATCAGAAAGCTTTTCCCTTGCCATCTGCCATGTTGCTAACGCCTCAGAGTGGTTCTTCATAGTAGTCCTTTGACATTTGGCTTTTTTCCATGGTTATGCTGTCATTCTTTCCTGAATCTGCAAGTCTGTCAAGATATCTGGTTTCATAAATATACCATATAAAGTAAGCACATGCCTGAGATGCAGTTAATTCTTCAAGTGCAAGTAATGTGCTTGAAAAACCTATCTACAAATGTACTGTGGAAGGACTATCAAGAGCTTGGCAGAGAGCTAAGATGATGCTCCTAGTTGTATTGAGAGTGTTGTATGTGCCTAGAACTTCTAGGCCTCAGCAAGCTGCATCCCTGCACAGGGATGCTATAATTTGGTAATGAAGGACTGGGTATGGCTTTTGATGCAGTTGTCACTAATGAAAAAACTGGAAATAAAAGAATCGACAGGACAGCAGGACTGGTAAGAGAGATGGGACAGGGCTGAATCACACTAGACAGGTACGGATGAAACAGGAAGAACAATCTACTACAAGTAATACAAACTGTAAGGAAAAAAAGGAAGGCAGGCATTCTGATTTTCACACATTTTCTGATTTCTGGTCAATTTTACACTGTTCAAGGGAATTTAAAAGATTGTTCATGCAGTATTGGTACACATGAAGTTCTGCAGCCATTGATCCTCTAACAAGTATCTTGCAGCCTGGCCAAGTATTCTTCTCTGGGATTCCTTCTACACTGAAGAAATTACTTTGGCAATCCTATCTCCAAATTCTGTCTCCCATAATCTTTGCTCAAAATGCTAATGCTCGTTGCTAATGAAGTTGACTTGTCAAACTTTTAATAGCTGTTACAGTAAAAAATAGTCATAAGGCTCTATAATATTGTACTGAAAACAGCTTCTTTTGTTCCCATAACAACAGTTCAACCAGCTGCAGCTTTGGTTCAATTGCATTAGTTACCAAGAGCCATAACCAGATGCTTATTAGTGCCTTCCATTCATTAACAGACTTTAATTGCATTGATTCAGAAGCACCCTTCAAACTTATATAACATTAGTTACACCATCAGTATAGGTGTGCTGAAACATCACTTTTAAACACCAGCTGGTATATTTTAGCTTTACAAAATGGCCAAAAAAAGTGAGTCTTCCATAACTAGTGAAATGATAGACAGACCCTTAGATTTTTCATGTTCCCAAGTGGCAGAGGGTGAAGTTTCAGGCTACAGATGAAATATACATGATACATTCCTCAGCTAATTATTTGTCAGTATATTAATAAATCACACCAGTCCCTGCAAGGCTATCTAAATTCAGAAGGTTCATGAGATGTAATACATAATTAATACCCTTAGATTGAATGGCTTACAGGCAAGTGATTTCCTGATCTCATATGAAGTAGAGAGCATTTATCATTGTTGTGCAAGTCAGGAATTTCCAGCATGCCTGCTTTTTGGGACTGTGTATAAATGTCTGTCATTTATTTTTGGGTCATGAGTAGAAAACAGAAAATACATAACAAGCAGAGCTAGATTTTTTTTAAGACACTTGCAATCATGCTTATGCATGTTAAAGGTATAAAATCCAGTATGTGCATATATGGATAATGATTTCATGTTTGATCATAATGAACAATGGGAGATTTACCACTGATATCACAAGATTGTTGTCAGGTCACAAATATGCAAATGCCTGTATGCAAAATTCCCAAATCATTTGTGCTTATGGCTTCATGTTCTCCAGTGTCTTTTCAAAATGTTCATCCATTGATTTTTGTGAAGATGGTCCTCAAAGCCTCCCACACTCTACCTCTCTCATCCCTTTGTTCTGTGGCTCTCCATAGGACCTTTTCCATGGTCTCATTCTCTCCTCCTGTATATTTTATTTCTGCATGTCCTTATTCCAGTGGGAGCAACCACAGTGTACAGAATTAATTTTCCCCCAGATGCAAAGAAAATCAGTTCTTGTGCAATGATTGTTCATTAAATCTTGCTAGAGTGATACATTACAATGGTTGTCACGTATCTGGCAAGCTTTCTACAAACAGGACTGCATACAAACCTACAGAGACTGACAGGAGATACCAGTGTCTTTGTATATCTCTCTCCCACCTTCCCATCACCTACCAGAGCAAGGCTTTATTTCTGAGAAAAATTGCCAACAAATACTAATAAGTTCTACAATAATGCTTCTGATTTGCTCTGGACATAAATTGTCCTATCTGAATAGAAAACTACCTGACTAGGAAAGCACTCCCTCAATATCAGGCTGCCAAAGCCAGAGCTCCTTCCTCTGCTTCAGACCTTCCCCAATATCTTGCTGACCACTGTGGACAGCACAACAATGCAGTCTTTCCCACTGTGGATGAAAAAACCAAACCGTTCACTACTGAAGTTATGTCTCCCCACCTCCTTGACCAAGTTTGAGCCATGATTTATATACTCTATTAACTCCTCAAAGCTCATCAATCACATGGCTTAACATCGTCTGAAATTCAGTGGTTATAACAGAGACTACCTCTGACTACAACAGAGATGACCATTTTTATCAAGTCTCCTAAGTCTTGTGTGACCCACTCCACTCAGAAAAGGTAGAGTAAGAGCATCAAAGGTAGAGGACATAATAATCAGAGGTACAAAAAAGTTGTTAAATTTCTTGTCATATAGTAAGAGAGGAGAACAACTAACCATCTACAGCACAGGGAAAAAAGGGAAAAAAAGAGCCAGCTAATGGCTCCATAGTTAGAAGGGCTGAAATACCAACTTTTGAAATGAAACTACCTTTCAAATTACCCAATTCCTCAAAATATTTCCCAAAAGCTTACTTCTGCAATTGAACATATCCTTGAAACTGCAACTTAGGCCACTTCTTAACTGTGCAGACAGATACACAGACACAATATACAATACAGCAGCGACAGATAGGAAGCTCACCTAGATAAAATGCTGTTTCAGTCAGATGTTTAGCTTTAGTATAAATCTCATCTTTGACTTGACCTGATGTCCAGTATCAGCTGGGATAGAGTTTGTTTTCTTCTTAGTAGCTGGTGCTGTGTTGTGTTTTGGATTTAGTATGAGATTCCTGTTGACAATATATTGATGCTTTGGGTGCTGCTCAGTAGTGCTTACCCAAAGTCAAGGACTTTCCAGTGTCATGATCTGTCAGTGAAGAGGTTCTCAAGAAGCTGTGGGGGAGGACAGCTGGAACAGCTGATCCAAACTGGCCAAGTGAATATTCCACCCTGTAGAACATCATGCCAAGTAAATGAATTGAAGTGAGTTGACTGTGAGCCAAAATCATTCCTCAGGAACAAGCTGCGTATCAGTCAATGGGTGGTGAACAACTGTGTTGTGCATCACTTGTTTTTTCCTGGGTTTTATTCCATTTTCTCTCTCCTTCTCTTTACAATTATTATTATTATATGTATTATTATATATATTATTATATTTTAATTTGTCTCAATTATTAAGATATTCTTAACCCAATGAGGGGAAGGTGAGTAGGGGACGTATGGCACTTAGTTGCCAGCTGGAGTTAAGCCATGACACCTGATTTTAGCATCTTTTTCCCTGGCTTAAGCATCTACAAATTTATTACACAAATATAATAGGTTATGCTGATCAGAAGAAACCTTGTTGCTGTGGGTTTTTTCACTGCCTCTCCTACTTTCTATCTCAGGAAATCCAAAATATGGGTAAAACCTCCCATATTTTAGGTAGGAAAAAAAATGTTTTCATGCTACCTCCTTGTGTAGTTGCTTTGAAAGAGCTTTTGCCCTATATGTATTCTTTTTATCACCTCTTCTCTGTCTTCTTCAATACCTGTTTGTTTCAGGACTTCAAAGAATCTCTAGTAAAATTAATGGTGGCTTCACTGTTGTCTGTTACTCAGAAAGTGTTGCTTGCTGAATGCACAGGCAAAGACTACAGAGGGAAACATTGGCAGTCTCTGTCAAAGATGACATCTTCAGTATCTCTGCTTAGTATCTTATCTTGCTAGTGTTATAGGATACAAATTTATCATCCTGCCTCTCTTCCTATATATTTCAAAAAGGACCTTATTTTGCTTTCATGCAACTGATGCTGGAACTATGAGAGAATTTTCTGTAATCTAGTACTGATTTTCATCAGTATTTTCAGAATACTCTCCTTCTATAATCTATATTTCTAGTATTTTTATTTTGAAAATAATCTTTTTAATTTTTACCTTTATTTGGTATTATTACAACAAATAGAATTATTATTTTGTTGTAATATTTTTATTTGATTAATCTAATTGTAATATAAAGAGTTAAGTGTGCAAATCTAAGATAAACTTATTTGAATTGATTAGTTGCTACTGCTGCAATGATATACTAAAGGGTTATGTGATTTGTACATCCACCATACACCAAATAAACATTGAATGCACTGTTATCTGAAATAAATACCTATAAAACTGGTCAGTATAGAAAAAAAAAAAAGGATAACTTATTAATAACTTTAGAATTACTGTCTTTTGAAAACAGACATAAGTGTGAAGAAATCTATAACATCCTTTCTTGAATGCAGAACTTCCTGCAGACAGATCTTGAACTTTATGTATTACATTATAGCAAAGGGAGAAATATTCCTTATAGAATTTGTAAGCAGCTTTCCATGTATATTTTATAGTTATTTAATCTTTAGAATGTAAATGTTATAAAATTAGCTGTGCTCTAACAGGCCAGAAATGTTTTTCTTGCTGTTGGAAGACTTAGTAGCAATGTCATATTCCTTGGTCCAATTTTTTCTTGAATATAAAAGTCCTTGCAGACTGATAAAATAGTAAAATTATTTCTTAAATAGTTATCACATGTTCCAAAGTAATGAATTTAATTTTTATCTCTATTCTTTGCTTTAACTCTGGAGATTCTACTATAGAACTACAATAATGTTAAGAAACTATATATTCAGTAATACTTTCAGATTTATCTTTAGACATACCGGCACATACATGTGGAATGTTTTATAATTATGAAAGTAGCATACCTGATGGCGATGGACTGAGTTCTTTGATCTCTCCTCCTCTTTTTGGTTGAAGGCTAAGATCA
This sequence comes from Acropternis orthonyx, assembly GCA_035583155.1. Classification (NCBI taxonomy): domain Eukaryota; kingdom Metazoa; phylum Chordata; class Aves; order Passeriformes; family Rhinocryptidae; genus Acropternis; species Acropternis orthonyx. Next base: position 94,835,198 of record JAWWEU010000081.1, on the reverse strand, counting down.
GAGTCTTAAAAAGTTGCAGTTTAGACCCAGGGGAAAAGCAGAACTTTTGTGGTGTTATGCAGTTAAAAAGAGGAAGATTTATTTTAAGAAAGATTGATGGTTAACACAGTAAATAAGGGCAATAATAATAATATGGGATCTAAAAATAATGTGAAAGAAAGGGTAATAGATTAAGACATTTTGTTTTAGGTTTTTGCACTGAGGCAAACCATGCCAATGTTTTTTAATTGTTTGAGTGTCCTTGTGTTTTCATTTTGTCTTACAGTTCTGCTTAAGAGCATTCAGAACAGAATTAAAATGCACGTATTGTTTAAAAACACTCATGGACTACTTTCCGTATCCAGAACAGATCTCCAAAACAAGAAAGATCCTCAGTCAAGGAGGAGACAATGCATCATGGAAATGCAGAGAACTAGTTCATAGGAAAATATAAGATTATCTTTCATTCAAGGTTTATAATCTCTGATTTATCTTTCATTCTAGCTTTATAATCTCTGAATAACAACTGCTGATTCAAATTTGCTGTACTGTATCTCCAACAAGGTACATTAGTTTAAGTTAAAAAAAAAGTCTGAAATGAAATATTTATATAAATTTTATCTACATAAAATTTGAAAGAAAACTGTCCTATGAAAAATATGTCACCTTGTAAACACCTGTCCTTTTTGCTGAAAAATCAGTGTGAAAGAACATTATAAATAAGTTATGGAGTTCTTTTTTAATCAAAAGATATAACTTTTTTTTATTCACATTGTGCTAAAAGTCACAATCACACCATAAGGCAGTATTTCTCGTAAGACAGATCGCATCTTATGGAAATGTCACATCTCACTCCAGCCATGTGGTGGCTGCACTCTGAAGCAAGGTAGGGCCCTACCAGTAAAATATTCATCTATTGAAGTGTTGGGTTTCGCATATGCTTTCTTTGGCATATAGCGTTTTTTCATAAAATACAGTTATTACACTAAAAAGAATCACTAACATTCATAAGCTGGAGGAGTCTTGCTTCTGTTCTTCATGGGTAGAAACTGGCAAATGTTACTAACAAGGAACAAGGAAAAATTTCATTTTTTTTTTGGCTTGTACCTCCAGTAATACTGGAGCTAAGGACAGGGTGACTACACTAAAGAACACCGCGACTTCATGAATGGCAAAGGGAATTCTATGTACTACTCCATGAAGTCAAGGTCAGCCAATCAATCCAAATGTGTCCTGCAAAACCTAGTTAAAGACTACATAAAATATTTTGAGTATTTTTAAGAAGATTTAAAAACTGGGAGACTAGTTTGTTGTTTTGTGGGGTTTTTTTCCTTTTAATGCCTCCTTTCTTGGTATGATTATTTTGTGATCCTGAGCTATCAATTTACTGAATTTTCAGTCTTGGATAGGGATTAAAGGATAACAAACTATTCAACACAACTACCTCATTCAAGGGCCAGATTTGGATTTTGTGTTCAGGACTGTGCAGCATGCTGAGATGAGAGGCAGAGATTCCTCCACTGACCTATTCCAGTGTCCTTCATTATATTGCTGTCTCATCCAGGACTGAGAAAAGAAGATATTCACGAGTGTTTCACAATGACAGTCATACAGTATATTTTAAATTACATTGGTGATTAAAATGGTTATTTCTTTTTCTTTAGGTCACTCCATAACTTTCTGATAGTGAAATCATATGCTGGGTTTCATATAGAACAGCTAAACCATTTAGTAAAATACAGTAAAACCACCTGTGAATTTAGAGTTGTAAAATTCTTGCATTACAGAAACAATTATTTTTTTAAAAATTCAATTTATTATTGAGAGTGTGTGTGCTTTATTTTCTTTGGTTTTTATCTTTTTTGATTTATAGTTTCAGAACCATAATCAATAACAAATGCCTGCCTGGAAAATAAATCCCACCATTGTTAGAATTTTTGGAGGAAGAAAAAACTCACACAGATATTTTGCTTAGTTTTGTCTTGCTTTCGCTAATCTGAAATCAATAACCTATTTGGATCCAGAGCCAAAATGAAGATGTACTCACTAAGAGTGAGACTGGTGGCCCTCAGGTGAAACACATTTTGTTTGTTTCTTCCAAAAAGCAGGAGGGAGAGACAAGAGACTTGCACAGCTCTTACCTACCCAAGCAGCTAATAGGGATCTGTGAGGAAATACATCTTTTATCACATCGGTACCTATAACTATGATTCACAGGCTGCTGTGAAGGCTCCACACACAGACTCTGCATTCAGTTCCTTGAGTCTGTGTGCACAGCTGAACCCCCAGCTGCTGCCCACCTTTTCAGTGAGAAAAGCAAAATTCACATTTTACCAAAAAAACCTTACTTTGTCAGACAGCTGAAAGCATGTCAGCAGAAGCAAGTCAAAACACATGAGCTGATTCCAGAGGACCTCATGCCATTTCCAGGCACAAGGAACTTTTCCAGATATTTGGACTAATATAGCTAAAAATTATAACCATAATGACAGCTGCTTGACAGCTTTATTGCAGCTACGCTTTTCTGCATCCACATTTTTATTGTAACTGCTAGGGTAAATATAATAATAAGTTAATTTCTAAATGCCCTCAAGTGATAGTGGGTAGTAGTTTCCTCATTTTGCTGTGAGAGGGAAGGAATCAAGGAATTTGCTGCATTTCATACAAAAAAAAAAAAAAAACAAACAAACAAACAAACAAAAAAAAAAACCAACAGTAGCGCAGCCAGAAATATGACAGAATCCTCATTGCTTGCCTACCAGTCTGAAATGAGCACTTGAAAATTTTGTATTGTGTTAATAACGACTAGCATAACAGTATAACAAGAAAATGCTTTGCTTGCCTTCATTTCTTCTTTCTCTATATTCTTAAGATGTTGTCAGAAGCCACACAAATTTTTCTCAAATAAATACATCAGGGCTAGGCAATGAAGTCTTCCCATCAGACTAACCAATATATGCAGTATTAGGGAAATGTTCTACAAAATATTTCAGTGATCACAGTTTAAGAATTTGAAATAATCAAGCTTTTCATTATTGCTGGTTCTAAGCAAAACCATTGTTCATTCATAGTTGTCTATCCAAAAAACCTTCTAATAAAACTGATGCCTTAGGACATATCAGACCTAGCTCCAGCTGTGAAACAACATTGTCTGTTTAATCCAGTACTGAAGCTGAGCTTTCCGCTGACTTGGAATACAAACAGATTAAGCTCACACCTGATTCAGATGTGGGTCATATCTATATGAATTGCCATATAAGTTTGTCATCCTAGAATATATCATATAGACGTATTCTTCCTGAGGTGTGTTGTTCGTCCTCTTACATATTTTCTCAGACTCCTAATTCTTCCTAAGCTCTCTAATGTTCCTCCCCACTAGTTTCTAAATTCCTCCAAGTAAATGGTACATACGGTACATTATTTCTTTCTTATCACATCAGAGAGTTTATTTTATCTACACTTTCTAATCTAGTATTCTTTGCTTCAGGTGGAAAATGCTGTGCCCTTCCTGCCAACTGCAACCTTTGAAACACACAGAAACTTATGCATGCCTGCAATGAAGCAGGAGTAAGCTATAAACAAAGAGGATCGTATTCAAACACCTTCAACAAATAAACCAGATATAGAGAGACCAAAATCACACAGTCAAGCATTTCATGGGGCATAAATCTGTGCCCACACAATAGAAGTTGAGGTTGAGTACTCTTTAAAAATGTATTCAGAATAAATCTAAAAGTTGAAAAAAAGTAAGTGAATCCTTAATGTGTCATTAGAAATAAAGACACTAAAACTTACAAAAATATGTAGTGTTATCAGGGGTTTTCAACATAGTCCACTTAATCCATTTAGAATTATATCTTCATACCGTCTTTCTTTTTGCCATCATCTGTGCTTGGCCAAATCTTTCCTTTAGGATTGCAAAAACCTCTGTCATTCTGGTAAATGATAAGTATCATTAATGCTAAGTACACTCTGGTAGTTAGTATGTGTGCATAAATCCTAGAAATAGGTCTTCCCCTCTCATGCACTTCAGAAGTACTGTGTCCAAGAGCTTTTGCATGCAGAATTAGAGACAATGACCACTTTTTAAAATGAAGTATTTAAAAGAAATGCAAACTGGTATAAAGTAAGTTATTGGAATAAATAATACTGTCCACATTAACACATTCTAGTGTTAATGTCTATGTCTGTTCAGATTTGGGGTGGAGTGGGGTGGTGGGGTGGTGGTTTTTTTCTGGGATTTTTTTGTTGTTTTTTTTTGTTTTGGGGGTTTTGTGGGTGTTTCATAAATTATAAGTTTTAGATACCCATTTTTAACATACATATTTTGTTAACTGTTGGGAGGATATGACCACACATGTAGACATTCTGCTACCAGAGCATGCAGGAATTGAATTATCTCTATATTCATATTAAATAGTTGTGTACTGCTATATTGCAAACCCATGATTTGAATAACAGATTTCAGTTATAGCAATCTGTGTTGTTAGATGAGCTGTTATGTCCCATAGTTCAATTTCCTGTAATGATACTTAGTGTAACCCAAGTACTATAAAACTAGCTCTTTTTTTTTGATGGATACCCACTAGTAATTGAAATAGCAACCATTTAGTTTAAAAATGAGAATTTTAAGTTCATTATCTGTCACCTGCAGAATAAGTATGGATAATTTAGTCCTACCCATAACTCAATCCTTGAACAACTCTCATTTGTACTACAAGAGACTATGACAACCATATGTCCCACTTTTATTTAGACTTTGTTATAAAATACCTTATTTCTGGCATAATCAGTTATAGCCTCTCTAGAAACGAAATCCTCCTTCCTTTTCTTTCCTTGTGACTTCATTTCTGCATGGGAAAAATTATTGTTCAGATCAATATTTGCTGAGTAGCATTTCTGTCTTGTTCAGTTTTCATTATGAAGCTAAGCTGCTTACAGAATTTTTGTTGTTAAAAACATTTCATGATCCTAATGATGTTAATCCATGTGTACAAGAATAGATGGATATAAGAGTATCTGCCTATGGAGCTCAACACCTCTAAATAAGATTAGGTCCACTGACTTTGTGGATACCAAAGCAGATTACAACATCCACTGAAGTAAGTAGACATCTCAAGTCCACCCTGCAAACAGAGAATGTCAGTCTCTGAGAGACAAGCAGATAATCACTGCTCATGTCAGAAGCCATATTAGAGCCAACAAACCAGAACTCAAGAAATTTCCTTTTTGTGCATTTAAATCTTGATATAAGAAAACCATGGCCATCCTACAGAAGCACAGAATGGCTGGGGTTGGAAGAAACCTCTAGAGATCATCTAGTACAACCTCCCTGATAAAGCAGGTTCACCCAGAACAGGTTGCACAGGATCACAGCCCAGTGAGTTTTGAGTCTCTCCAGAGGAGACTCCACAGCTTCTCTGAGCAGCCTGTTCCAGTGCTCTATCACCCTCACAAAAGAGAAGTTTACCCTCACATCAAGTGGAACATTCTCTGTTTCAGTTTGTGCTTGTTATCTTTTGCCTCATGGCTGGGCACCATTGGAAAGAGTCTGGCTCAATCCTCTTGACATCTGTCCTTAAAATATTTGTATGCATAAGTTCCCTTCTTAGTTGTCTCTTCTCCAGGCTAAACAGACCCAATTCTTTTAGCCTTTTCTCATAAAAGAGGTATTCCAGTCCCCTCATCATCTTCACAGCACTCTTCTGGGTCCTCTTCAATAGTTCCTTGTACTTCCTTTCTTGTACTGGGAAGCCCAGAATAGGACACAGTACTCCAGATCCAGCCTCACTAGGGCAGCACAAAGGGGCAGGATCACCTCCTTTGACTTCCTGGCAATGCTCTTCCTAGCGCAGGCCAGGATACCATTTGCCTTCTTGGTCACAAGGGCACGCTGCTGACTCATTGACAACCCCAGGTCCTTCTCTGCAGACCTTCTTGAGTGGTCCACCCTGAAATATGAAGCGATTTTCTTGCTCAGACTTAAATACACATTAAACACTGCAGCGTGGGACAGCACAATTCTATCTTTCTTACCAATGACAGTATTGTTTCATTGCAGGATGTATGTATGAAAGGAGTTGGTTGGAATGGAGACCTCTGGAGCACCCTTCCAGCTGGTGTTAACCTATGAGTGTATGGACTGAAAACAGCAGTTTGAAGCTTGCAGAAATTCCTGGAGGAAATTGTACAACCTCTTTTACACTGACAGGCACCTTGAAAATCTCTCCTGAACCTGAACTTCACAAATCTATGAAACTCAAGGGTTGCATCTGCATCAGCACTTTGGTTCAATGTACTGCAGCTTTTAACTGAATCTCCTGACCATATTCCCCCTTATGATGCATTAGCTCAGTTCACAGGCCGTTTTAATTTACGCAAACTAGATTCCTTTGGGAGGAAACAGAAGAGAAAACTCCATAGCAGGCAAGCACCAAATACAGTCTAGCAAGTAATGGGTTCATAAGGGTTCCAATCAGAGGTCAGTGCTTCAAACAACTTCAAACTGCATGTAGGATGAAGACACTAAATCAGGGAATCAGACTAACTCTAGCTAAAAATAATCCTCCAAAGCAGTGGACAGGATGTTGGCAGATGCTTCAGCATCAGCTTCTTTGATCTGATGATGTGGTTCTCCTCTGCAGACTTGTTGATATAGCCATAGCTACTACTAAAAAGATTAAGCTGCCTGGCTCCAAATAATAACTGCATCAAAAGAAAGAGAAATTAAAGGAATACTAATAACCTAAGGGCAATTTTGCTATAGCCATAATAAAACTCCAATTTATTTGCCAGAGTTTAAAAATTCAGTCTTACAGAATCCTAGGATATTAATTATCTGCAAGGTGGGAAGGGATTTACAGTTCTCTCTTTCCAAAACTGTCACACCAGCTACTGAGAGTCTGGGTTTTATTTTGTATGTTTCTTTCTCTTCTGTGTATTCAGAAACTCCTCTAATATAACAAACGGTGAAAGCAAAACAATATAACAGTTCACAGTCCTACAGGAGAAAAATATACAAATAAGCAAACCAGCAATTATGAATTCAATGCTGCACTGTTTATGAGCATAATAACCATTGATTTGAAGTTCCATGATAAAAATAAGTGCTTAAGCCAGAACGTAGGCTAAAATTTTGCCCTTATGTTCTGTTCATTTCGTGTATATGGAGAGTATTTCAAATTATATCAAAGCATATAAGCACATTGTAACATATAAATGTATTACAGCATGCTAAAAACATTGTAAAATAGTAGAAAAGGAAGGGGGAAAAGGTGTGTCCAAGTTGTTTCTTAAAGCAATAAATAGTCCTTGTAAAATTATTCAAAATTTCAGCAGGCTAAAAGGTATCCCAATAAATCCTCAGTCACTTTATATATCATATAAACATATGATATATGGTATATGCTTCTCTAACCTTATCCTGTCCAGAAACCAATAAAAACACCATCAGTGACTCTGCAGTTACTTCTGGGAAAGGGATTGCCTGCATTTCCCTACTGAACATGAATCTGCATTGGAAAATATGTCTCAACTTTAGAATCAACTCACTTTCAATGATGTCTTAAATGAGCAAAGACGATGAAAAAATTTTCCTGATCTTGATTTTTTTCAGGTAGCTGAGGTTGGACTTAATGACAAAAAATGAAAGTGTCCTCAAGTCCATCCAATATCTCAAGCTAACACGATCCACAACCTGTGGATAATGAAGCAATTTTTGTCAATAGTCATTCTAACAGTTATTGCCACATATTTTATAATAACCAAATTTTCTTTATTTATCTCAAAGCTGATGAGAGACTGACATACAACTCAGAAACCTGGAACAAGGTTACAGTTCCCAGGGCCTTGTTTAATCTCAATGCATATTTTTCTAATTGTACTATTTTCTATGAGCATAACAAAAAAAAAAAAAAAAATACCCCAAACAATTCCTTTAGCATTGTTTTAAAAATGAGACTAAAGATTTTCCCATTTCTCTGGATAGGTTAGAGCTGCACCTAAGCAACATAAGTGAGCTCTGTTTCAGTAAAAAGTGTAAGCCTCTCCATAGTCTTTGAGCCAGTTCACACTAGAGTTACTGAATGACTTTGCATACTTAAAGTAAAATATGCTGATGGTGCTTTTCTGAATCAAGACCTGAATGCTTTTGTTAGGCATTCAGTAGGGTTGTGGCAGAGGAATAAGAGATAATACCTTATTTCCTGATGTAAACATTAGAAGAGGGAAGATGATGTGCAACTGAGAATGCAGAAACACATTAAATCATTAATAGATCAATATAAACATTAGTGATTTGTCATAATAATAATAACGGGAACTGTCTTTACAGACCCATTAGAAGATTATTTTTTTCTGCTCTGATGACTTAAAATTGCTTTTTATTGCTTTCATTTCCCCCCCATCCTCCTAATGGTCCTACCACAACCTTGATATGCAAAGCATCGTAGTACTGCCACTATGTGGTTTTTTTGTTGAGAAGAATTAATGTGAACTGCTCCTGCTCTAAGTAAGTAAATGAGATTCAGTTTGTTAAAAAATAAGATCAATATGCAAAAACTTTCTGAACATGCTAAAATTTGTAGGTCACTGCTTTACCATCCATGTGTCCTTCCAGGACAACCTGTATAACTATCAAGAGTTCCTATGGGCTGGCTGAAGCATTGTGAACTAGTGCCAACACTGAGGATAGAGTTTTCTTCACCGCCTTAAAGCCTCGTATAGTCATCATTAACTTCAATGTGAAATTCATAATTAAAAAATCCTTCCCCCCTCAGTTTAGTCAGTTTAGACTGACTGGAACATTTCTCAATCTGAAAGAGACTGAGCAGTAATGTTCACAATACAACTAAGCAGAGTTTGGTAGTATTTAAATAAACAAATTTTTTTTTTTTTTTAATTATTTTGAAAATGTTTGCATTAAGGAAAATTAAAATACTTCTTACCCAGTGAAAAAAAATAATTTCATTTTACTGGAAAATTTTTGTTTACCCTGCTTGAAATCAGTTCTAAACGTTTCTTTAAGCTAATCTATTTTTTCCTGATTTTTCAATTTTGTAAATAAACTGAAACTATTGTTTGTTCACACAACTGCAATGTCCTTTATACACTTTCCATAATAGATATCCTTTGAATGTATGTGTTAGATATAAGATGGTTGATAGCTCTGAGAAGTTAATCAGCATGGAATTTGTTAATCCAAATGTATAATGTATAGATGAAGATGGTAAGAATCATGGATATATGGAGTTCCAAAAATATAATGCAATATACACTCAGAGACAGGACTAAATATAACTTGATTAAATAATTCCTTAGTACTTTTATACTCTGTAGTCCTACAGTACTCTGCACTCTAAGTACAGATGTGCCCCAAATCCCCAGAATGTAGGTCTGGGTCTTACTGAAGCAGAACTCATTCAGTCAGTAAATAGAAAGCAAAAAAACCACCTTGTGTAAAATACCTCAAGCCTACAGTTTCATCCCATTCTAAAATGAATAAGCCAGCAGCCTAATAGGCTCTTATTCACTTTCCAATTCTTTTAAAGGGATTTTTAAGATCTGATGTTGGAGAAAAAGCTGTCCCAACCACAATCTTGTCACCTCCAGTTCAGTGATTATATTGATATGAGATTATTGCCTACTGTTTATCACAAGTAACTATTGTTGTTTCCCTGCTCAGATCATGATTTGAGTTCATAACGCTGTAATATTTTCTTTTCATTCACTCCTTTGTTTAGTGACAATATAAAACTGTAGTTGTTTTTCCTCAGAAAATCAAATTAGACTATACTATACTTGCAATTCAACACAAGCCAAGGAAAATTAACAAAGTCACCAAGGTACCTTCTTCCGAATACATGGGTTCAGAGCCCCTCGATCACTGCTTGCTGTGGTGAAAAGCCCTACAGTAAAAGAGACACTGCTAGAGTACCCAGACAGACCTAATAGCCATCCTAATAGCCATCCACCTGAAGCTTAATAACTCCTAAGAAATGCCATCATCTATGAAACCAACACATGTCCTCAGTCTGGGCACATTCCCTTTTGTTCTTGTTTTCATTAAAATCCCAGAGAGACTTATCTAAACTGTTAGTATAAAATATGAGATTGTAACAAAAATACTTCATACAAATGAGAATAATTTCCTATATTCACTACCAAAAAGGAAAGAAGTTTGTGTCTTTTTAGTTGTTGGGTTTTTTTTTTCTTGCACCTCTTTGTAGCAGAATTTCCTCCTGATACACAGGCTTATTAAAATTTATTCCTTTATTTTTTGTCATATCAAAATAGGAGTATTAATTTTTTACATAAATTGTTTTCCACAACCTTCCCCATACACTGAAAACAAAGAAAGCATTTCTATTGCTGATTCAGTACAGCATGAATGGTTTTGTACAAAATCTTTTATGTAGCACTAAAGATTTTTTTGAATGTGATAATTTTTTACATAAGCTCAATATTTTGAATTCAGCTGAGGAATCACTTTGGTATTTATTCATTCAATAGTTTTCTATTTCCTTTAAGGAATAAAAGCCTTCTGTTTGCATGACTTATTACCAAGAAATTCATCTGCTGCTAAGGACAGTATAATTCACAAAGCCCAATGGTGAAAATACTTACTTTGTGTCCTGAAGACAGCAGTACACTCACCCAAAAAAAAAAAAAAAAAAACCCACACAAAAACCCCATGTATTCTTTAATACTGTTTTTACTCTCAGTCTAAAATCAGTACTTGTTTAATATATGTTGATACCAGTTTATAACTTTTTAATTAGATATACTATCCCTACATCCAAATTAATTCTGTAATCTTTCCTGAAAAAAAAACCAAAAATTTAAAAAATGAAACCTTTGTGCCCTATGCTGGAAAGCACTGGCTTATCACAATTTCAGTGTAAGTCAGTGGGAAATAAGGCTGCTTATCTCTCTGCTCTGTTGCAAATGCAACTTAAAGTAAGCAAGGAAGAGCATTGCCATGGTCCAAAGAGCACCAAGACACATACACACATATAAATTTTTCCATGCCTGGACTTTCAAGGTATTTGAGTTTGGCAAAATTGCAGTAATTAGATATCATAATAGATTTCTACAGCTTTTCTATTTCTATAACTTGGTGAGGATAGAAATAGTCCTAATGAAAACATTGTTGCAACATTTTAGCCTTACTATGTTACCGCTTTCTGTAGCTTTACACTTCTGTAAAGATGGGAAAGTTGGGATAATGGAATAAAGTTACTAAAACTTAGATTTTTCTTCAAGTTTGGTTCTGCATAAGTTGTTTTTCAAAGGCATGTTTCCAGCAAAATATATTTTCACATCCCATCCCTCCAATTTTTTATGCATGTTTTCCTTCCATAGGTCCACTATGAAATTTTTGACTGGAACCAGTAAAAGCAGTGAACAGTCATTATCCTGAAGCTCAGGGAACTCACTTGGACCATAGAGCAGCTCTTCTGAATCAAGAGTACTGCATTAACAGAATTGCTGTCATTTTCTGAAAAGCTCAAATTCAGTCACAATGTTTACAGCTTGTTTATGCTCTTTCATAAAGATGTGCTGCGTGGAACTTGTGAAAAAGCAGTTAAGTACACCAGCATATTGGTGTATTCATATGTACCACCTAAAGCAATAGGCAATACCACTGGACCTGAAATCTAGATAATATGTGGTTTGTTTTGCCACACTAAATGTAAAGGAGTGAATACACAAATACACACAGTGAAGTGCATTGACACATGGGAGGAAATGAGCCTGGCAACAAAGTTTCTGGGGCAAAAGAGAACTATGACTTGATGGACCATATGGTAGGATGTTCTGTGGGACTTCTTTGGCCAGGGAAGCCCTGTGTCAGGTCTAGCATGTCAGCTCTTCAAAAACATGACAAGGGCACCCTATGCCAAGGAACAGCCTTTAAAAATGGCATTGAAACTGTATAGAAAACAACTGAAAGAGATATAAGACTGCCAATTCAACAAAAAAACCCTGTGCTGTTAAAAAAAAAAAAAAAAAAAAGGGAAAAAAGCTCTAGGTCCCACACATTGGTTCAGAATTCAACAGTATGCCTAAAGGTAAAAAGTAAAAGGAACAAAATTAGAATTAAATTGGATAATAACATCTTAATTGGATCATGGTCTAAACCACTGAATCAGATCCAACCTCTAAACATTATTCATTCTCCAACAGAGCAAAATCAGAAAACAATACAAAAATATGAGAGAAACAGGAAGGCAGGAGGAAAGAATATTATTTGTGTTATGCTGTTAATCACTAGTGAGGCTGAAAGAAAAGTTTTGGGTGGAACACACACTTAAGACATACATGAATGTATATTAACTGCATGGTACTGAGTACCCAAATACTTATGCTTGCATTCATATACCTTTGTTCATATTAGATTAAATATTAGAGCTTTTTCTAAGAGGCTGCTTTACTGTTCTATTGTTTATTAAATTCATGCTTATTGTGCATGTCTACTCTATTGAGTTCTACTATGTATAAGTTTTTGCTGGTTTTCTCTGTATACTGACATTTTTTCTATATTTTTTTTCAGGGAAATTCCACTATAATACACTAAAATCTAAGACTGAGACATTCAATTTCTTCTGAGAGCGTAACATTTCATATTTTATATATAATAAAGGCTTCAATTTTCTCTTTAAACCTTGCCTAACTTATTGTACACTCAGATTACCCAAATGGACATTTGGCAATCTGTAGCCATCATCATAGCTCTTTCTTTCCTTTTCTTTCCTTGGTATTTCTGTCTTCCAACATGCCTTATTTCATAGGTTATATCTGGACGCAGATGACATCTGAAACTGAAATGAGTAAAATTGGTCTGTTGAATTCAAAAGTTAGCTGAAAGCATGTCCAATTTCCACATGCGAGTAAATATGTGGTAAACTCATTCAAGATGACACAGACCAATAAATCATATTTGAGAATCAGCATCATATTGGTTTCAACAAATGACTGAAGAATCTGCTCCTTCACACAACTGAAATCCTTAAAACAGACATTACATAGGTTCTACAGACCTAAGAAACTTCAAACCCTTTTAAAACAAGTGTTAAGTTACAGTTCTCTACACTGATTACAGTTCTTTGCAGGCAATTCTTTTCATTTTCTTGGATTTAATCTTTGCATTCATTCCACCCTTAAAAAATTGTTTAAAGTCCCAAATGAACTGTTTTATTCTCTGACTCCTCCCTTTATTAATCTTTACCTGTCAGCTGCATTCAGCTACATATGCTCCTGGATTTCGGTCACAACATCATTGTCTGCTGGTTTTTCTCTCTCTTCTCAGGTTACCTTTCTCTTTAATGGAAACTTCACATTTCTCTATCCAGTTCTCTCAGAAGAACTCTTATGATTTTTACCCATGCTCAGAAAAAAAAACATACTGAAGAAAGGAGTACCTATGGAGAGAAAGGATGTAGAATGTCTCATCTAATGAGGTGAAATTTGTTCAGATTATGATCTAGATAATATAAGCAAGAGGGTAAGTAGTTTTTATGAGGTACTGTTTCTTTAAAAGACTCAAAAGTGGAAAAGTCAGAGAACACATATCGTCTCTTCACAGTGTTCAACCATGGAAGACATTTTAGCAATCAATAACAAGATTTTATGTACCACCTATTACACATACCTCTCCATGCTCCAATCCACTTGAAACTTAAATTAGTCTGTGACTATTAGGCCTCATGCTCACAAGTTTAATTAGACAGTAACTACATATCATTTATCTCTAATGTTATTTCTTTAACCATTTTCATTTAGATTAGAATTTCTAGTCATTTTTAAATACCCTGGAGAAAGCAGCAAAGTTTTACCATCACACGGATTTAAACAAACAGCATACTAGACTATACTATGAGTGGTACAGTTTTAAGAAAGTGCATTTCCATGTCTTCAAAGAAAAACTGTTAATGTCAAAGCCTGCTTCAAAAACTACCAAAATTAATTAGGTAAACAAACTCCAGTGCATAAACAATAGAACTTTCTTTTTCCTACCTTGCAGTATTTTATTCTCATTAAGGAGAACAGGTGAATTTCAGGGAAGAGTGGTAAACATAACTTCACTATGCCACTGATGAAGTGGTATGATATAATTTTATTTTCTTATTACAAACAGTGGAGGTTCTAAAGCCCAAAACCAACAAATAATTTATTTAAAAAATACCTGAAAGGCAATTGAAAACTACCATGTATTATCTGATTGCAATATTCAAGAAAACACTTGATATGGGGAATTTCTTCATTTAACAGGGGCACAGGTATTCATGGACTTTCTGGACAACATAGGATGGGGCAATCATTGGGTGACAGAGTTTAAACTGACATTTTCAAGTAATGTTAGGATGAAAGCTAAGCTTTATATAGCTCACTACCACTTCCTCCTACTCACACACAGACACAAATAATGCAAGGTAAATCATGAGCTATTTTACTAAAATTGATAATGCCATATTAATGTAATAAGGGTGTAAGTGGAATCAGTATCAGGACCACATTATCTAAAATTATGACCATACTTCTTGTCCAATTCTTTTTTCTCTGTTTTTTTCCCTCACTTTCAAATACTAGTTGCCCCCTGAAAACTGTTATGCATATTTATACCATTAAAAAAAAGAAAATATATCCATTTCAGATGAAGAATTATGTGTGGAAACAGAACAATAATTCTCAGTATCTAAGCAACAGAAATCATACAAAGTCTTTTGCTTGATTCATGTCAACTGATCTAAGGAAGTCAATAGGATTAGCAGTGCAAGGAGGGAAAGCAGATTTGATTGATAACCTGGTCCATTGGAAACGTAAAGAAAGAACGTGGTCTCTCAAACTGAGGGGGAAATTTAAATGAATTCGACATCCTGAATATTGACTAAAAATATATATTACCTGGAGTTAAGAGAAATGGTCATATAAAGTTGTAATAATTAAACTTTGCCATGAATTTTGTGGTAGGACTTTTACAGCCATGTGTATCTTTTTACAGCACAAAATAATTGTGCTTTCCTTGTGTCCTAATAAGCTATCCTTAATGTTCCCAGCTAGCAATCCCCACCTACACTGGCTAAAGAATCTGATTCAGAGATATATGATTCCCTTATTGTGACTTCTTGGTTTGGATTCACCACTAGCTGGTTAGCATGAATGAATAAAGCTAAATAACAGTTCTACAGGATTAGTAGTTGGTGAGTCACTATTACTTTATTTAGATATTTACGACTACATTAATATCTGAATATCACACAAGCTTTAATGTATTTATTTTCACAACAGCAGTAAAACTGAAAAGTGTTTTTTTCCCCTCTATTTTGCTTCTGGGAAATGAAGATAAATACTGAAAGCTATATCCACAAAAGGCCTCTATTGCCAGTCAAAACTCACAGTCTGAAGTTAGACCCATTGTCCCCTCTAGAAACACTTACAGGCTTCACAAATGCCAGAGCTGGCAGGGAACCACTTGTGCTAACTGAGAAAGAAATGCCTGCAAGTGTTTGATCTTTGCTTGAGCATCCCACTTCACAGAAATGCAGATACTTGCCCCATGAACCAGGCAAGACAGCACTTGAGCACCTGAAGACTGTGCCAAGTGCTACCTTCCTGCTTGATGGGAAACAGCATTTGATCTCAGCTTTTTTACCCCAGAAGAGTACCACAGTACCAAATTTACTAGGCATTTCTCTGAAAGAAATTCCCGCTGAATACATTTCACATGTACAAATAAGTGGTCTTTATTGCCCAACTGAATCTCTTAAATCTGAAGCTCTGCACCATTCTTGTGGCTTTTAGTCTATGTACTCCAGTGAATATTTACTAATATAATGCAAAACATTTTCAACCAAACAGGCTGGGGCGATATCTTTAGTCTGGGACCAAGTCAAAATAGAAAATGTTTAAATTAGGTCAATAGAAAGCTCCCTAACCAGCTGGATTATGACTCTCAAAGCTGATGAGAAGCCTGAAGTTATACAGGACAACTTTTAGACTGACTTCTCTAGATAACATCTAGTTCTGGGAAAAATACTTTCATTTCAGTGTAAGGCAGGAGTTAAAGCAGGTCAGTTACAGCAGATTATTCTGCCACCTGACCCACTAGAAATTCAGATTAATGAAAACATGGAGTACATTTCTGCATAATACAGTGCTCTATGTCAGAAACAGCTACATTCCTTCTGCAGGGCAATTCAGCTCAGGCAGGGCAACGAACAAGCATGGCTTTTCTCTAAGATGCCAGACAGTTCATTAGGAATGAGCTCAAATACCCCTGCACAACAAGCTCATGCACTTTTTCTCCTGTATTTATCCTCTGGAAAAGACGATGTCCACAGCCAACCTACCACAGATATATTTAACTCAAAATTTTAAGAATCATGCCCACCAAAAGAGAACAAGAAGAAACTATAATTCATTATGAACCATTAGAAGTGCCAATGAAGCACAGTGATTTCTTATCATAGAAGTCCTCCTCATTCTTTAGTCTTCATATCACTGTGATTATTTTAGGTCACTTTATCCAAAATCGCTTCAAAAAATGTTTTGTATTCTAACCAAAAGATTTATTTATCATTTGTGCTTTAAATGGAAATAGTAAATACAAAAATGCAGTATTGCCAGTTAAACTTATCCCCATTAAATCCTTTCTTTGTCATCACATAAACCAGCAAACACCTTTTCCTCTTTTAATCAAAACTGCAGGTGGCACTAGTAACTCTTTTTGTTCTAAGATACTCAGTGCCAATGATTCAGCCTGCATAATTGCGGTTGGAAAGGAGGATGTACACTTTAATAAGTCTGCACCATTGAAAGATTCCAAATTAGCTGATTCTTTTCTAAATCAGGTAGCCAGCTAAAATTAAAAAAAAAAAAAAGGGGCCATTCAACCTCTGAGGCAGCAAGCAACAATGCAATTCTCCCTTTCTTCTGTAATGAAGCATATCCTGAACATTTTTGTGTGCATAAATTTCTTAACAATCTTATAAATGGGCCTAGAAAGACTTGGCATCTGCCAGTGTGTGTTCACACTTTTAGAAGTGAATAAACATAAAGAAAATACTAAAAAATTTAAACATGCTGTTAAAGAATTCAATGGTTATGTCACACAGAATAAATAAACCCCACAAGCACTTCAAATCCTTACTGTGATTCATTAACAAAATGGGTGTTAAGAAAGAGTTCTGTTTAGTCTTAGCAGCAAGAGTGAAGTTGCATGCAGACAATTACTGATTTATTAAGGTTTGTTAAAAGCTTCTCCAAGAGGGCACAAACACAGAGGCCCTTTTGATTAAATGCCCCATAAAATTCCCACATGTCTTATTTAGATGAAGCGGAATGTCTAAGTCATCACAAGCGCATAGGGAGCAGCCTGTATACAAACCCTTTGCCTTGGCCCTTTCTGTAGATGGGTCATTCAAAACCATACAACTCTGAAAAGAAGTAGTTGAATGAAGAAAGAGTAGTGACAAGTTCCTCTATCAGTTTAAATTTATGGTAAATATTTTGATTTTAAAGGGTATCAGATTTCATCTCAGCACTCTGAATGCAAATAATTTTGGAGGAAGGAAAAACTAAATTTTTTATCTTTATAATATTCCAAAATTATGATGCTTTCCGAACAAGCTCACCTGTTTTGTTTATCTTGACAAAGGTAAAAATACCAGTGGCAAGAGTAACCTAAAGAATTTATGACTTACTGTGGTACTTTGAGTGGACAGCTTATTGGTCTGAAGAAGAAAAGATCCCCATGTGAAAAAGAATAAGACAGTAGAGTAGTACACAAAGCACTTATTACATTTTTAGATCCCCAGTTAAAAATACTCAGCATTTATTCCCCTCCTATTAGTGAAGACCAATCTAGAACACAGCAGGCACATCCTTTTGTGTAAATTTGCCAGTGCCAGCCACACTTCAGGGATGATTAGTGAGGCAGAGATGCCAGCCACCTCCTCTGACATCAGAGGTCAGACAAAGGAGAGTGCGACAAAAGCTAAAAAGCATCAACCCTACAATGATGTTGTGGCTTATCTGGCATACCTACTATTCGCATCACTTCTCAGTACTCCTTTTATTGGCATTACCTGCTGTGAGAAGAGTCTCACTAGAACTGACAGCTTGATTTTGGTCTGAGGAAAATAATCATAATATGGTAGGAGTGAATCAGACTGCCAACTCCTGCCTTTCAGGTAGTGAATTTAGTGCACTGTAAAAAGGCAGATAATATTCAGCTCACAGATGTAGCAAACACTCCAGTTTGCAACAAACCATGTAGGTTCAGCCTGCTGAATTAAAAGCTTGCATGTTTTGCCCTTCTTTTTGAAAAAAAACCAAAGTCTGCACAACAGATAAGAAAAACAAATATCATCCTGGGAGGCTAAGAATTCAATAGAAATTATATGTTAGGGCTCTTGGGCTACCAAATACCTTTGCCAGCCAATGAGGCTACCTGATTTTATGCTATGAGAAAGCTGCTTCTCCGTTCAGCTCTTGTCCTGATGTGAAGATCATCTTTTATACGTGTTGTATAAGTAATGTGCACATCATTTATAATATTTTGTCCTAGAAGTCCTTTTCCTGGGTATTTTTATGTGCTTTATGTCCTTTCCAATTAAGATTCAATGACATTGATTCTTAGTCATCACAGAGTGGTGTTTTATCAATCATTGTGGCATATCTGAGACTTCTTTCCTAGGGGGATGATAACCTGATGTGGAGTTCTGCATTTATTTCCTTTCAAAAGGTTTGAACACGTTGGGCCAAATGTCATTCTTGTGTATAAATCTGAACATGTTTGTTTGCAGCTTTGCAGGATCAGGAAACAGTGACACTAAACAGATATTCCAAAGGGCAGAACTAGGGATCATCAGACATTTTAAAATTACAGAGGAGAGAAAGTGAAGGTGATTCCCTCTTGGATATTTTTGTATTTGGGAAGTAATATGGTCACAACTTTCTGAAATGTCTTTTTCTTCTTAGTTTTGTAAACTAAGACTTAAGCAAGGTACCAAAAATGGAGTCACCTGAAGTCTCCCTTCACTTTTCATATTCTTCAAAATACCCAGTTAAAGGCACCTTATTTGCAAACAGAGCTCTAAGCAGGGACCATCACTGAAGCAATTGTTGAAATTCATCATTAACCCAGCATTTTTCTTAACTCCTTATTCTTATCAGTTAGATTCCAGCAGCAGTATAAAGCCATTTAATCAACACATTTACATAAGAAATTCCTAATTTCAAAATTATTTTGAAGTTACCAGAGAACAAGATGGAAGGAATTGGCTGGATATTGCATATCTATTTTTAATTAACCCACTGCAGAGGTTATTTAAACTGAGTAAGCCTTTCTTCCTATATATTGTTGAGCTCAGAGAAACAAGAAGTGCTTTACGCTCTTTGCTGCCTCTGCAGAATTAGTCCATTAGCAAGCACTATTTCTTCAGATTGTGCCAACCTCACTGGTGCTGTTGGTCAAAAATGCCCTTTCACCATATGCCTGTGCTGCTGTTTATGGAGGCAAATATTTTCATATCAGCCCCATTCAAATAAAAGAAAATAGATTACAAATTAATATCTCATAAGTGGATAATGTGTTTTCTTTTATGTTGACTTATCTGTCTCTGTGTAAAAAAAAAAAGTCTGTAATATCCTACCTTTCAGCTTCTAAGATGTAGTAAGTCCTCATAGTGACTCTATATTGGAGTAAGACAAAGCAGGAAAATTTTAGATAAAATATTTATCATATTCCAAAATACTTTGTTTTGCAGCCCTGAGATATATGTCCTTGATTTTATTCTCCTGGCTGAACTTTCTTTTCAAACCTCATCTCTGGAATTACCTCAAAATACTGTGCCCATGATTACCTGTTCATTAGTTGTCCTATCACCTCCTTTCTCCATTCTATCTTTTAGCAGCCTCGAAATTCCCTGTGCAGGCACCTAAACAACATCTAGCATATGAACTATTCATAGAACTTCAACTGTGCCTTTCAAACACCTAATCACACTTTAAGATGCATTTTGAAAATTCAGCTCCCTTTCCCACATTCATACTAGCTTGAGTTCTTTAATGCTGCTGCTGAGACACAGAAGGCTTTATTTGAACTGTAACCATGAAACACACTGGCATAGGAAATAAAATTACATTGATTGCACATGCTCAGCAAGAACTCCCATAAGAACTCAGTAAAATTGCTTATATTTGCCTATATACAAGTTAGATGATAGCACATAAGATTGCCACCAAACATTTAGTAGGTGACTGTTAAAAGAAATATGATTATACTCTTAAAATATATTATAACAGCAGATATAATGACTGGTATCTATAATGGTAAGTATCTTGCCATGAAACTCCTAATCATCTCTAATTATATAATATTTTTAAATCTCTTAATTTAGCTTTTTCCTTTGATTAAATCAATTTCAAAGAAGATGGTACTGGCATGATAAAAATAAGGGCACACAGACAGAATAACCATGAGCTATCCTGGTTTTATTACAGCATGGAATCCAGAGGCTGCTATCTTGGAAAAAATGTCTGAGTTGCAGTTTATTTTCCCAGCACCATTTATAAGCATCAGTGTCTTTTTACGCTTTTCACTTCTGTGTGTCAGTAGACACTACTAACCCATTGAGAATGTTTTTGTGCAGGTTTCTTTTTTCAACATGCATGATTATGCATTTGTCTGTATTCACTACATATTTAATACACCTGCAAATACAGACTAAAAAATGAAAAAGTGTTTTAAAAGCAAACAAAATTAGGAAAAATCAAAGAGCATGTAAGAATGCAAAATTAAGAACTCAAATAAAATAGAAGGGATTTTGAAGTCAGACAGGGAGTTGTTTATTTTGGAAATGTCTGGGGAAAATATATTCTTCCTTTACTCTTATCTTTTGACACAGATGAAGACTTTTGCAGAAGTGAAAATAATAGGGAACATAATAATGAGAGACAGATGAAGGAACTTGGTTTGGAAAATCCTTATTCAAGTGTTAAAAATGGAAAAGCTATAGGCAATTAAAACAGAATTCCATAATTCTCACTAGATCTTACTAAATTTTGTATCCAGCACTAAGAATGCCTTATATAATCTGATTTTAATTTGTAAAAGCAATTCTACATAACCTGA
The DNA here is from genome assembly GCA_035583155.1 of Acropternis orthonyx. Taxonomy (NCBI): domain Eukaryota; kingdom Metazoa; phylum Chordata; class Aves; order Passeriformes; family Rhinocryptidae; genus Acropternis; species Acropternis orthonyx. Next base: position 94,814,083 of record JAWWEU010000081.1, on the reverse strand, counting down.
AAGAATTTCTGTTGTGCAAGAATTTCTTCTAGTATACAACTGGCACTTGTAAAAAACAGGTAGAACTATTTGTTTTCTTTTCATCCAGAATTTCTCAGGCTGCACAGAGAAGTTGTGGATGCACCATCGCTGGAATTGTTCAAGGTCAGGCTAGACAGGGCTTTGAGCAACTTGGTCTAGTAGAAGATGTTCCTGTTCACAGCAGAGGGAATTGGACTGAATGATCTGTGAAAGTACCTTCCAACCCAAACCAGTCTGTAAATCTATTTATGTTTTTCTGTGGCTCCTTTTAGTTATCTGTGAAAAGATATATTGCACTCACAGAGTTCCTAGCCAACAGACATAAAGTTCCTGTTCCATATTGACATCTCAGAGCAGCGCCCTAATTCACAACGGAGGACTTTTAGCAGTTATTACAATTTCTGTAAATAATCATGATGCCTGCAGTTGGTAAAAGCCCTAGAATATTTTGCACAATGAGATGAAAAGAAGGGTAAGCAGCAGCAGCATAAAACTCAGCTTTTCTCATTCTGCATAAGAGAACTGATTTTTGGCTCTGGTTTTTAAAACTTGAATATTTCATCATGTATTATTGCCCACAAGTATTTTACAGTGTTACTCCTCCGTCATGTCCAAGTCTAAATCTAATGTTGCAAATTATCACTCAGAAATCTATCTATTCCTTGATGTGGCCAGTAAGGATTTAAAACCCACAGAAAAACTGATTTTGCATGTTGTTTTCTTAGCCCTGCTGTTACCTCCATATAATTTTATAATTATGGTGCTCCCTCAACAAACCCTCCTTACTCCTTGGTTTTGCTTACACAGATCCTGTGGATGTCTATTGTTATAGTCATTCTTCCTTGGAGATTTGCCCACAATGAACATCTTTAGCTGTCTGTCAGTAACTGAGGGTATTTTCCATGTCAAACTCCACATTTCTGAGTCTGTAACACATGCCAGTTTGAGAAGGTTTCTAAAGGATATTTCAGTTTGACTACCTTTATTTGTATTTCTAAAATGTCCGTTTCTTAATTCTCAAGCATTTCTTTCAAGCTAAAACAAACAAACAATAAGAAGACCAAAGTAAACAGATCTAATTTAACAAATTATGTATGTTTAAATAAAAATGTAAGACTAGGTTCTAAATTTTGGCCACTATGTCACCTCTTATATACCACTCAAGCTTTAGCTGTGAGGTGTTATTTTTGGTAAAACACCAAAACATTTCTCCACATTTACCATTGTAGAAGTAGTATCTTTTGTAGTAATGTGAGGGGCTGAAGTGAAATGCCATCCAGCTTCCTTTGAGAAAAGTTCCAAGAGAATGCAACTTACTGTTGAGAAAACTTGAAATACCAAGTGTCAGATAATCAGTGTTATACTGGAAAGAGATTCATCAGGGAGATAACATGGCCTAAAAAACTGAAGGCTTTATAAATCAATGCAAGAACACTGCAGTAGACCTTGTAGTGCAAAGGAAATTAACAGTTCACCAAATAATGATGTAAAAGACACTGCATGGGACACACTGAGCCTGCAGTCAGATATACTGTCTGAACCAGGTCAGTCCAACAGCACCCCCCAGGAGGACATGGAAATGTTAGGTTCAAGGAGGAAATACTGTGCCAAGAGCTCAATGGCTTCACACAAAATCAGCAAGCATAGAGACAGAAGCTTCTGTCTCTCCAAGCAAATGAGAATGTTGCCTTAGATCCAAGGGAAGAAAACTTCCACTACAAGGTGAAGGCAGAAAAAGATCTTTTACTGAAAGTTCGGCTAAATCTTTAGCAATCAATGATGCACGCTGGGCGTACAGCATTCTACAAATTTATAACTACAATTTATAAGATTATCTTATCTATAGAACATAGCCAATGTCTAATTAACCCATCCTACAAATTATTCCAAACCACCCCCCTTACACACCACTTTGAATTTGAGTCAGTGGTCTTAAGGACCACCTTTTCATCCCCCCACCCTCATCTTCATTGCATTGCATCTTCTATTTGGAGGTTTTCCAGCACCTCTTACCCTTCTTTATACTACGACTAAACAATATTCTATTTTGACTATAACATGTTCTAATAGCTATCTGAATACAAGGGTCCTTATACAGAATGTTCTAACTTAACATCTCTCTCTTAGCACAAAACCAGGCTACTTAAATGTAATACAGAGGTTAGAATATTGCTTAAGTATGTGGTACAGGGGTTACAAACTATTATCCAAATGCAAAAGACTATAAAACTATATAAAAATCTACAGCTAAGGATGTATATCACCATCTGGAATGGAGAAAAAGGGCATCATCATCTTGGAGGGTTGACCTTGGCTGAACATCAGGTACCCACCAAACCACTTTATCACTCCCTTTCATCAAGTGAATAGGAGGGGAAAATTATGGCAAAAACCTTATGGGGGTTGCAGTCAATCATAACACGTTCTCTCTGCCAACCCCTTCCCCCTCAGTGACTTTCCTTTCTCCAGTGTTCGCTCCCTCCACCGGGAGACAGTGCACCATGAACTTCTCCAACATAAATCCTTCCCACAGTTCTTCATTAACTGCTCCAGCATGGATCTCTTCCAGTCTCTTGGTGTGATGGGTTTGATAAATCCCAAAAAACTCAGATTAAGGTTTTAGTTTTAGCTAGGCCCCAATTCTGTGGGTCATCACAAGTATCAGCTGACTTAAGTGACCAGTGAAGTATTTCATCCCATCTGACGTCAGCTCATCTATAAATCAAAGAGCAGCT
>JAWWEU010000081.1:94780528-94791870 GCA_035583155.1 Acropternis orthonyx | reverse complement strand
TCACACCTGAGTCACTGGTGTGAAGACAGGAAACCTTTCTTATCTCACAGAAGTTCCCAGACACCCAGCTTGTAGCCTGAGGGGTCATGTGTGCCCCAGCAAGCTGCTGCAAGTGATCCGTTGTTAGCAGTTCATGAGAAATTACATAGAGGGTGTAGAATACACAGTCCTAGCCACACCCACAGAGTGACACACTGGTCCTGGCCACTATAACCAGGACATCACATATTTCCTATTGCATGATATTTTACTGGAACTACTTTCTGTCCCAGTCTATCAGCATATACTGTGATGTGTTAGAGCAATCAGTTCTAGAAACCAGAAGTTTGCCCCATTCCTGCCAGTAAAGTATTTTTTTTCTGTAAATGAGAAAATTCACATTTCAGTATGAAATCTGCTCTTTGACAAAGCTTGTTATCAGTTCTGTTGGAGATTTGTGTAGTCTGGAATCATTGATACAGATTCATTACAATTTTTGGAGAGACCAGATGCACATACATAGCCTTCCATGAACAAACAAACACCTCACTACAAATGTTTAACATGAGACCACCTTGTTCTTAGTCAGTTTTACACATTAGTACTTGAATTTTGATATTTCACCCCCTTCCTCTATTTCTTTTGGGGTTTTTTGTCTCTTTCAAACTGTGGGTCACACCTAACAAATATTTAATTGGGAATAATCACATGCTGGATAATGGGCTACAGGCAAGACTTTCTAGTTTCTAGTAACATAGCTCAGCATTTTCAGGTCTGCATTAGAGCTTGTAAATAAAATCAGCAAAACAGATATCTGGCCTTGCTTAACCAAGAGCAGTTTGAGATATCTATCACTGATTATTTTACAGTATGTTTGGTTTCCTACATTTAAATATTTTATTTTTATATAAATATTTATTTGAAGAAAATCTTACTTATTAGGCTCGGGCTAGTTCATGGGGACCCAGCTGAGATGGAAAAGATATAAAACTTTGCTCAGATTAATATGTACAGTGTACAAGTCCAACAGGAAACTAATTGCTGGTTAACAAAACATTTAATCAGAGAGTAACAGATCTCATCCTTACACATGATTTTATTCAGGTAGTACAGGGAATTCAGCCTGTATCTCCCATGTCCTATAAAGACTTTCAAATTACTCCATTTCCCCTCAATATGATTAGTGTAAAGTGTTTACTACTTACAGAAATACCCCAAGATACAAATTATTGTGTTAACAACTTTGATTATCATTCCCAAGCAAATAGTAAGGCCTATTTTGGTCTCATTAAATATATTAATTTCATATTAGTTCAAACCCAACACAGTAGAGAATTTAATCTGCTCAAAGTTACCACAGAAAACTGTGGCACTATAATACAATAGACTCAATCCTACACTATTTTCTGCTTTGCATATCCAAGGTTTTTTGGGTAGAATAACCAAATTTCTATTGACTTGAATGATTTTCAGGTTACCAGTGGCAAATTCTGTCTTTGGTAACAGCACTAACATTGTATCTCATTCTGTAGGCCTAGAATCATTGTCATTAATGACATATTACAGTTGAAATTCATTAATAAGATTTTAAACTTTAAAGCTTAATACTGCCATTTCACTTGCTCAGACTATATCTTATGTAGTTCTTGCAAGCTTTAATCTACAACATGATATGCCTTTATTTCCACTGACTCTTAGGAACATAATACTACTGTGACAACAAGCAAAGGTGTTTCCGCCTGGTTTGATAAGGGACCTTGGAGTTTGGGTGCCTTCCCGGAGGTTGTTTATATAAATATACCTAGCTATCGGTTTTGTTTTCAGAACATCTAGAACTATAAACATAAACAATGCTAAGACACTGGATGATCTTAACCCTTCCCTTGACTGTCTTTGTGGGTTCAGACACCTTCCCTGTGCTAAGACCCCAGAAAAAAGAGTACAGCTTTTTCTCTTTACCTGAGTTTGATTTTAATCTTGATTTCAATTTTGGTTTTGACATAAATGGCCTGATGGCGAAACTGCCAGAAATACACTTTATAAAGTTTTAGAATAAGAACCAAAAATTAAAGTTTCCACATTGCATGAAAACTCCACTGGGATGTTTTGCAAGTCCAAGCTCACTTATTTTACACACATTCCAACAGAATAGCACTTTTCTCTCATACATTATCTTTCATCAAAGCTTTTGCACACACAGAAGGAATGGATGTATCCCAGTAATGAACTGTACTTTAGGCTAAGGTGAAAGTTTATGGACTAAGGAACTTTATGAACTGGTGGGAACCTACTTACTGTATAGTACATATTACACCCTGCAAATCAAAAATTATTTCTCTTTCTTCAGATCTGTGAAGCATTAATAGTAGATAACTAATAGGTGTACAATTTCAAAAGAACATATGCAGAAAGACAAATAATTATATTAAACAGCGGTTATGGGAATCTCAGTACATATACAGAGTTCTGATTATTTTTAATCATAATTTAGAAAATTAAATTACATAAACATAGAGGACTTACGAAAAAAATTTTGGCATAACTGAAGAGTTTCTGCACATGTTTGACAGTCATATTCTCACTTTGAATAGAATTCAAAGCACATCTATATTGGCCATGCTTGCCATTATGGATGTTCTGCTCTTTACTGCTGTTTGCTTCAAAGGAGTAAAAATTTGTTTTTGCCATGCATTCTATTCCTTTTCTGTTTCTTTTCTTTTTTCAAAACCTTTATACAAAATACATAATACAGAATTATACAGAATTTCCCTACCTCATGGTCATTTTTCTTTGGTGTTAAAAATTGTCCATTGATATTTTATTCTTTTATTATATGTACAAGTGTTTTGCATTTTAAAAATTATTCTTTGTTATACAATCACAAGAATCAGGACTGAGACATTTCCAAACAAAATTTCCCAATCATTTCTAGCTGGAAAACATTAATAGTCCATGTCTGTTGTGGGCCTCCAGCAACTCTCACAGGAGATCATACAGAACTGCATGACAGCTAAGAAATTATGCTGTATCATTTATAGATAACTTACCATAAATGTCAAAATCTCTCAGCTTCCAAAGACTGCTTTAGTAATTATGTTACACTTAGTCTTACAACAGTTATATTTTGCCCTTTCCTTCTTCTTTCCTGTACCTCCATTTGGTGGAATATCTCCTACTTATCAGCAATTTATCATGAATGAGACTACAGAGGGTTAAAATTGTTAATGCAGATCAAGTCACATGATAGCTTCAGAGTGAACAAACACTAATATGTTTTTTCTAATTGCCTAAAACTTTCTCATTAACAACTTCCAAACATTTGAAACACACTCCTATCATTAGCATACTATAATCATAATGTTCCCATTTAATTACAATTTATTTGAATGAATAATTTTCAGTTTCATGTTTCAAAATAATAGAAATATTTTATAAACTGCAGTGTACTATCTGCCTATCAATTCATTAGTATAAAGACAAGTTGCAAGATACGTGGCTAATACTTTTATTAGGTAATTGTCTTTAAAAATGTTTTCCACTGCTTTTGCAACCTCTGTGATAGACTAACAAAAAGTAAATTTGCTGCATATGTAGGGATGATGCAAAGAGAACTGTCTCCTAAGAGCAATTTATCCAAACTATAGGGTTTTTTCCAGCCTATGCCACTAATAACCTCAGTTACTGGCATCATCCCAGTAAAATTGAGTCATCTTAAATCTGAAGGATATCAACTGCATTTTTATAGCCATGTTAAAAATGTAGGACTCCATAGTCAAATATAGCATTACTTCAACTGAATCTTCCCTAATTTCATCAAATGATGTAAGAGCAGAACATACAATATCAGCTCAGAGAAATGAAGAAAAAATATCAGGATCAAACGTTTCATACTTTTCATTCAAGCTGTCACTCCTCTCTCTTCTTAAATGTATGCATTTATGCTTGTTATTTGCCACATACTCCCTATTCCTATGTTTTCACATGCAAGTAAGAAAGAGCATTGCAGGTCAGCACTTTTTCCCCTACACCCCCTTTCTATCAGGTCCCTCTCTTTTTCATATGTTCATCACCACATCTGTGGTGTGACAGGCAACAATGAGCTGTCAGCAAGATTCTTGCTAAGAGATAATGCTGTTTGCAGCCTTATTTTGAAAGTCAGGCACAAAGTCTATTCATAGCAAAAGTTTGGATCACATTTTACTTATTTATCCAAAGACTTTTGCATCTGAGGGAGAATATCAGACAGTGGTGAAAAAACTCTCTCTCAAGAAGAGATTCAAGCCCAAATCTAAAATCTCAGTCATGTTGTTAAAAGTAACTTTCCTTGAACAGAAGCCATTAGCCTGACTGTTATTCAAACAGCTTCCAAAACTCACAGTAAAACAAAGGCACATATCTATTATATGTTTTAAAACTATATTAAAAAAAAAAAAAAAAAAACCCAAACCAACAAATAGTAGTTGGTAACAAAAACTTTCCCTGCTACTGGTAAACAGGATTTCAATGTTCAATCTCTCAATTCCTTTTGCTGCAAGAATGCCTTTCCTTCTAAAAATTAAAAGTTGAAATTATTAATGGGTGAACAGGTGCAAAATTCAAGCTTTATATATATATAAATTATTTAGGTCCTTAATCACTTTATGTTATTTTATTGAGAATTTCTAATTCACATAACAAAGGCTGTGGTATTACAAAACACCTTGTAGTGCATTCTACACTATTAATTCAGAATATGTCCAAGTTGTATGGCATCTGTAGAGGAATAATGGCCCTCACCTAAACATCATCAAAAAGTTTTAATCAACTTCAGAAAGTTGCCATACATTTATTCCTCTAGAGTCTTTATATTAGAAGGAAGATTTCTCCCATCATCTTCTTTTTTCTGGACATGAAAATTCTTCATGGACAAATTCTTTGCCAGGATACCGTTGTTTACTTTGCCTGTGTGACATGCAAGGACAAACAGAGCTGTTTGTTTCGCTGTTGATCTTTATTTCATCAACATAATTAATTTGGTTGCCTTTTTTCCTCATGCATATTCATATCCAAGCAAAAGTTGCTCTGGATTTCTTACTCACTCTCTCCCCTCCTCACCCTCTCTTTTGCTATATTGTTATTTTAAAGGCAAATTACTAATAGTTCAGTAAATTTAAATAATAGCAATGGAAAAAAACAGCTCCTTTAAAGGAATTGAAAGTATAGAAAATATATTTTAGAATATAAGAGGGCATTCTACACTTTCAGAGATATAAAACAAGATGAAAAGATAAACTAAAGCATGATGGCAAAAGCCTGATGTGCTAGAAATATCAAAATAAGCCACACAATTCCTCCTGGTTCTTCAGTTTGTTAGCTCCATTTACATAGATTCTAACAGAGCAAAATCCAAATTAGATCTAATGGCAGCCAATAAAACTGTTCTCTTTCTGATTTTTTATCTAAACTAGAACAAAGAGGTTCTGGACTAAAACAATATTTTTCATTGAAGGGACACCTGGATGTTAATCTCTCTTTCTCAATGTAGAACTAACTTAAAAATTGGATCAAGTTGTTCAAGGCCTCATCCTGTCAACTTTTGAAGTTCTCCAAACATAGAGATGTAACAACCTTCCTACAGAAATTGTTCTACCACTTAACCAATCTCATTGAAAAAATAAAAGTATAGACCATTTGGCTAATTTGGGGAATAGTTTCTGACATCTATTGTTCAACCAGTGTCTGCTTTACCACAGATATTTTGGTACTTATTATTTTGGTAGATAAATAAGTGTGAAGCCTATGGCAGCTGGAAATAAACCACTGTAATAGAGCAAATGGTGAGAGAAAAGTACAAAAAAGAATACACAAAAGAGAAATATGAGTAGAATAAGAAATTAAAAACAACAGAGAAAGAAATACTGTAGTTCTGATAGGCCAAACATGTACAAACAACATTTTTACTGTGCAAGAGAAATTAACAACTGAAATACATAGATCCTACTCTGCAGCAAAATTGTACTTTATATATTTATTGTGGAAATTTCCTAGAGCTTGCTTTTATATTCAGGACATTTTACATATGTTGGAACAACTCCTGTAATCCATTGTTTGAATGTGTTTCCCTACACTGGGTATTCTTAGCCAGAATTTTTTTGACCAATTACATATCCTTCTCCTAGCAAATGATGTCACACTCCCTACCAATCCAGTCACAAAACTCAACATTTTTTTCCTCAAAGTCTAATTCTGAACCTCATCTTTTGTCATCGAACTCATTTGATTCCAATATTTATCCTTAACCTCCAGGAAGACTTAGCCTGACAGAAGATGAATTTAAGTCTCTACCCTTAAAAATCAATTATAATGCATGGCAGTCAAAGTAGCCAAATAGTGACTCCTCTTTCTGCATACATTTAGTACCTGTCCAAGATGAGGGAGTATCTCTTTTGATAGCTTTGACAACTCTGATTTTCTCCCTGCTGGCTGTTCAGAGATGCGAAATCAAATCCAGCTGATCATGTTCTCCTTTGTAGTGTCATTGGCTCTAACACCGTGTATGTTTTTGCTATATTTGACTTCAAAAGATAATGACATTGTATACATGAAAAGTTTCCACAAAGCTTCCCTTGTGCCTTTCTTGAAGATCAAATCAAATTGTAGGCATTAGTATTATGATTTGATATGATATATGCTACTTGCAAGATGTGATGGAAGAAAATCACCACTTCAGTGTAGCAGCTTTTTGCCTTTAAGAAAAACTAGCAGGTCTGTTGTTCAAATTAACATTGTTTCTTTTAAGATTGAAATGACAAACAAAATCTAAAATAAATGTACAGGCACCATGAGAGGGCTATGCATTAGCAGAAAGCCACAGGTTCTAGCCAATCTCACTTTTTGTAGAAGCTGCCTTTCATGTAGTCACTAATTTAACTGTATTTCCATGGCTACCTCTGCAACCTGTGGTTCTTCCTAGTTTTTCAAAACAGGAAACAGCAATTATACATTATTTTTTCCCTCCTGAATTCAGACCCAGCCACAACTATAAATTACTAAGAGAAGGGCAAAAATAGTGAAGATTATATGTATTGGGATTCCTAGAAGGAAAGGATTAATTTCGTTTTTTGGTTAAAAAAAAATTGCTTTTATTTTTCTCATAGATATGTTTCTCCTCCCATTTCTAATCTGCTACATTAATGCTACAACAGGGAGGAGGGAGGAGTGAAGTACAAAACATATATTTCACTTCATTTGGTAAACTATTCAAGTTGCAAGTGCAAATTATTTTGTTAGTAGTGACATTTGACGTAGGATCTCAATTCTATTGATAGAAAATATCTCTCACAATTATTACATACAAGGCAAAGTATAAAGGTTTCTAATATACCTATTCGTGACATCCCACCCTTAAGGGGAAAGAAATACCCAAGATTTGTAGATGCTCATGGTCAAAAGGAACAATGTAAGTCAGGGAGTCTGCAAAAGCTTACAAAGTTTTATTAGTAATTTACACACTTGGCATGGAAATCAGTGTAATAGTCCCTGACCTCCTAGTATAAGCACACAGCAATGGGTTTTGAATATTATCTTCTAGGTTTCCACATTATTCCAGTCAAATCAGTTTGTCAATATGAAAGGAAAACCTGGAGAAAAGAGGGAAGTATTAAGACAGAAAAGAAAAAGGAAATTCATGCGACTGTACCCCCTACAAAACTTTCAGAGTCACTACATGAGGGATGGTGAGCTCTGAAGAAGAGTATTATCCACACAAGTAGAAGGGCTATTCAAGGATTCATAATGTTTCTGTCCATTCAGACATGGGGACTACTGAAATACTATTAAGTGGAAAAGAGCACTGGATGTGCCATTTCCATCACAAAAGGTAGAACAGTAATGACTTCAAATACCCTTGCTCAAAAATAAACAGGCAATAATTGAGATCTATAATTGTCTTTACTGCTTATCTTGCAACAATAGGAAAGCAAGATGAGTTCCTGAAGAACAGTTAATGGGCTAAAAGATTGGTTAAAGGCACTTTAGAAAGAGTAAAAGGCTATCCAGCAATGAAATGTTTAGAAAATAATGAAGGAAAAAAAGAGATGAGTGCAGTATTAGGAGCCAGGGATTTAAATTCTGGTAAGTATGTATGTACATTTTACAATGTCAGTGCTAAAAATTCACTGCAAAAATATTTTTTAAATTAAGTATATGTGATTGTTCAAACTATGTGTTTAGAATTATGCATATTTGCATTCCATTATCCTTTGCATATATTTAACAAGTATTTATGAGCTAACTCATATTATAGTATAACTCATATTATGAGTAATTATGAGTTGCATAATAATATTGAGCATTTAACTGCATTTACATGACCACAGAGCTGTAAAAGTATTGTTATCAAATAGATCCTTATTAATGGCAAGAAAATTATTTGTTACATATATCATGAATGTCTGCTTAGGAGATCTAATATAACAACACCAATCCATACTTATCTGATTTATACAACACTTCTGGTCCTTGGAATTATGAAGGAAAACCAGAGCAGTGTAAGAGAAAAGTTCATTACAAAAATTCAGTTCCTACCACTGTCTGTCATTCATAAATAATTTTAGAGCTCAGTTGTGCTCAATCATGGATTTATTGTCTATGCTCTATCCACTCAAGGTGTATTGCAAAATATATATGTCTAGGAGAATGGTTGCAGGTACTCTTACTCTTTATGCTTTAATTTTAATTCCTACACAGGATTATTTTCCCTTATTAAAGAACTTCTAAAATACAAGTAACATTAGAAAAGGAATTAATATTATGGTCCAAATATACATGGCTAGGAATGCCAAACAAAAATAAATGAAAGTGTTAGGAAAAAATATGGAAAATTATATTCAGAGAAATATATATATATATATTTCTCTGAATATTATACCCTCATTTTCAAGCAATCAGCTTAATTTTTCTTGGAGGGTGGAGAAGGATGTAGAAGGGAAAGGTTCTTGCATATATGCTTCATTTTAAATACTATCTTCCAAGGCCTTTTATAAAATACTAATTTTCCTCACCGCATGTTATTTGACATCCTCATTTATATCCTGCCTCTGTAAATGCATTCCTACTTGCTTTGCTTTAAGCATGTGACTAATGGAATTTTTTAACTACTTAAATAGCTAAAAAAATAAAAAGTGAAAGACTGCATCTTACTAGACTGTCATGAGAAAGCTAATACAAGTTTTAGTGCTGAAAAAAATACAATTAACTATTTAATATTAACATGCACAGAGTAACTCAGAGTTTCATTTCAATATTTCTTAGTCTTAAAACAAAATAAATACAATGGATAAAAACTTCAGTCAGGTAAATAACTGACAAAATAGGATTTACTGTAAAAAAAGCATAGGTGTTGGTGCTGGAACTGATATCCCACAAGGAACCTGTTGCCCTCTTCCACTGTTCAGGTGGAAGATCAACGGAGGGACTTTTCCAGGAAGCTTAGACAGAGATCAATGAGTGCAATATTCCAAGTATTTTATAGTAATAGGGTTGCACTTGCACAATGCATATCACTTCAGTGTTTTGTGCTGCCTCAGAGCTTATTATCCAGTCTGGTCCCTTTCCTTTCTTTACTAAGAAACAGGGTGATTTGCACAAACACCAATAGTAGCCATGCCAATTCCACATTGCAGCTAAAGGTAAGGTCTCAATTACCCAGAAATTGTATAATTCTGCTCCCAGAGCGCTCTCAGTACCTTGCTTTTCCTGGAACTGTCAGAACAAATGTGTTGCATCTACAGTATAAACCTAATCTGTAGCAATAAACTCTGAAAACAACCCTCAAACAAAATAGAACTCTACATAAATCCAATGAATTTTCTTACAGAGAATGAAAATTACCTGTAATTGCCAAACTGAAGTCTGTGACTTCAGAAAACTCAATACAATTATATGTACAAGTGTTTTATAATACAGTCTTCGCATATCGCAAAATGCAAAGAACAGCCTACCATTGCCAATGCTATCAAAATTAATTAGTATCTTGTCTCAAATACATTAAGCAAGAAGGAAAAGCTCAGGCCACGTAGAAAATGTTTTGAGATTTTCATACAATATTACTTTTCATTGGTTTTTGCAATTCCTAAGTGACCTAAGCAATCAGCTATACACACTAAAATACCAGTGAAAACACAAGCTGCATTATTATTAATTGTGATTAAAGGATATTTCACATGGTATAAACAGTGAAACTCTTCCAAATCCCTGGATACTGAAAGAATTTCCAGCTTTAAGCATGTTTTACACAGACCAGTTTGCATGGACTATCTGGTTACAGTTCAACCATGTTTCCTTTACATACTGTATACATGAGAATAATGAACAGAAGAAGGAGGAAATAAACCCTTGAATTGGAGCACTTAAGTGAGTATGTAATAATTTCACTACAGGACAATATAATAAATTCCATAATTCCTAATGAAAGTATAAAAAATCAGTTAGATCTGGAAAAATCTACTTTAAATATAATTACACATCATATTTTCGATCTGTCATTTAGAAAATTGAGTTGACCATCTAGATAAGCATTCATGGGACTATTTTTCACTGCTTAAATATCTTTACTGATATATAATGAATTTTGTACTGGATGCATAAACCTTAATTGAAAAGTTCGGTAAAGATCTCAAACAACTCAATGGTTCACACTTCATACAGCACATCTGGCATCCTTTCTCTGAATCTTGTTTCCTTGCATGGAGTTACATGCTTATGAAACACGACGTGCATTTTCCATAAAAACTGATCTTCTCTATTTGTTTTTGCTTCTAAGCAGCTTCAGTATATTCAAAATTAAAAGCTGGGAGAATCCAACCTTTAACAGTTATATCTTAGAACTGAAAAGTAAAAAGGGAATTTGACTGTAATAAAAAAATGGAAGAAAAAAAAATCTCCAGTAGAAATGTTAAGTACTGTTGCTCTTTAACTGCACAGGCTACTAATTTATTGACCATGGGAAGAAAAGCACAGAGAAGTGCAAAAGCAGAAACCACTATTCATAAAATCTCTCTATACCAGACTTATATACCTGCTGAAATTTTCATGTTTACACCAGAGACAAAGCTGAACCATATTACCTACAAAACATATTAAAATAAATTACTTTCAATTTTAAGCATTGTCTTTAAAACTCCTACAAATTACAGGCATCTGGAGAAGTTACCATCCCAATACACCTACAGTTAGTGAATTTCAGCAGTAGAATGCTAGATTGCTCAGACACCCACTAAGTGCTCTTCAGTTTTAGACTGTCTCTGAGTCTCACTATGTCAGTTCAGAACAATGGTGTATTTCAGTGGAAGGAGAGAGGAGAGGAGAGGAGAGGAGAGGAGAGG
>JAWWEU010000081.1:94751341-94780106 GCA_035583155.1 Acropternis orthonyx | reverse complement strand
AGGGGAGGGGAGGGGAAATTTTTCAGATCCTTAGTGATAACCTGCTCTAACTGTCTGATCCCTTCAGGACTGACCAAAAAGTAAAGCATGCTGTCCAGAGCATTCTTCAAATGCCTCTTAAACACCGACAGGCTTGGGGCATCAACCACCTCTCTAGGAAGCCCATTCCAGCATTTCACTACCCTCTCAGTAAAAGTGCAAAAAAGCCCCAGTTCTGTAGAGTTACAAAAAACCGAAAGGACTCCTTGTGTAAAACTGCAGGCAGAATAGTGCATGATTGATTCTAAGCAATATAAAAGTTTTCACTTCAAGTGTCAGTGATGAATCATGCCAAGCCTGGCCAGGGTTTCCCATCTGTATGCAGGGGAGAGAGCATGTTCGCTGTTCTGCAGAGCTCCTGTGTTGTTTCATCAGAGATCCAGCCTCAGACATGGAGGAAAGACAGAGTTGTGAACCTTGTCAGATTTGTATCTCCTGATGTTGTGCTCAGACACCACGTACTGTCTTGAGGCAGACAAGCTTGTTGTTACACGAGTTGTCTGTCAGAGGACAGGAATGTCAGAACACAAAACTGGCTCAGAGAAGTAAGTGTCTCATTTCCTCTCATACCACTGTAAACTCTGATTTTCATTCAGTGTTTCTAGGTACATGCAGGAGAAACACATGTTCCAGATTTTGGGTGTATAGGATTTGCATGTCAAGGTTTTGATAGCAGGTGGGTGATAAGGGGTGGCTTCTGTGAGAAGCTGCTAGAAGCTTCCCCTATGACCAACACAGCCAATGCCACCCAACTCTGAGACTGACCTGCCGCTGGCCAAGGCTGAGCCCAGCAGCACTGGTGGCAGCACCTCTGGAATAACATAACTGAGAAGGGGGGAAACTGCTGTGCAACAGAAATCACAGCTGGAGAGGGGAGTGAGAATATGTGAAAGAAACAGATTCCCCTGCAGCCCATGGTGCAGACCACAGAGAGGCAGGCAGTCCCATTGCAGCCCACAGAGGTCAATGGTGGAGCAGAGAAGCACTTGCAGCCCATGGAGGACCCCACACAGGAGCACATGAATGCCCAAAGGAGGCTATGACCCCATGGGGAGCCCATGCTGATGTAGCGTCCTGGCAGGTTGTAAATGGGGAATTAAGTTGAGCATGGGATGAAGGGAGGGAAGGGGGAACCTGTTTTTAAGACTTGGGTTTTTTTCTCATTACTTATTACTGATTTGTTTGGTAACAAGTTAAATTAATTTTTTCTGAAGTCTGTTCAGCCCGTAATGGTAATTGATGAGTGACTTCTCCCTGTTCTTACCTCAGCCCCCACAAGGTTTTTGCTATAATTTTCTCCCCCTGTCCAGTTGAGAAGAGGGAGTGATAGAGCAGTTTCAGTGTGCACCTGGCATTTGGCCAGCATCAACCCACCACAGTCCTACTAGTTAAAGTAGAAACAGTTGCCCGGAGCTAGTATACTATGCATTTTATAGAAAGCATACACACATGCCGATACACAAAAAGAATACAGTCCCTCTTCCTGGAAGAATGCAATTATGTTAATCCTGCAGTTAGCTTTACAGAGACAAAGCTTAAAAAAAAGTAGAAAATCTCTTTGAAGTTCACAGCACTTCTTGCACCTGTGCAACTCCAGCCATCTCAAAATTGCTGCAGGTTAAGGCAGTATGCTTCACGAGTCACTGTAACATCACAAAATAAATGATATTTAGACATGTGACAAGGAACAACAGAGTAGGACTTGGAAGAGAGAGAAGACTGAGTGTTGCATTAGATGTTAGAAGCCAAAGGAATAGTACACATAGGGAAAATGTAGTGATCCCAAGAAGAAAAGACAGAAGATGAAAGCCCCAGGGCACCAGAGATTATCTTGATAAAGTGAACATGTGAACCAAGCGCTGAGGTACTACAGCACAATGATGTCAGGAGTAGAAAGAGAAATGCAAATCTCAAATTGACTGGTGAAGCTATAAAAGGCCTGGAGGGGGCCGAAGAAGAGAGCTACCAGTCTAGGCAGAGGGGGAATAAGTGATGGAGAAAGACTGCTAGATACTGTTTGCATAAGGATGCTGCTGTAATAAACTGTGGGAAAGGGGAGCCTGGAGGGGAACCCTAGCAGACCACATCAGGATGCTATTGTTTCTAATGTTTCCTTCCTTACTATGATAAAGCAGCAGCAGCAGCAGAGTCAGAACTGCTTGAGGACAAACATGAAGGACAGTAGCATGTTCCTGACTCTGTAATGGTTCTAATGGTTCACTTTCATCACTCAAAGTAACATCAGGAGAGAAAGAATCCTTTAATCATTCTCTTGTTCCTCCCAGCATCATCTCTTGTATCCACCAAACAGCACAGCTCAACATAGTTTTGATTTAGCTTTACATAACTAATCTCCCAAACAAAATGCAAACAACATGGCCCAATTTGTGAACAACTGAAAGGTACACAACATAGTCACAATGCAAATAAAAATCACAGCAGTGATCAAAGGAAAGCTTTTGAAGTGGAAGGAAAGCCAACCCTCTACCTCTTCAAATGCTTCTTGAGGCTGAAATTCATGAGTTGGATTAATGTAATGATGAATATTTTCAAAATACAGCTTATAGGGTGATGGAAGTAAAAGAATATTTGAAAACATACTTTAAAAAGAGCTAAGACATAAAATACTTCTAGTGTTAATGACTTTTCTTTCACAATTTTACTCAGAATAGAAAAGGAATGAAGAATAAAATAGAAGAGACAAAAGTATGTTTTTCCTCAAAAAGTCATTATATTACTTTGTTACAGTTTTATATAGAAGCAATTCCCTGAGCAAATAATAAGTTCTTCATGTCAACTTCTTAGCAAATTGAATTAAAGTTCTTTCTGTAAATGTAGTTATTCACATTAAGCCATTAAAAACATGACTGAAGAGTTTCATTAGTAATGAAAACCACTTACAGTGTGGTCTGCTGAACAGGTTACATTTGCGAGCTGGGCTCAGCCCAAAAAATGCTACCACAAACCACCCTAAGTTAGGAGTTTGCATTGCTTTATCAACATTGACACCTCCCATTACTAGCTAATGTCCAGTACCTGTGCCATGAAATTTTACTTTTGCTATCAACTGTAGTTGAAAGCATTTCATTCTTAATTCATGTAATAATGAATAAATTTATAATCTAAATTTCATAAAGTGGAAGCAACGTCTAATGCCAGGACACTAACAGATGGTCAGATTTCATTACAGCATGTAGGATGTTACTGCTCTTAGTTCTCTGCTCCCAGACATGATCTTTCCTCTGCTGTTTCACAGCAGAAGCAAGTACACTGCAGCTGCTCAACCTGATCAGCCACTCACAGGCTAAAGCAGCATCAGAAGACCCAACAATCAAGCTAGAAATTGAAGGCCAGAAGAGAATTTGGACCAGTTTTTGCCCAGTGGACTTCAATATAGTAAAAAGAATACTCAGGAGAGTGGAGCGAAGTTCTTTTGTCGATTTCAAGTGCAGTAAATTGTACTAATAACTTTGATACAAGGTGGGAAGCTGCTCTAATACAAAATGAAGGACAAGGTAACTATTGTCTCATTAAATTTCTCAACACAAGTTGAATCCTATAAAATTCAAAGCATTCTGTAGCAATACTACACTCATGCTCAGACTGGAAATGCCAATACTAGCACATGTAAAACAAGCAGGGCACTTCCAAGGAGTAAATGGGCATTTGAGAGATGCAAGCACCTTAGACAATGGCAGCTAGAGTTCCAAAACATGCTGCCAGGAAATAAATAGTTCTACAGAAACAGGAGGAGACAACTTGGTAGGAGGAGAGGAACGCGTGGAGGCAGTGTGTGGCATAATTCATAGGGAGCCCAAAGCAAGGTTTTAGTATTGCCACAGAGGGAAGAGAGCAATGTGTGGACTGCAGAGTCTTTGGGTTCTGGGGAAATAATCTCATGGTTCATGATGCAAGGTTACACACTTGATTTATGGCAGATATTCCACTCCTTTATTTCTACATACTCTGCATAAACCCCAGTTTGATGAAAACTAGTGCTGTTCCAGCTGATGTAATCTGTTCTTATTTGCTTCATTTTAGTACAATTGGTTATTCCTGTTACTTTTGCTCAGATCAGATTTCTAGTTCTTATTCCAGGAAAATGCTACTTGCTGAGCCATGTCTTTAGAAACGTAAAGAGTAACTTTGGTATTTTTCTGTTCCATTGGTGCAGTAATTCATCCTATAAACAGAAGCGTTTTGGGGAGGGAGAGCTGACAAATCATTGTGCCATTTTAATTTTAGTAAGACTTATTTTACCAGGCCTGTTACAGAACACTTCACCCTCCATCTGTGTGATTTCTGTATTAAATATTGCCAATTTCACATAAGTGTCATATAAAGCTGCTTTGAAATGATCGTTTCTTGCATGTATTGGTGCCTGCACTGGACTGTTTTACACACTCCTTTCACACCTCCTTTTCAAGACATACATGCCCTAAATCCATACAGCTGCCCTTTTCCATTCCAACTGATTTTTCTCATGGTCACCAATGAATACATAAGATTACTTTATTGGCTTAAATGAACCAGTTGCTCTCTACTGCTATCTCAAGGGGAACGAACAGGGCCAAAAATGGTCAAGAATTAGTTACTCTGTTCAGTGACTCTGGATTATTTAGTACAATTATTAAAGACAAGAAATACCTTTTTTTTTTTTTTCTTGCTTAAGATAATATCTTTCTGCTTCTGCTATAGGTTTTGGTTTTGCTCTTTTTGTTTATTTTAATGAGATAGTTATAACAATTCCCATTTATAAAGTGCATGCTCTTTCATTGCAGTATTCTTAAGTGACTATTTTTCTAGTGAATTATCATTAAAGTTACAGAAAAAGATCTTCCAGCTTTTTTACAGGAAATGTCAAGTACTGTATTAATAAAGTGCTTACAGTTCTCTTCCTGACGGCAGTGTTTCTGTTGGTATATTCTTAGCCATCCATTCCATCTGATTAAGTTTTGTTTTGTTTTAAGGATTACTGTTTATCCTTGAACTTCTATTTATTATACTGAGGATTCTTTATAGAAAGGACCACAGGAGGATACAACAGCACCAAAGCATATTGGTCTGTGGCTCCCTCTAGACATGCCATTTGTTTTGCAATGCAGCTGAGTAAGCCATATATTATGTTCTTGTCTCTTTAAGATCCCAGGTGCTCAAAAAATTTCTTAGAGAATTCTCAGGGCTCAGATCACGGCACAAAGTAGCTATTTTTATTTATTTTCTTTCTATCTGAGAGATGAAAATACAATGCAATGTGGCTAAATCCTTACAGATACTGAGTTAAAGCTGCTTCTGCCAACTTTTTTGAATGAATAATCAAATTCAGGCTAAAGATCATATTTTCCATTGCACTGTGAAAACAATGCATGAAGAAATTGCAGGAACTGGCCTCACTAAGGTAGAAGGGCAGTGACCAAGGACAGAGAGAAATTACTTACTATAATTTCAGCTAAATACCACATTTTCAGGTTAAGCAGTAGAAACACCAAAACATCAACAGCGTATGTTGGATGTGCTCTAATTGTCATCCAGAGGCCAACATTATTCTGAAAACCCTGGAGGAGCTCCCCAGCTTGCCTCCTCTCTGCCTCTTTGCTTCCCTGTCAGAGCACTGTGTAGAGCTAAAAAAAGAATCAGGAGTGCTCCTGCTGTACAAAGTAAATCATGTCAAAAGGATACTGATGATATCACTAATTTATTTAACACATACATTGAATTCAGAATGGGAATAAAACTTCATCTGTTACCATTTATCAGTTACATATTGCCTAGGGCCATTAGTGTGTTCTCCTTTCTCCTTGGTTTTTGCCCAATTTAGTTTCACTTTTCTTTTTATTTCCTTTTCTGTACTTCATTTTGATCTGAACAACTTAAAACATGAATGCTCTGGTTTGTGATAGTCAATAAACTGTCACCTCACAGCCTTTTCAATGACAGATGCCAGTTTTTTAAACCAGAAACAGGGTTTTTACTGGCAGCTCCAAAAGTTCTCTACACTGTAAAAACAATTCCTTTCTGAAAAAAAACTGTGAGAAAATAAATTTTCACGAGCAGCTGGTCTTCTTGACTACCTAGATAACCCTCCTCAAGCTGAGGAGACATACATATGTATACACCAAGCTACAGCTGACTGGTCACTCCCATGATAATGGGACTTTCATCAGGTAAGATGAAAATAACCCTGAAGAGATCCATGCCAAGAAAGGCAAAACAACAAATGCCATCCTTAATCCCTGCAGCTTTCAATATCCTTTTCATGTTCAGAAATCTGCAGAATAAATGGTCACCTGGATATGGAGCTCAGTCCTCAGTTACAGGCTTTAAGAGATAAATTATTCAGTTCCCTCAAGGGCTGTTGTAGGGGGACCTTGAATGTTGTTCAGCTTGGGAGTCCTGAAGGGCACGCAGTATACATCCAAAATGGTAAAAAGTGCAGAGGATTGGCATATTCAGGGAAAACAATAGGAAGTAGTTCAGACCCACCTCCTCCTCTCCCATTAAATTAGACATTACTCTACAGGTACTGTTGACATACCAAGTGGGATCACAACAGGTACTGTTGCCATACCAAGTGGGATCACACTTTTGCACAGAAATGTTTGCACTTTGCTAACTTGTCATTACTCTAGCAAGTCAAACTACAGAAGAAAACACTGATCAGTAGGTGCCTCTACCCCAACTAATACAGTTTTCTCTTGGATGGAAAAGGGAATTCAAACGGCATAATAGAAAGGAAACAAGTCAGAGGATTGAAAATTAACTTTAAAAAAAAGTATGTAAAGGCACATAAAATAGAACACAGATAGGAAAAATAAATAATAAACATCTGAATAGGATCAGGGCAAGGGAACACAACACCATCAGAGATTCTGAAAAGGGAAGGCCTGAGCAGCCTGGCCCTTTTCCTGCCACATGGATGCTCCCTTAACCAGAAGCTGAAGGAAGTTAACTTCTCTCCTAGATTTGATTCTTTCAAAAAATCAATGTGAATGCAGTACCACTCCTTCTATGAAAGCACTTCACTCTGAGGGTTTCTTATAACTTTCTCCTCAGCACCTGCAAAGTTTCAGTTTCTCTCAAGACAGTAATTTTCTGACCAACTTTTCACTGTTTGCTTTCCCTCTGCTCCTTTTACATCTGCTTCCTCTCAGCCTCTCCTTCCCTTCTTCCTTTATTTTCTCATGTTTATTCCAGTACTCTGAGGTCTTATTCATTCTGCTTCAAGGCAGTACTATCAACTTACCTTGAAAGACACACACACACACACTTCTGACAGCAGCAAGAACCAACTGCGTATTTGACCACAAGGAACAGAGTTGTAAGCAGTATTAACTTTAAAAGGGAATCAGAACACAGACATAAGAACAATTCTTTGAGAAGTTTACTTTTTCAATTAAATGGAAGGTTAATGAAGATAACATTAGAAGGAAACATGCTGAAAACAAAAAACAGTTCACTGAGTTCTGATTATTGCTTTTTATGCAGCCTGCCCCTTCTGAGCAGAATAATTAAGCTAATAAGACTATGGCTAATAAAAGGTCTGTGTGAGTCAGTTAAAGAAAAAACAGTGGAAAGAACTAGGCTTCTGCTTTCACTCTTCATTCGTGGGAGTGGGGCATTTTTGAGCATGGGACTAGAACATGAGAATAGATTAAATCAATAAGAAAAAGCTTAATTTTTAAAGTCTTATGACAGTAAATTCCAAACATTTAAAATTCATCTTGAATGAAAATTTATGTAAAGCTTGTTTCTGAAGGCAGTTGAAAAGCTTTGGGAAATGGTGAAGGATTTCCTTTTTTAATGCTTTTTTAATGCATAAATGTCTTAAAACAAACAGCAATCTAGTGACCTTTGTGACTTTGCCCTAAACCTTTCACTTCCATTCAACATATTCAGACAAAAATTGGAGTACCATCATCTCTACGTTTTCAGAAATATGCATAATTTCAATATTGGCTTGTTGGGTTTTCTTTGGTTTTGCATTATTTTTTTACAACTTCATAAGAAAAAGCAATAAATTCCTGGATCAAAAAACCAAAACAAAAAACCAACCAAACAAACAAAAAAAACTACACAAAACCCCAAACCAACAAACAAAAAACCCCCCTCCATTTCTCAGCTGGAAGTCATTACACAGAATATATGCTTTTACACAAGAGCTCTAATTTTAGCTCTGGGTCTGACATAACATACAACTTGTGAAATTCACTTGATCCATCTGATGAAGCTGCACAGAAACAGACTGTTTCAGCTGATGGTTGAGAACATATTCTTTTTCTCCTCTGTTAACTGTAGGGAGCTGAATAAATATAGGCTAGGGAGATTACATTGAGATGCCTACAGGTGGACAATATGTGTTCACCTCCTTCTCTACCCATTGAAGCAGAACATAAAAACTTCCTTTGTCCCTCTCATCTATTTACATCCACAGTACTCCGGAATAAAAAAAAAAATGTCTTAATATAGAAGTCTCCAATCTTGCAAAGAGACACACACTTAACTTCAGAATTGATACAACTGGTAACTAGTGCAGCTTCTAAAGACAGGACCCCATGGTGGCCAATAGAGAGAATTCCTGATCTTGGTCATTGCTTTTCATGGTCTACCTCAACTAACACAGTTACCATAAAAAGTCTAATATGGGACTTTCTGGCACAATGTCTGCATGTAACTGTGTTGCTATCACAATATTATCATTTCGGTAGATTCAGTTATTCAAGAATTGTCACAAACTTTTACTCACTCAATGATATTTAGTTATTGCCTTTGTGATTTCAGATAAGAAACCACGCGCTACTTGAATACTTGAATACAGTAAATTATTAAAATGTTATTCTTCTCTTTCCTCCCAAGATATTAAAAGGTATTTTGCATTTGACAAGACCTTAGGCTAGCTCAGTGATTTTTTTTGTACCTGTCCACAACTGGGAGAATAGAAGATTTTTCTCACTGTTTTCTTTACCAGTACTTATGCTGTTCAGGTGGGACCATTTCCAGTTTGGCAAAGAGACAGCAGGCAAGCATCTGTATAGAGTCCCAGAACAGATGCACTGTTGAATATAAACTGATATCAAAAAAATAAATACATAATAAAAATATTAAACCATCAGATTAAGAACTCTTCCACATGCCAAGGTTTTGATGTATAAATGGAATGTTTAATATGCTGCACTAATATAATTAATTTATCATAATTATAAAAGTACACTTAGGTTCATTTCTTTCATCTGATTTTTCCTAGCAAATTGACATCTCCAGCTGACTTTCATGTTCCCACTTGTAATAACTAAGTTCTTTAGTCTCTTAACCTTTAACATTTTAAAGTAAATTAAATTCTTCATAATCACATAACCTCCAAAATTCTCTTTTCTTCACTAAAAGTATGACTAGGAGGAGAAAAATGAAATGTCACTTTGTTTTTCACTTCAAGTAGTAGAAGAAAAAGTCTAGTAACATATGCAACCTGGTAGGCTTTCATCCTGCTCTTAAAACAGTTAATCCAGCTGGATCTCATGCATACATTCCCCTTAGATAGATTTCCCTCATTAACTTAAATAACAGCAGACATAAATGTTGACATAATCTTCTCCCTGAACTTTACTATCTGTAAAGCATATGGAATCGTTTTTGCCAGAGAGAAACTCAGTCATTTTTTGCACTCCACTAGTGTGGATCCAGGGGATTGTATCATTCTGGCTGGCAGGATGAATCAGCAAAATAACCGTACCTCTCTGTCTTTTATTGAATCCTATCAGATTAACAAGTTTTTAAAGGCCACATAAAAGGTTCACAAACTAAGCCTTAAATGTATAACTCTAGATAAACAGGCTGTCAGTCACCATCAGTGCCAAAACCCATACTTGGTGACAAATGTGAACCTGACGTGATGAACATCACCAAGATCTAATAGTCTCTCTCTTGCCATTCATACACCTGAATCATGGGTACTATAGCTCCTGCAGCCAAACCATTGGTTTCCCATTGTAGAACCTTGCTCTGAGTTTCGTACTTGCACATGGAACTCATTTATCATTTCCTTTTCACGTCATTTGTGACAGGAAGCAAAGTTTTCCTGTTGGAAGAGGGAAGGAATTCTGCCTTCAACATGAGTGAAGAAAAGTTGAAGCATTGACTTTAGTCAACAGTTAGTTGTGCTGTGGGGGAGGTAAGCCAAGAGCCCATGAAGGAAAGGCATTTAGGAATATATGAAGAGTAGGCAAAGGCTGAAAATAGAGTGTCCAGGAAAAATGTAAATTTGCAAGGCTTAGAGATGATACCTGGAAAAGACTGAGAATATACTCAAAGCAGTAGAGCACTTCAGTAATATGTTATACTTGGAAGACAGTCAGAAGTCAGTGTGTGAGCAAGAACAGGGGCTGATAGACACTGAAATGGGACAATCCTTTCATTACCAGTTACAATGGGTCATCTTTCTCTTTCTTACTGATTGGATGGCCAACCTTAATTTTCCACAGATTTAGCCATCAGATTCATGATGACATCTGAAATTCTTTAATCTATTACATCCTTTAGAAATATTTCTAAATTTATTGAGATGCCAGACAATGATAAAGACTCTTGAGAATCATTACCACTTAATGGGAAACACTGTCATGATACTGTTACTTCATATAGATAGACAGAGAAATATGCATACAGACATTTACATAAATTGCAGGTTTTCTTCCATGTCCTCACAGACTACATTTTAAGAACACTGTAAACTATACAGAGTCAGTAGATAGGCATATTTGTAAAGAAAACAAATTCAACAAATATTTTCTTCATCTCTTCTGTGGCTCAAGAATGCACACTTCATCACTGCTCTAAGTAAAACATGTATACAAGATAATTTTTAATATAGTTTTTACCCCAAGCCCTCTGGGCACATGGAGAATAAACAATGATAAACAAGGATTTCTCTTCTCAGTAAGACACAGATGCACAATAAATCACAGGAGGAAAGTTCCTTTGCAAAAATTGGAAAGTTAAAAGGATTTCTCAATGTCCTGTTTGAAAATTTATCTTCCATTTAATCAAATCCATATGGATAAATAATATTTTTCATATTTTTCCTGACAACAAGACCAGATATAACAGGACTTCTTATCCTGAATTGGCAATCTGGATAACATAGGTGGGGGGGCGGTTGTGTGGGTTTTTTTGATTTGTTTGTTTTGGGGTTTTTTGCCTTTTTTTTTTTTTTTTTTTTTTTTTTTTTTTTGTGTGTAGCTTCATTTTTTCGAGTTCTAAGTCCTATACTCAGGCTAGACTTCTTAAGCAGGCCAGACCTCTTACACAGTTTTGACAGGCATATTCCAGGTGATCCTCAAGCCAGAACATTTCTGCATATGAGTAGAGCAGAATCAAAGGGAAGGACTTCTCAGGAGAAACCTCGCGAGTTCACAGTGTTCTCTCAGTTGGGCAGTGGGCCTTTCGGAGCACACTTTAAGACTCAATCCCTTAATTCTATCTGGTTTATGTGGAATTCTTTTGCTTCAACTGGCTCTCATTAACAAAAATATGTTAATTGCCCTCTCTAGTGGTAACTCCCTGTTGGGTATTGCAAAGTTGAAGGCATCACAAATTATTTTAAATTCAGTATTCACCATTCTTGAGTTGCTTGAAAAATCTTCTTTCCTTTCTTCCTCTTCAACTTTCTGTGAGTCAAACTCTGCCTTCATTTGCTTTGTCAGATTTTCTAAATCTCCAAATATGCTTTGTGTAGTTTCTCAGAGTTGAAAGAGGAGAGCTGAATTCAATTTTTCAGATACATGAGGATTCAACACTTTATACTTTTCAAGCTGGGGTAATCAACAACAGTTTTTCTCAAGGATATGGTTTCAAATGAAACTAAGCTGTATGTTTCTGTGATAAAAAATACTTAAATATAAATGTCATCTGTGAGCATGTAAAATGTTACAAGGATTCCATTCAGGGTGTAATTTTACATTACGTTTGTCAAATTGCTGATCCTCCGACTATACTCCTTAAGTATAGAGAATAAAGGGATCAGGAACAAAAATCATGAGAATGGCATCAATTCAAGTTATTTTTCTCCTAACATTTTGTTTTATATGATACGATAAAACGGTAAATATTATAAATACTATAAATGTGATAAAAGTTTAAGAGGAAAAAAATCACATATCAAGACACCAGCTAGCTGGAACACTTCTAACCCTATCAAATAGAATGTAGTGCAACAGCATCTCAGTAGATAATTATTTTCCACAAGTAGTTGATAGATAAGGCAACATTCTCTATAGTGAAACAATGGGACAGAACTGTAAGTCAGGAACAGATTAATGCTAAGAAACTGATGGGGAAAACACAGTAAAGCTCCCACTGAAAAGGCTTTCTATATTAATTTTCTTGGCTGTAGTTGTTTGTTACCATGCCCACAAAGTTTAGAACCAGAAAAAGGATAGATTCTGTTGGAAACTCTAGTTTTGGTCTCATGACAAACTCTTATGCCTTCAGATAAATATTGCAGAACTTGAGATTAAAACATATTTATTATTTCTTTTCCGAATTCCTCATGCTCCCCCAGATATTTTACCTCTTGCATAGACACAGTGACATGCAATCTTCAGATGTAAAATCATATACAATTTCCTCTGCATCCCTGTCCATTTAGTGTACAGGGAATGGATTATAAAATATCACAAAGATTACAGCTGTCATTTAGTATTGCTCAAATTTTGTCTGTTTGATACTATAACCAAAGTACCCTTTCAAATATATGTATATACATATGTATCATAATTTACATTTTCTAATACATATTAATCTTTAAATAAATGGAATTTTATCATTTTTCCATGAATATTCTACTTAATTTTCTCCACATTTACAAATGAAATTTTTTTTCAGTACTTTTCAATCAGCTGCTGAATTATTACAATTATAATACTTCATATTTCACATACAACCCTGGAATTGTCAATTCATTTTTTTATAAAAGACTCACTGGAGTGATTTACAGAAACTTTGATAGCTATCATTAGAAAAAATAAGCTAACTATGAATTAAAAGTGAAAAAATTTAAAAAAGTAATAAAAAAAGGCATCTGAGCTTTTATCAGTTCACTTAGATTGAGCCTTCAGCAGGGAAAAAAACCCTTTTTTAATTGCAGCTCAGAAGACAAGTTCTTCACAACAGAATTGAAAGAAATTCTGTATCAAGCAATTACCTAAATTTCTGTAGCAGGCCAACATTTGATTTATTCTTTTTTTTTTTTTTTCCTCCAAGATTAACTGAAGAAATTTTAAAAAGAAGGCTTTCTGAATTAAATATTAAAAGGCATGACAGTCCAAACTGTTTGTGGCAATTTCACTCACTTTAATACTTAATTCAGCACCAAAACTACATTGCTAACTTAGTTCATTCTGCCACAAAAATTTCAATTCACTCATGGATTGTACTTAATTCCTCCGTAGTGCTCATCCAAATGCAGGAGTGTCACAGAATCCCTATTCTGGGCAGGATATTGAGTTTGAGCCACAAGAGCTGGAGTTATCTGTGACTTTTATATTACCATGTTGGGGAAATGGTGAGAGGAAGACTGCCCAGATGGATGGATCTCTGCTGAGGAGAGAGCAGAGTAGGACTATGGAGGTTTGGAATGAAATATTTTCTATGCAGACTTCTGGCCTGAACTTGAGCAAGCCATCTATTCTCTTTGTCTCGATTCCACCCACCAAAAGACAGGGTAAGAAGGCCATAGTAACTCTCAATATTGCAAGGATTTTAAAAATACCAAACAACATACTCATAGTTCTTTCCAACAGTGATGTGAGTGATAAGCAGCTTGAAAATAGCAACAGTTGTTTATATCACACAGAAGGAAAAGCAGTGCTACTCTGAGCTGTTCCAGGCTAAATATTTCCCAGTTCCTTTGCGCTGCTTTTCACAATTACTCCAAAGCCCTTCACAAGTAGGCAGCTTCAAATGATTAGTGTAAACTGGAAGAAATGACAGGAGAATGTGAGCTGTTGGGGTTAATCTGTGGGAGGCACCATGATCTGTGATTTTTTCTTATTCCAGGGACCCAGCTCCTCTAGCTATCTTTTCCCTTCCTCCCACTTCCTGTTCTTCCTATTCCATTCTTCCTCCTTATTACCTGAAACTCTGCAGAAAGTCGATTTCCAGGTTTTCTTGTTTATATTTGTATTAGATTGGGTCAGACAACTTGAGCCTCTGCTCTCAGATGCAACTCAAATCATGGTGCAGGCACACCATCTGCCAGTTTGCCTGCTCCAGAGCTGGAAGCCTTGCAGCTGCCTCAGCACCATATCACACTTGCATTAATTAACCCAGGCACATGCTGATGTAGCTATAATGCTTTTAGAGCCTGAGAAGTATCTGTGTTGTGCTGTGTAGTCATAGCTGTTCTAGGCTGTTACTCCTCATTGTCACAAATAACTTTGCATTATACTTTATAATGCTTCCATTGACTACTTACTACATCACCCACTTGATTTTATCTTTTGCAATATCAGTTTTCTTTTCTTTTCTGACTTCACCATTACATTTGGCTTTTCTTTTATGACTTTTACCCACAGTCTTCCTTTTCTCATTTTGGTATTTCTGTTCTATTCACACCTCACTGTTTTGTTTTTCTTTCAGCTTTTTAAAATATTCATTTAATTATTTTATTATTTCTATGTTTAACCTTCTCTTCACTCTGACCTTTCTCAGGCTGAGTACAAGAACATGATTCACAAAAGCAACAGGGTTCTTGAAGAGGAAGTCAGCATTTGAGATCTATAATGCTGTTAATCACTGCAAGACAGATGGGTTTACAGCTACTGGGTCTTTTTCTCATTTTATTTTTATGGAGCTCACTTTCTGCTTTCCTGGAAAGTGAGTCTTAAGGCAATAGCAGCAGAAGGGAAGTCCTAACACTAGAGACCTGCTGCCTTCCAGAATTTGAAGAATTTGTAAGCTGAGAAGACAGATTTCTATTCCCTGGTAGCTCATGGTATCTCTCTTACACAGAGAGAAAAATGCTGCAAACAGCTGCTTCCTGTGTTTGCATCAGCTCTTGGAATTTCTCTGCTCCCACAGGGTGTTAGTTGCATGTATCACTCTCCACATGCTCTCTGATGATGGAAAAGCACTGCTAAAAGCACAGCAAAGAAAGCTATCACTCAGGGCCTCATATATCCAATAGCTGAAGGACTGTCTTCAGCTCCGTTTATGGTTATTGAATTACAAATTTCAGAGAACAATAATCTATCCTGGCAATTTCCATTCCAGTTTGGCTAAGCTACCCCTACAAGTTTTCACCACACAGTGCATCAACCAAATACACAGGAAATCAACAATTTCTTCTTTCTCTGCACAGAGATTTGTAATAGGAATGTTAAATTTGCTAGGAACAGAGAGTGCATGGGTGTGGAAGCACCAGAAAGAACAAGAAGAGAAAGAGACGATGACAAATTTGAGTGACACAGCCCATCATGACAATTCCAGGACATCTATCTACGGATGATTTCTCAATAACATGCAGAGTAGGAAAACAAAGGACAGTTTAAAAGAAAGGGCAGACCAGAGTCATTTGGAGATGATGGCAGGAGACAAAAAGAGAAAGAGGAGTATGTCAGCAATGCTGCCTAAAGGCTCTTAGGGGTTGAATAGGATAGAGACACTCCATCCACAGTCACCATCAGATCACAGTTCACATCCAAAAACCAGCCCATGGCTGCCAGCCATGCTAACCAAATTTTCTTCTCTCTTCTTCTCTCTCCAGCTTACTTGTCACAGAAGAAGGGCAGTCATCCTCTATAGAGACTGCATGGCCCACAATGTTCAACTATATAAAACACATTAAAAAGCTACTTTAAGGAAAAAAATTTATCAGTCAAGACGCAAATCCAGAGACAGCAATGTAAACCAACATATAGGCACTGCTACTTTCTATAATCTTAGTCCTCTTGAAGTAAATACCAAAGATAGAATACCACTATCTGAAGGAAAAGAAACCAAAAGTTTGTGTTTTCAAAATAGAAGGTTGTAACATTAACTGGAACAGCACAATGAGAAAATAAGTCCAACTCCAAACACAGCTAAAAGCAGTCTCAAATAGAGCTTCTGTAAAAGTCAGCGTGCAGTCAATAATTTACACCAATTCGCCACAGTGTCAGCACAACCAAAGATGGCTGGCGAAAAACGTCTGGAACAGCTTTTACCTTGCAATGAAAAACTTCTTCAAATGGTTGTTTACATGGTAGATAACATTCTTTTTGCAAAGATTTTGTAGGATTTATTTTTTCTCAATCAATACCTGTGGCTTATTTCAACAATTTGTACCAAGCTGCAAGACAGGTTCAAGGTGTCTCCAGCAAAGGTCTGAATGTAATATTTTTTTAAACTTTACAGTAAGTGGTCTAAACTAATGGTCAACCTATCTAATGATAAGCCTATTCTGTAACTGACTCCTCTGCATTTCACTCTTGGTAAAACCTCTGTTTGTTATGTGCTAAATGGATGCTTTTTTGCAGGGTACTTAATGGGAGTTCCAGATACCACAGAGTTACCATTGTAACTCTGGTTCAAATTGCTCAATTCTCAGATAATTTCCCTGAAAATAGGCTGCAAATAACAGAATTTGGAGAGCAGGGCATGGGAGTGATGGGGTGTGGGGGTGTGTGGGGGTGTGTGTGTCTTTTTGAACCTACATTTATGTAAACTCCTCCATTACAGTTCAAGGTGTTGATGGGACTAAAGAAAACTTACATCACAAAATACTGTGAGAATGCCTGGGTATCAGAGTAGCCTCCTGAAAAGCAACTGAAAATATTGTGAAAGTTTGACTTGCCTCTCTGCCAAAAGCCAAACTCCACTGAAAAGATTCCCCCTTCCTCTCCTGAAACGGCTAAAAGCAGCAAGAGAAAAAAATTGTAGAAATATATATATATATATACATATATTACATTTATATGCTATGTACAATGAGACAGGGACCCCCAAACAACTCCAATAAGGGATAAGGGGAAGGGAAAGGGGAAAGGGAGACAAAAAGGGAAAAGACAAATATATATAATCAAAACTCAGGAATTAATAAATAATGAACACAATCGTAAACTTACTACAAAAGTAATAGGAAAAGCAGATTCTTAACCTTCACTGCCAGCTGAGACAAACAGCTCTCGGACAGGCCTCACTCAATGCAAGATAAGCAAGGCCAAACACCGAGGTCTGTCACTGAGCTCACCCAAGAAGGAAAAGAGAGCAAGAACATCTCCTTTTTCAGTTTTTATACACCTGATTACGTAAAGACACGGGATCAAATACTTCCTATATTTTGACCCTGGTTACCAAGGAAGGCCTACAAAAACAACCCATCACAAACATATATCACCCAAAAAAATCAATTATTCTGCAACTTTAGAGTCAAAAATAATTCTCTCATACCTTTGGCTGAGTCACTAGCTGCTTTCGAGGTTAGAACCAAGGCCCAAAATTAACATTAAAAGCCTGGAACCAATGACAAGTGAAAAGTGTAAAGATAGCATTGTAGGGAAATAGGCAGAACAATTCCAGATTAAGATCTTAGACTTGAGTATTTATCGATCCTCTAAAGGTGTGGTTATAGAGAAATGAAGTCTGAAAAGGATATACAGATGGAATAATGTAAAGTGGAGGAAAGTAATAATGTAAAGTGAAGTAAAATTTCCAAGTACTGGGATCTTGTAATTAGATCTGGGGGACTACAATTCAGCCTCCTAAACTACATCTCCGAGACAAGTACAAGAAAAAAACCCACAACACTAGAGATGAAACAGACTATTAGTCAAACACTTTAGTATAGTAATTATATGACTTCCCTGCTATCAGGGACTGTGAAGGTGGTGTATCTTGCACTTCTCTAGGTTAAAAACAATTTGCTTTTTCTGAAATTTTTGCAACTAGAACCACCAAATAAATATTGAAAAACAATCCTTCACCACCACTACCTCCATCCTCAGTTTTCAAAGGTATTAGCATCAATGTGACAATTCTGTGGAGAAGGCTTCCTTACATGTGTATTGTTTAAGGGTAAGAAGCCTTCTATTCTGAGTTTTGGACTGCACCTTGACAGTCTGTTGAAGCACTGGGTGCCAAGTGCTGCAGAGCAGAAAGTAAAGTTGCTAAATGGAATCCACTCCCCCACAACATTTAGTACAAGTAAGTTTTACATCCCATTGTTTTCCTTCCCTTTCTATAAAAACACAGAGCCTGGTATTTCTGAAGACAACATTTACAACACAATTGGAAAAGGGTTTCCATTAGCTGTGTTACACAGGAGTGTAGTTACATTATTAAGCATCCTTGCATCAGTCTACTAGTGAGCAAGTTGCAGCTGTGGGACTGCTTACATGGGTGCTTCAGACCTTGCTGAAACTGAAATATATATCCTGGCTCACTGGGTGTACAGTTTGAAAGAGGAAAATAGCCTTAATTGCATTTGCAATAAAGTATTCCCAAAAGACAAGTTCTGGTTGTAAGTGTTGACTGATGGCCCACATCTTAGGCTTTTGGGATAATTTGGATAGGGCACTGCTTCTGAAGATTGCAAAGGAGAGAATGCTTTTCTTTTTTTTTCCTGTGAGGCTGATGAGTTGGAGAAAAGTAGAAGATGAATGAACTGTACTGAGTTCTTGTTGATTTACACCTCACAACTGACCCTAAAATGTGGATTTGGCAGCCTCAGGCTGAAATGTTATGAACTGATCAAATTCATTTGGAAAGGGCATTTTGAAAAATATTAGTTACCAAAAAATCACCGTCAAAGGGAGGTTTTTTTTATTCTCTCTGTAGAAACACAGACATTATTCACAAGTCCAGATGGTAAAAATCGCAAATACACAAGCATTCACAGTTTGTATCATTAGTATGAAAACTGCCCAATACTTTTCAGTTTCTTTCCCTAGAAGAAACACTTAATATTAGCTTTTGCAATAGCTGTCTAGAATATTATCTCCTGTATGAATCTACCAGATTGACAGAAAAGGCAGCCCTTCAATTTGTTTCAGGAACTGTAGATGTGTTTGAAATTTTAATATGTACCTATGTGGGGTTTTTTATCCTCTGTGTAATTCTCTGGTATTTCTCTAGCTTTTTTTAAAACTGACAGCTCTCAGAAATACCAGAATCTTCACAAAGGTGCTCTTTTGTTTCAGTTTGATTCTTTTGTTTGAAGTCGGCACACTCCAAATCAATTGGAATATCAAGGGCAAAAGAAAGATGAATGTGTATAGTCCAATATTTCAAGATCTTTTTACAGGTGGCAAGTACAATAGGTTAATATATCCCTGAAATATTAATTTTCATTAAATAATGCTACAGCATAAATTTAAACGCAAAACAAATTATGCAAAACATAGTACTAACACCATTTAGTAATGTCTAGTTCTATTTCCTGCTGTATATTTAACTGCTCTAAAATCAGACAGAAATTCTCAATACCAGCAATAGATAGCAAAATATATCTTACAATATTTTGCCAATTTTTTTTTTATACTAGTATTTTGTATAGCAATAATAACGGAGAGAAAAGGTCATATCCAAATCTATCTCCCACTGCATATTCTGTTGATATTTATCTACCTTTAATATTTAGGTAAAATTACATTGTTGGTTATTAACTTCTTACTCCACAGAATCTTTGTTAACATGAGTTATTTTCCTGCATAAATACTGACTGCATTGACAATGTACCTGCAGTCATCCCACACAAGTCATTCTGTGTTCTGAATTATTGAACATACTGTTCTCATTACAAAAGTACTGTCAGGACTTTCAACTAAAGAACTTGTCCTGAAAGGGAAGAGGCACATTTAGACTTGTGAATAAGAAAATAACATACTAAGGCAGAGCTAGAAGAGGCCTCAAGATCCACAAGTCTGATTTCCAGTAGGAAAAGAATCTCACATAGATCATCTCTGACCAATATCAACTTTGTCTACTCTATACAGCATGAACTGAAGGAGGTTCCACACTCTTCCTTGGAAGGCTATTCCAGTGGTTTATTAGCCTCATCATTTAAAAGTGGTTTCCGCATCTGTTAATAACATCTACAAATTATTCCTATTTTCTCCTGGTACTACTGGGGTGTGAGGAAGTAATTTCCATCTTTTAATTAGCATTTGTGCATCTTGCAATAGAGGTCATCTATTTTTAAACTTACCAGAGCTGACTTCTTTCAAGGTTTTCACTGGTTTTCAAACCTGTTGGGTTTCTTTCTTCTGGATATCCTTCACTTTAACCATACAGGTCTTCAAGGATGACACTTAAAACTTCACACATTATTCAAGTTGAGAGTTTCATCCACATCAGAAAACTATAATTAACTTCCATGTGTTACAAGTAAAATTCCTGCTGCTTCATTTCAGTTTAAGATCTGCGGTTTTACTCCTACAAGAAAAGTAAAAAAAGTTTATTTGACCCTTTTCTTCTAAATATGTGGCTGACCACCTGCTGCAAGACCTGGGATCCACTGCAGTACCACTGATTAGCCAGATCACCATTTCTCAAACCTTATTCTGGTATTTTTCTATAATATTTAATATATACCTAACACAGTTAAATCCAGAGACATTCTAACTATATGCTGTATTCTAACAGCAAAGCTAAATCGGAAAACATTAGATAGAGCTGTACAAATGAAGGCCCTCTTGATTGGAGAGAAAACCACAGAGTGTGAGGCAGGGGACAGGGATTAGCCAGTTGCACATCTACTGATCAGCAGTCTCACCTGATCAATGTCACTAGTCATTTTGCTCGTATCACATAAAATGACAGAATTCTTACCAGAGTAAAACATCACAGATTGATCTCCATTTCTTTATCCACTAGATGAGCATTTTCCATCTTTCCTACTTTCCAAAGAAAGTAAACAGATTTTTTTGATGCAATTTGTTCTTGTCAAATTTATCTGGTTGCTTTCTTCTTATTTCATTATCCTCTATGTCCTATAAATTGTTTTATTATTCATTTAGAGTTTTTTTTTTTCTTCCCCAGTACTGCATATTGTGTTCATTTTTTCCTCATCTTTAAACTAAATTTTCTACCTACTGTTTGTTCTTCTTCACTCCCCCAGGATCTAACCTGTCATCCATAATTTCTCAAAAGTAATTAATGCTTCAAAAAGTGCCTCTTTCTTTTTTTAAGCCCTTGAAGAAAAAAACACATTACAGTTTGCCAATTAAAAACAGCCAACTTAATGAAAGACTCTTAAAACTATTCTTTCTCTGCCTGTATTAAAAATTAATGCATTAGAAATCTAATTACACTGTGTCTTTATTCTGCCAAACAAAAGCTTTAATGCAATCATTGAAGAGTGATGGATACTTTCCTTTTTTTCCTCAATTTTTCCATGTATCTTTTCATCTTCCTTGCCAATTAGGTATTTTACATGCTAGTTTGGTTCCCTGTATTATCTCTTTACTCATATATCCCTTTATTGTTGCCTTTAGCCTTTCTTCTGCCCCTCAAATTCAATCCATATGGAGGAAAATTATTTTTGAGCACACAAAAAATGAGGGAAGTACCTTCTCAGTCATTACTGATTACCTCTAAGAAGTGATGCAGGAAGGGTGAGCTACCAGAAACTCAAAAACAGCACAAAAAATTATTGAAAGTAAAACTGAGAAATGAGGACCACAGGCAGCACTGTGGAAATATTAAAAATACCCCAAACCAAAACCAAACTACCAATCAGAAAAAAACACAAAAAGCCAAACCAAACCAAACCAACAAAAACACTCCAACCTCTCCATATGCTTTTATATCCCTCCTTCTGCACTAGTATAGATTGTTACCGGTTTTTTAACATATTCCACTTTCTCATAACGTATTTAGAGAAAGTATGATGGGAGAACTTTATTACTTAGACATTTTTCCCAAGAGACCCCACCTGTCATTTCCAAAAGACTGATTTTCCCCCAGTTTATTAACTTTACTCTGCCACTCTGTTCCTTTCTGTGGGATTGTGAACACTGTCATTTCACAAACACTTTCAACCCCTTAATAGGTCACTTTAACTTCTCCCTGCATTCTCCCTATGGAGTGAGAATATAACCTAAAATAGTCACGTTCTGTACTTCCTCCACTTTCTGAAACAAAAGCGTAGCTGTCAGTGTGGCTTTGCAATGCCACTCTGTCTTGTTGTGACCTGTCATGCTGTTTTTCCTCAATAAATGAAGTCTAACATTATCATGAGCTTCTGTTCTTTGGACAGCTCTTTAAATTTCTCAGACTCATACATACAAAAAATAGGAGGACTTCTTGTTCTTCTCATGCTTAATCAGTGACATTGTGTACTTGAGTAAGTTTGAAAAGGAGAGCAAGATCTCGATCAGCAATTGAATACATCAAGTGGGAAAACTTGATATTTAGTTAGACAATTTTTTCCATTTTTACTCATGTTGATAGTACTTTACTCCACAACTAATTACATTGATTTACTTCATTACTCCAGGTTTAAGGATAAATAATGCCAGAAAGAAAACTTTGACTGAAATAAGGGGTGGGTGGGGGCTGGAATCAGTGACATGGTGCCTAACTTTACGTTTCTTAATTTGACTGTTCTCTCTCTAGCTGCACTTGTGTGACTCACAGTTAAAGACTGGAAAACCATGTTAATGATTTATTCATGCCCAATGAGAAATATATTTTTAATAAAATAAATCTTACTGTTAATAAAATACAAAGAGAGGATGCAAACATATACAGATAAAGCAAACTAAGTTGGATAACTACTGCTATTTACATAAAAGTATGAATCAGCACAGTTGATAAACATGTGTAATGTACTCTGTCTAATTAATAATTTAATTGGAGAATACAAATACACAGAAGAGAATTCAAAGGTAGGTTTTTGTTCAGTGTGACTTGGCTCTCATAAACATAAAATGTAAGAGAACAGAGATCAGCTAGGGATCAGAAAGATATATAATCAGATATATCAGAGACATTTATGTCCTTCACTATCCAATACCTATAAGATTTTTTTTTATACCAAGTAGAAAAGAAATAGAACATCCTTGAGAATGTTCATCTAAAATTGTAAATTAATTTTGAAATGCTTTTTTCTCTCCACTCACTATAAAAGAAGTCTAAAGCAGTTTCAGTGCAGACATGAAAGTCCTCTGAATTACAAGGAAATCAATCCTCTACAATTTACTCTATGGGTGCCCTCTCCAAAGCTCACATATAACTCAGATAATAATTTCAACTGCAAAAGAATAATTTCAATTTCATGCATTATATATTACACCATCTGATTAAGTAGAAATCTGTGTAATTCTAGGAGTATAAAGACCCTCATTAGGTGAGCAGCACTGACATCTGAAGTAAAATGCTAAGCTGAAGGTGGTTGAAAAAGAGAAACAAACATGAAGAAGGTTATCCACCTGCTGATAAATGCAGAACACTTGGTGTGAAAGCATACCTATGCATTAAGTCTAACTACGAGAGTTTGTAGTTTTCTGCAGTGTTTGTTACCACAACCAAAGAGGCTGTGCCATCCTTCAGAGTATAAAAATTATGCACCTTCACCCTGTGTCCTTTTTTCTATTTTACATTTCACTATAATCACTCTGAACTCTACTTCAGCAAATGTCACTCCTGTTACAGAGATGTCAAGAACACTGCTAAAGCAGCTTCACTATTAGTATACATCACTGGGACCCAACCGTCTTGCTATAGCAGCTACAAATCTCAGGTTTCTGCCACAGTGAGACATTAAACTATAAATAGAACAATTCAATCTACACACAGTGCAAATTCAGTGCATCCAAAAACAGCACATGTGCAGATCCAACTGCTTGATGGTCACATCTGAAACTTTTGCTCAGAGAGAACACATCTCCTTTACTGTCAGCATGTGACAAGTCTCCTCCAAGTTGTCCTCTTTTCTGAAGGCCCAGATGACATAGGAAAAGGCAAGGCTGCATCTTGCGAACAGTGGTCACAATGACAGCCCACCTCTGTTTGGCACCACTGACAGGGAGAAAGCCTTAGTCTCAAGACAGTAAATCCATACATCATGCCATTGAGAGGAACCACAGGTACACCAGGAATGTTGGAA
Source organism: Acropternis orthonyx (assembly GCA_035583155.1). NCBI lineage: Eukaryota > Metazoa > Chordata > Aves > Passeriformes > Rhinocryptidae > Acropternis > Acropternis orthonyx. The sequence goes on along the minus strand of JAWWEU010000081.1, from coordinate 94,755,988 downwards.
GCTACCTTGGAAACCTGTTCCTGAGACTTATCTGAAGGCACATATAAAAGGAGCAGAAAGAAGCTGAGTCAAACATTTTTGGCTAATGGCTGGTCCTCCCTGTTCTCTATATTCTGTAACACACTGAAGCTATTTTAATGAGTGTGGGAGTTGAGGGGGCCTTGCAGAGGAAATGGTCAAAGAGGTAAATAGTTTGGAAACCTCTTTGCTCAAGACACCTGTTGGGGCTAACAGAAGAATTTGTTGAGAGAATATGTGAGAACAACCACTCTTTGTCTTTCCCTCAGAAGCTGTTTCTCAGCTAAACTGGATAAGAAGCATTCCTTTGCTCACAAGCGGGGGAAGGGAAGAGGAGGAGGAAAGATGTTACAGCTCAGAAAGCAGGACTGCACAGGTCAAAACCCCCCTCTATATATATAGACAAGAAGACCTGCAACCTGTGTGTGCGTTTTGCCACCCAGCTGTGAGTTCTGGCAGCTGTGTAGTGTTCCCAAAATAAACTTCCTTTCCTGCTTGAAAGTTCATGGCTCATCTCTCTGATTACCCGCATGAACACTTAAGCTTGCAATGACCTGCCTCTTCAGAGTAACCCCAACATAAAACAAACACCTACTGTAAGATGTTAACTGAACCCAAGAGGTTAGTAGGCTCAAAGTTATCTGACCATAGGATTAAACAGGCACAACAGCAGAGAGAAATTCTACATGAGCAGATCACAGTACGAAGGCTTCATGATTACAAACTTGTCATCTTGGAAATTGTCAGTCTTCATATTTTATTAGTGCTTTTAGTGAGGACAGAGAATAATATCAGGATGTTTCTATGGCAAATCTGCATCTTCAAAATCTTCAGTGTTTTGAAGACTCTTCAATTTAATTTTCAATTTTTGTCACTTTGTTGAGATATTTTTAGCTACTTTCTTCATTGAACACTGAAATGGAGAACTTTAAACAAGCAAGCAAAATAACCGAAAAACAAAATCCAAACCCACAACATTTAGATTCTTAATATTTATATGCAGTTAGCAGCTTAACATATTAACCTGTTTGATATTTCAGCTCCTTCAAACAATAATCACAGTGTAATTCACAAAGACCTTTTCCATGAGTTAGTGTAAATGTTAAAGGAAAGAACATGTCAAAGTCTCTGAGGGGTTCTAATTTTTTGTGGACCTGGCTAAGCTATGCAGTATGCAAATTGCTGTTTTAGTAATAGCTATCAAAAAAAGGCTGACAACACTGAACAAAGGGTTCTCCACAATCACTTAAAGAGTAATGTAATGCCAAATCAAGCAATATAAACCCGTATTTCTCCCACGCAATGATATTTATTTTCCTTAACCTTGCTAGTTTTCTCTTTGCCTCTTCTTTTTTGTAAGCTTTTAAATTTCTTTGAGAACAACAGGTCTGGCAAACACACATACTTCAAAGTCAGGCCCTACCAGTGTTTACTGAGTGCTTATAAATCACTTGGTAAATAACTAGAATGGATTTTCCACTTCATTGTCAGTCGGACCACAAAAAATGAAAGATGGTTGATTCAGACAGAAAACAACCATGCCAAGAGATTAGTAGTTTGGAAATTGACCAGCCTTAAATATACAATACGTACAGTTTCACTAATCAAAAAGATTATTACTCATCCTTCAGCAGGTATAGGTAAGTAAATTGCAAATTAATAGCTTACTTCTGTCAAAATTCTCAGTTCTGATCAACTGCAATAGCTGTTGCAACCACAGTCACCCCTCAACAAAACCGAAAAATTTATTAAAAACCTTATCAGAGTCAAAATTGCCAAATATGGTAATGGAAAATTAGAGAGACCAAAACTACACTTGGGTACTTCACTGGGAATAGAGAAGGTTTGCAGAAAAATTGTAGCTGTTTTAGTTATTTCTTTTGTACTTTGTGTCTTCTTAGTAATTTTTGGTATATTCAGAAGAAGAAGCTGTCTCTGAACCTATTTAATTTCAGTAATTGGAAGAGTTATGAATTTTACAAAGAAAGGTTATATGTATATATAGACATATTTTTTCAGTAAAATATATAAAATAAAAGAGCACAGAACAAAAAAGCAAATAGAGATTCAATTCAGAGTACATATGTACAAATATATATTGGGGGGAAAAAAAAAAGAAAACATACCAGTAACACCACAGAGACCCAAGTGTGAAGAAAACATCACTGAACAATATTGCACTTGGGACTTGGAAAAAGCTGTTGTGAAGGACAAGAATGGCATAGATTAGTTTTTGTAAGAGTCAGGATGGGAGAAAAAGGAAAAAACCCTAAGAGACCAACAAGTTCAAAAAGGATTACATTCATTAGTAGTTTAGATGAATCTTTAGCAGCATTAAGCAATGTTTTGTAGGGGACTGTTTGAACTATCTATCAAAAGTAAATAATCTTTTAGTTTCAATTCTGGACAGTGGAACTTAGAACAGATAACAGAGCAAAAAGGAGTAAGCTAATGATCATTCAGAGTACACTCAAATGCAAAGGAAGGGAGCAAAGCAACTGTATGAGAATTATAAGCATCTTTCATAGGTAAATGAAGCTATTTGAATTTGTTGCATATGACAGAAACAAAGGCCAAGCTAAACCCTTCTTATTTTTTAAGGTCTTAGAAGTAGGGAACATTAATATAGACAGTCATATGAACAATGATAAGGCTGGTTAAGTAAATATTTCCCTTAAATACATTCATACAGGCTTTGAGTTATGCATAATACATGAAAGTAGAACACATTAATGAGCTAAGCTGATAGACTGATATTTATGACAGCCATCAGCTTTCACTTATACAACTACACTATTACAGGTAGATTTTTTAAAAAACCAAACAAACTAACAAAAAACCACCCAAAACAACAAACAAAACCCCAAAAATAAAAACAAGCAAAAAACCCCAAAGAAAACCACACAGCCCCTACTATAGTATGCCATCAGACTTTAGCTGCATAATCAAGTAGAGTGCAGAGATCCCTGACTTAGCAGAGTCAAGAACACTGTGTTCACAGTTATTCAGACAGACATTTTTAACAACTTGTACTCAAGCAAATTATCCCTTTAAGAGACAATAGCACTTGTGACTCTTTAGAATTCTATGATGAATATTTCTGCAACCTGTTTTTGAGTAAACTTGAAACCAAGCATCCTCAACACCTACAACACAGAAAATTTGAATGGGAAAAATTAGATGATCCGTAGAAAACAAGAAGCTTAAAAACCTTTTGCCTGCTACTTTATCCTAAATTCAAAGCATGTTTCAAGTGTAGACTGCTTTCTGAGTCTCAGCTAAATTCAGCCTCATAGTAGAGTTATGTTAAGAGACTTGACAAAATAAAACACTCCACTTTCAAGTGAATTCAAATAGTACAAATTTAGAATCCTATAAATTCAAATTGCTGACAGAACTTTCAGAATAAGAAGACAAAAGAAAAACAAAATCACATAATGTACATTAGTGCAGTACTCTGGCACACCTAGTAGACATAAATGCATTCTTTCAAATTTACTAATAAGTAAACCTGGATTGGGGTAAACCCTGGTACCCATACAGGCTGGGGGACAAAGGGATTGAGCATCCTGGGGAGAAAGGTTAATGGTGGATGAGAGGCTGGACATGATCTGGCAACATGCACTTGCAGCCCAGAAGACCAACAGTATCTTGGGCTGCATCAAAAGCAGAGTGGCCAGCAGGTCAAGGGAGGTGATTCTGTAGCTCTACACTGCTCTTGAGAGATCCCACCTGAAGCACTGCACCTGGGGTCCTCAATACAAGAAAGACATGGACCTGTTGGAGTGAGTCCAGAGGAGGACCACAAAGTTGATCAGAGAGGTCAAACAGCTCTCCTATGAAAAACACCTCTCTCTGCTGAGAGAGCTGGGGCTGTTCAGCCTGGACAAGAGAAGGCTCCAGGGAGACCTCACTGCAGCCTTCCAATACGTGAAGCTGGAAAGAAAGATGGGGACAAACTTCTTAGCATGGAAATAGAACAAGAGGTAATGCTTTTAAACTAAAAGAGAGTATTTTTAGACTAGGTATAAGGAAGAAAAATTCTTTACTATGAGGATCATGAAACACTGGAACAGGTTGCCCAGAGAAGTTGTAGATGTCCTATCTCTGGAAACATTCAAGGTCAGGTTGGATAGGGTTCTGAGCAACCTGATCTAGTGGAAGGTGTTCCTGCCAATGGCAAGAGGGTTGGACTAGATGGTCTTTAAAGGTCTCTTCCATGTGTGATCCAGCCTCTTCCATTTCCTCTGTTTCTGTGGTCCATTATGGTTTAGAACAAAGTGGACTATACCATGTTCTTCCAAAGGCACTCAGTAACCAGAGACTGAAATACAGCTGAAAGGAAGTATTATTTCCTTTCTTTCCATTCTCCTGTCCCCCAAGCCTGCTGATGGATTACAGCAGAGAAACACATCAACAAATAAAACATTTGTCTCAGTTTCCAACTCCAGCAGCTGGGTGGGAACGCTCCCCCACTCCCCCCAACCAGGAGGCCCCATGGGACCCCATAAAGAGTCACACAGAGCCACAATAGAGGGGCAAGAGAGAGAGAGAGAGTTTATTACACATCACTAGGGGTATATATAGACCCTGGAGGGATCCAAATTCCTCCAATAAAGGGCCAGAGGG
>JAWWEU010000081.1:94739248-94749248 GCA_035583155.1 Acropternis orthonyx | reverse complement strand
ACCCTTGTACTTATTGTGATCTTTTTACTAAACTGTAATTCTGACTTGTAATCTGTTTGTGAGTTAGATTCATTCCTTCTGCTGATTTACCTTTAAACCACCACATTGACCAGTTTTATTTTTATGTCATGTTCAGCTCCAAAGAAAAAAAATAGAAAAAGAAATTAAAATATTCATTTGGGTGTTTCTTGCTAATAACAAGTTGCAAGCAGGTGCAGTTTGTCATGTAAAAATATATCTTATACTCCAAGAAGTTCATTGGAAAGGAAACTATAAGCCCTGGTTTAAAAATAGGCTTAAATCTTCAAGATTAATCCAGCATATTATAAAAGGGTTTATGAGATCTCAAGAAATAGCATAAAGAAGGATGAGTCTAGCAAAAACACCCCAAACATATATAACTCTTTTTCATTCCTTCTCTGAACATTCTTAAATAGGTAGAGGATATCTAAATCTATTGTTTCTGTAAATCACTGTGATTGCTGCATATGTGGTGATATACACAGATACCCAGACACTTTTTTCCTTCCCCACACCCCCTAAAGAAAAAAAAAAAAGGAAAAAAATCACAAAACAAAAGCCTCTACCCAAACCAGAAGAAAATCTTAGACTACCCAAGAGAGCAGGAAATCAAACCAATGTTGATTTCATAACATATTTGTAACATACAAGTAAGATGAGAGTGCAGCCCAGGTAAAGCCTGTGGAAAAGTTAATTACACACTGTTAGCAAGCAGTCTCAGCCCTTCAGAAAAAACACTTCAAATACTGGAAAAGTTTAACAAGACAGAATTCAATAGGTTTCCTCAGAGACTAGAAAAGACACTCAGAGAGATGAGCTGCTAAGATTTCCTCCATGGATTCCAACTGTTATTCTATCCATATTTTCATTTTCTTTCCCGTCCTCTCTCTCATTAGAGGATTGTCTACATCATCATCATTCCTCTCTGACTGTGTACTTCCATGTGAAACAGGAAGACATTGTTCTCACTGCTGCACCAAGCAATACCTCAATTCAAGCTTCCTTACTAGCTCAAATCTTCACCCAGCTTTGCCATCATGTTAGCCAAAGTTTATGAGCCTACATTTAACAACTCCAGACCCAGCCATGGTTTGAGTGTCAGTGCAAAAGGCTTTCAAGGACCAAGAAGGAAGCCTGACTCTAAATGAAACTGCAGTAGTTCCTGAATTGTGAGTTTCACTCATCTTTCTGGACAGGCCATGTTTCTCACTCACAGGATTTATTTAAAAACAAAAATAAACTATAAAAAAAAAAGTAGCAATACTGCCTCTTTTTTATGAGGCATCATAGATCATTCTGCTGTCGTCATGTCACACAGTAAGAAGAAAGCACTGAACTAGTCAAAATGTATCGAAAGCCTTCTGTTTCTGGTGCTCAATTGTCATTGCTATTATGGAGCCAGGGCAAGTCCCTGAAACAGACCTTTGAACAGAAAATGCTTTACTGGAAATTTATTTTCCACTAGCTGCCACAAAGAAACAGATGATGGGTTTGAGTGCTCACAAGATTACTATAACATGGCTGTTTTAAAAGGGCATTTTTGACCTTGGAGCAATGAAAAAAAGCTTATCATTTTAGGGTAATATGTACCTGAGCAAGCTTTTTTGAGGTTCTCTGAGCTGCATTCAGAGTTATCAATACATATGAAAAATCCAAAGTAAGAATTTACTTAGACATTATGTAACTCCATTGTTTATTTCAGATATTTATTTCAAGTAAGGAATAGTGATAGCATTCCCTCTAACAAGAAAACCTCTAAAAATATAGGCCCCCAAAATTCAAACATAGAAAGTTATGCTAAATATTCCTGACAATTAAAAAATCTAGGTGCAGGAAAAACACCAAACACACACACACTGCAGGAGTCAGAGCTATATTCCGGCATGCACTCCTGAACTACATAACATTTCCTTAGAAGAAACAGATCACTCCTTGAAAGTCTTCTCAATAGTACCACTATTACATCATTTTTGTTCATTTCAGGATGAGATTAGACAAGTATGCTTAAAGTGTTTGCCTTGAAATTGGAGTTCATTAAGTCTACATTTATGTGACAATTGTCAGAAAAACAGAAAGTCATTTAAAAAGTGAATTTTAGAAAAATATTTCATCCCTCATATTGGAAACTATAATCTAAGAATGACAGGTTAACTTCTCAGTATGTGAAGGAATTCCTCCCACTTATTGAGTCTGACCACAAAGGCTGTGATCTGGCTGCTAAACAGTGCCAAATGCAGTCTTTTATTACTGAAAGACTGGCAACTGAAACTACAGCATCCTTTTACATAATTTGCCTAAAAGTATTTATTAACCTGGTGCCAAGAGGTGTCAGTTTCAAAGAGGTAAGTGGTTGCATGCAGCAATATCAAGCTGCAAAACTTCAGTCACCCATGCTTATTTAGAAAACCTTCCTAATATATAGAATGAACAAAATATTCTTTGAGATTACTATTGACATATCAATGGGGAAAAAAAGGTGATAGATCACTTTTCTATAATTATAGGGACACCTGACTTTAATCAATAGCAAACAAATTTTATCCAGACTAATGCTGAAGTTCCTATTCAATCATAAGAGCTGTCATTTCACTTGAAAATGACTGTGGTTTCCATGATAAATGAGGCATCATGGGGAAGATCCATTAAACTTGACAAATTCAAGAGGAGTGCCAAGAAAACAACACAAATCAATACTTGATATTTATCAGTTAGACAAAAAGCATTTGATAGAAGGTGCAGAATAGGCTCATGAACACTCATAGCTTGATATGTTTTGTTCTTAAAAACATAGTCATATTATAACTCATCCTTAAATGCCATGTACAAAAAGATAATATTTGAGAAGAAAATCTAAATGACATAGCCTACTCTCAGCAGAGTCAGGTATGTCTATGTTGCTGCCCTGTGTTTAATATCTTTTCAAGTTTTGGCAAATAGCAGGGAGATCAGACCTCAGTGCATGTGCTGCCTATGAATCAGATGGCAGACCACATGAACTTTGCAAAGGGCGAGTCAAAGCCAAACACTACAGCATCTATCAACAATGTTTTGCTGATGACTGTGGAGTACACATAGCTTATTCGTAGACTGAGTGTCCTTAATCATTCCTCTGAAAGTGCAAAGCACTGAGCAATTTATGGGCCAAATCGTGACTGGCTTGCAAGTAGCATGAGGGCACAAAAGCCCCGAAGGCTACATAAAAAAGCTTTACTTTCAACTTTGTGATCCTGAATATAGCCAGGAGCCATAAGCAATGTTCTAGTACAAAAAGGAAAGTTGATTAGAAGCCAAAGATTTTATACAAATAAGTTTCTCTTGCATCACTGTCCCCTTTCTCTTCCTACTGGTGTTCCAAGGTCCACCTTCTGTGGCTGCTTTAAACAGAGAAAAGTTCATATAGACACCCCCTTAGAATCATAGAATTGTTTAAGTTGGAAAAGACCTCTGAGATCATTGAGTCCAATCGTTAATCCAGCACTGCCGTACTCACCATTAAACCATGCCCCTAACTGCCACATCCACATGTTTTCTGAACACTTCCAGAGACGGTGATGCTAACACTTCCCTGGGCAGCCTCTTCCAATGCATGACAAAACTTTTAGTTAAGAAGGAAATTTTCCTAATATCCAAACAATATTCTCTTGTCCTGTCACTTGTTAACTGGGAGAAAAGACTGACCCCCACCTGGCTACAACCTCCTTTCAGGGAGTTTTAGAGACCAATAAAGTCTCCCCTGAGTCTTCTTTTCTCAAGGCTAAACAACCCCACCTGCCTGAGGCACTCCTCATAAGACCAGTGTTCTTCCACATGAACACAGAAGGAGGGGAGTTTGACCTAATGAACAACTCCAGCATTGGTCTTGATAACCACTTAGACATCTCATGCACTGGGATGGTAGAAGCCCAGCATAATGCAAGGCTCTGCAAACAGCAAGTCCTCATGATTAGCTGCTGTGGTCAGCAGTCCACTTCTGCAGTGACAGTGAAGGACAGTCACTGCTGTTGTTATCATCAGTTTCTCTCTGTCCTATTCAGGATGTAGAACGACCTACACCACTTCATACTTAATATGAAAATATGCTTCAGTTGAACCAAAAGTGTCTAATAAAGGCTGAGAACTTTACTTTAGTAGCTGCACAGCCCTACTCAGTGATAAAATGTGTGTAGTAAAGAGTCGTAAAACTTTTATTTCCCCCTTACTTTAATCTGCATGCAATTAAAAAAGTGATCCGAATTAAAGGAACCGCTTACATCATTAACTGATCTGTATGGACTTCTTTAACTGTCCTACTGTGAAGGAGGAGAAAATGAAGGTTTGGTTCCATTTGTGTATTCCAAGTGTATTGATTCCTGAATATTCAAGCAAGAATTACTTTGCAGCCTCAGTTGTCTCTTTTTGAACTTAAATTGTCTTAAATGGACCTGAGTTTCTGAAATTTGGTTTTTCAAAACACATCAGAAAAGAAAAATTGCTAGATGCTTGGAAAAAACTTTAGGTGTTACACTGGAAACAGTTGACTTAAGAAGGTATCTGAAGCCTAAAGAAAAAAGCCACTGACAGACATCAGATCACCAACCAAACACAATTTAGGTAGCAGTCAGCAATTCCTCTTCCTTTTATCTTCAGTGTCAGTCCTTCACAGAGCAGTTACTTTCATAGTCTCATGAAACTGAAAGCATTTTCAGAATTGGGTTTGGAGAATAAAGAGAAAGATAAAACTAAAACTACATCACTTAACCTGTTAGATAAAATTAAAAAGCAACATTTTCAGATGTTTGCATTTTTATAATGAACAAAATTAAAATTAAATGTTTGATAATACCTGTTAAAGGTGTTTGCCCAGAATCAAAGTTATCTTAGTTTTAATACTCAGAAAAAGTGTTTCAAAGTTTTTATCATAGTTCTCAATGGAATATTTTTCTTACAAGTTTTGGATTTTCTCATGATTACTGCTGAAATTCAAAGGTTTGTACCCCTGAAATTAATTGGACTTGGAATGGGCAATAATAATTGAAACCTACCTGCTTCTGTATTACATATTAACGCAGTAGGAACTTTTAGTTGCCTTTCTCCTTTTAGAGTACACTTAAATGCCCCTTCTATGTTATATTTAAATACAGATCTTAATAAAAATAAGCTTTTTCAGTTCACCAATACATTTATGACAACCTAATAGGCTCCACACTGTATTTCACTACCTGTATGGTCATCTCACAATTTGCACTCATATCATACCTGGCCCCAGTTCCACAAGATGTCTCTGAAGCACAATAGTATTTCTGCAAACTGAACATGAGCACATGATGTTTTGCTGAGCTTAAAACCCACAAATGTAATTATAGAGGTGTGAGCTGTCCCTCAGCTCAAGGGTTCCTAGTTTCACTGAGCCACAGGACATAACCTCTTTCAAAATGCTGAATATTTCTGAAATAAACACTGACAGTATTAATTTTCACACATTGTTGATTAGGAAACAGTTCGGTGAATTTCTGAGGGAAGGAATTTTTCCTTTCTTCTGGTTGACTCCTTTTAATTTTTCCACTCTTCTTCAACTTTTTCCTTTATCCATTGCAAACTGGAGCAAATAATGAAAGAAGAAAATAAAACACTGTTAATATACCAGTAAACCTCCAAGATGATAACCAAGCCTTTTGTACAAGTTGAAGATATCTAAAAGATTTTTAATTATATATATATATATATCTCAAATAAGTGACTTAAAACACTTTAATGTGTTGCAAGATTATGCATTCTGTATTGTTGCTGCACAGTTGGAAGATACCAGGTCCTTGAATATTGCAGAGCAAACATTTTACTGACTGAACAGCCAACAGAAATCATGGTCAGACTTCAAGAAGACGTTAGTGACAACACCCTTACTTCCAAACACTGCCACTTTCTGCAAAACCATATCACAGGAAGATCAACCACCTTACCGAAATGTTGCTGTTTATGAATAGCACTATAAAGAAAGCTGATTTATCTCTCACTCTTGTAATTTAACACAGTATATTTGCCAATCAGAGCAAGTCACCTTCTGAAAACAGTCTATTGCCAAAACAGTTAAACTGTGATGAAAATTCTACTTTGAAGTTTTAATCTGGAGAAAGTACATCTAACTGTGAAACCATAGGAACACTGAAAATGAAATTAGGGATAGGTTTGCTATTTGAAACTCAAATGCTTTGGGGATGAAAATTATGCAGACCTGCAAAACACAGATTTGCAGTTGACTTCTGTCTCATCAGCATGTTTATCTTCAGAACTTCTTTCTCATGGCTTCCTCAGACAGTCAGGCCAGAATGTTCTTTTACTAAAAATGATATATTACATGTCACTCCAAGTATCCTTGTAGGAGCTTCTGTTGGAAGAATTTCCAGCAATATCTGCAGTTCTTCCATCTTCTCGAAGACATTAATTGCTCATGACTTTCCAGTTCTCAAAGTTCCCTAGAAAGTGTAGTATCAGCATATCTTGACCATGAACTTGAACTGCATTCCAAGACAAGAAGGTAGACAGCTGTTTATCATTATTTGAGTAACCTCAGAGTGTGAATTAGGGACTCAATTTCACATATTTGCTTCCTTTTCTGCTATCCTGGCATACAAAAGTAAAATATGTATTGTAGCATTAAAAAAAAGTAAAATAAAATTAAACCCACTAAGTAAAACGGAAGAGCATTCAGGTGTACAGACACTGGCTCAACATTGGTCTATTGCCAATAAAAAAATAATGTTTTTAATAGACTTGGCAATTAGCTGTTCTACATCTAGAATTGAAAAATATTTGAGGAAAATAGGTCAAGTAGAGGAACTCCAACTTTCAGGTAGACTAAACCTGCAATAAGGACATTCTGCTGGGAATAACAACTTTCCAGTAAACTTCAAGGCCTGTAATACAAGTTTCTATTGCTTCATTCTTTCACCCAAGAGTGTATATATATATAAGACAAAGGAATAATTTATATCAAATAAACTAAGCAGTACATTTCCTAGTTTATACGCTATAAACTCAAATCTAAATGCTCTAAACCTCTGTGGGCCAACTTGAAAACAACCCTTTTGCCTATGGAGAACTATTTGAAAATTTCCAAGAGTGTGCAGAAGGGGCTTTACTATTTTACACTGCTTTTATCATCTCCCTTTACTGTTTAATTACCTCATAGAAGAAATGCTGAAGATTATGTGCTGGCTTATAATGAAATGTGAAGGAAAAGTGTTGCTATAGCAAAAATCTATTAAAAAACATTTCTTTCTGACAGTACCAGAGACAGATTCAGATTTGATTCTTAGATAAAGGAAAGTCTCTCTCTGTGTAACTACAGTTTTACCTAAATTAATACATTAACAAAAAACCAAAATCATTTTGCTCATTAATTTACATCTCTTTCAAATTATCAGTTTTTCCTATCAAGTTTTTGCCACAATGAACTTTAACACCTTAAAACATTTAGAGAAAATGTCTGTTAAAGTTCATTAAACCTTGGTACTTCATAATTATAAATCTCTTCACATTGTGTTCCTTTCAGATGGATCATGTTCTACCTATGAATACAAGCTTTTGCAGTAGTTTAATATTTGTGATGCAAGGTTTAAAGATTATTATGCTCTTTGTAACTGCAAAATTTAATGAGACAATTCTTCAGTGTCTCTCTCCCAGTATTTAGTTAAAACAAGAAAAGAGGAAGAAAAAGACCTTACACAGAACCACCACCCATGCTAATGACATATGTCAGCTAGTTAATGCTGAGGTGCTTTCATTAGCAAAATGCCTTGTTTTGTATAACCACCACTGAAGTTTTCATCTGAAATGCTTGGTATATTTGGTAAGAATCATTAAAAACAAACAAAAACCCACAGTACATTTACAGCACCTAATGGGACTTTCATAAGCTTTATACTGAAAACACATTCACACAGCGCACTCCCTTATATAGAGCAACAATTTTCTGATAAACCCTTATTTCAAAAGGTTCTTGAGAACAATCAATGCAGAAAATTAAACACATCTTGCAACATTTTATGAAGTTCATGATATTTCTAAACTAAGCACTTATTTCCAGAGTGGCTTTTCCCAAAAATCATCACTTCTTATTTTTACTTTTTAATCACAAAAATGAATTAAATTCAGGATTGCTATGCAAACAACAGAGTGAGGCCAAACAGCTCATCACAAGGTTGCCTTTACAGAAGATTAATAGGCATTCACATTCCGGTCAATGGTAAAGCTGCATTTACATTAACAAGGTATTTACAGGACTCTTTGTGTACTTGAAACTAACCAAAACTCTTACCTTTTCTTCTGAAGTATTTCCAGAAGTCTGCTCTATGTCTTTGATCTTCTCTACCCTTACAAATATTGACAGTTATTTTCTTCTTGTCCACTGAAGCATAACTTAAAACTATCCTCTTCCATAATATTTCTACACAGATGGTGCTACAGTGTCTCTGGGGACCAGCAACAAATTCTCACTACTCCCCGTGGCTGACCAAGGAAACTGGAAACTTTCCAGAGAGCATCCCACAATGTAAAATGAACACAGAGTAGACAAGTCAGAAATGCCCAAGATTGCAAAACAAAATTAAAAACCACATCTTTTAAAGGGTGGAAGATGTCAGGGAGTGGCACATTTTATGGGAATCACACCCAGAAGTCTTTAGAGCAATTGGTTTAAAGTGATTAGGAAAGCTAATGAAGTAGCATACGTATGGGGATTTCATTCTGCTTATCAGCAGAGACAGTATTGTTGCTTTGGGATTAAACCCTAGCAATGTGTAAATACACAGAGCACATTAACCAGGTATCTAATTATCACTAGCTAGAGAAAAGTGCCTTTTGTAGAGAGACAAACATTCAAAAGCTAAATAGAAGAGATACTAACTTAGTGATAGGAAAGAAAGTGAGCAAGTTTGAAAGGTACAGGCTGTAGCCATGTAGACACAGCATCTGTTTGACATAAGTAACACAACAGTAAAAGCATGTGGGACAAGGTGAGAAAAATCCAGACAGACCTGTTTGAGGAAGTTATTGGACAAGAATATGACTTTCACAGCTTTACATTTGTTTTCCTCATGGTATAAAAGCATGGTAAAATAATTCATAGGAGTTTTAAAGTAGCATGATTAGAAGGGAGAGAGAGAAGCCCGTGTTCGAGCTGATAGGTTTGACTACATGAACCAGCAAAAGGGCTGGCAAGAAGAGCTAGAGAGGATGAAAGCTATTTGCCCAAATTCAGGTAACAGACATCTAAGAAAGCATGAAAATTACACAAGAGTCTTCTATCACTTGTTTGAAGCCAAAGCTGGTAATATACCTTTCCCATCATTAGCATTCATATTTTTCTATAAGTCAAATTTCATAAGGAAAATTATCAGGCTGGTAGATTCACTGAACCAGCTCTGAAACCACTTATTGATCCCATGTTTTCAAGGGAAGTTCTGTCTGGCATATGACCAAATACAGAAATCCAGGCAAAAAATTACGGAGTCTGTTTACCTATCAGAAACTATCTAGGAAGAAAATCAAACATTAACAGAGATTAAAAAAAAATATATATATAAGAATACATTTGACCTAATTTTGTCCCTGTGTCAAGATCCCCACAAAGAACATTTTTCGAAGACATGACAAAGGATTTTTCAAATTTTTTTACCTCCCCTCCCTTTGCTTAGCAGAAATTCCTAATAAAAAGAAGTCACAAAACAGGTATTGGCTAACACTGGCCACCAGCTATTACTAGACAACGTGATTGTCTCTTCCCTCTTACAAAGGAAGCAAGTGTGTCCTGAGTGTGGAACCAAGCTTAGCACCGGTCAGAGAACTGTCCATTCCACCAAGGAAGCAGCTCGTTCCAGCACCAGTCACTTATCTCGCTGGTCAGAGGTAAGGCAGACTTCAGAAGGCCCCCCAACCCCTATAAATTACAATATGGGTGCATCTCTCTCCAAGAGAGAGAAAGAGCATTACAAAAACTTAAAGA
>JAWWEU010000081.1:94727431-94739148 GCA_035583155.1 Acropternis orthonyx | reverse complement strand
CCCCTGTTAAACCTTACCCCATTGGTCCTAACCTGGGTCCCCTTTCATAGTAAAATGACCCTCTCCCTTGAAAAGCTGGTAGCACCGGAAATAAAGTCTCTTTGCCTCCCTCTCTCCATGAGTTCTGTCCTGCTGTTCCCGGTCCCCTGGGAACCACGTGGATGGGGGAAGGGCGGAGAGCTTGCCCCCTGGTAAGGAACGCAGCAACCGTGCCAGGGGGAAACCCACCACAGGCTATAATATCCTTTGAGTGTATTATTTAAAATCTTTAATTCTTTCCCATCTTTATGGCCATGCAAAAGAGATAGCTAATTACATAATGACTCAGGAAAGAGAACACAAAGTAGGACACTATATTTTACTTTTTTTTTGTCTATTTGTCTTTTCTATATTCCTCTTTCATTATGCTGCAAAAAGAAGACACATGAGCTTGAATTTTGAGAAGAAATTTAATTTTTGAAAAGTAATTCCTGAAACCAAGAAAAGATTGAGATTATTTGGCAGCTTCTTGAAGAGGCAAAGAAAATTCTGAGACTGTTTTACAAAATGCACTAAGATCAAGCTGAATTAGAGATTCTAAACTCTTCCTTTTCTTCAATGTTTTTCTAATTAAGCTTCTTTGTGCTTGAAGCTAGGGCCATTCAGGATCTAACCAGTTCTTCTGCTGACAAGAATTTCATGTCACTGAGACTCTCTCTTTAAACCAACCTGTCAAAAAAAAACCCTACCAAAAACCAAAGAGATATTCTCAGTGAATGAATTCTCAGCAGACATGATTTAACTCATAATTGTAAATGGTGACATTAAAGGAAAAGATGCCAAAAACATGCAGCAGTACATTTAATGGAGTTTAGTAGCATTTCACAGAATCATAGAATTCCTTAGATTGGAATTGCCTTTCCAAAGGTGGGTAGACAATATATCATATTTCTCAATAAGGACGATTCTATTCAACCCTAAGTACACGCTGGGACAGCCTTAGGTACAATGTTGTTGCAGCCTTATCCAGAAGCTGAAAAGAAACATGTGATGTGAGCTCTAGCTCTGGGCTGCTACTCAGTATTCAGGGATGCTCACGTATTTCATGGGAGCAAAGGAAATATAAAACCACAAAAGTAACAGAACAAGAGAGAATACTTCAACTTGGATGGGTAAATTACTGCACATCCCGGATTTCAGCTGAGGCAGAACAAGGAAAGAAATGCAAAGGAGTAAGAGGAGTTTGCAGAGTCTAAGATAGCAAGAAGCCTATGGTGAAGACTGTTGCTATAGTTTTAAGGATCACAACTTGGATTTCATTCAGAGATCCCTTCTTAATTTGTATCCATTACAATTCTGTCATTTTAACTAGGCTTATTCCCAGATTAACACAGTACACAATAAACATCATAAAAATGTCAGTTCTTTACATTTTCACCTAGCATAAGTGCTCCTTGTTCCTTCCTCCTTACCAGGCACAGTAACAAAATCTGCAAATAAAGACAAAGGAATCAATTCAGGGAATGAAAATACAGACACTAAATATTTTTTTAAGGATAAATATTACTCTGAACATGTCAAATCATTTTTTTTCAGATGCTTAAGGTTAAAACTACAGTATAAGTAATATTGAATTGCATGTTAGAAAGACATGCCAATCTGCAAAAGAAAATTAAAAAATAAATCTAAAGCAATTTTAGAGGCTTTGGATTCTAAGATTAGAGGTAAGCCCTGATATATATGGAAGAAAAACAGACGGATTATTTCTCAATAAAAATCAATCCTTGAAAAAACCAAGAAACACTTATGGCCTTATTTCCTACATCTTCTTCTGAATATTAAACCTTTTCATATAAGAATAAGTCAGAAACACAAAGGAAACTTTTCAGGATTATTAAAACAAAACAAGGGGGAAAAAAAAGAAACAAACAAAGCATACAAGTGCTATTACATTAAGGCTGAAATCCTTACATTTACATTGAGAGATTAAAAAGAAAAGAAAAAAAAAGAGAGGGAGTTAGATAAAAGATTAAATAAGAGATTTAAATAGAAGGTAGGCTATGTACACAAATTATTACTTGTGAAATCCATTGTTATAGTCTTCTTAGGACCAAGGGCACATTAGTTCTTTGAAAAACCAACCAAACAGAAAACCTCTAGCAAATTGCAAGTAGAGGTAATAATGTTTCCTTGCTGGGCAAGTCTTCTCCCCCACTCTCTCCCCTTTTTCCCTAGGGATAAGACAATTTTCTCAATACAGATTTCATAGCACAGAAACACAAGTAAACTACTCAAGGCACCCTGTGCCCTGTGATTTACTACTGCACATTGCAATTGCCGGTCATACAAAACACCACAGGCTGTTCAGGGAAATTTAAGAATTCTGTGGGATAGTATGTGCTTCTTATCACATTTTACTGTTCTCACTATGAAACATAGTGAGATATCCTGATGTACCAACTTCTCAATTTTTTTTTTTTTTTTAATGCCAAAAAAAGCAGATAGCAGCCACCAAAAGCGGAAGAGGAACAGTTTGGAGAAGCATCATACACAGCAGGATCTTCACCATCCAATGTTCCTTCAGCTCAGTCACTGTGATTCCAGATGGCCTGACAAACACCAGCAACACTGGGCTATCAGACAAAAAGGCACTCTTCTTAAACAAGAATAATCAAGACTAATAAATCTATTAATTTTTATGAAAACAGTTTTCTTTTACCTATATATTCATCCAATAAATACCTTGTACTATTGTGTATAGTCATTTAGTCCATAATCAGCTGGGTATTTTTCTGTATGTCAGGGAAATTATTCAAAGATTAAACTTGAAAAACCTTGATTTGGTACATTGATGCACTCTTTACCCAGATTCTGTTCATTAACGTCCCTCTCTCTTTGTACAGCTCCCCTTTCTTTTGCCAAACACATAACAGCACTCACAACAGATGCTCTTCAACTAATTATTGACAGAAATTCAATGATCATAAAAATGTTTCTTAAAACTAGTAATAACTGAAGATTTGTGCATTTGTGTGTTGTACTGGAAGGAGCTAATTAATGTCAGATAAAGTACATTAATTAAGGTTCTCCACATGCTTAGATTGATCTTTTTGACCAACAATGGATGCATAGGAAGCCAGGTCAGTGGTTAGATGCATAGCAGTTGTTAAAAGAGCAGCTGTCGAGATCCACAGATCATGCCATTTTGGGAAAGTTACAAAATCTCTCCCAAAAGAATTAAGTATTGAAAAGGGGACTGCAAGTAGGAACACAGTGCAGCAGATGACTTAATTTTGAAAGTTAGAACTGTAACTCACCAGTTGGCACACCAGCCTGTACACCATGCCTGCCTGTGCATATAGCTCCTCTATACTGTCTTGACCTTACAACATGTCAGGAGTATGGTTCTGCTTCAAGAGGGATGGAAAGTTTCTCCAGAGGCTTTCTGAGCATTTATTAAAGGGGAGATTTTAATATAAATTACAACCAATAGGGAAAAAAAAATAAAAAAAGACAATCTGAGTTGATTGTGGAGTGGGAGAATGAAAGGTAATCAAATATGCTAGGCAGTCATATCAACAGATTTCCACTCATTGCTTTCAGATATTGACAGCATTTCTGGTGGTGATGGACTGTTGAGACTGCATGAATTCCTGGCTGCTTTTCAGCAAATGGCAAGACACCTCAGGAAACAATTTCCTTTAAAAACAATAAGAAAGACCTGCAGTCATTTACCGTGGAAAGTTATACCACCATTACCCTAAATCAGTCTCTAATAATCTCTCTCTTGTTACTATCAAAATATAGTTATATTTTTAAAGAAACATACATATGGAAAGAGAAATGAAGGTAAATTCCCTATTGCATCATCATTCCAGCTTAAGTAATCAAATGAAAAGGCAACTCTAGTATATGGACATGTGTTGTTGTGCTGGTTTTGGCTGGAGTAGAGTTAATTTTCTTCACAATGGCTGGTGTGGGGCTGTGTTCTGGATTTGTGCTGAACACAGTTGTGATAATACAGAATGTTTCTGTTATTGCTGAGCAGTGCTTACACAGAGCCAAGGCCTTTTTGGCTCTTCATGCTGCCATACTGGCAAAGGATGTTGGGGGTGCATGGGAGGTTGGGAGGGGACACAGTTGGGACAGGTGACCCAAACTGACCAAAGGGATATTCCATACCATAAAACATCATGCTCAGTATATAAAGTGAAGGGAAGACAGAGGGAGTGGGGACATTTGGAGTGATGGTATTTGCCTTCCCAAGCAACTATTATGTGTGACGGGGTCCTGCTTTTGTGGCAATGGCTGAACACCTGCCTGCCCATGGGAAGCTGTGAATTAATCCCTTGTTTTGCTTTGCTTGTTTACACTGCTTTTGCTTTCCCTACTAAACTGTCTTTATTTCAGCCCACAATTTTTCTACCTTTTACCCTTTCAATTCTCTCCCCAGTCCTGCTGGTGGGGGGAGTGAGTGATGGCTGTGTGGGGATTGGTGTAAAATGCATTCAAGGACAAGGCTGTAGTTTCAGCATCATTTTAACCCTACCTGAGTGCTAGTAAATAGAAAAGTCACACTGACCCACCTATGCTTTTCTGCAGCTTTCTTCTCTCTGTGCCTTATATAGGATAAAGGTCAAGAAACATAACATATTTAGTTGACAAAAATCCAACATCTTTTTCTATTCTGGTATTGTATTCTGATTATTGTATTCCTTGATCTAATTCTATGCAACCTTACTTGACCAAACTCAGATCTACTTTAAGCAATCAGAAGACTTCAGCTTTACAATATAAATCTTAGAAATGTTGATGGGTTTTTCACACCTGAATTTATTTTATAATTTTTTGTGTAGGTGTACTGACACTAGGATAAAATATACATTGCATACATATTTCAAAAGATTTTGCAGGCTTCTACTTATTTACAAATCATCACATTTATGTTAGTTCAAGTAAATAAAATGTAATTTGGCCCGTGATGGGTCTAATTGACATTCTTCATAATTATATGTGAAACTACAGCTCAAAACAGCAGAAAGGATTACAGAGAAATATGAGGTGAAAGACTAGGCAGTGAGATATCCATCTGCAAAAATGTTTCTGGAAAGAATCTACAGTAGCACTTGCTCTCTGAGCATTTAAGAGCAAGCAGAAAAAATGGCAGACACACCACAGATCTTAATCTTTCAATACATTTATGAACTGAATTTGGAAGAGCTAAGAAGTCTTTTTTTTCCTTCAGTCTTAGATTCCAGAAGAAGAGTTAAAAGGGAATTATTCTCATTAAAGCAAATTAATCAAACTTTCACATGAAAATGAGCATTTAGTTACTTTTTCCTGCTTGTGAAAAATTCCCTAGGAAAGAAGTGGGGAAAAAAATGTTTAAAAAAAATTAGAACTCACATAGGGAAACATGTTCTTAAATATAACAGAAAACTTCACTTCTCTCTGAAAGTGCAAGTTAATACAAAGCTTTTAATACCAGTCTAGCCTTGCCAGCAGTCAAATACTTTTCAAAAATCGACACATTTATGTCAAAAGAAAGTAAATTAGTTTTGCTATTGGTTGGCCCATTCTTGTCAAAATCCAAGTAGCTTTCTTTTTTCCTTCATTCTTGGAACATCATTCCTTCAGTTGTCAAAGGTAGGGATAGATGGAAAGAATGAGGTTACTAGAGTACAAAGCTCTCCTTTAAAAAAACAAACAACCTCCTCTCCCGCCCACCCCCCCCCAAAAAAAAAAAAAAACAAAACACACCCCCCCCCCCCCCCCCCCCCCCCCAAAAAAAAAAATCCCTACACGGTCACAGAAATTTAAACTTTTAGATGTTCACAAAAACATTATGTAACATTGTAAAAAGTAATCGACTTCTAGAAAAAAAAAAGTTAGGAGTTTTGACTGAAATCTCTACTATAAAGAAAAAGCAATGATTAAAAGAATAACAAATTAAGGATGAATCAAAACCAATGGGAATTTTCTTTACTTTCCAGAACTGAATTTTGCATTGCCTAATAAATCTTCATGTCTCTTGGGTTGGCCAAGACAATTGTTAGGAAAAAAATGGGCCCATCTGTTCTTTCCTTTACTCACTTCAGAGCTAACAGTGCCTCCATTAAAAAGTTGCTATAATACTCTATTGGCACATCTATAGCCAGTTCTGTGGATGGAGAGAGTAAGATTCAATCCTAATAACTGACATGTAACTGGAGTCTCCTGCAGGCACAGTATTAATAAAAACATCCACTAAATGTATTACTGAATGTTTACTACTACTACTAAAAATAGCTAAAACCTTGCTACTCACAAAGGAGTTTCTTCATAGCACAAAAGACACAAGATAATGGAAACAACTTTCAGCTCATACAAGAAGCCCCTTTAGCAGCTCCCACAAGCACTCATTCAGAACATATTAACCACTGTAAATACATACAGAAAAGAAAAATTCATTACTATTAGCTAGATTGTTTCCAGGATCAGTTAAAAATAATCAGATACAGCTTTCATTGAAAATATACTCATTCCACAAATTAGCCTTGTGCTTCTGAATGATGTAAACCGACAAAGCACTTTGGACTTTAAAATTCCCCTCCTCGTTGACAGTGTAGCTTCAAAAACATACACAAGATATGGGGTTTATTCTCTTGTACGACTTAGAGATCATTAAATCATCCAAAATTTTATTATATTAAAACAGGGATAAGAATACGAAGATAATCTGCAGAGGGCAATCATCAAAAATAATGTTGGTAAATGCCCAAAAAATTCAAAATAATTTGCATGACTCATGTTCATTGCAAATATTTCTTTTAATTTTCATACCCTTTGGTCACAGCATTATTATCTGATATAAACCATCATGGAACAGTAAGCTTTCTCTGAAAATGCAATACTAAAAGAAAAGCAAGGAATTATTCCATTTTTTAAGATTATTCCATACCAAGAGACTTTTCTTGGTTTTTTGAAGAAAATAACAGAGGTGGAATTCTATGTTATAGACACATAACAATATTTATTTATAACACAACAATTATTATTTATAACAAAGTAAGAAGAAAAAGAAAACTTCAAAAGAAGTAACTGAATGTTTGGAATAACGTAAGCTGGTCAGCAGCAGGCTCAGTGTGAGTCAGCAGGGTGCCCTGGCAGCCAAGGGTGCAAACTACATCCTGGGGTGCATCAAACACAGCATCACCTGCCACTCAACAGAGGTTGTCCTGCTCATTCAGTGTTGGTCCAGCATCACCTAGAGCACTGTGTGCAGGTCTGGGCCCCACCAGTTAAGGAGGTTGTAAAGGTAGTTGAATCCACGCAGAGAATTGCAACAAAGCTGGTGAAAGGAACCTACTATGATCTTCTGGTCCAACTGCCTGACCACTTCAGGAATGAGCAAAACTTAAAGCATGGTATTAGGTCATGTTCACAGTGTGTAGTTAAGTAATAGAATACCTTCCCTGAAAGGTTATGGAAATGTCATCCTTGGAGATTTTCTGAAGAGGTTGGGGGAGAAGTCATCTATTTTTAATAGGATTTATCAATACTGAAGTTGCCCAGATTTAAATGGAAGCTGAACTAGGCTTTCAGAGACCCCTTCCAATCTAAGTTGTTCTATGACACTGTAAAACACAAGACATGCACTTCCTAAGTCTTCAAATAAAAGATGGAATCACATTTTCCCCAGTTTTGTCCAGGCTACCATCAGATTGCTTTTAAATAACTGACTTGCTTCGGCAGATCATTCCACATACTAATAAAGCCTAAAGTTAGAAACATCTTCATAAGGGTCAGCCTAAACACTACTTTAAAATTATCTACAGAATCAAGGTAAAAGATGCCAATATATCAGTATTTTTTTTTAAATGTAGTGATCCCTGAACTATCATTTAACAAATCTAATGTCTTTAGTACTTTTTTCCAGCAAGAAAACCTTTGTTATCTAAAGACATATTTATTTTCTGCCACAATGTGCTAGAATCAATGAAAATTCTGTTTTCTCATGACAAGAAAGAAATCATTAGAATCATTTCTTACTAATGCTATTTGCCTTTCTGATTCATTACTTTAATAGTTCAGCTAAAATTATTGGGACTACTATTGTCCAGTAAAAGGTTTGAGGTTTTTTCCATCCTCTTTTTTCTTTTTTTTCTTTTTTTTTTTTTTTTGGGGGGGGGAGGGGGGAGAGGGGGATTTTGGTTTTTTGGGGTTTTTTTTTGTTTGGGTTGGGTTGGGTTTTTTAATGTCTGTGTTGAACTATGAATTATTAAGAAACTGGAGCAATAGGCTATATTTTTCCAGAGTGAATCTCATTGGTTTTCTACCTATGCTTCAGATCTCTGTAGACTGCCACTGATGTTCCCATCATTGTTTATCTCAGCAGTTTTTCTTTAATATAGATGTCAAGCTTATTACTTATTTTATGCTATCTTCTACACCATTAGCAAGGATTTTTTAATTATTATTATTTTATTTTATTTAGAAACAATCCCTCCTGTGAAATAAACTACTTTGCATTTAAACATATTGGCAAAATTATTGAAAGTGACCTTGTAGTACACGGCTTTTTTAGAAGCCCTGAATTATGTGGCATCATACACAAAGCTGGATTTGAGCCCTTTCTCCAGAACTTTGCACTGAATTCTATCATCCTAGACTGAACTAGTGCATGCCTAGCCTGGGATTGTCTTCGAGAGCCCATATATCCCCACAGCAGCTTTTCCTCTAAAGACCTTTGCCTGAAAGACATGCCTTATTTCAGAGTTTCTTCACAGGTGTTTAAAATCAAGATCTTTCACTTTGAATCAGAATAGCATCCAGTAGCTTCCTCATTCCCAACTGACCAGAAGCCATCATCCTGCCCCCCATTCACACTCCATATAGCTCGTCTATTTTGAAGTCTAAAAAAAAAAAAAAAAATCCCTGAATCCCCAATAAGGGTAGATTTCCTATCCCTAAAAGGGCTGGCAATTTCATAACAAGAATGAAATCAACTTAAACATTCTAAAGGAAGGAGAAACTTGGGAGTTCAGGCATATAATTTGACATATCAAATTAATATACGTTATCCTTAGATAAAATGCAACAAGATAAAAAAATCACTGCAGCACTCCACATTAAACCACAACACAACATGACACAATGGTGAGAATCATTTCTTCACAAGAATAATATTTGAAGAGATATAAACAGTCTCTTAGCTGCAAAGGTTTCAAGTTTGTTACCTACTGTTGTTTTCTGAGCATGATAAATAGCTTATTGTGCACAGGATTGAGATACAATTCCACTTTCCATGGTAAAATGCAGGCATCCTTATCCTTCTAGCATATATCTGGCCTCCACACGTTTCTGTTTTCAATATTCTCGAAATCCTAAGAGGTCTGAGCTAAGAGCATGCTAGGTAAACAAACAGATACAATTCTTTCCCAAAGGGACAATCAAGGAAATGATTGCAAAGTATCTTCAGTTCCAGTGACTTGCTGTGTGCTAACAACCCTTTAATTCCCTCTCACACCTACCTCCTTGCTTTCAAAACCGCATTAAGATCTTCATTTGGATCACTTGAAGAAATTCAGCAGATGTGATCTATTAAAGTGGAAGAGAGAAGGACATCAAGTTAAACGAAAATCAAGAATTTGCTTTGGGTTTTCTTAATTAAACATAAAGAATGAGTCTCAAAAAAAAAGGAATATAATTTTAAAAGTGGCATAGAATAGTATAATTATTCATTAAGATCTTCACCACACCTTAGCTAAATATTAAGTTCTATAACTGAAACCAATGCAAGAAGTAGTCAGTGGTGACAATAAAACTTCAAAACAAATAGGAGAGAAGAAAATCAAATCCTGCTAAACATTATCAGGAGCTTCAAGGCAGAATTGATTTAGTCTGGTTGAGTATCAGAAGCAGAAGAAAGTGTTAGATTCTTTTAACAACACCAGAAAAAACTTCCTTCTGCATTTTCTCTTTTCTAATCAGGAACTGATTTCTAGCTACAAATCACAGACTATGATATCAGGGCTTAAGAAGACCATACAAAGTACCTAAAATGAAATCTAATCAGTTTGCCTATATAAATTTGAGAAAATTATTCTTACTCTTATCCCATGTGTCTAAGACATCCTCAGAAGCTGCTTCCTTTCCTGATACAGCCTCACTCAAAGAACCACTCTTAACTCTTCCTGGAAGTGCTGCCACCTTGACAGAGGGATACACATCCCTGTGTTTGCTCTCCAGCCACTGCCGTGATTCATGAACTGTGTGACAATACTGCAAAACTCCCTATCTGCACACAGGCTTTGAAAAAGTCCCTTCCAACTAAAGGTGTTCTGTGATTCTAACAGGGCGCAACAGTGTGGTAAAAGTGGCAGCATCGACCACTTTGCTCCAAAAGACCAAAGCTGTTGCTCAGAGTGCAGCTTCTGTGCCAGCACTGAAAGAAGAGTCTAAGTCACATCTTTCATTTACAAGATGAAGCCATAAAAATCAGGCTTTATTCCAAAGCATTTGCTTTCTCACAGATTTATTTGCATCTATAATGAAAATCCAGGACTGTTTTTTTTCATAGTCAAATGAATTGAAAAGATAATTAATTGAGATAAAAACTATCCAAATTATTGTTCTTTAAAAAAACAAAACAAAACCACACATACACCAGAAAACCAATAACTAGGCATGTCAAAGTAAAGCAAGAAAAATTACAACTAAAAGGACCTGTTTACTGAAATAATTTCTTTTTAGTCCACTAAGTCTCAACCACATACATAATAAAAACCAGCTTGCTGTCACAAGTACGACATAAATGACAGCACTGCTAGCTGCAAAGGCCAGTGTGGACTATGCTTAAGCTCTTTTTGGTGTATCATTACACTGCACCTTATAAATACACTGGGGGTTTTTTATGAACCAGTTAGCCTTACAGCATTACTGCAAACATATTAAATCATGGAAGCAAAAACTGGTGGTATAAAAGAATACTACTGATCTGAGGCTTCAGCTTGTTTTTCTTCATCTTTTGAGAGTCCACTCGCAGTACACACATAAGAGACCAGAGAGAGAAGGCATATACAGTGGCTACTGTAAACTGGCATTTTCCTTTGACCCACTTGCAAGGTTGGCCTTGCTGAGTGCAAGTAATTGAAGGCTGAACATTTCATCAAATCACAAAAATATCCAATATGTGAAGTTAAATCCTGGAAGTTTATAAATAAATATCTCATGGACATGTATAAAATGGATTTTTAACCAATGAGGTTAATTATTACTGCACTAAGCACTAGAGAAAAAGAAATTATACCCATTGAAAATCATTCACACCTCTCCACAGGTCAAAGCAATTTTAAATATTAATCTTTTTTTAAAGTTAATCCTGTTATCAAGTAACATCTTATGGTTGGTTAGTTTATTATTGTAAAATATTGCAACAAAACTCAGGGGATCATTTTTAAGGTAAGCTCAAATTAAAACAAAACTGGGGAAAGGGAGAGGATGGAGTCTATTAAACTGTGACAGCGAGTAGGGATAAAGGACTTTATCTTTGTCCAAAAAAAAATTCCGTGGATCCTCTCAGCGTGTATAGTGTTAACTGTGCTCAGACAAAACTATTTCTGATAATTTTTAAAAAGTAGTTTGCTATACTGCAGTTTGAACTTACCTGGTGTTACAGTATACAACAAGGATCCTTCCCTCTAGCACTCATCGTATTATTAGAGTATTACTAAATTTTGTTTCTGCATGATACACAC
>JAWWEU010000081.1:94699493-94727382 GCA_035583155.1 Acropternis orthonyx | reverse complement strand
GTTAACTGTGCTCAGACAAAACTATTTCTGATAATTTTTAAAAAGTAGTTTGCTATACTGCAGTTTGAACTTACCTGTACAACAAGGATCCTTCCCTCTAGCACTCATCGTATTATTAGAGTATTACTAAATTTTGTTTCTGCATGATACACACATCTTAATAGGGTCCCCTAAGGAATTAGACAGATAATAGAAGGGAGCAGACGGCTCCTAATAAGAACACACAAGGCAGTGTGGGAGTGGGAACCCTGAGAAAATGGTTGTGTAGGAAGCCTACCATTTTTCCACAGTCTCTTCTTTTGCAGAAACCCACCTTTGACAGACTATCTTCTCCTCCTCCTCTTCCGCACTTGGCAGAAGGGAAGGATGCAAAGAACACAATGCTGCTCCTATTATCATTAATGCCACTGCTTCATCAGATGCAGACACGTGTTCACATTACTCAGGTTACCTACTGCAACACAGCATCAGGAAGACCCAGTAGCTCTGAATCCTTACAAACCATTTCTAGACAGTGAACTGAGAAGACTAAATTAAGGCAGCTCAAAGGAAAGAGTGCCTTAAAAAAGTTTGTTGCAAAAATGTCCTCTAAAGATTTTACATCCCCTACTATGCTCTCAATAGCAAATTTCCTGACCCTCATTTTCACTCTAGGTTATTTAAAAAGATATCCTAACATAGGTTTCACTTCGAAAAGCAAGAACACACACACAGACAAATAAAAAACTGTCAGATTTTCTTGTCTATAAAACATGGCACAGTACTCAATATCTTCTTAGCACTTTTATTATTATTATTATTATTATTGGTGTTTTTATTTTCCTTCACAGATCTTGCCACAAGATGAATGTAGAAATGAAGCTCACTGCTTTTCTCTGCATTTTTTTTTTCTTGGCAGGATACAGTTTGTAACAGATTCCAAGCATGAGCCAATTTCAGAAGACAAATCAGGACAAAACACAACTGTGCAAGAAAATTTGAAGTTTTATGCTGACATAACTTCCTGAACTCATTTCTTATGGGATCAGACAAGAATCTGTATTTGTAAAATGACTGTAGTAGGAGGACATTAAGGTAAGACCACCACCCTCAGAAGTCACAAGGAATCTCATTGGCTTGGCCTTGTTAAAAACCCACATCTACTCTAAGTAAGTGTGGAAGCTGGGAAGGAAGACATGAGCCATTTCCCCACCAAAACACAAGTGCAGAGAAGATGGGTTCTGCTGTCCAGTAAAATTTGCCCTGACCAAGCTGAAATCTTAAAAGCATTTCTACGTTCACCAGCCTAGAATTAATAATACCAAAAGTATTGCTTTATCTACTTTTTTTGTCTCATAAAAATATCCCAGCTTTTTAGCAGGAACATAACTAGCCTGTGGAATTTGCAATACTTTTCTTTTAAAGGACTTTTTAAAATGTAATAACTTGTGGAAATAGCAATACCTACGTGCTAATATAGACTTTTCATCTGCAAATACTGACATCTTTAGAAGGTAATTCACACATCAATACATAATGCCTTTATAACTTAAAAAAAAAATATGGCATAGACTGGACAAGTGACTTTCAGCAAATCTCTCAGTGGCTTAGATAAGCTTCAGGTGCACTGTTACTAATCCCAGTTCAGAGTTTTATCAAGAAAGCACACTTGCTCATGAGACTTCGAAAATTAAGACTGACATGAAACATACTCCTTGGGCCTAAATCGCAGCAGTATTGATGAAGGTTGATGGATTTCATGATTTCCAGCTTCTTCTCTGGCGTAATTTATTCTCTTGACATTTGAATTCTCTTGTCCAAATAATCAGCACACCTTCTACACTAAACCCTCACAATAAGAAGCTTTCTTACTGCTCCTGTGGCTTTATTACTGTGATCATCTGTAAAAGAATTACTTTCCTCTGATGACACAGGTTGCTAA
This sequence comes from Acropternis orthonyx, assembly GCA_035583155.1. NCBI lineage: Eukaryota > Metazoa > Chordata > Aves > Passeriformes > Rhinocryptidae > Acropternis > Acropternis orthonyx. The sequence goes on along the minus strand of JAWWEU010000081.1, from coordinate 94,725,461 downwards.
CACAAGGCAAAAGTATATGACTGTCATTTCAACAAGCATGCTGTCTATTTACATACAGAGAGAGGGGAGAAGGGAGAGGGGGACATAGGTCTTCAGGAGTTTATTGACTTGGTCTCATGAACACTGGTAGTTACAACTACTGAAATTCTCCAAGGAACGGAACAGACCTTGTACATTACGTTTCTTCTTATAAAGCAGTGCTTTTTGTGCCCCATCCCCTTAATGCATTCATTCAATTGCACCTACTTGATGAAATGGAATTATCCTCTTCCTTTGCCTTCAGTGAAAGAAAAGAGAAAATTAGCAGCACTTGTCCCCATTACAGTAAGCACACAGGCATTACTTAACTGCTGTTAGTAGAACTGTACTATATTCTGTCTTTTCATTTCTACAGTAAAAGCTAACAAAAAGGTTTATCTAGCTTTTATGGGGTAATTTTATTTCAAAAACTGAAGGAATGACTACCTCATATATAATTTTTCTTTAGTTACCTTCAATGTATCAACTGGCATCCCCCAGCAATGACAAAAACACTTATGGAAGCATTGAAAAATTTCTTTCTCACTCTCAGAGAAGTAAAGGAAAAACAAAATATACATTTAAGAAATATTTCTTAACATTAAATAGCATTTAGGATCCTCAGCTCTTCCATTTTTCTTTACTGCAAAAACATTTACTACACAAAAGTTTAACCTGACTAAAATTTACTTTCTCTGCTTCTGCAATGAAAATCCACTACATAGAAACAAAAGCCTATTTACTGCAGAAAAAACATATTTTTGTCAATTTCTATAAACTCAAAGTTTTAATCATATCATCTATTAGAGTTCTCCCTGAAGCGTCACTCAACAGTGACCACTATGCTCTCTGAACTTTGAATTAATATCTGTATTGAAAATAGCTTTCTTGCTTGACAAGGCCGTGCTTCTCACTTGTCATTCAAAGAAATGCACTGTAAAGTGACTTTCAAGTTTAATGGGATTTTCCTGCAAAAATATCACTCAATACATCCTTTTTAGACTTCCTGTCTCACCAGCAAATTCAAAACCAAGTAGATTCAATTTAAAGAGGAAACCTCTCACACAGATCTACAGCCTGAGAAAACAAGTAATTCAGCGGCCCAGTGTAAGCAATCAGTAACAATGCAGGCATTGCCACTGAGAGACTAGATTAACTTAATTATTTTCCCCTGTATTTACCAAATACAGAGACTGATATATCCCACAGCTGCATATGCCTAGGGAAAATGTGAAATGTCAAGGCTTTATCACTTCACCAGAGCAGATAATTAAGTAATTAGAACAATTAAACAGTGCACCAGTGACCCCCAGGTGAATTACAGTCCTGAATTACGAAAGCATGAGGAAGGGAAGACGGAAGACTTTGGCATATATGTAGGACAGACTAAATGCAGTTGTAGGATCAGTTTTACGATTTATGCACTTATCTGGGAAGATGTGCTCAGTGGTCCAAAACTTCTACTGTCAAACTGCTAATTTAGGTGCTAGGGAGAACTTATCTAGGTACATTTTTTCTCTGAAAAGCCAGTGACTTAGAAAGCAGGGAGTATATAGCCATCTATGCTCTCACCCTTTTACAACACATGAAAAGGCTGAAAGAGCATAAGAGTGCCTTAACAGATCTGTGTCCATCTGAGTAAAAGACATCCATCAGTCAAGGCACCTGGGAAAGCAAATGTTGAAGGCGCCCTTTGCAATAAATATACATAAGGTATCAATTGTAAGGCTTGTAACCTCTGTCACATCCTTTGCTGGGGACTGCCTGCACTTCACTAAGTGCTCTGACAGTGTTCATGCAGAAACAAACTATTTGCTAAATAAGGAATATGAGCAGCATAACCATCACAGCATGGAGTTCAGGATAAGTTTCCCCTCTTACTATTAAGGCAGGTTTGCTTTACTTCATTGTTTTGGAGTAGGGAATTTGGTTTACAATACATTGGACTACCTGCTGTGATGAGCCAACTCCAGGTAGAATAAGCTGGCTCTGGGGGCTGGATGCAGCACGGGGATGGACAGCAGGGACGGCAGCACAGGCACAGCCAGAGTACAGCGGACATGGGGAACACATGTAATTCCCAGCAACTGGCAGCTGTGAAGACGTCAACTACAAGACTTGTTGCAAGACAGTGTGAATATGTTATATGCTGCAAACCTTTCTAAGTGGAAAGTTGTTTCATAAACGAAGAGAGAGAAGGGAAAATTTTTTGAGAAGAGATCTATGGATGCTCACCAAAAAGACAATACAAAAAGGTCAAATATGGGAGATTTCACTCTTGTTTCTCAATCTCATATTATTCTGCTCTGAAATTGTTAACAATACTTCATTTCATTGTCTTTACAAAATAGGGAGAAAGATCCCAGAGAAAAGAAGATTAAAGACTATTAACTATTTGTTTCTAGAATGAATTAAACTATTTTTATAATAAAAATATAGTAAGAAAGCAATTTGTCAAAAAATTGAAATATGAAATAAGCTATTTAAAACTTCATTATAATTTTTCACAGCAAATTATACACAATCCATATTTTAAAGTGGGGATTTACTTAAATATGAATTTTTAGAATTTTACAGCTCCAAGTCAAATTCTATATTGATATAACATAAATTACTTAATTTAAAAAAAACCCTACATTAGCTGATGACAGAAAATGGGTAGAAAGTATAAAGGATTATAGGGTAACAAACCATTTTGGGAACAAACCTTTCAGAATGGTTTCTGTAGATTAACCATGTGGGTGGATAAGTACCTCTCAGAGTACAGAGCTGAGAATGGAGTAGCATCGATGTAATGTGCAGAAGTAGGTGGATTGTTCCAGTTCGAATCAGAACATCTCCCACTTCATCAGGGCTGCTGAAAATGATTCATTCTATGCTACATCATTTTACATGCCACAGCCATTCAGTAGATTTTCCTTTCTACTCGTCAAAGCCATGCACATAGCAGAGGAGGTGGCAAAGAAAATGCTCTTTTGATTGTGTTGCTTTCAGTAAAAAAAAAAAGAAAAAAACACAAAAAAAGCCCCAAAAAACCCCAAAATAAACATAAATTTGGAAACTAAGAAGAATGAGGAAACTTAAGCCTAAATTGAAGTCAGGCAAATAGAGAGGAAAAGACAAATCTAAAATATGGAATGTACAATCGGGAAAAACAGATTTGGAGGGAATGTGGGGAAACAAAAAATCAAAGAAGGTAATTCCAAAAAGTAGTACTGAGAACACTTACCTTGCGTTTAATCAGTCCTTAAGTAATATCTAGGTTATACAGCTGCATTATACCCTAGTGAAAATTCCTCCAGCAGTTTCCATGGGAGAACAGACCACCATGCAATTCCTCAGGAATAGCTAGAAGAAATAAAAAACCAGCAACCCTCCACTATTACCCACCAGAATCTTTGTAGCTCCTGAAAAGACAAGTTTTCTCACTGTACAACAGCACTAAACCAATGGCATTGTTTTGTAAGTAAAAAGCCTAGAAACAGGAGTTTTCAAATAGTCATACTATTACTTTACTAACAATAGCATTAATGTTCCAGAACAGATCATTAATCTAAAAGGAAGTAGAAAATAGATGGGAAGCACAAGCTGGTAATTCATAGCTCTGTGAAAGAGACTTTCTGAATTTACAATGACCACTGACAGTACTGAACTGACCATACTTTGCCTCTCATTAAACCTCCCATTATACTTAAATCTACTGAAATCTACTGAAATCGATCTTCACTGAATGGAACTAAACATATGTTTAATTCTGAGCACGTGCTTTGATAAATGCAGCGGAACAAAAGCCCATATCTTATGTAGTAAAGGAGGTTAAGTAGAGTTAAGAGCTTCTTTGGACCATTATCTTCCACCATGCATATCTGTTGAATGACTTGTGAATATAAGAGTTTGATTACTACTTTTCAGGTCCACTCTGTACTGCTAACAAAGTTATCTTAAGTTTGATGCAGAAAGTGTTGTTCTTTTGGAATAACTGCAAAATATAATTTTCAGGAAAAATTTCTTCTCCATTAATATTTTTTGGCTTACAAACTAAGCAGAAAAAAACAGAAGACATGTGCTTTTTAATTGGAACAAAGAACCAAAAAGGTGTTTAGTGGCTATAGAGAATGCCCAGTGATATTGGAAAATCAAAGGGAATCCTAGGGCCTTAATTTAGTCCATTTGGCAGATTTTCCATTGTGTATGGGGATTAGGTGAATGAACAGGAGCACTCTGAACTCTGACTCTTAATTCATAAATAAGTCTTTACACGCTACAACAATCAAAGAATTGGTGCCAAGAATTGGCACTTGAATCTGAGGGAGGAGGGTGTCAGGGAGGAGACTCAGAAAGAGAAAGACATTGGAAGAGAGACACAGAGAAGAAATTCAGATGGTAAATAGAATAATACAGTTCAATTACAAATATTGTTGCCAACATTGAAAGTTAAGAAGAAGAGATTAATTTACCAATTCAAGACTTCAGAAGATACCATTCCTTGTACTAAAACCTCTGAGAAAACTGGAGTGGCTAAACATTAGCAGCAAACACTGCAGTCTTCTAACATAGAACAAGTCTTCTATTCCTCTAAGCAAGAAAGTCATGTCGTTGCTTATGAAAATAAAACATAGTGGTAGTAAATCGAATCCTTATCAATAAAAAAACCCCCACAGTAGCAATGCAATAAATATGCAGAAAAATAACAGATGCACCATTTAAATGGCCAGATTGACCAAAAGATAAATTGCAGGTTTGCTTTCTTCCTCTTTACCCAATACTGTTAATGCATGTTAGATACTCCTTAGTGTTGTATAATTTAAAATGTAGCCTCTCTTTCTGTGCATGCATATAGCTTCAGTAGATGTCTAATTTTGTCTTTTGTGGACTCCTCACACCTACTCTAGCCAAAAAAATTCCAGTCAACATGCCAGTTTTATAGATGGGTCTAAATTTAGTTACAAGATAAAAGAATCCACATCCTTAATCTAAAACATACAGTTTCTATATCACTTCTCCATTTCTCCTTTTTTTCCCTCAACTCTGTCAGTATACAGGCCTCAAACTCCATAAATATTTTGCATAAATCAAATTAATTGATTTGAGCTTAGCCATTTACCTAACATGAATCTTCACAGAAATCTCTTTTAAGAACTGATCTGAGTGTACTCTGTAGGGTACTTAGTAACAAGTAGATAAAAATACAAAACTCCATCAATAGCCAGAAGAGAAAGCTGCTAATTTCAAATATTGTATTCTTTTTGTTGTTTAGGGTTTTGTTTTGTTTTGCTTGATTGTTTGTTTTTAATTTTACACTCTCTGGGTGAAAGGGCACTTTCTACCACAAAATAAATAACTTTTTTTGTGCTTTCACTAGGACAGATTCAAACCTCTGGCATTAAATATGAAAAGAACTAAGAACTTCTGCAAACTTCACTGTCTTTTAAATGCAAAATGTCTTCTTTGATGTATCCTCCCTGAAAGACACAGCAGGATATTTGTTTATTAAAAGACTTGTATCAAAATGAAACCTACTACAAATAAAACTCTCCTTCCATGAAGAAGATAAGAAAAGAGTAAACAACACATAAAAGATAGAAGTAGAAATAGTAATATACTAAGGGAAGGCTTTGGCATATTCCAGAGAAACATATTAGGATATATCTTGAGGAGGGAGAACAGGTAATAACCCAATGACTGGGGGTACATTTGGTGTATACAAATACACACAAAATAAATAAATAAACAAACCTAAATGTCCTTTCCAGTCAACATGTATCCTTTTAGTCAATGTTGGCTCTGGTGACTTTTAGCTGCTGATAATCTCAATAGAAAGTTTTACAACAGCCAATGCAGCTCAGTCTCTTACTGTAAAAACAGTGGCAGCTCTTCCCTTGGGAAGATCCATTGCCAGCAAAACTCAGTAAGCTTCAGTAAAATCTTTAAGACTTTTTTCCCCCCTCTCACATTAGGGAAGGATCCCAAATGTGCCAGCAAGCTGGGTAGTCCAAGATGCGAGTACAAGAAGCATACTATGCCTGCACAGTGGCCCTCAATAGGGAGCTCTCTGGCTGTCCACATGGTCACAAAGAGTAGCAAGTGACAACTCAGGATGAGCACAAGTAGGTGAGCTTAAGAGAAAATGAAAAGCTTACTCACAAGCTAATAGTCAATGCTTCTGTTTCCAATGTGTACCAAATAAGTATTTCCAGCTCATTCTTATCATTTTTACAATGAATAACCTATACTGTTCTTATCCTATACAATGCTGTCCCCTTAAAACTCTGTTGCACACAACTATACGAAATTTTTTGTTGAGATACCCACCAGCAAAAAAGCATTATGGACACCACTGGTTAAAAGGGTTCTTCACGATAGTGGAGAATGTAAGACTATAGGGACTTAACAAATATTTCTCCTTCGTTAGTTAGTCAAATTTCACTTAATAGAGGCAAGGTAATGACTTAGTCATGTCTGCTTGTGATGAGCTCAATAGAGACAACTTGGTATTCCCAAACACTGTGCTGGGAAGCTCAGACTAAAAAAAATGGATACAGCAGAAAATAAAAAAGGATTTGGGGGGAGCAGTTTACGCAATTTTTGTTCCATGGATTAAACAGATTTGCCTACTACATGCTCTGGAAATCTTGCTTCTTGTTCTTGAACACTAAAGAAACAGAAGCTGCCAAAAATTTTATTTAAATTTGCACAAAGCTAAAAACTTTCACTTTCCCACCTGACAGCAGCTATCACCAGCTTTTCTGAAGCAGTGCAAGCATTTTTATATAAGCTAGACCTTACAACCACTCAAAAATACAGATATTATCTAAACATTTTCACCTTCATTAAGTTTTATTCATGTAGGAAATAAATAACCCAACTTTCAGTGTATAGAAATCCATTGGGTTGTCCGAGATCTTTTATAAAGAGATTTTCTGGCTTGCTGGCAACTCCCTTAGAAACTGTACTTTTACACTGTATAAAATGAGATGCAATAAACCAAGCACTCAAGATAACATCTACCTACCTCAGCGGGACAGGGACAATAACAAATGCAGCCTTTGTTATGATTGCAGGCTATTTTTCTCTGAAGGGCCCTCTCTCACACAGAGTACACGATAAGTACAATGTAAGAACAAGTAAGGACCATGACAAAAACTGCCATCTTTTGAGCTCCTGTTCCTTTGTAAGAGTTAGTGTAAAAGTGAATACAGAGAAACTGGAAGAATTTACATACAGTTCCTGAAACTTTGCATCCTGTGGAAAAGTAGATCCCATCCTAGCATCTGTCAAAAAGATGCAGGGTGGTGCTAAGTAAATCACTTAGGCTGATTTCACCTTTTATTAATGGAAATTTCACCTTTCACTAGTGGTATTTAACAATGCACTCTTCACAGCTGACCTATGTCTAGAAATTCATCCATAGCTAGAGCATACTGTTGTTTGATTTTGTGAACTCACTGTGAAGAGTTCCTATGATTTGTAAGACAGATCAGACTATTCTATTTGGTGACTTTCAACAGCATAGCACGGCACCTTGGAGAGCTTTGGAAATGTCATTAGCCATGTCACTGTGCTCAGTCTCACACAAGAGACACCAAAACCAATTCTCCCACCTGTTGGGAACACAAATAAACTGGTCCTCAAAGCAATCTTGCTGTCACAGGAGACTCAGCTTCAACTCTTCATCATCAATATCAGCCAGATAAAAAAAGATATGATTGAATGTGGAGTCTAGAAACACTTGAAACTCTTCCATATTTGTCACAGGTGTTCATAGAATATTCTGAGTTGGAAGGAACCCACAATGATCATTACCTGTCCTGTGTTAAAAACTTCTGTTCTTAGAAATTTCCAATGAAGCAGCTGAAATCAGATCTCTTATCTAGTAGCTAGACACAATTCAAAATGCTGAAAACAAGTATTTCCTAACTATAATACATGTTCTGCTTGCTAATGAAGAGTCCCTATGTGCCTTAGTACAGGTAGTTCTCCGTGTTCATCTCATTACCCTCAGCTGCTGCTGAGGCCTACGAAGAAAAGCAAATTCAAGATCACCGTTCAAAAGTTTGAAATGTGGCAGTCCAAAAAACTAATTCAAAACACAATGCAGACAGATTCATAACAGCACACAGACTACATGAGGTTACAAAATGTACCAAGATGTTTAAGCAGCTCAGTAGGTTTGTATGCACTCTGAACTGTTGAAACACATAGCAACAGCTTATGGAAACAACTGGCCTTAAAGCTCAGTGATGGTTGTAAACAGCTCCTTCTATGCTGTATGTAAGTTTGTGATGAAATTAGAAGAGATGTAGGTAGACAAATCCAACTGCCCACCTTTCTTGACAGGTAGAGAACCCAAGCCACCATTGCTTCTCTTCTTGCAACAACTCCATAAGCCTGTACAACTCTCTAATATAGAAGTAAGTTTACTAAGGGAGAAAGAAACAGTTTTCTACATAAAAAACTAATTACTCATGAAAGGGACTAACAAGTTAAAAAAAAAAAAAAAAGGTAGAGCATCAGCTTAGCTTCTAATGAAACTGGAGTCTTAGCTTCCATGTGTCTCAGTTCCTTCTCAGTACAACAGGAATATTCATAACATTGTACCTCAGAGGAGTTTGCTGAAAATGTATTCAAATAAATGTCTCAGAAGCACTAAGAAAAGTATGATGCACTATACTGAGTACTGCAGTAAATCCATGCGGAAATTAATAATTCCAGCTTTACTGCATGTTCTTATAATTGAAATAAATAAAGGCCAAATACTGAATGAAGATGATAAAAGTGAAAAATTAAATAACTGGTCATGAATGGTGAACATCCTTCATCCTCTACGCTAAACAACTCACTGGTCATATAAAACTAACAAAAAAACAAAACTCAGATAAGATTGTTTAATTAAAACTTATATTAAAGCCCAATTGTACTCACTGTTTTTCTGAAGAAAACACAAAAACATCCCAACAAATAGATAAATTCTGCCAAAGCTCACTGTAAAACTAATAAAACTGAGAACACTGTAACTGGTGATACTCAAACTGGTCTGCCTGAATACTCTGTAAGACAGGCTCAGCTGAAAAACATGCACTTCAGAACTCCCAGAATACAAAGCCAGGCACAGTGAAATGAACAATAAGTTACAGGTGTGAGCACAGTTATAGAGATCTACAACACAGATGTAACACAATGGAGTGGTAGATAATAAGATCAGATTGAGATCAACACAAAACAAGTCCCCAGTAAAAGGCTGTAGCTAAGAGGCTAAACAGGAGACTTTGGTGTATAAACAAGGGGAATAGAGCAGGGAGATGACATTGCATAGGATGACATAGAGCAGGAGATGACATTGCATGAGATAAATGTTTTACTGACCTGTCTTTGAAATTCAGCAAGACAAATCAAGGATGATTTTCACTCCTGAGGGTTCTATGACAGATAAATTATTTATTGAATAAGAATAGAGAAAAAGTGGTTGAACCAATTACAAAATATTAACCTCTTGTCAAATGCTGATATTTTATTTTGCCCAGTAAAATAAATGTTGGCAAGATATAAAAACCTTACTGAGCTAAACAAGTTCCATTGGCAAAAAAAAAATTAAAAAAAGGAAAAAAAAGGAAAATAATATTAAATCTATTAAACCATATATCACTACTATGCTAGAAATCATTTTACAGGCAGGCAAGCAATTTTATTTTTTTTTTAACAGGAGACAAGCAGTCACCATGCAAGAACATTGATCTGGACTGAAATTCACACTCAGAAACACTGCAGCTGTGAAGAAATTATCTGTCAAAGAAATGAGAAAAAGACGTGCTTTGCCATGTAGCATCTGTGTGTTTCAGAAACAGAAGAGACATTCAAGCTGGACAATTTCAGTCTTTGAATCAGTCTGAGCCTGATTGAACCGACAAAATCTTATTTTGAGATGTGTGCTTGTTGGTTGTGTGTTGACCTACGTGTTATTTTTCACTATTTACAGTTCAGATGCTTTTATTTGAAGTGTTAAGCCTGGAGAACAGTTCTAATAATGACTGTATCAGCTTAAAACACCTTGCTCACTCCTAGTTTTATTCTTTCATGGCAAAAGCACAAATTTTAAACAATAAACAAAATTAACAGTTTATTGAACCCTTGAGGAGCTCCAGTCAGACTAGCAGGGGCATTGGTATTATTAATATGCAAGAAGACTAAGTAGAGACAGTTAATTCTAATATAGAGGTCAGGCTTAAAAATACTTAAGTCTCATCCTACCACTAAAAAGTCTTTAGAAGTTCTAGAGAAATCAGACTGAGATAAATGATGCAGACAGAGCTAGTGACTGGACAAATCAAAGTAAATAAAGACACTGTGTCTGACAGGGTGACAAGACACAAAAAAAAGTGTTGAACACAGAACATTATATAGCCCAGCAAGCCAGAAGTGTGTTTTCAAATATACACACCTGTGTCTTTCTGGAAACAGAGTGGGGAGAAGGAGACCAGCTCATCTGCATTTTCATGATCTGACATGGAAACTGCTGTCATCGCTGTATAACTGTGTGTGTTGAACATAATATATTAAAAGTACCTTTATATGAAACAAACAGTTGTCAATCAAAAAATAAATCACACATTGTACATTACAGGAACAGGACTCACTGAGACACTTTTGCCTCCAGGCAAGATCTATACTCAGGGCCTTTCAAAAGCCAATAAGTTAACTTGATGCAAATAGAATCTTACCCAAAATATCTTATTTGCAAAGAATGTAGGGAAAGTCTTGTTTCCCTGAGCAGCGAAGGACCTAGGAAGTAATGCTACTTTGCAGTTTTAAAGTTGTCTTTCAGCCAATACAGCTCTCTGCACCACCCACAACTGTTCCTTTCTGGCCTGCCACCTTGTGGGTGGAATTTCTGCTCAGACATCCACCAGCTCCTACAGCAGCTGAAACCCTGTCCATGAGATGTTTGGAGGGGCTGGCTCAGGAGCTGTGAGAGGTGTCTGACAGAGGGTAAGGGCAATGGTGGCCACAGGGACATGGCTAACAATGAGCCAGGCAGGGTGGGCTGTGATGAATGATCTGACATGTCCCTTACACAGGTCAGAAAAAAAGGCACTTCAGAAAATGCTTTGTTTGTATATTTATTTTAGATGCCTTGTAGATAATACCTTGGTCAGTTGAATACTTACACAGAATGGCAAAATTTGATTTCATGTCCTGCTCATCTTCCATTTCTTAGAAAAAAGGCACCAGCTCATCGGTTTAAGATGGGTAAATTCACTTTCTATTTTGAACTGTATCTGTCATTAAAAAAAAAAAAAAAGAAAAAAAGAGAGAGAGATTGAGGGATAACCCTAACAGAAGGAAAGTAGAATGAGTAAACCAAGTCCATGTTCTCATGGTTGCAACATCAACTAGGACACCAACAAAGAATGAGGAAACCCAGATTCTGGTTCATGCTTACAGAACAATCTCCATAAATGATTGTGAACTGTAGGAAGTGATTCCTTACCCTCACAAAGTAAAGGTACAAAGTGCTGGACTACACAGACTTCCCTACCCTCCTCCTTTCTGCACCTGTTTGCAGATCCTTAGATAAAACACATCACTTGGCAGAATGATTGTATTGCCTACCTCTCTTGATGGAAAGAAGGAAGATCTGCTCCGTTCTTTCAAAACTAATGCCAAAGTGTGTCTTGGGGTGGATTTTAGTCTCCGTACCTGGAAGCAGATACATTTTTGACATCTGGAGAGAAGCGAGATGTGATAAATACTCTTGTGCTTTGCATTTTCTCTGGCTTTTTGCCCAGCATTCAGGGTATTCAATTTGTTTTTCTCAGCCTTTCAAATACCACAGGGCTGTTTGTGAATTTGGGTTCACAGAATCACAGAATGGAAGGGACCACAGTGGCTCAAGCAGGGTCATCCTAGAGCACATGGCATGGGATTGCATCCAGACAGTTCTTGAATATCTCCAGTGAGGGAGAATCCACAAACTCTCTGGGCAATCTGTTCTAGTGCACAATCACCAACACAGTAAATAAAATCTTCCCCATGTTCAGGTGGAACTTCCCATGCTTCAGTTTCTGCCCTTTGCCTCTTGTCCTGTTTCTTGGTACCACTGAGAAGACTTGGCTCCATTCTCTTGACACCCTCCCTTCAGATACAGGGAATGGGGTTCCCTCTCAGTCCTCTCTTCACGGGGCTGAACAGACTCAGGTTCCTCACTTTAGATTTTGTCTTTCCCTTTGCCTTTCAGAAAACAAGGCCTTAAGTGTGGGCAATATCTAACACATTAGCATTTAAGGCCATTTTTTTAATTCCAGTTCCTAGCATAGTGAAGAGTAGTTCTGTAGTCTCCAAGTCTTTTATTCCTCATTTATTTTGTATTACCGTGAGCTTTAGTAAGATCTTAAGACTGTAGATGAAAGTCACTCACATTTTTCTGGCATAGTTCATTGGAGTACATTACCTCGTTCGCCATGCAAATGATTGAAAGGTTCAGCAGTAGTAAAATGAAAGTAAGAACTAATAGAACTGGACAACACATACACTGCAAATAGTATCCATAATAATTTCACATCTCTAGGAATTCTGATGCCTTTTTCTAGAAAACCAAGCTGAAGTGAATTTATTAAAATATCTGAATGCACTGTTCAGCATATATACAGCATTCACCATGCAGTATCTAGCTAAACAGCAAAAGAACTCTTATTTTCTTTAAGTCTCAGTTTGTAAACAGATGTTGCTACCTGACTAAATCTAGCTTTTCAAATATTATCAAATCTGTCCTGCCTGAGATATATTATCCTGCCAAAACAGTCTCCAGTATCAATAAATCAAGCTATAAACTCATCAGCAGGAAAATCAGACTGATGACTGCATAAGATAAGGCACTTGCCCTACATTCACTCTGCAAGAGAATATAGAACTAATGGTGGAAATCTACAGCATTCTCTGCTTGCAAAACAGCTGTTCATATACTTGTAAAGAATGTTTTCCATTTTCCCCTTTTTCCTTCTATTTTAGTTCTAATGTCTGCTTTGTAAGATAACAAGAGACATCAAGAAAATTGTGGGTTTATTTCCACTACAAACTACATAGATGGAAGTAATTAATCTAATTTAACTTAGTTTAGCATATAAATTGAGCTATTGCTTGTATAGTTCCTCATTAGATCTACGTCTGTATCCATTCTTTCCTTCATGTGAAATTAGCCAGACTTGCAACTACTAACAGGCCTCAAAGTGCCATCATAGTACCAGCAAAAGAAGCTTTGCCAGAATTGAGACACATGAACTCTGACTGTGAAAAAAACATAGATTCCAGTTTGTGGCACTACTGTTCCCTCCTTCTGTCAGAGGTAACATTCTCCTCCGATGTGCTAAGCAGCCCCCAGGATGTCTGTGAAGCTGAGCCAGTCCAGTTGCCTGCCTGCTGAGACACTCCTAGGGGCCTTCACATGCCAAGAGGGTGGTTATTTTCCAGCTGCATAAGAAAAGCAACCTGGCACAGCAAAGAGTTCTGATCCATTCTTACAATATTCCTTAAACTGCAGAGCCTAAACGTGATATTACTATTTTTTCAGATACAAACAACTCCTAAGTATATAAAAGAAAATTATATCAGTAGGGACAAATCACTTTCTTTTCCTGGAAAGGAATGGACATGGAATAAGAGAACACACTAGAAAAGAGAAAAGCATTAGTATTAATTTTGTTTAAAGGCAAACAAAACTCACTTGAACCTGGCTGACATATCAGCCTCAGAAAGGAACTGACAAACTGCAATCTATTTATATCAATTTATGAAATCAGAATCCAGTGGATTTCTTATTTCTAAGCACAGCTGAATTAACTATCTGACAGGTATGAAACTATGACCTTAATAGCATGCATTTAGTTGCTTCTAGATAGAACACTGATGTAAATATAAGAGAGAATAGAGATATTAACATGAAGGAAACTGCAAAAGAATGTCAGAAATTTACTGAGGAGATAGTCAAGTGAAATGTCACTGGGAAATGAAAGTTAATGCAAAATTATTTGTTCAGTGAAAGGAGAAGAAATGCTGGGGAGAAATAACATAGACAGTAATTTATACACATGTAGAACGTCACATAAGGAGAAAACCAAAGGAAGGAAATGTAAGTGCAGGCTGTTATTTAAGAGACATTATACATCAGAATCAAAGGGAAGAAGAGCATTTAAATCGCTGGCAATAAACACTGCCTAAGAAGATAAAAAAAATCAAGCCAGGTAAGAAAAGAGTAACACATCACTACTGATAAAAGTCTCCTGCTGTTAACCTGTTACTTTTCCTTCCTCTACCACCCAGAAGACATGCTGACACCCTGCTGAATCTGTGATTCACATTACTCCTTGAAACAAGGTTCTAGTCTATTTGCATAAAACTCCTGGTTACACACTCATCAGGAACAAGCCAGGGAGGCCCAGATTGGCCAGTTACTATCCCAGGAGTGAGAAAAGTCCTTATATATGCATTACCATGAATAATGTAAAGACTCTGCACTAGAGACAAATAAAAATAAGTAACAAAAAAGGTTCAAATCAACAGGGAACTTTAAGATAAGTGCTTGTTTTTAAGGTGTAATTGCAGCAGAGTAAGGCACAGACTCAAAAGTTGTGAAGCAGTGAAATCATTTATTGGCAATAAGCAAGCCCCTTTTATCCCCCCATGGTTTTACAATTTTCTTCATCAACGGTTCTGTCCAGCCTTGGCTTTGGAACATCTGACTCCTCTTGTTCTTTCCTGTTTCATTTTCTTACCCTTTGACATACTTGCAGTTATCTTGTGGTTCTGTGTGCTCAAGGTCTGTTTCTTCTTCCCATAGTTTTCTTCCAACTAAGGCTATAATATCAGCTGTGCTATCGCTTAGCCCTCCTTGTGCAACATGCTGTGCAACATGTAATGATCAAAAAGAAAATCACTTGCTTACAATTACAGGAGCATAAGTTAGAGAATCAAATAAATTTCCTAGATCACAGGTAATTAAAAGTAGTTTGATTAGAGAAGAAAATGTGCTTCATAGCAGAACAATATAAATTTCAGCACTGTTCATAGTATGTTCCCAAAGGAAAATAATCCAATTGGAAAATTCAATCTTGGCAAGATCTAGGTGTAGTCCAAACAGCTTTGTTTCTAAATCATATGGTTCACAATTATACAAATACTGTTTTAATTAAATTCTTTCTCTGATGATTTTCAGTATAAAGGCAGACATCAATGGTTATCTTCAGAGTGGATATGAGTACTGTGCACAATAAAATGGTCAATAGAAAACTTTTTTAATTAGATTCTTCTCTATTTAATGTGTGGGTGATAACGGTTCTGTGACCTTCTGATTCTAAGGAAAATAAAGGACTCCACTTTGAAAGCTTTTTGTATTGGCAAATTACCTTCTTTGCAATATATATCAGGATGTTTGTGTGCCACTGAGACAGCATATACTAACAACACAGGCAGATCTTCCCATCAACTCTCACTAGTCATGACACCTTTTGCTATGATGAAAAATAGGGTATATAGATAATACCAGATTTCTTGTTTTGATTTTACATTCTTTACTTGTTTGGTGAAGTGCACTGGAGCCAAGAAGACACAAAGTTACTAACCTGGAGAGTTCACATTTACCTGGTTCTTTCAAAGTCCTAATTTCTCTCAAATATCAGCAAGAAGTGGAGGAAGCAGAGAAGGAAAACAGTATTATTTCTTTGCCAAGATCCAATCCCTAAGTCAGAGAATTCTCCTTTAAAAGGCGGTATCACCCTATTTCATATAGGATGCAACAAGCAAAGTAATTTCTATAGGCAGAAGTTGTAGGGATATAAATGTAATTATCAAAATTAATTCGTAGATCAGAAAGATACTTACAAGCAAATATTGTCAAGAAGTATACACAGGAAGAGAATCTGAACACTTGTTGGGGGGGAAAAAGGAAAAAAAAGATGAAGGAATAAACAAATGTAGAATTTAAAGATAAAAAAATATCTTTTCAAGTAATTCACCTGAATTAGTTACAGCCCAGCCCCCAACATGTCTACATTTTGACATATATTGGTGGGGCAGCATTTCCTTCTGTAGCAACAGCAAAGAACACAGCAAATTAACCAAATGTAGTGCCACTTACACTGTTGACATTTGCTTGGGTGTTTTTATTTCATGAAACCACTCGCTTTCATTCCTATTCATGCCAGCACTTATGCATGTACACAGAGCTTACCAAATGCTAAAATGTTCTCTTGAATGCTGGAATCACTTTCCTGTCATCCTGTTAAAATCATTACAGAGGATTGCAGCACAAAATATATATACACAAACCATTCATATGTTTAAAACCAGACATATCTCAGTGAAATAACACCTTATGGGTACTAAAAGTCATGCACACATGCAGCTAAGTGGAAAATCCACAAACTCAAACCACCAGTCAAGAGAGTGGAATCACCTAAAAATGCTCCCATAAGAATCATCCTTTCATTGCCCTTCTTAAGGGTCATACTCTGAGTGGCCTGTAACAGCTGCAGAGAGGTAATCAAATTATTCAATACAAAATAAGTTGCTCCTGTATAGTGAGAAACTCTTTGTATGAGAAAGGTGAATATAGGAATGGGACAGAAAACACTGAATGGCCTTGGAAAGTACAAGCAGTTACACATTATTATGAAGGAAATGGCCCAGATGGCAGAGACTTTAGATCCTGCAGTATTCAAATGCAGCTCCTCACTATTCCTCCTCATGAAGCACTATCGCTGCCAAGGGCACTGCAAGTCATGGACAAAAGACATCCATTTGAAGGACAAGATAAAGGTTTTGCCAGAGGATATAGAAAAACACATGCTGGAGCACTTCAGGCACTTTTTGAAGTTTACTGTAGTTGAAACACTCTCCAAATCTGGAGTTTAGAAGTGCTCCCAGATTTCTCTCCCACACTAAGCCAACACATCCCCCAGCTATGCTTTTCTCTCGTTGAAAAATCCATCCTGTACTAACTTATCTTTAACCATGTGATGACAGGAGTGCTTATCCTCCTGTTTTGCATATATCACAAATTATTGGAGGACTTTTACCCTACAGTTGCAGAGAGGTATGGAGACAGTAAGGAAAGGTATTGCAAGCAAATGTGGCAACCGCAAGGTGAGACAGCACAAGGAAGATCTGGATTCCCTCACTGCATTATAATGGACCAGACAGGGAGATCATTTATTCTGGGGTTTTCCCACATGATCAGTAACAGCACATTATGTTAGGGATGTCCAGCTTGAGGTATTAAGATGTGATTAATAACTTAATACTTCAAAGTAAGAAGTGACTAAAACTAAGGTAAGAAATTAAAAGTGCAGGGCATCCAATCTGAGCTCCAGATCATGTGTCACCACTGTGGGTTTGTGTGCATAAGCCTGGGTGAGAGTCTTCTTTTGAATTCCAGTTTCACTGCTTTAAGAGCTGTGAAGTTTCTAAGACACAGCTTCTTGACAACCTCTAGTTACCAGAGGGCCAGCATCCCAGTGCCCCAGTCACTTATACAAAGGGGAGTAAGAAAAAGTGCTTTAGGGAGCTGATCCTTATTGCTATTGAGTTCTTAGTTGTTGCTTTTCAGATCCACTCTTTCTTCACACTTTGCCTCTGGGCAATAGCAGACTCTTGCCACTCATACACAACTGCCACCTTTCCTCCCAGTCCCCAGCACTTCAAAGCTGCAGATTGGAATGAAAGATTAGTACGAAAAGATACATATACTTTTATGCGACACCAATGCTTTGAAACATTCCGAACAGTACTCCTGAAGTCCCATCTCAGCTGCTGATTGCATATTCATAATCATAAATATATTCATTGTGGTTTTAGTGGTAGCATGTTCCTCAAAGTTTTAAAATGTTTTGTTATAAATCCGCTTACACTATATTATAGATAATTTCTATAATTTCTCTTTGTCCAAATTTGTGAGAAGTGTTACAGTTCATTGAGCCAACCACTGTCCCTGATCCTTTTTGATAATACCACTTTTATTCTTCCACATAGCTTCTAATTTAATATCAGAAACTATAAAATGCTGCCATAGTCCAGATAAGGCAATGTTTTCCTGATCCTCAAAGCCATAGTTTGCTTGATAAGCTGATGATTCAAAGACTTTTTTCTCCATGATGCCCTGAAAAAATATTTGATACAGAACTGAATGGATAACACATCTTGTCTTTATCTTCCTGCACGTTTCTTACACAACCTCCAAATTTCTGATATAAGGTTTTATTCAAATACCAGAGGTGTTAAAGTTACAATGGCTCATACTGCTGACTTACACTTCACAAATGTTTTTCTTGTTGATCTTCATAACCACTTCACTTTTGGCTCCATATGCCTCAGGATTAGTCAGACTGCATTAAGTAATTGCAGATATGGAGACAACTGACTTTCTACTAAGATAGGAAAGTCCTGTGTTATGGTATAGGAACATGATCAGGAAATGTGCTTCAACAGGCAACAGTGCTATAGATTTTCAATCAATTACAGTTTAACTTCTTGAAAGTTAAGCCTAGAAAGCTGCCTAGAGATAGGTACTTGTTTTAGCAAATCGTGCATGAGGTTTCATGTCAGTTCCTCTTATCTGTTAAATGGAGGCAACATAATTTCTCTACAAGGACTTAAAAGGCCATTTTTTTAAGACTAGTTCTGTTTATATGGTCATTATGTTTCTTTAGCTAACCTGAAAGTTTATGTGTTATTTCCATGCCTTTTAAGACTGCTGCACCCCACTTGCATTCAGATTATTGCTGTATAGATAATTAGATTCTAACAAATATGGTCTCATAATTTCTTCAGAAATAAAGCATATGGTCTCCATTTCCAAGAAAGAGCATGGGTCTTCAGACTATTAGGTCATGGTCTTTAAAAAGCTGTAAGTATTCTTTGAAGGCTCACTTGTTCTTCTCATCCTATCTCAGAGCATCCTCTAAAGTTGTGAAAATCCTAGTATTCTATTAGGCTCTGCAGAAGAATTTTAGCACTGAAATGTTTGGATGTGACATGTCCTTACAACATGTATGAATCTGGACTCCATCTGGACTAGCACCTTTGTCACATCTACAAATATGTTTGCATACACAGATACACAGAGTTTAAAGAAATATGAAATGTATGTGTGTGAATAAAGCACATACACAAACCATGTTATTGTCCCAAATTGTCCCAGTGGGTGAGAAGCAAGGACTTACCTTTTCTTCAGTTGTTGGCATCAGTTGGAATTGTGAGGAAAATCTGTGACAGTGCAGATTATTCTGAGTTTATTTTTTTACAGCATACATAGTAATTGTGAGCTAAGGAGATCTTCAGGTACTAAAACATGACCAAGTAGCACATGACAGGTTTACTGTTACATTTCAAATGTCCCAGTGGCATTATTTAACGATAAGCATTCAAAAATGTACATCCCAAATCTTCCCTCTCTTTATAGATGGACTTTATAAACCAGGTTTCTGTAGCAGATTCACATCTGAGCTATGTTTACCTAGTTATGGTGTCCATGAATCCAAAGCAAAGTAACTTAAGAGAAGAAGAACCTGGGCCATTAAGCTCAGTGCTCCAATCACATGCATGACAATAATTGTAATTCTTAATGGCTACAGACAACCTGTTTCATCTCCATAACACTTTCCATCACCCACAAACGAATATAAAATTTATAATAGACCACAAATAGACATTTGCTACAGAAATATACCAGGAAAGATCACAGGCACGTTCATATTTTCCACCCTTGCAGTAGAACACAGTCCAAACAGAATCATGGTCCAAATATAAAGTTAACCCAGGAAAACTCTACCAACCCATAGTAAAAGTAATCATATCTTATAAATGGATTTGCTGTGCTGAAGAAAGACAGCACTCACACCCTGTACTTGCTGCATAAGCTTGTACAGCAAAGCATCCACATTAAGATACTGTAGAGGAGGAGGTTGGATGCCTTTCCTTCTCCCATCCCATTTCTCCTTCAGTGTTTAAAAAGTAACACCCTTTAGATGTTGGACATCTTTCTTTCAGTATTGGTTGAACTTACTGCATATTGTACCACTACTAATAAGAAATCCACCTGCAGGTTTTGGACCATCAGTGTTCTTCCTACACTTCTGTGTACAAAAGACTAAAACAAAGCTAAATCATGTATCAGGCCTTGATGTGAAGTCACATATGAGGTCAAACAATAACTGCTTAGACAACACAAGGTACATCCCTGCACAGGAATTTAGTGTGAGCTTAAGATCTCTAGAACTGCAATTATAGGGAGAAGCAGTTATGCATACCGTCACTATCCATAAATAATGCCCTGAGAATTAACATCACTTTTACTTCATCTTTAGGATCCCTTCCAATGCAACCACTCTAGGATTCTGTGATCACCTAAGGAACTCTCACTCTATAGCACAGTTCTACAATGCTGTGACAAAACTTGTTGTTGTCAGCTCTACCTCAACTAGAAAAGTAAACTTTGCTCAAACTGTAATTGTTTTTTGATCTAAGAACTTTCCAGTTTTGTCTACTGTGGAAATATGGATCAATCTGTACATTTATAAGGAAGGAAAAATATACATGCATCATAAAATTACCTCATATCTGAAAATCCAGCATCAATATTCTGGCTTATATTAAAATAAAAAACAGTTTATCATGGAAAATGATGTGTCAACATTGATGTATAGCAGCCAAATGATGAAATGCTTGAATTCAAGCATCAAGGGAATGCTGGCTTGCCATAGTTTCTAGATAACTCAGCTGCTTCACCTCTGTCCCTTAACTGCATTTTTTTTTTTTTTATTCCATGCTAGTGAAGAAAAAAAATTTAGTATTATTTTTTTACTGATACAATTGGACTACTCCATAACCCAAATCTGGTAGCTTTGGAACCAGCAATGTGTACAATCACTATAAGGAAAGTTTTATTATGACAATATACGAGACACAAAGTGATGTGTTATTAAGTCATAAAAGAGAAACATCACAGATACACTGTACAGAAAGGATTCTTCTCCCTTGCAGATACAGAATTCCTGAATCCCTGATTAGTGGTGAGGGAATAAACTACACTGTCTTCCAAAAAATGCCATCTTAAGTAATGGTATCATTGTGCAATAGAGAAAATATATTGCCTGAAACAATAATAGTTTCTTCATTTAGCTGATTTTCTCTGTAACACCTCAAGTAAAAATTAAATATCGAAGTATAACATAAACTGTATCAGTCTGATAAATATATATATTGAAATGTGCATATACTAAAAAGTGAAGAACATTTTCAGTTGCTGAAGAATCAGTTTCTATCAAAAAACCCCAATATAATAATTTAAATTAATTTTAGGGTGTTAGGAGTACTTGATATAGAAAGGCAAATAAAATGCCTTATTAAAAATTTACCATGCTTTATTTTCACTTATCAGTATAAATATGGTCATTTTAGTAAAGCAATATATATAGAATATTCCAACAATACTTACCTGCAATACTATTGCACTTAAATCAGAATTAGGGTGAATAAAAGTGGACTAAAATAATTCAAATAATTATTGGAGTTATGAACATTGCATTGAAATTAAAAAGACAAACCCAATCACCTCAAACAAACAGAAAACTTCACTATACCATTAGTATCTGGGATATGTGGTATTTAAAGGAAAACACTGTGGCACAGCTCACTTGAAATAATAATGCCAGAAAGCAGTTGGTGCCCAAACCAATGGCAGCCAGGTGAGTCCTGCCAATATTGACTGGGGCTTTTTTTAACTAAGCACAACCAAAAGTAACTAAATGTTCTTCACAACTTGCTCTAGAAAAACAGTTAAGCAAGGAAACAAAAACAGTTGTCTCAAAACACAGTCTTCCTTGCCTTCTCTCATATTCTAGAAATTTCAGGTAAAACTGGAGTTCCAAGACTTGCATAAGTATGGTCTACAGAGAAACACCAAGCCAGTCCTGTTACCATTCTTCTTTAGTACTGTCATTTCAAGAATGCTTTCCAATATTTTCATGAATTTTTTCTGTCTTGCAAAATACATCCTTTTTCACATAATCAATTGGAGTTATGCATTCACAGGAACATAAATTAAGAAGGAATAAAGAGCACCAAGTAAACCAGTCAAATTCCACTTTCTTAAATCCAGCAAGCTGTACAGTCCAGCATAATCCAGTGAAATTCCCTAACTGAAAAATACAGCTTTTATTATCTGGTGCTGCCCATATAAATTCATTTTTAAACTGCTGACTTAGAGAGATCAGTTTGAACACACTGAAATATTTATAGAAGATGGGCCCATTATAAAGCACATTAATTACTAGGAGTTCCCTTCACTGGAAAGCAGACATCCACTATATCCACTGTAGACTCGAACTTTTCTTCTCATCTCCTTCACTCTTTTCATGTTTTATCTGCTCTGTTCAGATTCTTTGTATGTTCTCTCTAATCATTAGAAGTATTAAAACAATCCCTGGTCATAAACAATTTTGTAAGCAGAGTTACTCACTTGTAGGACAGAATCTACAGATGAAAATGAGCCAGAGACGCTCATGGAAATCATATGAGAGTGTTCAGTTGACAAAAGAATAGGTGGCATTTATTACCATATGTCCTCCTACAAGCCTCTTTTCTGGAACAGTCACAAAAGATATGCTAAGGAAGCCCCAGATGATGGATGCCCTGCAGGGACTTAGGGAACATTTTTCATCACTGTGTTCTCAAACTGTTTTTCAATGCTAAACTGAACTGAACTTCCCTATCATAGTCTTGACCTTTCTTTGTGGTAGGATGTGCATTTCTATCTAGTAGTGCTATGTAAGAACACAGCCACCCAAGAGATCTTTCACGTCATTTTAGCACAGATGAGTCTGAATTTCTGTTTCTAGAAGTGAAAAGCTAGAGCTGCATAACAATTTTCTACATGCTCGGAACTCATTGTCTCACATGTTGATATAGGTTAGAAACAAAAAAATGTGAAAAGATAAAATGTTAACTTTCCACAGTATAAGTAACCTGATAGCACAATATCAGGATGCAGTGAGGAGTCTACACAGCAAAAGAAAGGGCTGCTGGTAGCCACATGAGTATCATACATGTTATTGATGCGGGCACCAAGAAGAACCTACCAGAAAGTTAAGACATACTGGTTTTTTACCTTCCAGTGAGAAGTTTAAAAACAAAACAAAACACACAAAAAAAAAAAAAAAAAAAAAAAAACCAAAAAAAAAAAAACCCAAAAAAAACCCCCAAAACAAAAAAAAAAAAACCAAAACCAACCAACCACCAAAAAAACAACAATAAAACCCAACAAAACCAAAACAAAATCAAAAACAACCCAGAATTTCTTCACATGGAAAGACTACTGGATCACCCCTTCCTGCCAGATCATATTGCAATAAAAAGAGTTTGATTTGCCCTCAATACTGAAAGCTCTTTAAATGCAGAACTTCCTTACATATCAAAACATGGTTGGAAGAAAACGACTTGAGACTGCTGTGTTTATGAAATAACCCACTTCAGAACAGCTAACTGGAATTCCCTGGTTAGTAGGGTTTTTCACAAATAGGATGTTGCTCAGATGCTGATAAACAGTAATGCTGCAATTCATCAATTAAAAGGAGTTGGTGCCATCAACCCAAGTGTTATTTTGAGATGCATGAGCAGCCACTCTGCTCTAGCTGATTACAGAAAATGACGTTTTTGCCACCACAGTCATTCTCCAACTCCAGCGTTTCAGCCTTAAGTGAATATTGAGTCATTTCTCAGGAACTGCAAGAAACAGCTAAGCAGATGCGCTCAGTCAGCCTTGTCAGCTTTTTCCTTGTGCAAATCCAAATGTATCAAAGTTTGATTAGCACTGTAAATAAAAAAGACCATCTGCTAACAAACCAAATACATGTCTCATTGCAGAAAAGGAGCAAAGAGCTATTAGATACCTGCAATGCTGAAATGTAAAAGAAGCAGGAAGCTACTATTTCTTTCAAACAAATGTGTGCCCAAAATAATACGTAAACTGTGAAAATCAACACAGAAGAGGTAAAATCACACAATCAGAGCACCTTTCCTTACAGTCCATTTTTACTGTATGCAAAAATACAGCAAGTACTGCTGTTGCATCCAGTTTTCAAATCAGATTAAGGAAATCCATTATTCACTGAATAAAATGATCATGATTATTTTTTTAGTTAATCCTAAACAATTTAGATTAAATTCCTAAGCCTGTGTCTGCTTAAATCCCTGTGGAAAGACTTTTGGAACACATTTTATAGCCATATGCTTAAGTGGATAATGTAAGGTCACATTCACTAGAATTCTTCAATGAAAGATAAAATATATTTTCAAAACTCTTGTTACTTTTGAAACACTGGGTTGGGGTAAACAGGAAAAAAGGTCCTCACATCAATTGTGTTTCTCTCTATCCAACAACATTGCTCCAAAAACACTGTTAGTAAAACACAGAATTTGGAGTAATATTTCCTTCATGCCTGCAATATCTATTACTTCACAAAATAAATGACCCTGAAAAATGTCAGTTTATACATTTTAAAACAAGTTTTAATTTAGGCCGCTTGTCACAGTACAGAGCAATATCATAATTAATGATGTGAAACTGGTAGCTAAGATGTCATTACACACCGGAATGTCACAGTGAATCAAGTTAAACTAGCTACTAAAAAAAATCAGCACTGGAATATTAGTTTTTATATGCACAGTATATCAAATAAATCTTTGACAAGCCACAACGAAGGGTATGGATTAAATATGATATGGGATGAGCAGATTTGGTACAAAGCTGGCCCAGAATCTCAAAATGTCAGCAAATCAAGGCCTCTGGGCAAGCCAGACTATTTATTTGCCAAGCTGACCTACTTCTATAACACTTACTTTTCTTCTGAATACAATTTACAAGTTTTTCTGTCAGAGCGAAAGACAATGTTAATTCATCAGAGTTCTGATGTCATTTCTAAGAAGTCTGCATACCTCCTGAAGATGTGCTTACGAGAACTTCTAGGAAGTGTTCTAAGCTGCTCAAAACACCTTTGTCCTGTTACCAACCAGCTTTTGCAATTAACATTGCATCTAAAAATCAGATATAAAATCAAATTAGCATTTAAGCCACATTAAAAAATACTTTCAATTGTTATTTTTTATTACAGCAAAACACTTGTTCACAGCATAAGTTACTTCTCATCTAAATATTCATGGACAAAGTTTTAAGGCAACATAATTGAAACTGCATAATATTCTGGAAGTATGGAATTTGTTGGAACTGGTTAGGAGCCACATAGTCCACTCCCCCTGTGGCTCTGCCCTTGGGGTTCCTATGGACAGATAGAGGAGATGTCTAGACAAGCCTAGCCAACAAAATCTGCAGCCCTAGGTACAGAGGTGAAATTTACAGTAGGAATCTGAGCTGTTGCTTCTATAATTTGTGGCTTACCGTTATTCCATTGTACTCAGTGTATCTTCCCTCAAACAGCATACATTATTCATTGACTGACTGGAACAGAACAAAGTCATTTAAAAACAAACAAATACAAAATCTCCAAGTTTTACCTATTGTATATGCATTAGCTTATGGCAGGAGACAATTACCTGTCTGCTACTAGCATGTTCTGATGTATAGCCCTTTTCATATCAACGAACGAGCACATATAAGAGCTATTGCAGCTTCTGTACATCTTGGTGGATTTTTTCTTCCATTTGGTAGATGAACAATTTTCTCTTTAATAATCTTCCTTTATTAACTTCCTCTTGTTTAAACTTTATTTGTACTTCTGAATCTAAAATTTCCCCTTAACTGTGGACTATACTCCTGTGAACAGTTGCTTTAGCCACTCATGCTTATGTGTTTTGTACCATCAGAAATTATAGCTACCTGTGATGGGTTTGATAAACCCCAAAAAACTCAGATTAAGGTTTTAGTTTTAGCTAGGCCCCAATTCTGTGGGTCAT
>JAWWEU010000081.1:94665215-94688721 GCA_035583155.1 Acropternis orthonyx | reverse complement strand
TGACCCACAGAATTGGGGCCTAGCTAAAACTAAAACCTTAATCTGAGTTTTTTGGGGTTTATCAAACCCATCACATATGTTTAAATTCTTGCCTCACTGTCTTTAGTTCTGCTTCATGCTAAATTTATCCCACACTGCAGCATTCCTGCCAATAGCACTTTGTCTTACAACAAACAACTCTACACTTCATCTCTTAAGTCTCATTGCTACTATGGTGCTGTGGTGAAATTTCTGAATCAGCAACCAATTTCATGTGTAACTACTGGAGTCAAGTTTCAGGGTAATATCTACTTTGCTTTCACAGAATTATTTTTGTTGCTTTAATTTTTGCAGCTTGTACCTTCTATTAAAGATGTGGATTATGGGCTCAAACCTACTATCAGGGCCTATTGGACAAGGGGCAATGGTTTTAAACTGATGGAGGGTTGAATTAGATTATATATAAGATAGAAGGTTTTTACTATGAGTGTGGTGAAAACTGGAGCAGGTTGCCCAGAGAGCTGGTAGATGCCCCATCACTGGAAACACTTAAGGTCAGGCTGGATGGGGCTCTGAGCAACCTGATCTAGCTGAAAACATCCCTGCTCAGTGCAAAGTAGTGGGAACCAGACACCTCTAAAAGATCCCTTCCAACTCAAAATATTCTATGATTAAGATTTTAATTCTCAGAGAAACCAAGTTTTTTTTAACTGCAAGCATTTCCATTGTTGAACTTCTTTTTTAAAAAAAAATGTCATACAGGTACAGCTGTCCAGCTTCCTTTTGTTTCTGTATTCCCACCACAGCAAGATTGTGAATATCACCTCTTTTCAAAACATAGAATCATAGAATGGTGTCAGGCTTGAGCGAATGCCCTTTACCCCCACCCATGCTCCTGGGGCTGGCTTGTAGCCCCTTGATGCAGCAGAGACACACAAACAGCCGTGAGGTGAGCAGGGACAGAGAGAGATTTAATCAAACAACCCGGGTTTATAAACCCCTGGGGAGGGCCCAGGGAGCAGGGCTTCGATAGGGTAAGGGTTAGGGTGGAGAGGAGTGGTCGGTGGTCCCGGGTAGCCAATGGGTGAGGGGGAGGATCCATACCCGATGGGATACAGGGATTGGAGGAGGGACAGATTGGGTGACCAATAGGGTAAGGGACAGGGGCGGAGCTGGTTGTAGGGGCAGGGCACCCTGGCAGTGTCCCAGCAAACCATGAGGTTACTGCCCCGGGGGCGGGATCACAGAACCCAAGGGAGGGGTTTTGCTACAGTGAAACATGAGAGGCAAGGAGTCTCTCTGCTTCTTTTGGTCTTTGATAGGATTTCTGCAGTGGTGATTCCAGTTCTAACAAAGGTTTTCCCATCCTTCATAGTTTAGTCCATTTCCCACAGAATGGTTTGATTTGGAAGCAACCTTAAAGGCCGTCTAGTTCCAAGCCCCCTGCCATGGGAAGGGACACTTTCCACTAGATCAAGCTGCTCAAAGCCCCATCAGTCTGGCCTTGAGTTCCAGGGATGGGGCATGCACAACTCTGGACAACATTATCCAGTGCCTCATCACTCTCACAGTAAAGAATTTCTTCCTAATGTCTAACTGAAACCTACTCTTTTTCAGTTGAAAAACTACATTTCA
This sequence comes from Acropternis orthonyx, assembly GCA_035583155.1. Classification (NCBI taxonomy): domain Eukaryota; kingdom Metazoa; phylum Chordata; class Aves; order Passeriformes; family Rhinocryptidae; genus Acropternis; species Acropternis orthonyx. Next base: position 94,687,107 of record JAWWEU010000081.1, on the reverse strand, counting down.
TATAAACATGGAACACCAAATATTTCCAGTATGTTTACAAGAGTGCATGTTTTGAAGATGACTACCTATGCCTTGAATCAAAAACAGCATGATTGCATGCTCAGTATCTATAACAAATAGGGTTAGTAAGAGTGTTGTGTCCCTGACTGGGAACAGAGTATGCCAAGAGAGGGACAGTGAGAACAGAGGTTTAGCAGTTCTTTTCAAAGTTATTTTCCAAGTTACATCAACAGGCCTCAGGAAGCGGTCCGGAGGCGGTTAAGAAAAAAAATAGGAGCTGCAGACATCATCTGAAAACTGATTTCTAGGCCTTTATTCAATGCATAGCAGCATTTTGAGAAGTCTGAGTAAAAGCCTCAGGATGACAAAGTTCTTTGATGTCTTACTCCATTTTCTATAACTTCAGAAGACTACTAATAGAAATAATCATGCCTAACACTGGTATAAAACTGTCACCTTTCCACCCCCTAGTTTTTGTGTACATTTATTCTGAATCTGAGAAATTCTTCCTCTTGTGGTAACTTTCCACAGAAGTAGGTACTTCAAAGTTCAGTAATGGACAGAAGGGGAATCATAAAGAATGAGGGCTCATTATATGTTATTTAATTGCTTATTTGGTTTCTTTGGGGCACAGGGGAAGGGAAAAGATAAGCAGTTTACTTTAATCAAGTGAATTACCTTTAAAGACTGAAGGTATCAGCTTACTTCCCTTATGATTAAGGCAAAACTATTGTCAGTATCACTACTAATAGGTTTTAAACTGTTCTTGCAAAATGTTTCTAAACTAATGCTTGAACTCCAAGCTTTATCCCAGTAAAATTTGTAAGCTACTGCTGTCTCACCCAAGTTAGATCTCTGACTGACTTTTCCTCAGCTGCATCAGGTGGTCATCAGATGCTTCTTTAAAACAGTGGTATCTATGAGATTTATAATAAATCCTCATTTTCTTTGCTGCTCTGCTCCAATGTACAACCTGTGAAAAGAGAGAATGGAATACAGAGGCTCATATTTGGGCTGAATACATCACCATAGAAAAAATAGGACCTCTCTTAATTAGACAAGGATGTGTCTTAGGTAGAGGACACCCCAGAAAGAAACACAATGCCTAAACAAACTCACTGAAGAGGCCTTTACAGGCTCTAAGTGAAACACATGCTTCTGACTACAGAAGGAATCACAACTACAGCAGCAGCAGGTAACAAACAGAATGGGGACAAACCATGTTAAACCCATGGATTGCTTACAGGAATGGCTGTCTCGTGTGCTTTGACAAGACTGTTTGCTGAAGGACTGATGATTCAAATTGGCAATCTTAGTTTCAAAAGAGAGGTGAACCAACAGTTTATATACACAAAAGGAATTTTAAATCATCCTGGTTTGGTCAAGACACATGCATTTGTGTTTTTATAATCTGAACTAATAAAGAAGTCCCTCTTCACCTTAACACCAATCAGGGTAAGAAATATTTTTCTACTAGTTATTTTTCATTAGTAATTTCAAACTGAAAATTTATCTTATTTTCTTCTTTGTCAGAATCACATACCAGCTATTTTTTTTACACAGCTTTAATGACTGCTACTAAGAAAGTGTAGTTCGAAATATCTGGAGGCACTACACTTTCAGACAACGAATCTTTATAATTACTAATTACAAGTTCTTACAAACACATGTGACAGGTACCAAATTACAATGTTTAGGCATGTCACATTTACTGACCAATATAAGTTCAATTGTAATAACCATGATTCATGCTATAGCTAGCTTATAATACAAGTCAGTACATTTAAAATGCCAGGTTTTGCCCAAGCTTATAAGTCCTCAGAAGTAAAAAGCTTAGCTTTGTGCATCTAGAGAAATAAAAGTTTCTGAGTTTAAAATATCTTCACTTGAGCTGTGCAATCTCAGCAATTCTTAAACAAGCTGGACCCCTTCTAAGTTTCATATAGATCTTGACTACCCCCAGTGTTAAACCAAGATGTTTTAAATTTCTTAGAGGAACAGAAATAATATCAAAAGACTTGTAGCCAAAATTTTCAAGTGCATGTATTTTATTTCCTATAATATCCCTAAATAAATGGCATTGTTTTAATTTTTGTTTGGTTTTAAAGTTTGGGGGGGTTATTCCTAGAAAGGTACATAAACCTAAAATCGTCAATATATTCATTTCCTATAGCATGAGGCTTCAATAATAATGCGTTTTTGACAGCAACTAAATAACTTTTGCCATTTCTCTCAAGATTAATTTTTCCACTTCTAGCTCACCACCCTTAACTGCTTTACCACTCTTGTGCCAACCTCTTAGTATGCTCACCAGATATCACTATTTAGTAGGAGTGTTTTCATGTCCCTTTGGCCTTTAAATCCTCGTCTGTTAATACACCAGTCTATTGTGGTTGTGTACAAAATGATTCCACAAAGGAGTTTTCAGTGCCATGCCAAAAGGAAAATATTTCTGTAAGAGGAAAGTTTGGAGCCTGTCTACCTGTAAATTTTATTCCTCTTGCCACATTCATACTTCTTTAAAACTCTTTATGTCTTCTACTACTCAAATCAGATCATTTTGACTACTATCTAATGTCCTGCATTGCCCTTGATGATACAAACTGAAAACTATACTAGTCTCAACACCTTCAAATCCTTTTCCTATAGACCTTATAAGTCTAAATATGGTATGTTTTCTCAGTAAAAAATATCAACAAAATTATTGTATGCATAATGAAATTTCTCTTGCACAAAAAATAATTGGGATTTGAATTTTCCATCTTCATGTCACATTTCAGCAGTATCTAAACAATAGTACGGTAAAAGTAGCAGGGTTACCTGACTCACAGCTTTTGTCCTTCAGCCAGTACAAAGAACTAGAAATACTGTTTATATGGAAAACTGAAAAAATAAAAAATTCAGAGAGAAAATTGAATCCCAACCCCATGGTCTGTTTCAGCTCCTGCAGGGAAAATATAGTCTCATAATTATTGATGATATGAGTAGCAAAGAAATTTGGTTTTACATATTTTTTCTTAGATCTGACATAAGTGATTTTGTATTGGTTTTTCATCTGATTTGAAAGACTGAAAAAAACTTTTTTTTTTCCTTCTAGGCAAGAAACATGATTCTTGGATCAATTAGAAGTATTAGCATGATATAATTAAGGATGGAAGACTTGACCCATAGAGCAGTTACCATCTCCCCAAATCATATAGAGAAATGGCAGTACCTGTGGAGAAAACTGAAGTCTTCGTGAACAAAGGGGCACCCAGTGCCAGGTCTCGTGCCTTCTGAAGTGGAAAGTTCTCAGGAAGAGAATCTACATAACAGCTTCAAGAAACTCTTTCAGTCAAGGTGACCTGCAGTCTTTGAAACCTTTGTTGCTATAAAATCTCCTGACTGTTCCTTTGCTCTGCCAGAGTGTTTATGCAATAAATACTTATGATTGTCTGATATCTCTAAGGGTTTCTTACAGCATACAGATGCCATATTTTACTACCTTTCTGTACAGAACTACTACTATTTATGATTCTCTATTCACATAAGAGATGTAATTTTTATTTTACATGAATAAGCTACCAAGCAAATTAAATTCTAGTAATAAAAAGATTGGAAATGTCTAGTAATTTCTACTGGCTTTAACTTCAGCATGATCTATCTTGCTTGTGATTACAATCCTTTCTGTTTGGCCACCTACTTGATTTCACTGATTTCCTAAATTACTCAGTTTAAAAAAAAAAAACCAACCTTTTATCAGGTAGATAATTCTACCTGCAATCTTTTTTACCTCTTTTGGCCTTGAGACTTCAAAGACTTGAAGAGAATGCAAAACTCACAGAAACTACATTCTGAAGGAAATGTCCCAAATTGGCCAAATGAGAGAGTTTGCAGTTCTCCAATGAAGGGGTAGTGAAGGCTGCAGAAAATAACAGTCCAGTTAAATGCATTTCAAAATAAAACAATATTCCAGGTTTGTTTGTACTAAAAATGCTGGTTTACAGATCATCTGTCATGTTTTAATATCTCTGATCAATACCTCAAAAATATTCATAGTTTTTCATATACATTGAACAGTTCTCAACCAGAACAAGCCATGATACTCTTTGAAGTATTATAAAACTCTTTGTTTGCCTTCAGGAGCTCTGTTGCATTCTCTCTGGCATATGATCACAAGATGGAAAATGAGAGTAAGGTACAAACTGGATAAAACCTAAATATCATTTGTATCAACTGTCTCTCATTCAGGCTAATAAGCAAATAAGACTCTCTTAACACCAGCTGGAGACTAATTTATAGCTATCAGCACTTTGCTCTTGGTAGACAAATGCTTGATATTTGTTGATATGATGCCATTAAAATATTACAACGTGCCCCTACTTTAAATTCACAACTCCCAAAGACCTTGCCATTATGCTCAGACATAAGAAATCATTAACACGCTAACAAGCCAGCAAGAATACTACAGGGAAAATAAAATTTGACTTAGTTATCAGCTTCATAAAGTACATCAAAGAGTACAGATAGAATGGCTGTTTCTGTCAGTGCATTTACACGGCCCCATTTGTTACTCTTTTTATAGTCTTTCCTACTATATTTCTTATTTAATTCTTTGCTTAAATCAGAGATCAGCAAGGAATGTACACCATGAAATCACAAATTTATCTCTCTGGTGATACAAGAATGATATTGTAGAATCTGCATGGGTTGGAGTTAATATTCTTCACAGCAGCCTGTACAGTGCTGTGCTTTACATTTGTGGCTACAGCAGCGTTGGTGCCATGCCAACGTCTCGGCTGTTGCTGAGCAGTGCTAACACACCATCAGGGCCTATATGTATATTGTGTATGTATTGTCTGTGTTTGTTGGTGTTGTGATGATGTTACTTTGATTTTGGTGCGGGGAATTTTTTCTTGTGGCTGCAAGCAAAGTTCATGAAAAGTATGTAATGAATTTAAATTTTCATGATGACTTATAAGTGTGTGTTTCAAAGAGATGTGGGGTGGAATGGACTGGGTACAGGTGAGCTGCTGGCACCTCTGGGAGAGTGTATTTAAAAACAGGCCCGGGAGGTGTGGGAGAGATGAGCAAGGCAAAATGTGAGGGAAACGACACCATGGGTAGTGAAGAAGGAGAGGAAAGAAGTGCTTCAGCTGTAGGAGCAGAGATTCCCCTCCAGCCTATGGTGAGACCACATGGATCTCTCCTGAAGGACTTCAGCCTGCAGTTAGTGAAGGACTCTATCCCCCCAGAGGGACCCAGTCCTGGAGAGGGGAAAGTTTTCCCCAAATCAAGCCTGTTTTGCCCATGATGGTAACTGGTAGGGGATCTTCCTGTCTTTATCTCAACCCACAATCTTTTCCATCCTATTTTCTCCCTCTCTGCTGTTGAGGAGGGGGAGTGAGAGTGAGGCTGGGTGGGCATCTGACAACAAGCCAGGTCAACCCAAGGCAGCTGCTTCAGGATATGGAATTCTCAATCCCAAATGTGCACTCTGGCATTAGTCCACATACCCTGTGTGCATATTATCTCCCTAAGTACAGTTATGAGAAATGTAACAGCAAGAAATCGTTGCCATTCCACATTTATTTCCTGCTCACAGCTTGAATAATCATTTCACTCTGCCATGAACATGCTTTCAAAGGTCTGAATGTCACCAGTAAAGCTTAGTCCTTGCAAATACTGATATTGAATTTCAGTGTCTTTCACTTCATCAGTAGAAAGTAATGTTTTGTCAGTAATTCAGGCAATTCTAATTGACAAAATCTGTGCTCTTAATGTGTGTCATTCAAGCATCATAATTGCAAAATCAGTTTTCACCAGCACCATCAGTATGATGAATATTATTGCAGAAAGACAGAATAAGACACGGAAGGAAATTAAGCAGTAAAGGTGAGGAAAATTTTGAGATTCACAGCCAACAGAAAGGCCAGTAAAAGTTTAGTACCATATCAGTTATAGGAATATTTGTGTATATGAAGCATATTTTGCAACCCCATTCTGTACTTAGTCAAATATCTCTAACAGAAGAGAACTATGAGGAAAAAGATTTTACTGAAATTAGTATTATCATTTTATTTCTAGCTTGCTCATGTTATATTATTATGGTATATGATTAAATACATGAAATTTATATTCTAGATTATAATTTAGAATAACGATAATAATATATAATGGCCAGACTTCGTGAACGAAGATCCGGGAAAGGGCTCTCCACACGTGGGTGTGCCCTTTCAGCCTGCGCAGTGGATTTTTTAGGTGAGGCACAGCATGCGCAGAACTGGCCCCACCATTTAGGTCCTAAGGTTGGTCCATTTGCCACGGCTGAGCGAGCTTGGACAGTGACAGTGAAATCCTTGGGACTGTCTACAGCACCCAGTACTGACTGGGGCTGACCCTGCTGAGCATCCGAGATCTGACAGGATCAAATGGCAGGGAGGCATTTAACTGCCCAGGGGATGGTCCCTACTGAGACTCGAACTCGGGCCCTTGGGATTCAGAGTTCAGAGTGCTAACCAGTACACCACAGGACTGCCCAATTTAGAATATAAACACAGAAATAAGTATCATAACTTACACAATGCAATAAATATGGCTGAGGCATCTTTATCCTATTCTACAAGATTTGTTCAATGTTTGAACTAAAGTTCAAGAGAGTTGTAGAATGATAAGAAGGTTCCAGTAAAGTACCAAGCATATGCAGAATTCCTCCATGTGTTTTGTGTGGCATTATGTGCAGAAAAGGCACTGAAAAATGTCACCAAAATGTGCTTCTCCCAGATCAAATGAGTATTGTATGCACCTCCTATTCAAAGATATTTGTACTGAAGTAGAGTTAGGGTAAGATTAAATTGTTCTAAAACATAATCTCACCTTTAAAAGTGTCTCAAAACAGATGTGAGGAATACACATTATATATTAACAAAGTGCTTAAAAATATGAAAAAGATCACCTTTGTGATATTATGATAGCAGTTTTCTTTCAGTGAGTTAATAATTCTTTCAACGCATGTTTGTGACTCTAAACTAGTGCCTTAGTAAATTAATAAACTGGAGGTTAGAATGGGGGTTTGCATATCTACAATATGGCCCTATGGCTGATTCTAAATCTTGTAGCTGCTTAAAATACTGTACATGGTTTTAATAGAAAATGCCACTTTACTCACTTTAATAGCTGACAGCTCAAAAAGGTTCTTGCTTATCTCCTGAAAAATTGAAACAGTGACAGTATAGAAAGCTCCTTTTATATATCTCCTAGGTGACACTTAATATGAATTCAACTCAGATAACATCATTGTTGTCAGTCAAACAGAAAAATAAAATAAAAAAGGTATCCACATGCCTATACCCAGTGAAGAAATACTAAAGCCTCCACAGAAATCAGTAACTAACTTCTTTATATTCCTAAGAGTTATGGTGAAAGCAAAAGAAAAAAAGCAACCAAACACACACAAAAAAGACCTCAAAGCCTAATAATAATAATAATATACTAAATAAACTCGAAATTACATATTAAGGTGAACATTTTTGCTTACATTACTTTTTGCTGCCTGAAGAGTGCTGCCCGGAAAATCCCTGATTGGACAAATATCTCCTTTAATGCAGACAGATCTGAAAGTTTACGACCATGCTTTACTGAGAATCTTCTTTTTTAAGACCTCTTTTAAGACCTCTTCCTTTTTTAAATAGGACCAGTTCCTTTGCATGCTTCAATTTACAGTATATTAATCTGAAGATATCAAAATATGGGAAATGTACCTTTTAACATATTTCAGTCTCACCTAGGAAATAAAAAAATGCAGCATTTCATCCAGCTGAGTTATTATTAAGTTGCATATTTGATTATATGTGCATCTATTTTATATCTGTTTAAGTAGGTCTTCAAAAGACAGTTGTTCTCTACCTTCACAATTCAAGATTAGTTATTAAAACAGTCAGTACTATTAGTCTGTATGGAGCAAAAACACTAATCTAGAATACACTTCTCTTTTGCTATTCAGTTTGACATTTCTATTTTTATGACCCTGTATTTTCATCTCAGAAAGTGGAAAGTTACTGTAGCCCCATCACAGTTTTTTCTCCTCATTCTTTCTTTAAAACCAAAGTCAAAAGTACAATGAAGAAGGACACTAGAACTACTTCTACATGAATTATGAATTATGGTATATTTATCATATTTCACTTGCTTAAAAGCTGAGGGAACACCAAAACCTAGAGTCTTTCATCACTGATTGAAGAAATCTGTTGTATAGTCTGTCTCCTTACAATACCTTTTTTGTTCTGTCATTATTTCCCACTGAGAAGTTATTCCACAAAGATATTGGTATAACTACCAGTAATTAATATTTACAAAAAAACTACATTTCCAAGTACAACAGAAAACTATGCATTACTATTACCTTCAGATTTGTTTTAGATATCTTCAGCAATTTCTCATAAAAATCGTTCCCAGCACATATTGAACATAACCCTTCCTCCAAACACTCAAATTATTGCAAGAGATAAGAAAAATTGGATTAATTTCAAAGTGAAAATAGATTGGTTTTAATCTTAACTGTTTCAAATATTTATCATAAAATAATACAAACTTAATTGAGGATCATTTCAAAGCTATAGTTTTTAAGATTTTCCTCCTAATTTTACAAAATCTTAAAATCTATTTATAGTTCCTCCCCTCTTTAAGAAATGCAGAAATCTTATATTTATATTGACCCAAAACATTCCATATATTTACCAAGCAGACAAAAACGTTTTAATACACAGTTACTCTTTTCTCCCCTCTCTGATGGTTCCCCTCTGAATCCTGGACTACAACTGGGACAACTTTCTCTCACCCACAGAAAGACCAGAACTCATTTTGAATCACCCAAGCTAAGCTTAAGCGTATGATTAGGACAATGCTTGCAGAGAGGTACAATCATCTTCATACACGCTTTCCTCCAGGTGAAGCCGGACCCAGCCCACCTTTAGAATCCATATGGTAGTAACACAATGACACTGTTGAAGCTTTAAAACAAATGAAGAATAGCAGCCAGATTAGTCCTGTCTTTAATGCAGCTTTTTAGTTTCTGAATCAAAACATCCAGTTCTTTAGGAGCATTATCTGGCTTGATGCTCTCTGCCCAAATGCCTGGTTGAAAGGTGAAAAAGAAAAAAAAAAAAAAAAAAAGGCACAAATCTTTAAAACACATCCTTGAATTTCTAGTTTAAAATAAATAATTTTTAATATCAGATTGCAAATTTTTGTACTTTTAAGTCTCCTCCTCTATAAAATAAGTATCTGAACTGGTCTATTTTTTTTTCTTTTCAGCTCATAATCAAATAAGTTTTGTATTAAGCCTGTGGATTAGAAATTGTATTACTACTTTACCCTGTCTCTTTTACCTAGGCATGATAACTGAGATGAGTGAGTCCTCAGAGGCCAAGAGGAAAAATGCACCAGAATCTAAGTGAAAACTCCAGCCAGCTTGCTTGAAATCTGAGTATCTCAACCTACTGAGTAGCTAAAACATATTAGAATTAAAGCTTCCACAAAATATTCACCATAACAATGTGAAAGAATCAAAGCATATTTACTTTTCATGACAGATTAAATTATAACAGTCTGTTAAAATTATGTTTCTTCAGTTAGTGAAATTCTGTTGAGGCTTTATTGACAGCTGCACTGAATTGGGACAACAAAAAGTGCTTTAGCCATATGTGATCTTCAAGCAGATCTAATGGGTTATTTTAAATGCATACTGGAACTGGAAAACAAGGTTTTTAACTATTTTTGGCATGTATTTGAGATAACCTTTTTGTTCCACTTCCTGAATTTTATTGTCCTTTTCATGGTAATGCAAAATGCCCTATTCAACAAAATTACTCACATAATAAATATAGACTACCTCCGATCATAATATATGTATTAGATTGTAAAATGGCCTTTTCTGTCAGTTTGTCTGAAAGTATTTGGGTCAAGAGCATTGTGGCAAAACAGTAGATATATTTTCTTATTTCCCTGCTGTAACAGAAAGGTAAAAGTTATGTTGCTACTTTTTGCCCTGTCAATCCAGCATAAACTTCAGCAAAAAAAGAAACAATGTAACTACCCATTCAAAGGAAGAAAAAGTCAATGACATACTTGGTTTTTATCACTTGAATAACTGAGTGAATCATTTTTCTCTTCTGTTTCTATGCATAAACCCCATCATTCAGAGTGAAAACACTACCCCCATTCAAACTGTTTACAGATGTTATTAGAAACCATAAAGTCAAAATTACATGCCTGAAGATGTATTTAGAAAATAGTGAACTTGCAAAGAGCATATATTAATTACTTAATTAATTGATTATTAATTAATTAATAATTACACAACTTGCCTTGGCAGGACTAGAACTTTTATCTTCCTCTATTAAGAACAAATAATTTTTTTCCTTAGGCTTAAAACTTGCTTTAAAGTTCATTAATTAGTAGTTATATATAACACTAATAGACCAGAACTGCAACACTGTATTTTAGTTGTATAAAGAGGTATAATATAAAGAAAAGAATTCTGAAATACACACTGCAAAAATGAACAATAATCTGTAAATGAATTATTTAGAAAGTTCATTATACATACATTTGATAAAGTGCATTTATATCTAGCTAATCTGAAAACTATTGCTTAAAGCAGTCCCTAGATCCTGATTACCATCAGCACATGAATACTAAATAGCTAGTCAGTTTTGCTCATAGCTGGAGTTTTGTACATCAGGCAAGAAAAGCTTTTTAATAAAGCAGCTCTACCTGATTCAGAATGGCCCCAAATGCTACCCAAAATGATGGCGCAACCTTCATTAAATTAGGAAAATACAACTCACACATAGACTACTGCAGCCTGACATCTTAGTGCAACTGATTCCTGCAAAATGCTACAACTGTAGCTCCAGGGAGTGAATTCCCCTATTGTTGGCACAGAATCATTTGCCAGACTAGCACAGTGCTGGCCAGCTGGCAACACAGGAGTTGGGCCAAAGCCCACAGGATGCTCCTGGCTGCCAGTTCCCTAGAGGACACTGCCTAAGAAGCCAACAAGGGAGAAAGGGTCTGCCACCACAGCCCAGACCATGAGTCACTGGCACAGCAGGGATTTGGCAGCAGTAGCTGCCACCACTGCCTCCTCCATTACATCCCCTTTGACAGTATCAGGCCACCTCACTGTGCCAGATAGAGCACACAGTGACAGACACTGGCAGTGGCAAGAGGGACTGAAGAGAGGGAAAGGAAAGGCGCGCCTTACTGAAGCGTCTCTAACAGTTGTAGCAAATGAGATTGTGACATCAGGCAGTAAGATCAAGCATGCCACATGGATGAAGGGAAGCCCATATCTTCCCCCTCAGGTCCAGGAAAGATATCAATGTAAGACTGTTTCTTAAAAGTTTGTACATGAAGGCTGGCATCTACTGCAAAATTTGTTTATTATTCCTCATACCTGAGGGTGTTCATATTTGTGAAGAAAAAGAGAGGAAAGATCAAGTTTTTCATCAGTCAGTGCAAAAGATAATTGGATGTACTTACACTGGATATATTTACATTTCTATATGCAGTTGATCTTTTTTAATCAAACTTCATTCCCTTAGAATTCCAGCAAAAAACTCAGATCAAGGACATACTACTAGAAAAAAGTATTTCAAAAGTTCACCTGATGGGATAAAGAAGCCAAAGACCGGGACCAGATCTCTCACCTTGTAGAAGTTTGAGGTACTTTGCCTGCCTTGGGATCTCTGTCCTGAGCTATGACATGAGAGTGACAGACAAGCCCTCCTTTCTCTTCCAGTTTCACATAATTCAATGCCTTTTTATTTAACAGTTTGCTGTATCCAAGCCCAGGATAAGCAATCAGTCAATCTCAAAAGGTCTCAAGGTTTATTCAGAGAAACATCTGAAAGGCCTTGTATCCCTTCCAATTTAATGAGTTGGATAGCTCATAAGAATCAGGTCTTTTTGTTGGCATTTCCAGCAACTTGTTTCAAACAAGGATTGAAATATGACAACAGCTTCTCCTGTTGTTTCAATATTTCTTTATATTTTCCTAAGCAAAATCAGACAATGCGTAAGGGTGGGTTGAGGGGGACATAGAGAATGGAGAGTATGGATGGGGGAGGATGGACATGACGAACAGCAGTGAATGAAATTAAAGAAACAAAATTTAAAGGTCCCTCAAGCTTTAATCAAAATATTCAAATGTTTTTAGGTAGCTGGCTAGTTACACATGGTTTCCAATTTTGTTGTCAATTTTTTCACAAACATTTTAATCAAGACTGAAGAAACCATCTGACATGTAGCATAACAATATCACAATATATCAGTATTGTTTTACTTGAAATTTGCTTGTTGGAGCTACTGACTCAGGCTAAATCTGAACTATTATGCTTGGGAAACATAATCCTTGTCTACAAGGGAGTACTTATTTTCTATAGGTCATGGTCTGAAACCTATATTTTGCTTTAGTCCCAGTATGGACATAATACAAGATAGCCAGAGGTGTCACAGATTTGCTATATGCAGCTTTGAAATTCAGTCACAGATGAGGTAATAAGTAAAGATCCCATTCAAATACACATGTAAGCTTTTAAGAACATTTCTTAACATACATTTTTCTTTATAATAGTTTTAGGTCTTTGCAAAGTGTCAGCCTGCATGATTTCTAAGCTATGTGATACGACTACTCATTGCTAATATACCTGCATCCTTGATAATTGTACCCCCCTACAGGGTTAACTTCTTTTCAATAAGCAGTTTCACCCCTGTTTTCCATGCAGGGGTTGTCCTCTGCAGCCATAGCACTACGTCACCCTATGACACAGTTAAGGTAAAAATTCATTCTGGAACAGATTGTTCCCTGCTGTAATTCCTTTGAAGCCAACTCATTTTCATCAAGGGTGAACTCAGATCACAGTCTTTCAAATTGAACTCCTCGGTATTTATTGAAGGCAAACCAAAGAATGACTTGTAGTTTCAAAAAATTCTCATGAAACTTTTTCAGGTACCACTGGGTACTATTTCAAGACAGGAATGGTTTATTTACAGTGTTAGTCTAATGTGAAACACAATAGCTTCTCAGTTTTCCAAAACACAATTACCTTTTAAGTGCATGAAGTGAAAAGGTCACAGCAAAGATTTTTCTGAGTGGATTTAATAAACTGACAGTAGGTCTGGGTCTCCATTTCTTAAGTAGGGCTAGTCTTTGGTTACTTAGCCCTAGTTTCTAGAGTGCAGAAAAGTTTACAAATATTACTTTATCAAATGTGAAACTAATTATCCTTACTTTTCTCTTAGCCATGCTGTCTTTTTTTCCATTACCTTTCATTCTGACTTGTGTTGCTTAATCTTTTTGACCTCTGAATACAGATGTCAGGAGTTATTTCAACTGTATTTCAACATGTTATGGTCTGGAGGTTCTTCCTCCATGTCTTCACCTGTCTCGATCAACACTAGGGGATTGCATTAGTCTCAAGAATATAGAAACAGCTGAACTTTTGTGACTGTAGCAGCATCAAATATAACACCAAGAACAGATAAACAGTATGTTATGTAATGCCAAAAAAGTGAACCATGCAACGATACTTGAATTAGAAGGGGTAAGTAGATAATCTCAGATAATCAAATATATTTTGATCCACAATACATGAAGTATTTTAATGAACAAACAAGGAGGCTATAGTCATACAAATTGTGTCATGTTAACAGATACAAGGTGTTTTTTCCCTCTGACAGAACAAAAAATAACAGTACAAGTATTAAAACAAAAAAGGTCTAGAATGATACTGTCCAAATTATGTATATGCTTGAAGTCATTTTTATCTCGAAAGCCAGATGGTTTACCCCAGTAAAGGCAGGAATTTAGTTTTAAATATTCTGTTTAAGGTTGGTCCAGCCTCACCTTGAATACTGTGTGCAGTTGTGGGCCCCACAATCAAAAAAAGGATGTTAAGGTAGTGGAATTCATGCAGAGGAAGACAACACAGTTGGTGAAATGGTTGCAAGGCATGTCCAAGCAGGCCAAAGACACTGGCTTTGACAACTTTGGGGAAAAGGAGACTGAGGGGTGACCTTATTGCTCTCTACAGCTTCCTGAAGCGGGAAAGCGGAGAGGAAGGTGCTGAGTACTTCCCCTAGCATCCAGTGACAAGACACATTAGAATGGTTCAAAGCTGTGTCAGGGGAGGTTCAAACTTGACATTAGGAAACATTTCTTTGCTGAGAGTGGTCACACAGTAGAATAGGGTTCCTAGAGATGGGAAATGTCCCAAGCCTGTCAGGAGCATTTGGACAGTATCCTTAATATACTTTAACTTCTGGTCAGCCTTGCAGTGGTCAGGCAGTTGGAGTAGATTATCAGGTCCCTTCCAACTGGAACTATTCTATACTTTTCAACTTCAAATCTTCAAATTTTCAAAAATTCATAGAACAAGACAGCTATCTGATGATAACCTACAACCAAAAAGAGTTTTGCTATCAGTTAATGGAGTAGGACCCATTTTTATGAAGCAAAAAACAGTACAGTGCCCTTCTCACCCATTAAAATAGCAAGAGCCAAACAGTATCTTTTCACCTCAGGCATTTTTCCCAAACAAGCTGCAATGGTAGGTCTGCCAACAGGTTGTCTCTCTCTTTCTTGTGCTGTTCCAAATGCAATTTGCCCTAGAAGATGCAGACAAGCTTCAAGTTACTGGCATTGGTCTGGCAGAGGAGTGGGGGACTAAGAGGCAAACTTCCCTTTACTCTCTCAGCTAATTCTATTTTAGTCATGTTGCAAAGCCTGTGAATCAGTTGTAAACAGAAAAGGTCCTTACACCTTGGAAAAAATCCAGATGACATCCTCTGCTCATGCTCACATGAGCCCCATGCTGTTCAACACCCAGGCTTGCATAAAATACCTCTATTTCAGATGAACTATGTTTGACGAGAACAAACTCTGTATTGCTCACCATTTCCTGTCTTTAATGATTATCAGCAGTAAGCATCTAAACACAAAAACTGAGCAAACATACAGCAATATTTCTCCTGAATATTCTCCAAGCCCTTGATTTCAGAAGGAAGTTGTGTGGAAATTCTGTTTCTATCCAGTGAGACAGTGTATCCAAAAAAAAAGGAAACTGAAGCATAATGGCTGTTGGTACCTACAATTAATAATTGTCTTGCTGGGGTAACAAAAGGTAATGGTCAGTGTACCATCTATACAGTCTATAACCATTTTTACCATCAGTCACATAGCTTCTGGATGCCAATACCTCAGGTCTACATAAAAACAGGAACACAGCAAAATTGCATATCCATTGTAATAATTTGGGGGTTTAAATTTATTATTTCTTTAATTCAGTGGAGAAAAATATACATTTTAGTGCACCTGACCTAAGTTAAAAAATAAAGCAATGCATTCAGAACATGTTTTTTTCCCCTCATTTTCCCAAAATAATCCACCATTAATAGAAAAGACTCTGCAGTTAGGAATAGATTAGGTATATAATTACTTGGTGTAACCTTAAAACTGCATGCTCTCCAGACAAACAGATCCTTTCTCAATACAGAATTGCATCTTAGAAACTCGGCTTGAATTTTGTGCTAAGGTTGCACAAGTAATTAAGAATCATATTTCTTAACAAGGCTACTACTTCTTATATATAAACAAAACATTGAGACTTGATCTGCATAGCATTATTTGAACATATGTCAAAGTTCCTAACTGCAGCTGGTTAATTACTGATGATATTAGATACTACCGCATCCATTTTTAATTTTGTCATTTGTCTGTCATACAAAATCACTCACAGGAGCAGAATCTACAATTAAAACTTTTGCAATACATAAAGAAAGAATGGCAGGAATGTGAATGATGTGTATGTCACAAACTGGACTAGGTCAGCCTTTGGCCTACACTTCTTCTGAATTTAATTGACCTTCAGCAAGGCTTCATTGCATTCCTCCCACAACATCTAAATGTAGTCACCTGTGACAAAGAATGAGTTCACTCCCCAGAAACAGAAAGAAAAGGAAAGAAATAAAAGTTAATGTTGTTATATACACAAGACACTTGCATACAGTCATGAAACCAAGGTAACGAAAACGCAAAAAGCCTGACATTGTCCCTGCCTTGTAGTGTAAATATTTCATAGCGCGTGCTTTTATAATTCTTCATCTGACATCCAGTCTATTAGGAGTTAAGGAACTACATGAGAACATCAACCCTCCATAATTTCTACAGTCTCTGCCTTCATAGCTGAAAAATTGACTTCAAATTACCAAAGGAGTATAGCTTAAGAGGTGAAAGTCAGAATGCACATTGCCCTTTAACCCATGCACCAGATTACGTACAAGGCTTCCTCTCTGCATATGTCGTTCATGGCACTACCACTCCTGAATGGACAAAAGAGA
Organism: Acropternis orthonyx; assembly: GCA_035583155.1. NCBI lineage: Eukaryota > Metazoa > Chordata > Aves > Passeriformes > Rhinocryptidae > Acropternis > Acropternis orthonyx. Next base: position 94,670,727 of record JAWWEU010000081.1, on the reverse strand, counting down.
GTCTACAAATACAGGAAGGCCAGAATCCTTTTGTGATTCATGTTTACTCAAGGGAGTTATAATTTTGATCTTGGAAGAAGCTGCAGGGCAGTGTTTATCTTCATTATTGAGAGAAGTCCATATGTTCAAGTCCATTGAAAGCACAAACATTTTTTAAAAGATAAAAGTTACAATTCTTTCACATATTTCAATCTCTGCTTAAGAAACTGTGCTGGTTTAAAGGTAAACCAGCAGGAGAAACGAACCCAACTCAGAAAGAGATTACAAGTCAGAATTACAATTTAATAAAAGGATCACAAGAAGTACAAGGATACAGAGAAAGAAATCCATTTGACCCACAAAAACAGGTGTATAGCCCAGCACTGTGGTGCACAAACAGAATGGCGCTCACCAGCCCCTGTGCTGAATGCCACCTGGCCCCCTGAGTACTAAGTAAAAGGAAAGAAGAAACCTCTTGGTGAGGATGATGGTCACAATCTGGTTGAGAGCAGCAGTCGCAGGCCTGTTGAGGTTCTGGTCCTCCTCTGAATCTGACAAGTGGTATCAAAAGCCCCCAAACCCCAAGATTATATATGCTTGGGCTCAGAGGGGAATGCCCAGTACCTCCCCCAGGGCAAGGAGTTTCACAATGGGTGAGTTACTCTGTGAGTCATGGGATAATTCTTGGTGGCCCATTAGCAGACATGACCCCTCAGGCTGGGTGTGAAGGTGTTAATGGCTCCCCGGAGGGGAGTTATCACAGCTGAGTCATTGATGTGAAGACAGGAAAACTTCCTTATCTCACAGAAATTCCTGAACACCCAGCTTGTAGCCGGGGGAGTCAGGTGTGCCCTGGGCAGCTGCTGCAAATGATCCATTATTAGCAGTTCATCAGAAATTACATAGAGGGTGTAGAATACACAGCCCTGGCCACACCCACACAGTGACAAACTGGTCCTGGTATTTTTTGACAATGTGAAAACATCAAAACATGCCACAATTCACTCCTGTGATGGTATTGAAACATACCTTGAAGATGATTTCTTCTGCTCATTCCAGGCTCTTGACTGAAGATGCCTGTTTTTCTCCAAAGATTGCATGCTTAATTGAAACAGCAGGAAAAGTAACAGGAGGAAAATGTGTCCCAAGGACTCAATCCTAATATGACACTGGCCCTGATCAATCATTGGATCTGAAGAAGAAAAAAATCCCCAAGGCAATGACTCTCCAAATATACAATTAATTGCTTATTGAAATAGAAGACAGGCATCAAAATATCTCTGAGTGAACTGGTGACAAACAGACAGAACAAAAACATGCATATGAGAAAAGCCTCCATTTTAAGAGAGTTGGAAGAGCACTTTTTTTATTTTCTGGTTTGTCATTCTTCATGATGAATATCATGCACCTCTACAAGTCCTACAGTGTATGCACTACTTATGCAATGCTTATCACAAAAAACCCACAAACCAACAATCATACTTCAAGACAGTATTTCTAGTATTAAAATTCATAGAATTACCTTCTGAATTGGTGGTGGTATCCCATTTCCACAATTCCTGGTTTTCTGGACTCTTGTTATGATTTAGCTACTTGATACTTAGGCAAACAAAAGCAGTGCTGCGCTGCATTTTTCACTTGGTTATTTATCAATTAAACCAGCAAAGTCATAATAACCTATGATCAATAAATTATTTAACAATCAAAGAGTTAAATCATCTTAGGTACTCAGGTAGCAGTGGCAAAGACTTCAGGGATTGTAACAGGACTGCCTATAAGACATTCTTATACAGAATTCAGAATTACCATTGGATTGAACACATTTTCATTTTCATGTCTTAAATAAGGAAATAACATTTTTAACAACAAAAAAAAGTCCTTAGTTATGAGCAGCATAGGAAGAGAAGCCAGCTAAGAGTTTATGGGTCAGAACGCTGCACTGGTGAGGCCTCATATTGAATATTGTGTGCAGTTTTGGGCCCCACAATATAGAAAAGATATTAAGCTCTTAGAGAGCATCCAAAGGAAGGCAACGAAGATGGTGAAGGGCCTTGAAGGGAAACCATATCAGGAGCAGCTGAGAGCACTTGGTCTGTTCAGCCTGGAGAACAGGAGACTGAGGGAAGACCTCATTGAAGTCTACAACTTTTTCATGAGGGGAAGAGAAGGGGTAGCCACTGATCTCTTCTCTGTGGTGACCAGTGACAGGACCCAAGGGAACGGCCTGAAGTTGTGTCAAGGGAGGTTTAGGTTGGATATCAGGAAGAGGTTTTTCACCTAGAGGGTTGTTGTGCACTGGAACAGGCTCCCTAGGGAAGTGGTCACAAGCCTGACAAAGTTCAAGACAATGCTCTCAGGCATGTAGTGTGACTCTTGGGTAAATTCAGGAGTTGGACTCGATGATCCTTGTGAGTCCCTTCCAACTCAGGATGTTCTGTGATTAAAGGGAGGAAAGGGACAGGGGCATTATGAAGGGGGAAGTGCTATGGGCTGCACGTCCATGGTGACTGAGTGGATGAGGCCTCTCAGACAGACAGGAACAGCCTCACATTCACAAGCCCTGGTCCTCGCGGGGGCCCTTCAGCCACCTTGACATCTGTTGGAAGGACAACACAGCAGGACACAAGCAATCCAGAAGATTCCTGGAAGACGTTCATAACTTCCAAGTGACAGGCAAGCCAAAGAGGAGAGGTGCTATGCTGGACTTTTTTCTCACCAACAAGGAGGGGCTGGTGAAGAATGTAAAGCTCAGGGGCAATCTTGGCTGCAGTGACCATGAAGTGCAGTTCAAGACCCTTAAGGCAGCAAGGAAGACACATGGAAATTCACTATTCCAGACTTCAGAAGAGCACACTTCGGTCTTTCAGGGATCTGCATGGTCAAGTACCATGGGATAAAGACCATAAAGACCTGAAGGGAAGAGGGGCCCAGGAAATCTGTTTAATAATCAAACCTTCTCCAAGCTCAGGTGGGATGCTTCCCAAAGAGGAAGTCAGTCAAAAATGCCAGGAGGCATGTGTGGATGAACAAGGAGCTCCTGGACAAACTCAGACACAAAAAAGAAGCCTACAGATAGTTGCAGCAAGGACAGGTAGCCTGGGAGGAATACAGAGAAATTGTTCAAGCTGACAGGGATCAGGTTAGGAAAGATAAAATCCTGACAGAATTAAACCTGGCCTGGGATGTCAAGGCCAACAAGAAGAGCTTCTATAGGTATGTCAGTGATAAACAGGACACTAGGGTAAATATGGGCCCTCCCTGGAAAAAGAATTACCTGATTACCCAGGATATGGAGAAGACGGAGGTACTCAACCAAGTTTTTGCTCTAGTCTTCACTGGCAAGTGCTCCAGCCACACTGCCCAAGTCACAGAAGACAAAAGCAGGGACTGGGAGAATGCTATAGGAGAAGCACCAGTTTGAGAACATCTAAGCAACATGGAGGTGGCACAAGTCCACAGGACTTGATGAGGTGCAGCTGCAGATTCTGAGGAAACTGGTGGATCCATCATATTTGAGAATTCACGGCAGTCCAGTGAAGTTCCCACTGACTGAAAAAGGGGAAACATAATCACTATTTTTAAGAACAGGAACAAGAAAAATATTGGGGAATGACAAGCCTGGCAGTCTCCCTTTGGTGACTAGCAACATCAAGTCCTGGAAACTCTGCTAAGACACATGGAAAGTAAGGATGTAAGGGTGACAGACAACATAGTTTTGCTACGGGCAAATTGTGCCTGACAAATTCGGTGGCCTTCTATCACTGGATTACAGCAGTGGTAGATGAGGGAAGAGCAACTGACATCTACCTGGACTTGTGCAAAGTATTTGACAGTGTCCCACGTGACAGTCTTGTCTAAACTGGAGACATAGATTTGAAGGATGGGCCATTTTGGGCATATGGAATTGGCTGGATGATCCCATGCAAAATGCTGTCATAAATGGCTCAATTTCCAAGGGGAGCCTGGTGACCTGTTGAAGTGAGTCCAGAGGAGGAAATGAAGATGATGAAAGGGATGGAGCACTTGTCTGATGAAGACAGGCTGAGAGAGCTGGGTTTGTTCAGCCTGGAGAAGAGAAGGATTCAGGAAGACAGACCTTAGAGCAGACTTCCAGTACCTGAAAAGCGCCTACAAAAAAGCTTGAGAAGGACTTTTTACAAGGAGAAATGGCTTTAAACAGAAAGGGAGTAGGTTTAAATTGAATACTAGGAAGAAATTCTTTACTGTGGGGGTGGTGAGGCACCGGAGGCCCAGTGAAGTGGTGGATGACCCATTCCTAGAAGTGCTAAAGGTCGGGCTGGATGGGGCTTTGAACAACCTAGTCAAGTAGAAGGTTGCCCATGGTAGGGGTTGGAACTACATGGTCTTTAAGGTTACTTTCAATCCAAGCCTTTCTATGATTCTACAATGCCTCAAAGATTCACTGATGTGTATAGCTGCTGTGGACCAACAACAGGAACAACAGAAGCTAATGTTTATGAGAATGAGATCTCAGTATCAGCAGTTCAACAGGTCAATACCAAAATATTAATACTAGAAACAGTGTTTTTTAAGAAATTGTTCATTTTCCTTTTGGATGATCACCATCATTGCATTCTTGTAGCAGAAAAGCAGATGGCAATACCCCTCAAGATCGGTTGTGTTCTTGTTGAAAACAACTTAAAATTGCAAAAAAGAGATCAACATTAAGAATTGCATGTGCTAAAAACTAACTTCTAGCACTGTACAGTACTGTTCTTCATTAGACTTAGAAGAGCAAATTTCCATCATCAATTGTTTTTTAATGTCAACCATTATCATTTTTTGAAGTGATAATTAGTTGGCTAACAGTACATGAGAAACATAAAATGAAAACATAATATGTTCCTTTCTAACTAAAATAATAAGAAGAGTTTTTCTTTCATTGCTGCAACATCCCAAGGTCAATGAAATCTGCAATAAAACAGGGAAAATGGAAGGCATCCATCAGCAGCAATCTTCTCATTTTAAGTTCTGTCTAACTACTACTGGGTTGAACTCCATCTGAGAAATTCACTTCTCCCCATATTCTCCTACTGAACTCTGTTCTGAAAAAGTTCAACATATTTTGCATAAAAATACCTCATTAATTAAATTAATAAAAAATTATCTCATAATCAACTTCTCAGAATTTAATCATCAAGAATTTAGTCATATACTTACCATTTTGCCATGATAAAAGTTCACTTTCTTCATTAGATCCCATCATGATTTTTATACTTATTACACCTACAAAACACACTAAAATCAGCCTAATTCTCCTTACTATAAAACTGAACTGTCAGAGTTCAAACCTATATCAGAGATAATAATTTGCTAGATTTATAGTAAGCATGTTCTAAATAGATCTAGTTAGAATGTCCTGAGAATAAAGGTTGCAAGACTTTTTAGGATTAAAGCACCAATTGTAGCAATTTATGTTTGGGAGGTCTTTGGGGTCTTTTTTTTTTTTTTTTTTTTTTTTTTTTTTTTTTTTTTTTTTTTTTTTTTTTTTTTTTTTTTTTTTTTTTTTTTT
>JAWWEU010000081.1:94647784-94659724 GCA_035583155.1 Acropternis orthonyx | reverse complement strand
GACCCACAGAAGTGGGGCCTAGCTAAAACTAAAACCTTAATCTGAGTTTTTTGGGATTTATCAAACCCATCACAGTCCTTCAGACTATCTACAGCAAAGGGAGTCCTGATCCATTGGGATTATGGTGTTCCTGTGCTACCAGAAGAGCCCAGTTCCAATACACTGCCCTGCTGGCCCCTTGGGAGTCCCTGCTCCTCCCAGCCCTTATGGAGCCCCCAAGCCCCAAGCCCTTGCAGAACCCTGACAGTGATTTTGGTACATCGCTTTGCCCAGAGAAATTGTGGGTGCCCCATCCCTGGAAGTGTTCAAGGCCAAGTTGGATGAAGCTCTGGGCAATCTAGTAGAGGGAAGGTTCCCTGCCCATGGCAGCAGGGGGTCTGGAACTAGATGATCTTCAACGTGTCTTCGAACCCAAGTCTTTCTATGATTCAATAATTCTATGACTTTTACTCATTTGAAAAATAACAGTATAGTGAAATCCTCTTTAAGTCACCCAGCTTTTATAATTTTATATTTCACAGTAAAATAATTTTATATTTTATATAAAATTGGTAATAATAAGCACTGCAACTGGAAGTATTAGATTACCAGTTATTAGAGAGGACTATTTCTCTGAATTTTTCTAGACCTGTGGTCTCTACTTCTAGTGAGTCCCTCACTGAAACTTAGCTTAAAGTACAGCTATCAGGAGGTGGGAGGGAGAGAGAGAATTGTAGTCAAAATAATTACAACAGTTTTGCATTTCTTTTAATTTTATATTTCTTTTAAAATAAAAATAATTTCAGTGCTGTTTAATCTGGCTGACAAAGTTAAAATTAGTGCAAAAGCATAAGGAGAGACAATGAGCACATCAAGAAATGAGAAATTATGAATTTGGACAAAAACAAACTTATAAACAAGGTCTGAAATGAGATGGATTAATTTTTTGAAGTTCATTTCCCCTCTATCACATTTTGAATCATTATCATGTAATGAATCATTTTCCTGAAAATATTAATATCTCACATGTATTTTTACTGGCTAAGTGATGCAGCATTCTAAACATTTAATTATAGAAAAAGGAAATTACTGTTAAACTTTGTAATGTAAAATTCTTTCCTTAAAAAATGAACTTGGCAAAAACATTAGTAAATGTTTTGGGGGGTTTTTTGGAGGAGGATTTTTTCACTTGGGGAAAGTTACATGTATTATACCAGGTCAATGGAACAAATGTTTGTAAAAAGTATACGAAGAGCAAAGCTGCAACAGCCTGAGAGCCACTGTGGCTTTTCCTGGTGAGATCTTGCTGATCTGAGTAACTTCGGAAACATGTTAAGAACTTGGAGAATAGTTGGAGAATTGATGTGAGGTCCAATTTTCAAAAGGGCCCAATCTGCTTTATTACACGTAAATTTGTGCACCAACATACAGAGAGTGAGGTGGAGATCAGTATCTGCTGTATGTACAATAGCCTCAGTGTTGGGAGAACTGTTCAGAAAAATTCTCCCCCCTCAGAGAATTTACAGAAAGTGCAGCAGATCTGGAAAAAATTGCATTCAAATTTGGAGCACAAATGTTTGGTGATTTAGATTCTGACAGTACAATTTCCATTTTAGAGGTTGGAAATGGATAAAGGGTTGTGAGTGGCACCAATTATTTGAGTAGTATAACAAGTAATTCTGATTTTTAATTCCAACTCAGTAGATGATAACAGCTTGCCTTGAAACTTCAGGCAAGGATTACAGGTGGTCAGCAAAGAATAAAAGTTCCTGTTTACAGAAGATGAAATATTTTAGCACTGGGGAAGTGATCCTTAAGTTGAGAATCAGTGGAGTAGCATTTTACTTGTTGTGATAGCGCAGAGAACCCCCTTGTGATGATAAAGATTCAGTTTTGCATTAGAGCAAACACTGCAGAGCAAAGCTTGAAGAAACCCTGCAAGTTGTTCTGGAAATGCACAGCCATCTTTTATGCAACCTTACTCTGGATGTCTGAATGTTGTCAAGGACAACATGGCACAGACGAAGTCGCAAGTTGCCTAAGGCAGGACACTACAGAAGGCAGCAGAGCACCATGGTTAACTCTGTCTCATCAGTCTGTGTCAGTTCCCCAAGGTGACAGGGTTGCTGTTACATTTGTTAAACAAAGAGGCAGAAGGTCTTTTTCTGAGGGGGAAAAAAATAAAAAATATATATATATATTTCCACTTCTTTCTGGTTCTTCACCTTGAAAGTACATTTACATCAAAAGAAAAAGTTCAAAGACAATATATGTGCTGTTCACAGCTCAATATAAAAAAACCACAAATTACCAGATCAAATTTTGGATCTACAAATCAGAGTCCCAAACCATGATCAGCACTTCTCAGTTAGGAAGATGTTAAAATATCTGACTAGATCATAGAAAGTTTTATTTAGATGTATATGTCCAAGATACAGGACATACATACCTTTTTTTCTCTAATATGGGCAAGATGCTTTTGAAACTCTAAGTTCTGTGAAAACTTCTTCATCAAAGGGCATCTTATTTTGGATTAAACCTACCTTTATTAAATCAAGTTCTGTTAAGGACAAATTGTTCACTATTGACCCAGTTATCTAACTTGTATGTGTACTTACCTACCCACATGTACTCTGGCAAATGCTATAATTACCCTAATGAATCACAAATAGAATTTTCATTTTACCTTGCAAGTACCAGAAAGCAGTGACTAGAGCATGACTTGATTATATAAATGTTACCTTATTTCCAGGAATGACAACAGATCTGGTAAAAGGTGTTGTTAAATATAGCTCTAAATGAGCCACTCTGTTCAGCACATAGAGGGGGAAAAAAAATCTGAAAAACACAATGAAAGAAAACAACAAAAGTTGAAAGACTTAAAAAAAAAAGTCCCTATAATCTTATGTAAAAGATGGAAGGGAAAAAAAAACAATAAACTGAAATTAAAAGCCTCTATAGGCAGGATTTAAAAGTGGGAAGACAGAAAACACGTTACATAACTTAATACTCAAAAGGCAGGAAACACAGTTGTGACTCTTCTCCTCTACTTTTCTAATGTGCTTAAAGCCACCCATTTCCACACAGCCTATATATGTGAAGCCACTGGAAAGCCCCAACTGCTTCTGCCAGTTGTTCATTGTAATTTGCGCTCCACAGATTGCCTTCAGATCTCTGGTCTGAAGGACACATTTCAAATTCCTGTGACTGGAGGATATAAACCTTTTTTTCTTATAGATATGCAGTGCCATGGTGAAATCCAGCTATGTTTTGTGTTCTGACAACTCTTCAGCTTGTGAAAAACAGAAGGTGAAAAGGATATGAGAACATTTGGAATTTCTTTTTTGAAAGAAATGTTGTAAAATACTTCCTTTTTATTTTTTTGTTGTTGTTTAGAAATTGGTCAGTGAACTTTTATATGTGGCTGGATTGTGGCTACCCCTCCATAGGGTGGCACCATGATTTTTGAAGGCATATTTATTTAGAAAAATGTTTAGGGAGGTAAATGTGCTTTCTGAAACAGCTACTGATGATCATGGTGACTTCTAACTAAGAGTTAATAGGATACCAATCAAAATCTTTTTTTAAAGTATAAATTCATACCTTATAATAATGAAATTTAAAAATATCTAGAAAAATAACATATATTTGAATATAGTTTAGGTTTCAATGTAGAAGATTGAATTCAAAGTTCTGTTTCCCTCTTTTTAAATATTGATTCTCTCTTTTTAAATCTTGATTTATTGGGGGGAGGGGAAAGGAGGGGGTGTTTTGTTAATTTCTTTATACTTTTAGGGGAAGAAGGTACTATTTTTCCTGGGACAAATCCTAGCCTGACTTTGATAAGAACATACAAGGACAAACACAAAACCAGCTTCTGAAATTCAAAAAGACTGGAGCAACAAACATGGCTTTATCAGGAACAAAGCTTGTTAAACACACCTAAATGCCTTTATGGCAGGGTAACAGGCCTTACAAACTGAGGAGTTTCTGTAGGGCTGTTTCACGCAACAGGTTCAAACAAGGCTAGAGGAAATCAGTCAAGCTGAAATTGATGTTAGTTGGGGGCAAAGGAAAGAAAAAAATTATTTACAGAATATCAGTGGTCCACAGCAAAACTGTGATGAAGTGTGTTTTAGGTTACAGTGGTTTCTCCAGGATCCAGTACTACTCCCTACAGACCATGGGAAAGGTAATAGGCTTATGAGACTGAAAGAAGATATGAAGCTAGAGCAGACTGCAAATGCACAGAGCAAAAGATTATAGCTCCAAACAAATTAGAAAAATAACCTGGAAAACAGGAAAACAAAAATCGTTAAAGATACATGCCTTTGGGAATAATCCAACTGACAAATAGAGAATGGCAAAACTGACTAAAATTTAGTCCCTAGTGAACTGTGACCTGAAAACAGTCAACACAGTGATGAAAAAACCTGCAAAACACAACACAGTATGTATTAACAGAAGTTTAACAGACAAGTAATGCGTCTTCTACAACCCCTACTATTAAGACTTCAATCATAAGATCTTACCCAGTTTGGGGATCCACAGCTCGGGAATGAAACAATCAACTGCAAAGAGTCCAGAGAATGACCAGATATCTCAAACCCAATTTGCTGAGAAAAGGCTTCTAGAAAGGCTGGTGAAAATATGTTAGCTGCCCTAAAATGCATAAAAGGATGTCACAATTAGGAAGGAAATTATTTAGAAGTAATGGAGTGAATTTGCAGCAAGGAATAACTACATTACATATTTTGGAAAACTATATAGTGGTGGAGAAGGTTGACCACCAAAACATATACCCTGTGGAGATGTCTTCTATCACTGGAGACCTTTAAGGATACAATAAACAGACACTGCTCATATTTGACCAATAACACCAAGTGACTGATTCAACTGAGTAAAGGAAACATGAAGCAGATCAATTCCTAATCTTATTCCTCAATATGCTATAATGTATTGAAAGCACAAATGGCTCTGACTCTGAATTCTCAAATTAAGACACCAAACCTCAGTCAGTACTGCTAACAAAAACTTAACTTCTATTAAGGCATTTAAGGAACTTTGTTCACTCTAAAATGCACAAAGCCTTGCTACTTTTTAGTGCTTTTAAAGCCTGGGTCGTAACATCATCTTGCTCTGCAGAGGTATGCCTTCCACAATGAAAACAGCGTTACGATCAGATAAAAATATCACTAACCTTTTGAAATACACGTAAATGACAGCTACACTACTTAAATATATACATTTATTTTTAAAGCTGTTAACCGCCATTATGGAATGGCTTAATTGCTAGGAGGACAGTAGTCACATCTGACATCTCTGCATTAGTAAGCACAAACTACTTATTTCTGTGGAACATTCCTTGGACACGGCATGAATAACACTGTTGCTAACAAATAGTCTATGTAGCTCTATGGACAGTATGTGTGAAGGTAAGAGTCCTCCCTGCAATATACTCTAAATAGAGTACATGACATATTTCCCACATGCATTTTAGCCATGGTTCATTACCAGAGCAGGACATCCCCTCTAGTCAGTTCAGCCATTTTCATTGACACTAAGTGAGATAATTTAAAAAAAAATAGAAAAATAAAAGGAAAAAAATTCCAACATGACTTTTGAAAAAACCTTCTCCAGCTTCTTTCTACGCTTCATCTTTGGTTTAAGCAATTTGGAGGAAGAAAGCTTTTTGTTTTTTCCCTAAATGAATTATTTGCTCCTAAATGAATCGTTTTTCTAAACTGAACTTAGGACCTACTACCTATGAACGTGGCATAAGTAAAACAGAAAAACTGGTATTAACAACTCTATATTATCACAGTATTTTGTTCTATATCAAGAAAATAATTTATGCCTCACTTGTCATATAAATTTGTCAAAGTCTTTGTAGGAAAAGGGTTAACTCTTTACCTACAGTCTTTACCCTAACAATGATCTGCCTTAAAATAATTTACACAACTTCATATTTGGCCCAGACTCACTCAAGAAAAGAAATAATAGTATGTTTTTCAAAGTAAACTCTATTTGTATATTGTATTTCCACAAATACATAATATCTTATTTATTTCATACCTTTGCTTAAAGCATCTCCTGAAAACTGTTAAGATGTTCTACACTGGGCTTCTTCCCATCCTATTCTACAATTACACACTCTTCAGTTGTAGTAAGGTCGCATTTCTGTAAGGAAAATAGTTTTGATTGCATGCCTTGGAAAAATCCAACACTTGCTAAATGTGAAACAGATCAAAAACACAACAGCTCCTTGTACTTTATGAACAAGAGGAGAAAAGTCCAATGTTTATGGTTGCTTAAAAGTATCTATCCACCAACTATAATAGAAAAGATCAGCTAAACATTAAAAAAATGTCATTTAATCATATTTCTATTCAACAGCGAGAATAATACCTGTAAATATAAAACCCTGAAACTCTGATGATAATTACATTTAAAATACAGCCAAACGTTCTAGCTTTCTTTCAAAATCTGGAGAGTTTTTCCTTACAGTCAAAACCAATTAAACTTTTTGTCATTGTCTGATATTAATGGCTTTGTATTGACCTCAGTGAGCACAGATGTTTTGCAAGGTGCACTCTGTTAAAAGCTATTGATAGTCTAAATACTTCATAGTAACTAGCTCTGTCTTTCTGCCTCCTGTATTTCTCATACCCTGAACTAATTAAAGCTAGGAGTGTTTACCGGTAATTTAATGAAAAATGCAATAATCTTCACCCTTACTGAAATTGCTTTGACTTAGCACAACATTTGTATTTTCCAGACTAATCTGTAAACTAAACAATAACGAGCACTAGATCTGAAGAAGGTTAAAATGTGAATTCCAGAGCAAAGACAATCAGTGAAAATATAATCACTCACGGGAATGCAGAGTGGCTGTGAGAAGCTGAGATGAACTTATTAATCAGGCAGTGTTATTAATTTCACAGCTCAGAAAAACCACTGTTTTGCTGAAACAAGATATTAGTTTTTTTCTAAGGTGTAAGCAGACATTAGAAGAGGCAGAGAGCATCATGTCTTTCCTATGACTCAGAAGTCCATTATAAAATATTCCTGTTTGTATGCAGTCCCAGCAAGAGTCCCTGCCCTAAACCTAGACTGCTGTACATGGGCATGCACATCTATCTATGAGAAAAGAATTCTATGTTTTATAAAGCCAAGAGGTTAATACTTTGTCTTATGCTCTGTGTCTGTGACAAATTAATAATCTATGGAGAGTTCAAACTGATGCATTTTCAGAGTAAATGAAAGAGTACATAAGACCCTCTGGTTGTCAACAGTCTCACAGCTCTGACACAACTGAAGAACTGAGTCTTCACCCCATTCTCTCATAATTTGTAATGCATAACAGTCCAAGTAAAAGTAGCTGAGCTCCACTTTACCAGGAATCAGAATCTCAGCATAATCATTGATTTCTGTCAATTAAAGCCACCAAATCTGACATGCTTTTACAATCCTACAAATTTCCAGTCCCTAAAATCTCTGTGGCTGTCCCACAGCAATTAGAATTCACTGGTACCAAGAAATACCAGTTGTGGAGATACAGAAATGGTTCTGTACTTGCTGTTGTGGAGATATACCTGGAAAAAAAAGGTAGTGCTCCTACCAAGGCAACTCACAGAGGTCTAATCTCACATCTCTGCATTTGACTATCTTCCCCATCTTTCTGCCAGTCACAGGTCTTGAGACACAACTAATGGACTGAAAGCAGTGAGTCTCTCCCAATACAAAGTTTAACACCTTGCTTCAGACTTACTTGTACTGGCAGCATTGGCTTAGTACTGATCTTTACCCAGAAGAAGCTGAGGTACAAATATGGTTTGTTCTGTTGACTTTGCAGTGACAGGAATAACTTTAAGCAGGAAGATGGGAATCACCCATCGGTGAGGACAATGAAGTCTTAAACCACTACAGCTGTTACCTAAGGGATTGTTAGCAGAATCCTAACTGAACCTTCAGGCTATATCTAGACTACTAAATTAAAACTGTCAGGACCATGCCAATCCTTGAAGCCAGCTGAGAAGGATCAGCCTGCATTTGTGTTGGTTAAATCTTTTAGCCTCTGACCCAAACTGGTTACACGCTAACAGCTGTCGGGAGTGGGCCCTGACATGTTTTTTACTCTGTTTATGCCAGGTACTGTTTCAAGGTGATGCACTCCAGTGCGCAGCAACCTTCTTGGGAATAAATTAAACTTACACATGGTAGATACACAATCTTTTTTGTTATTGTCAAAGACTAGCTTATGGATGCAAGGGTTGGTATTCAGACTGTACTAGGTGGATAGTGCCATTTTTCTCACACCATTAACATGTCAAGGTACAAGAGATTTCTGACAGTTGCTTATATAATAATGTATCACAACACCGTATCTTTTTTAGATAGGATATTTAAATGTATTGTAAGATCTTATCTCTCTGGTTCTTTTCATTCTTAAAACCGTAAGATCAAATGCCAAAGTCATAAAAGAATATCCAATTTTCATTCAGCATCCTAAAATGGTGAATCTTAATTTGTTTACTCTGAAGATCAGCACTTCAAAATGTCAGACTTTCCTTACACACACCTTTTTTTCCTAGCTCAAGTTTATTTATACTTCTAAGAATACTTGGATTAAGTGGCATTTTATATGAAAGAAGACAGATAAACCAAAACCAGGTCAAAGGACTGATACTATTTTCCCCTCAGTGGAAATATAGCAAAACATAGCCACCCAGTGTCACAGAACTCTTCCTGGAATTTAATCAAAGAACGGCTGAAAGTGCCACAAACAAAAACAAGAGATGCTGGAAATTTCCAGAGGGACATGTTCATGAGTTTTCCAACTTGACTAGTTATTTTGTTTTCATTTTCCAAATTACATTTTGATCCCCAGATAGAATGTATCTCTGAAGATGGAGCACAGTGCCTGTACTTTTTCTACTCTTCAGCTTGTGGTCAGCTTACTGAAAATCACCTGTATTTCTGCCAATATTTTTTTTTAAAGGATAGCCAGCTCTGGCAGTCAGGCAGCTGAACCAGATGCTCCAATGCAATTTCTGGAAACTGCAAATAATAATAACAGCAATTTAGAACCCTGACAGAGAAAGACTAATACTAAAAAGGGTCTTAAGTGATTTCTAGAGCACAGGGCACAGGAAGACTCCAGGTTTGGAGGAGCTCAGAGATAGCAGCATGGAGCCACTTGAGCATATGCTCAGTGTGCTGGCTTTTTTCTAGGTCCAAAATATGTCACAAACAGTGCTGAGCTTCAAGTTACTGAAGCTAGATAGCTGGCAGTCTCTAAGTCAGCTAACACAAAACTTGTCTTGGGTGTCTATAGACTACACTGAAGCTTTGATACTTCTTTTCCACAGAAAAAAACATTACTATATTCTATCATACCTTTGCTGTTCTAGGGAACAGACAAACATTTTGCCTCATAGACGGTGTGTGGGGGGGTATTTTATGATAGCTGTTCTGTTGCACAGTGAGTTGCATTTACTATAACATAATCCTGTGTAAGCAGGATGTTTAACACAGTGCATGTTTCTGCATTTCATTTTTTTACACATGCTTTCTCTACTTCCAGTACAACAAATTATCCTACATTGGATAGAAGACAACTGCTGCTGGAGAGGGTTTTTTCAAATGGGCTTTACAGTCTTCATTCCCAGTAGGGCAGAACTCATTGGTATTCTTTCTTCTTTTTGCTACTGAATAGGTGTAAAGAAGTTTCATGCTACTAACACTATTCCCTTTGCTCCCTAGCAGAGCCTTACAGGTTAACTTCATTTTGGAGGAAAAAGTCTGAAAATATTTCCGTGTAACTCATTTCTTTTATATATCTGTTTACTACCCATGGAACAGAAACAGCCATCCTGCTTTAGCTCAGTCCACCCAGGGATCTCTACCAAAGTGCAGACTCAGGAAGAAATACTTTCCAACATCCATAGTGAAGTGTGATTATACAGTGAACATCTCTAAATTGTCTTACCACTGTAAGGAGAAAATTCATTCAGCCAAAGCTCAACTGAAGTTGCAGCTGGCCAGAAATGTGAGGGACAATAAAAAGAGTTTTCCCAAATATATTAATGGCCATAGGCAATATAGAAATATCATTGGCCCATTAAAGGATGAGGAAGGTCACCCAGCACTGGGGTATTTAAGGCAATGCCCAAGGTTTCCCAGATCCTGGCTCCTGTTACCAGTCCTGCTTCCTGACTGTCCCAGTGTGGCTTCCGCTTCTTCTGTTCCTGCTGCTGATGCCTGCCCTGCCTTCTCCCATGACTCCTTCACATGCCGCCACTGAAGAGACGTCCTGCCTGCCTGCAACCTGCGCACAGCTTCAGTCTGGTGGTGACAATCTTTCCTGTGTTTCTGACATAGTCTGTCACCTTTTCCTACTTTCTTCTCTCCCCACTCTTTCCCTTTGCTTTTGCTTTTTATTAGAATAAAAGTTAATTATCTGTTTGGACCTTAACATTTGGCATCACACACCTTAATCTTGCTTCTGGGTACCATTTAGAGAATCACATTGCCCTCCCCTCTGAGCAGATTGCGACACTACAGAACTCAGGATGTAGCACACAGGTTTGCTCTAGGGAGAGGTGTAGGGTTTTCTTTAACCTGGGTTCTGTTTACCAATGGAATCCACTCTTAGCTGCATCTGCACAGCTGAAAAGATACTGAATCACAGCAAAGAAACAAGCATCTTGGAAAGGCAGATTTTACTGATGAAGACCAGCTCACCACAAGCCTATGTACTGACACTGAGCTCAGGGTTTTCTACTGCATCCTTCCATTTGTCTTAGAGACAACTTGCTAAAAAATGCATACAAAATATTTATCTTTTTGCAATAAGCTATTCCTAAACAGTGCCATTCCTCTTCTAGATTTCAAAATACTTTAACACCCACTAAACATTAAACAAGCTCACATCAGGCAGTAGAAACTCTTTTAGTAATGTTAATGAGCTTTGTATCCAACAAATAAAGGTTCCTGTCATTATCACCTGCTATCATCTTCTGTTTAGAGCTACATTCACACATTCATAATACAAGTATAATTAGTTCCTGAACTTGCTTATGATCAACATCACCCTTAGGAAATTATAAGAAGTACCATTTTATTAGCTTAATGGGTTTTTTTCATCTCTCAATCTCTCACCCATTTTTATCCTCTTTTTTTCCCAAACATAAAATAATAAGATTTTTATAGAGTAGTACATTTACTATTGGCCCCACTGGAAAAGGGTGTGGATTGCAACATATATTGTTTCTATCTAGTGTCCCAGGAATCGGTAGCAATTTCATCCATTGCTGCCTGTACCTGAATAACTAGTTTTTCAATAATTGAGCTTCTGTTGGACACAGAATAGAAGAATTGGCAATTTGCCTGCACACCCTCAGTGCAAATGTTGCCACTCTGGGGAATATTACATCTGTGTCCTAAGTGTAGCTACACAGAAAAGTAACTATCCAGCACAAGAAATTTTTGCAAAAGTATTGGCTACCAAAATCAGATCAAATGCTGCAGTAAACTCCGCTTAAATCATTGATTCGGCAGCGTGGGGGAGCTCTGTTCTGGGGGGTTTGTTTATTATTTAATAATAAAAACTTATCAGTGGAGAACAAAAACAAACAAACAAAAAAGTAAAGCAGGATGATGAAAAATGCTGTCAGATACTAGCTATTAAATAAGATTTGTTTCCCCCACTTCTGAGGTATGATGGCCTTGAACAACTCACACTGGGTCAGGGACACAAAGACCAAGGGATTGCAGCCATAGGCAATGCACACGTGGGGCAGAGGAAAACACATAAAAAGAGAAGAGAGAAGAGAGAAGAGAGAAGAGAGAAGAGAGAAGAGAAGAGAGAAGAGAGAAGAGAGAAGAGAGAAGAGAGAAGAGAGAAGAGAGAAGAGAGAAGAGAAGAGAAAAGAGAGAAGAGAAGAGAAGAGAAGAGAA
>JAWWEU010000081.1:94637077-94647684 GCA_035583155.1 Acropternis orthonyx | reverse complement strand
AAGAGAAGAGAAGAGAAGAGAAGAGAAGAGAAGAGAAGAGAAGAGAAGAGAAGAGAAGAGAAGAGAAGAGAGAAGGAAGAGAGATAGTGTTACACAGGGTCCCCAGCCTCCTGCACCCAAGGTTTGGGAGGCACCAAGTGTAATACCCACCAAAAGTGGAAGTGAGACCACAATGGGGTAGGAGTGGTATTGGACTGAAACTGAGCTCAGGGAGCAGGAGTTCTTTCTCAAGGGTGTTTGATTGTTTATTTTCTGTCTCTTATAACCTGAATCAGTGATGAAATGTTTGTGTTAACTAGAAATAATTAGGAAAATATAGTAAAATTCCTCTTAGCTGAGCTATTTTTGCCTGCACTGAGAGGCAACATAGATACCTTGCCTATATCTATCTATCCTCTAGATACCATGCCTTGTATGACTTCTAGAGCTTGAGACAAATTTTTATTCCACTTCATGCCCATTTCTTACGACTACCATTATCAACTGAGAGGCACATGACCTCTGTTTACACTCCACTCAAATGAAAAGAACCCAAATACCAAATTCCTGCTAGATGTAAAGAGCTAGGCGTAAAGAACAGGGATTTCCTGTCCTGGTGTATTTAGGTTGCCAGAACAAGCTCCAGATGATCTTCTGCCATACCATTCTCCTTGCTATTTGAGATCCCTTAAATTACAGTGTCTATCACCTGACTGCATGGTATGAAAAATAAAGTCACCTCAAAACCCTGAAAATTGATACAAACAATAAATGGACATTTTTAACTTGCTGTTTGACTGATGAATACAGAACTAGAGCAGTACATATAAATTCTGAGTGCGGAAACAAGCTCTCAATCTTACAGCAGTTTTTTAGGATAAGCACAGTTTCACATAATCCTAAAGTCTTAATACCACAGTCCTTTGATTTTTGTTGGGTTTTTTTTTTTTAAATCTTAGGAGTTTATGTGTGAATACCTTTTTCTTCAAAACATATTAGAATGCCAGCATACAAAGATAATAACAAAGTCAGGTCTCAGAGAACTAAATAAGACCAAATACATCATCACACCTCTCAGAAATGGCATTTTCACTTGCATTTCTGGGTTTAGGTTTTCATCATGTATTTGAAACTAGAAGTACAAGATTGTAACAAAAAATACATAAACAAGGAAAACTTGAAAGTACTGTAGAATTAACTGTCAGTAAGAATGAAAACCCGAGCAGTTTATTTTTCTTTCATATATCATTTTGGGTTCAGAAATCACCTTGCATAGTTTACTAGAACAACAATCATTGAGGATTAAGAGGACTCTGTAATGCAGTTGCCCATTTGGTGTGTGTACATTTTGCTGTCACCCTACAAGAACCTGCAACTGAAACAACACACAGCCACCAAATGCCTCTGTGGACCTGGGCTCCTGGGAGCTGGTAACCACTGACATGAAGAAAATCCCCAGTTTTAGAGGAACTTCTTCCACTCTTCATACTGAACATATCCTAACCAGATGCCTCTTAGGAAGACAGGTACTGTCTGTTCCTCTCCTGACTACATTCACTGGAGACTTCCACCTAGGGTGGGATTCATCTTATTCTGCTTCCTGGAAGTTCAGTCATGGGGAGAGTACTTGGAAACCATCCCTTACCTGGAGCCACTGGGAACATGATCAAATTCAGCATAAAAGGTGCAACTAGTACGTATTAGAGCTGCATTTGGATTAAGTCCATATCATTCCAAAAGGTTCATTATTGATTTTAATTTCATTTTAGAACCAGCTTCTTTCCCTCCCATGGTGGTAACTGAGATTTATTCATAGCAGAAACAGTTTGACACATAACATAGGGATAACAAAAGCTCTCTCATAGGTGTGAGGATCTTTATAATGATTTAATTATACATAAAAATATTTACTGAAAATTAGTTAAACTCAGTACCATACAAGCAGGATTTTGTCTACTTCTCCAAAACCAAACAAATTTAATCCATTTAATCCCCCTCCCCCAGAAAAGCATTTAAGATAGCAGCATACATAGTCTAAGAAATCTTCATTATATCAAAAGCCCTAATCATATACTAGCTAAAATTCATAAGCAAAATTAAAATAACATGCTAGGGCAGATGAAGAAATTTCAACTTTAAAAATTTGAGTATTTTCAACATGGATGCAGAAATGAGGAATCTATTATATTTGTCATAGGCAGGAGGGGAGGAGGAGGCAAAGCACTTTATTAGTAGGTAAATTCACTGCCAGATTAAACAGTCATGAAGATAATACTGCTACACTTATTTAAAAAATAAATTCTCTTTCATACTCCACAATACTGATCAGTGATAAAAAAATAGGATTTAAAACCTGAATTAATAAGACAACATTTAGCTGAGTGTTCTAAAGGATTACCCTGGTGACTTCAACTGTAAAAGTAACTCTGCCCACATCATTTTATTTAAAACTTACTGTTACAATCAGAAGCACAAATTGTAAAAATTAAACTTTTTAAAAAGTGAAAGATATTTACATTTTTAAGACAGCCATTGGTAAACATGGTGTGGGAGAAATTCTTGATGAGGCAAAAGTTTTGGTGCCTTTTGGGGATTTAATAGGAATATAGGGATAGGGATAAAATGGACAACAAGAAAAAGCCTGGATCTTCAGCTGCAGCAGCCCCAGCAAAGGCCTGCCAAAACTTAGTGAAAGCTTCAAAAACGTTTTTTCCAGGAGAAAATTTGTTAATAGTGTTAAGAAGAGGAAAAAGGATAGATCAACATCAGGGCTGGGAAGCAGCAGCTCATGCAAAGAGCAGGCTGCAAAGGGACCCGTCCTGGGAGAAAGCTTGCAGCAGAGCCGTGCATCCAGGCAACTGTAGTTTTTTGGGGGGTTTATTTTTAGAATGTGAGTTAACGCAAAGAGAAATCCTAGATTTTCCTGTGAGTGAAGCTATCAAACACCTGTACTCTTGGCCAAACCTTTCCATAGCTTGTGAACTGAGGGAAGCTTTCCTTCACTTATTGAATAATGGGGAGGTGGTGTCTGAGTTTGTTTAAAGTAAGGTTGTTCTCATGTCTCATCAGGTCAAGCTCAGCTGCATCAGCTGTATTCTCAGAACAGCCCAGTCATCACTACCTTGGTGAAGTTGCCCTCTTCCTCTCATGCCCTTTCATACCAGTATTCAGCTGTCAAAAAAAACTTTTAGCAGTTTAGCTCACCGCATTTGGTCATTTTTTTCCATGAATTCTGTTCTGGGACAAAAATAGGAAGGGTTTTAGGAATTCCTATTTGTGCTTTCCTGTTAAATTCTCATTTTATTTACATTGGCATCAATCTGATATGTTAAGTAAAATGGTGAAGTTACACAGTCAGTAATGGGTGAAAATTAATTCACATCAACTGAATCCTAGCAAGTAACAAGGTTTTTCTAACAGTTCTTAAATCAACTCTTCTCTGTCCGGAGAGGTATTTTAACCTTTATCATTATGATACCACCATTAATTGGTTTAGTACCAGTCAGAAGCAGCACTATTGGAAGATCTCCTGAGAGATCTTCCAAAAAGCAACTGTGCTTGTTACAGTCTGGTCTTTCTGACACCCTGATTTCCTTGCTGCCTCTTCCAGGGGTTCTCTGCTGGATCCTATACAAGCACTTCCTTCAGGGTAACCATGGGAACCAAACTCAGATCATCAAATGGGATGCAAAGGCTTGACCAATGTTTTTATCTTACAGTGATGCCTTGTTTTAATGTTCCAGGCCTGTTAGCATAAAGGCTTTTACAGATTAGTGGTTTCCCTACCTGAAAAACACAGCTAAGGTCAGCTGCTGAAAATATTAATTCTGCGTTTCAAGCAGAGATTTATAGTTCTCTGCAGAAAACTGTCCTTTTCAGTGAATAACTGCAGCAATAGTAAAATAAAACTATCTATCATGAACACATGAAATTTTTAGCAATCCCATGATTAATTTAAAAAACGCATCCCTGAAAATGGAAATCTTGAGTTCACTCTCTGTGTAACCCACTGGCTGTTAATCTTGTTTGAGCCAGTCAAACCACCTGTGCGTCAGTCTCTGTGCATTAGCCTACATCAAGTACATAAGTACCTGGTGGCTGACCCATTTTGCTCATTCAGGTTTATGAAGCTGATTTCCCAAACAGAGGTAGTACAGAAAATAATAATATTAAAATTTATGATTGCTCATAGTGAGGTGCATGGCCAAGACAACTTGAATGCAGAAAAGCTGTAACCTACAAAACCTCCTGAGTAGAAACAACTGGATATCTAAGAAAAATGTGGTATCATCTGAGATTTCTTCTGTATTATTTGCTTTGTTTAGACCATAAATATTTCAAGCACCATTTTTTTTCCTCCATTTAAGTTTCCATTGTTTGACTAGTAAAAATTATTTTTCCTTTTTCATGTAAAATAAGTTTGGTTTATGTTCAACTATTTTGAGGAAGACTCAAGACTACTGACTAGGTTGCATTTAAGTCACCGATCCACTCTTAATACACTCTTTGAACGAAGACTACACAGACACTTTCACCAAAATGCAAGTAGAATATATCAAGAAAAATCTGAGATCAATTTAAGCAAGTTTCAAGTTTATTTGTATGATTCTTTTCTGCTTACATTACAAAACATGATGTGCGATGTAGACACCTTTGCAGTAACATAAAGCATTATCCTACTGACACCACAAACCATAAATTTATTTGGAACTGTGCTAAAATCCTGTTTCTACTCTGTAAAAATGTAAACTTGAACATTTTTAAATAGAGCTATACCCTTATACGTCTATTGCATGGCTTTTTATAATTATTGAGGTTGTTACAATGTCAAGCCTAATTTCTTAGAGGTCAGTGGCTGTCAGGCCTGCATTTACTTTGATTCTAATGTTGCCTTCTGATCAAGAAGTCGAATCAAAGTTTGCAGGACAAAATCAAGAAATCTGGCAGCAAGTATTTAAAATTAAATTGATATAGCAAAAATACAAACTTCTCAGTGATGGCATTTATCATAGAGAAGGATGTATATTCAAATCTGATGTCATCCAACAACTTACAGAGTGTTTCAGAGATGAAGGGTCTTTTATTTTCCTAAAAGCAAAACCACTGAATAACGTCTTTATCCAAATGCTGGGACTAAGTAAATAGAAGGAACACAAATACCAAATACTCTGTTTCTTATTTCTCACCATCTTATTTTTTTATATTTGTAAAGTGATTGGTATTGCTTTCTTCTGTATTTGAATCTCTTTCTACCCTCAACCATTACCCACCCCATGACACACACACACCCTGTCAGAACAATCTTTACAAGCATATATAGCTGATAAACCATTATTCCCAGTGTTGAAATAAATATGACTTAAATCATAAGCACCACTCTAGAGTAAAGAAATGTAAGGTGTAACCAAACACCTCAAGAATTTTCTGTGGAGTCCTTACAGGAAAAAATATCCATTTTTTTTCTGGAACTATTCCTGAATCCGTGTTACCTCTGTCAATACCCCAAATCTGTGTATGAAGCCCTAAAACCCAAAACATGGCTTTCAGTATGCAACCTAGTAAATATCAGGACACTGTATCTTCTGTCACTGGCGAAGAAAAGAGAGAGAAAAAAAAAAACAAAAAAAGAAACAAAAAAACCCAAAAACAAAACAAAACAAAACAACAACAACAAAAAACCAAACAAAAAACACAAAAAACCCAAAACCAAAACAAACAAAAAAAACAAACAACCTTCCAAGATTCAGATCCCAAAAGCAGAATACACCTTTGACACCCCCCCCCCCCTCCCCCATCTGTGCCTGCATTCCAGAGAGACATATTATAGGACATACATTACAGGAGGATGTACCTCAGTTTCCCATGCAGTCTTTGCCTCTGGCCAGATACTTCAACTGACATAAAGATAACAATGCCATATGATTTGGGTTTTTCTACAGGAAAAAAAAAAAAAAAAATCAAGCAGGCAGGAAGCCATACTGCTTTTCCTGCAAATACTCCAGTGCAGGTGCTGGGATGCAGACCTGTTTTCAGGCAGATCTGGCCAGGGGTAGCTGTCAAGACAGTTGTAATGACAGAATACCAAGATCATGAAAGTCGTTTGATTTATTTCTTTATCATTCAATACTGTTATTATTCCAGTACTTCTACCAACCATTTCTCTTAGTCAGACACCTATCCTTTGCTTCATGTATTTTGATCCATACAGACCTGAAGAAATAGTATTCTTTCCAGAGGAGAGATCTCAGAGCATCTTTATGCCAGCTCCTATACACTGAGTCTGGACATTCAAGGACAGCCTCTCTCATTCTTTGAGTGCAAAGCAGCTCATAAGAACTACAGATCTTGAAAGTATTAATGGCATTTTAAGTCTCTGAAGAAAATATAGCCAGGTTCACTTGGAATTCTTTTACATCAGTGAAGAAAATAGGCAAATGACTGCAGAGCTTATGTGTTTTCTGTGTGGTTTTCTTTTTTTTTTTCCGTGACAGAACTACTTATACTCCACACATTTCTTGTGTTCATAACAATTCACCCCCAAGCAAGGTACAGAAAGACCCAGGAGAACAGTTTACAGACCTAATGCAAGGTCAGCAACAAAAGATCTGATCTCAAAGCAGTGCTTTTAGGGAATAATATTTATCTCATTTGTCTTTTTTTTTATTACCATCATTTAAGTCATTCTGTTTTGTGAGCTGGTCTCCAAAGGAACCATTTTCCTCCACACTGGGATTGCATGATTGCATATTCAGCTTCTGGCCTCTCTCTGTACCAGTGCATTCTCTTTCAAATGTTAAGTGCCATCAATTATTATCATCAGTAGTTTCAACTAACTCCCCTATGTATAATAAAACCTATATAATAAAACTCCCTCTATATTATAAAACTACAGTTTTATTATATATAGGCTTCAAATTTATTAGCTTATCATGAATGTCACTAGAAAGTAATGTTTCTAAAATGAGGTAAAAACAAAATAAAGTACAGTTATCACTTAATCTTTTTGATAAAATATTGATTTAAAATGACAATAAAATTGGTTTTTACTGTCTTATCTATAACATTTGAGTTGCATTCTAAGACTTCTGCACTGTTATGAATTCACATAATGGTGCATACAGACATTTAAAAATGTACACTGTCTCATGTACAAACTTTCAACATTAGGCTATGCATGTTTAGTTGCACAAAATATACACTCTGCTAATTGTTGGCTCAATTTGGTGAAAAATGAGCTGGCAACAGTACAACAGACCCTCAAGCAACAGAGGAGCTTTCTCAAAGTGAGATAACTTCCATGTTGTTAGTAAGAAAGAAATATCAGATGTGTTACAGAGGAGGGGGACCACTGGGTTGTTTTTCATCCCTATATCAGACAACTAAAAAGTCCTACAGCATCACACAAAACAAAAAGAACAATTAAAAAAAAAAAAAGAAAACAAACAAACCAAAAAAGAAAAAGGTGCTCTTTCCTTATTAGATCATACCATGGGGGGTTTCCTAAAAATTTTCCTAAAAAGGAATAATATGAGTTTTGTCGCAGGAATCAAAAGGAAGTCAAAGTCATAGAATCTTTAAGGTTGGAAAGACCTCTAAGATCATCAAGTCCAAACGCTGTTGGAAAATGTTCATCCAAGGATCAGAACCAAAGGCATAAATCTGTAATATCTCATTGTCAGGCTTGTGGAAATGCCCTTTGCCCGTTCCCCCCACACACACACACACACTCCCAGGGCTGGCTCATGGCCTGTTGAAGCAGCAGAGACACTCAAGCAGTTGGTGAGATGAGCAGGAACAAAGAGGGCTTTATTCAAACAACCCGGGTTTATAAGCCCCTGGGGAGGGCCCAGGGAGCAGGGCTGTGATTGGGTAAGGGTTTGGGTGGAGGGGAGTGGTCAGGGAACGCAGGTAGCCAATGGCAGAGGGGCAGGATACATACCCGATGGGAACCCAGGGATGGGGGAGGAATGGGGAGGGACAGGTGAGGTGACCAATAGGGTAAGGACAGGGGTGGAGCTGGTTAGAGGGGCAGGGCAGCCTGGCAGTGTCCCAGCAAACCATGTGGTCACTGCCCAGGTGGGGAATTCACAGAACCCAAGGGAGGGGTTTTGCTACACTGAAACATGAGAGGCAAACAGCCTCTCTGCTTCTTTTGGTCCTTGACAGGATTTCTGCAGTGATGATTCCAGTTCTAGAGAAGGTTTTTCCATCCTTCATAGCTATTTCCCACATCTCATATTCTGTGGTGATACAAACTTATCTAAAAAAATGACTTAGACTAAATCCTCATGTTTGTCTTTTTACCGTTTATTTTCATAATAACTTTTGCAAACTAATTTACAGATAATACATGCAAAGTAGCCATTTGCAGAGAATTATTCTGAAAGCATGTGAAAAATAAAGTGAGTGTTTGGAGATTAACCACATATTTAAAATCACTACAAGTCATTAATTTCTTTCACAGACTTTAAATTCCTTTTCACATATGACACACAAGTGTGTGATGAACCACAGGCTTTCCTCAGGTTTTCCATTTCCACTTCTGATTTAGCTAAAAGATTCCTAAAAGTTCATTTAGTAACACAACTTTTAGTTGCCTTCATAAGTGGTATGATTTTAAAAGACCTCTTGCTCTTAGTTTTGACAAAGTCATTCAGCACTTAAACACCAAAGTTTATTTTAAGTGCCTGGTGTTTAAAATATCCCCCAGAATAGGGGAGAACTTTTGAAATTTGGCATTTATGACAGGTATCTTTCTTCTAAACAGTATTAAATACCAGACAGATTTCTCTTCTTAAGGATACTCAGCACTGACAACACAGAGAATGAATAATCAGTTCCTAAATTTAACACACAATTCAGTCACTGGTCCAGAGTCAGAGCATACTTGTTTTAACAACTGCAACAAAAATATTCAGTCCTTTTCTGCCAAACCTAGGAAGACACAAAGCAAAAGAAGTATAACAAATCAAGCCACCAAAATGTTTGTTGTTTCTACAAGGCTAGATCTGCATGTAGTGTTATGTCTGTGTTTGGTTTTCATTTGGTTCATTTTTGTACATTTGTTTAAGTAAGGTAGCATATTTGGAAGCTTTTGGACACATGAGCTCTCTGAAGCAGCAAAGTCCAAAACCAAATACAATCTAAGCTTAATTCCTTAGATTCCCCTGAGTCACAGTTAGAGAAAAGCAAATTAGACACAGTGGACACAGCAAGGTCATACCACAGTCAGTGTTACACACCAGAGCAGTTATTCTTGGGTCAGAACCACCTTGACCGTGAGTGAGTGTTGGGAGGGAGGGTTGGCCCTGCAGGCACAGGACAAGCCCTGTCAAGAGCACATGGCAGAGCTGGCACACACATGGGCTGCGGCTGACGTGGCCATGGGAGCCGCGTGGCTGGACTGGCAGCCAGGGAATGTCTGCCTGGTAGCCCACCCACCCCACGTGCACTGGAGTGACTGCGCCATCCCTCACTTTGGCTGAGGGAACAGGGAGGGGTTCAGTGGCCACAGAGCCCAAAGTCTATAAACAGGCACACACAAGGTCTCCATTGGGCCCTGGCCTGTTCTCAAAGCCATCAACATGTGACCTTCTAAATGATCTCTACGTTCTTTCTCTCCGTTTTTTTTTTTTTTTTGCTGTTTGTTCTTTTTTGTCTTAATATATGTTTCTTCTCTTATTCTTTTCTTCCTCTTGTGGGTAATTTAAACACTTATTTTGTGTAAGTTCTGGGTACCTCACTTAAGTTGCATGGAGTTTTCTATAGCAATGTTTGCTAATTCTGGTAACCTGCTGTAATGCTTTTGCAAAGTTTCTTTGTAAAACCGTTTTTGCCAAAATGCCTCTATTCTCACCAAATTAAAAAAAAAAAATCTCTTAGAGAAAAACGTGTAGTTATTTTCTAGACATTAACTCAGGGTACCAAAGAACCAACGGCTTTACAAGTGTTCATGCGAGCAAAATCTCTTGGAACCTGAAATTAAGGTGTACACCTGATAAAGTTGGGTCTGTTTGTAACATTTAGTTAACTCAAATGCCACAGGACACACAAAACTCAGTAGGTGAGTAGGTACTGTGATACAAAATTTGGGGTCCAGCAGAATCCTTAATTTCATGTTCCATGCTTGTTTTGGATGGTGTTCAACCTTAGGGTCAAAAGCAAGAGACCACAAATCTGTTCTGTGAAACCTTCTCCCTTTGATAACTGTTCTATTTTGATTTGGTGAAAAGTTGTGCAGATCATCTACATTTTTTTAAATTATGAAGAATACCATAATTCTAAGACTAGAAAACTTTAGATTTAGTGACTGATTCAGAGTATTCTCAAGAAGACACTTTCCAGTGTTGGTCTAATAGCTGCATTATTCATTACTTCTCTATAAGGTCATAAAATATATTCTCAAAAATTCTAATTTTCTGCTTGATTCACATAAAAATAGCTTTAGCATTTGTTACAGGGAGGGTTCGGAGGGCACGTTAGAACTGAAACTCAGCACCATTGTGAATGTAACTTAAGCAGTATTTTATTACAACAGGTGGCCAAATAAGATAGAAACCCCAAGCAAGGGAGAGGGCGAACAAGGGAGAGAGAGAGAGAAAGCCCAATGCCCCGTGTAAGGACCGCTC
>JAWWEU010000081.1:94609057-94636977 GCA_035583155.1 Acropternis orthonyx | reverse complement strand
GGAAAGCATAATTTCCCACAGGTGGCTGGGCAAAACACAGACCAAAAATACCAGTATTTACACCAGCACAGATACAGCATTTATGAAAAAAATATTAAAATATACTGATAATTATGAAGCATTTCTAAATATCTTTTCAAGAGTGAAGACCTTGCCCAGATAATCAAAACTAGTCAAACAACTGCAACTGAAGAGATAAGACCTGAATTTTATTGCTATGTTTTAGGTCCACAGCTAGAGAGCTTTGTCATATATCAAATATGTTCTTTGCTTCCTATTAACACTAAAATTAGTCAGAACAATTTGCAAATCAAAAGGAAATGACACCAAATCTTGCAACAGGACAGATGGTCTTTCCCCTGCCCCAGAAACAAATGGGAAGAAAGGGAAATTTGGACTCCATAGACAGCTTCACAAAAGATAAAAGCAGAGGGAAATTACTATAGATTATCTTGATTATAGAAGGGAAGGGGAGAAGCAATAGGAAAAAAAAAAAAGAGGAAGAAATACAGGAAGCATTCCAGACTTGATGTTCCACTCACCTCTCTCTCAAACGGATTTGTACCTCAGATTAAAACCTTAGTAACTAGCTTCCTATCAAACATCCCTGAAGTTTGACTTGGTAAAAATGCATGGGGTCAGATTCATCTCTATAACAGACAAATCTTGCCCACATTTAGCTCATGTACTGCATAATATTTGTATTTTCCATGCACCCACAATCTCTTTGCTCTATCCCTTCTTTCACTGACCAGTAAATTTCACAGAAAGGAAAAATATGTTTGCCATACAGATTGGAATTACAACATTATAGTCCTCTATCACGCTAGGAGACAGGGGAAATTTTAGTCCTAAAGAAGTCAAAGAAAATTACCAGAAAAGAAATAGTGATTCTAAAGGAAAATACCATAGGTCAGCATATGACTTCATTTATTTTCTGGTTTTGAGCTTTTTCACTGTTTTAGCAAACAGAAACATGGGGAGTTGTTTTCCAAAGGAGAAAATACATTTGTAGGGAAATTAAGGCTGCAGCCTTTTAGCAGATGTCACATTAGTTTGATATACCCTGGTCATAAAGACAACAAAAGAAATGATTGCATATAAACAGTCCTGACAATGCTAAGAGTCTGTAGAAAAGCTGTACATGCAAAAAAATTATTCAGCACATTCATTGACAGGTTTTAAAATGGCTTTACACATTTAAACAAAATTTAAATACAGCAGAAAGGTAAAGCTTTGATGTTCAAACTCGTTTCAGTATTTTCTCTTTCATGAACTAAGCAGAAAACCCCAAAAGAGAGCAACTTTAATTGGGTTTATTGTATTTGGATTTAGCAATTAGACAAATAGATGGCTCAGAACATATCTACTTTGTTTGGAATAAAATTAATTCCTGCGAGAACTTGATATTGCAGCATTTCCTCTAACACACATAGCAAAGCTTGCATGGAATGAGACCTTATATCCAAATAATTTAGTAAAGGTTATCATAACAGATTTTAGGGGGTTAGATCTTTCTCACATCCCACTTTTTTTTCCCCCTTCACTTTTGAGAAGTCATATAATGCAGATCTCCTATCAAACACTACCAAACAAATTTGGTTCTCCTGCAAACCACTATTTGCATAAGCCTATTTGTGCACTTGAGCTTCTCTCCCCAAGTAGCTCTTTCACTCTGTGCTGTGTTGCTTTTTTAAAGGGAAACCTAGAGCAGAAAAATGCATTTTTACCTCCAATTTAAAGCCCTAAGTAGTGCAGAACTTGAATTCTGGTTCAGAGTTATCTCAGAGTAGTAAACAACTCCATGTTTACTCCTATTTTAGGAATGGGACCAATGGCTCTTCTGATCTCAGTACAAAGAATAAACATGGACATCTTTGGGAAATTTCTCAATATAAATTATCCACAGCTGCAGGTGTGTGTTCCTGGATACTTTTTCACAGTATGTTCCCTACTGAGATGCACCAGCACCCAGTTTGAAGCACAGCTCCGCAGCACTAACTGGGGCTGGAACTGTTCACCATGTTAACACGGCAGTAGCTGATACAGGAGCTAAGCATCTGAGCAATGCACAGAAGCAGGGAGTGTAGCATGCCTGGAGACTCTAGCTTGGGCTTAGCATTATTGAAACAATTCAACTCACTTTAATTGCATTAGAATTATTACCATCACTTTTAGAAACAACATTAGATATTTCCTTTGGTGAGCTTTTCAAGCCACCACACAGGCTCTGCTCCTATCTCAGTTGCAAGTAAGTTGCAATTTAAAGTGAGTGACCTTTTCAAGGTCACAGATGAGCCATATAGTAGGTTTTGTAGACTTTACACATTGCCTTTAATGTTTTTCCTGTAGACTGTTGGTGATTAACAAGACTTATGATACAAGTCTTGATCCAGAAAAACACTTGAGTATATGCACTGGAGGTGACCATTTAATGTAACAAGACCAAGGTACTGGCTTGAAGTTAAAAGGCACATTCCACTGCTTTGTTATTTATAAGTGAGAGTGTTTACCACTATGCAAGGAGAAAGACAAGCTGGTAAAATGTATTGTTGCTTTGGGGCAAAAAATAATGTGCTCAGATTTAATCCTTGGAGTATACTTGAATTTACTTCCCATTTTCACATTTTTCCTGAATTAATGTTCTCGAGGACATGTCTTATTCTCAACTGCAATGGGAGAATCAAGTCAAAGATTTCTTCAGGCAGCTCTCTCTAGTAATTTCTTTATATTTAAGCATACAGAACCCAGGATATTCATTTAAATCAAGTGTCCTCTCTATTATCCTAAAATCCACTATTCTCATTCTTCTGACTCTCAGTTTCAGGAGCAATTTTGTTCCTCATCTCATTATGCTAATAAAAGGGAAAACTTGTTTAACTCAGAAGAATTTAGACTTATCAATCACATCAACTCAAAGTAAATTGGTATTGCAATGAAAATGCCTGAAAAACTCTACCACATCAGAGGCTTACCAAAAAAAAAAAAAAACAAAAAAAAAACCCAACAAAAACAACAACAACAACAAAAACCAAAAAAAAACAAAAACCAAAAAAAACCACCACCCACTTAGGCAGAACCTAGATTTTGACAATGGAAGTAACATACAGGTATTTTAAAAATTGTTTAATCATTAAAATGTATTTCTCTGCTTCTACATTACTAAAGCCAAACTCTTGTGAAAAAGCTACTCATATGGGGGGGTTTTACTTAAGAGGCTTTATTTAAATAGCCAACCAATTCTTTTCAGTAAAGATCAGTATTGACTAGTAAGGCCTATTTATGAAATTCTAGAGATTAGACAGATACACTGTGTCTGCAGTTCGAAAAAACTCTCTCAAAAAGAAAAAAAAAGAGGAAAAAAACCTCAATCAGAATTGATATTAGAGACTAGTACAGAATATTGGAAAATGATGTAAGGAAACCAGAAAGTGATAATGACTTCCCAATGAAGTGCTTGACAGCACTGCAGCAACTCTGACAAGTACCAAATACTATTCAGTTTCACAGATCACTAGTAGCCAGATTGAATCTCCACCAAAACAGATAATTCTGAAATATCTGCAAACAACCTGACACATCTGGGAATTGTTTTGCCCATGTCCCAGTTTCTTCGTCCCATCCATGCATTACAGTTCCTGCCTAAAGATGGAAATATTATTTTCATCACCTTATTACAGTGAAAAAATTGCAGTTTTAATCAGACAGTGTCAACTGAACAAGCCAAAAAGCATCTGTGACATTTTCGTCCTTTCTAGGAATAGCCAAGTAAGATCCCTTGTCACTATCTCAACACAGTGATAAATAGCATTAATAAGTGGAGGTGTGAGCTGCATTCTGTGTGACTGTACCAGTGTGTCATAACCCATAACTCCGCCCTGTAAACATTCACCTCCTTCAGGAACAGATCACTCCATCCTCTGCACTGTTCCTTCTGTGGCCACTGTGCTGACCATGGTAACAACACCAGAAACAGACCGCATGAGACCTATATGTGACTTCACATAGGTCAGCGTAAACTTTGACAAAAGAATGCTCTATTCACCACATTGCTTCTCACTAACAGGTTATTTTCCTGGAATGTATTTGACAACAATCTCTCTGTTCAGCTGGTACAAACAGATTCAAATTTAGAGAAACTTGGTAAGGTGTTAAACTGGGAGAAACCAGTATAGTTTGAGAAGCAGAGCAGATGTCTTTATGTTCACCAGCATTAGAGAAAATATGAGAAAGTAGAAATAAGGGCAGCAGTCAAATGCAGAGTGCCATGGCTCTGAAAAGAACATGCCAGCACCAATCCCTGCCTCAGCAAGTGTCCCTGTCCCTCACACTGCCCACGGAGGAGGGAGACTGAGTGCAGTAGGCAAGATTTCGCAGATATAAAATTTACCCAGTTTAATTTCTCACATCTATCTGCACACTCTAGTAAACTGAACCTAACTGTAAAGGTTGCCAGCTGACTGGGATGTATTCTTTTAAACAACTTTACAAAAAAAAAAGAAAAAGTTACTCAGGATGTTTTAAGATTATGATTACTGTTTTTCCCATTCCCTTGTTTGCCAGACTTCACCATTTGGGAGACAGTATGAACTCACAGACATTGCAAGAAATAATATATTTGCTTTTGGTTTTTTACATCTAAAGTCTATAAAACCGCCATAAAAGAAACATTATCACTTTGTCTTGCTATCATGCAGTTTTTAAAGTGATTACAGAGAGAGAGAGAAAAATCTATGGACGAAAATGTAGAAAATTATATACTTTGAAGTAAAAATGGAAAATACTCAGCTGTATACTTTTCCATATATTGTACTTTAAAAGGGTCATTCTAATTACTTGGCTTTTTTTGGAATTCTGCAGGTGCTAGCTGAAAAAAAAACACTTATCTAGCTATCAGCTACAAAATAGAAAAACAAATTGCAAGAATTATTGAGCTTCTGGAGTTTGTAATGATTGAGATCTAGTTAAAGAAACATATGCTACTTTGATTACATACCAGCATCTGTTCCAGGTACTCAAATAGGAATATACTGTAAAACAATACTACATACTGAATGTATTCCTGTACCATGTCTGATAAGGTTCATGTTATGATTCATGGAGTTTTCATGTTTTCTTGTGGCAACTACAGACTTGATATGTCATAAAGACACAGACACATAGTGGATCAGATTTAGACTGGCTCCCTTCCAGAATTCTGCTTTTAAAAGCTTATTTAGCTACAAATTACATAGAAGATAAACACACAATTAACCAGTCTCCCAAGAAGCTAACAATCAAAGTATTCTGTGTCGAAGTATAAAACACATTAGGCTGTTGCCTTCATCTGTCACTTGGTTCCTCAGTATCTATGCTATGTTACTTTCTGCCAAAATCATAGTTAATTGATGTAAGTGCATGCAACCATTTCTTAATTTTAAATTCCATGCTTTGAGTACACAAGCAATATGGAATCTAAGATGGAAAAGAGATCAAGGCATGAAAACTTACAGTTTCCATATGTACCTTGTAATTTTCACAGTGCTCAGAAGGTAGGTCCACAAGTACACTGTTCACAATTGTGAATGCATATCCAAACTGTGTGATATGAGTGACTTTGAGTGTTACGACCTGCATATGTCACCTTCATACTGCTACTAGTTTTCACTACTTCAAAATTAAAACAAGGCCAAACTCCAATTGCTTTATTCATATAGTTACCTTAAAATCAAAGAAGAGATGAGACAGCTCGGAGTCCAGTCACATCTCTATAAATTTTCATTAGATTAGACAGATAGGCTGGAGCCTAGGTTTTTTTTTATTTCTGATGAAGTTTAGGAATTAAATAGGCAGAGTTGATGGCAGCCACTTCTTAGTACACTCAGGAACACGGCTTTATAAACACAGGATCACTGGAAAAACCTAAAGCAGTTGTTCAAAGTCCTTACTTTGCATGTTTTTAATGTTAGGAAAAATCCAGGCAGGAAAGTTAATGACAGAAAAGAGTCAAAATAAGTGACATAATCATGTCTTCATGCCCACATAAGAAAGATTTATTGACTTTGAACTCAGCTGTTTCAGGTTAACAGGTAACTGCCCTTGTCGGAAAATACATTTGTCATACAGTGCCCAAGAGGTGATGCTTTATATATCTCTGACTTTCATTAAAGAAGATCAGCTAGTTGGATATCAGGGAAGCTTCTGAAAGAAGTCCCACCTGCTCCATAACCTTGCCACACAAGCCCAATATAACTTCTAAGGTTGTTGCAAAAAGTTGCCATATAGGTGTTGGGTCTGATCACATCTGAGTCAGTCAGCAGAGCGAGTTATCCATAGTCTATTAATTTGTGTTATGATTTTTTTACATTGACCTGTTCTTCCCTGTATATAAAATTCTTAGTATGCAAACAGTAGCATCATGAATACACACAATTATTAGGAAAAATCCAGCTATTCAGTTTGTGTACTAGATGGCTGAGGTACAAAGGTGGGATGCAGCCAGCTATGTTTTCCATCCCCTTTCACCTAGAGATTTTATATGTGCCCTACGACAGCAGAGATGTTCTGGAAAGTAGGATTACATCCATTATCTGTAGGATAACAACAACAGTTTACAGAGACAGTGCAAGCATAATGGTGTGATGTATGCAAAATCACATACGCTCTGTGATAAGGGGGTCATACTTTAAAGCACATGGGAAGGCAGTGCATATGTATGTTCATACAAATCCAAGTGAATGACAAGACACTTTGTTCAGCAGCTCTACAGCAGTGTCATTTACCCGTGTGTTCCTCACATATATCTTTGCCCAATGTTATTCACTGACAAGCATACAGCTGAAAAAACAGCCTGGGTACAGCAAATGCAAGACAACATCTGCGAGAAGTTGAGGGGCTACAACACAGCAACACCATGGCAGTCATTCAAGGATCTGTTACACTCACTCTTCTTCATTTCTTCTGCCAAAAAGTACTAGGACCACAATTAAGCAAATCTTCAGATGTGTCCTTGTCACGGCCACTTGGAGACAACACACACAAAGAGATCTTGTTCTCACCCTACTACATATTCCCAAGTTTTCTACCAAAAAATGCACCATGCCTGCATATTAGAAATCAATGGCATAACCTAGATAAGAGCAAACAATGAAAACTTGGAAACTTTACAGCTGTGTGAAAGTTATCCTTGTGCTAGTGTTGGCCTCAGTAGCAGTAAGGGAGCAAATTTTGTAGTGTAATGAACTGTTCCTCTGATACAAAGCACTCCTTCAAGATCAGGCATGTAAGTTGCATCTTCACCTCACTAACCTTTTCCTCAGGAAAATTCACACTGTTGTCTATAACTGAAGAACTAAAAAACTCTGAATTCAGCATAAAACTATTTTTATCATTTACTCTGTAACACAGCATGGCACCACATTGCCTTTTGCAAATGTTTCTCTCCTCTTAGTAAGTAAAGCAGCACAGAACACTTGGCCAAGTTGCAGTATATAGAAGTGAGACTTTCTGAGTGTACCCACAAGAACTAAAGACATATCAGGTTCCCATCTTCAAAACAAGACAGATAAAGATGTGCAGGCTTCAGGAAAGCATGACTGACCAGAATCATCAGCAAATCCTTGACTATATACTATACATAGGGCTTGAATTCCTACATTGCAGAGGAATCATTTCTGTAAAAAGGTGTTCTGATAAGAGTCTAATTTACTAAAAGGGGACTGTTACTGTCATTACCAAACACAGAACAGAATAAGACGATCTATTTTTGCAGAACAATTCCAAAGGTGAAATGCCTGTTCTAGTATTCTTGCAGTTGTATACCATTAGACTATGCAATACAGTGGTTCTATTTCCACAGCTCCCAAATTGGAGTGATAGAAATTTTTCGAAAACATGTCAAAATATTTTTTCTTAATGATTTTTTTGTGCATCTGTTTGGCCATATTTCCAACAGCTCCACTACATTACACTGTACAAATAGAACTAGGATATGGACCCAATCCTCCAGCTCTTACTTGCTTGTATAATTCTTTAAACTCCCCACTATAGAAACTGAATTTCTCCTGGTTTCAATTGCATCTGCTCTCCTAGATTACCTGTACTGGTCATGGCATCGTACATTGGCCAAGTTATTGCTCACTCCTATTGTTCCTTATGTGTCCCAATAGGGAAATAAATAAATAAATAAATAAAAAGCCAACACCATATTTACATAAGAAACAAATGTAAGGGAACATGTATACAAAAGTTAATATTTGTACCAAATTCTGTAAACACTTACCAATAACTGAATCCTTGCAGCTGATTGCATTTCATCTTAAATATCTTCAGTATGTTACCTGTTAATTATTCTGATACTTAATCTTCTCTAAACAAAGGAATGCATTTTGTTTCTGTGTTGGTTTCACAGGAAAGAAATAATCTGTATTAGGGTCCCCTACTTTGGCAGTTACCACCATTCCATGCTGGGAGCACACAGCTAGGTTTAAAAGTGCTCTTGCCACAAAAATTGCACAAAACTACCTTTTGCTGATTAGAAAAGGGCCTGAATACATTGCACAATCAGAGTTAACTCTTTTACACAATTTCACCTATATAATTAATACCTACTTCTTTTGGACTTCACTACATTATAAAAGTAGAACAAAAATTTCTAAAGTTTTAGATATTAATTTCACCAAAGCAGGAATCCTTCAAAAATAAGTTTATATGCAGATGGCTTGAATAAATAAACCTGCATAAAACCAGTAGGAAGGAAAAAAAAAAAAAGCATCTT
The DNA here is from genome assembly GCA_035583155.1 of Acropternis orthonyx. Lineage (NCBI taxonomy): Eukaryota > Metazoa > Chordata > Aves > Passeriformes > Rhinocryptidae > Acropternis > Acropternis orthonyx. Next base: position 94,628,222 of record JAWWEU010000081.1, on the reverse strand, counting down.
GTAGGAGAGAAATATCAGTTGGTCACAGGACATGGGAATAGATATGTACATTCATCAGGGTTTTGCCAACTGCATATAAAATTTTCTAGAAAATTATTTGGTTTTGCACACAAATCAATATGTATATGGTAATGATACTGTTTATTAAGACACCTGAATTTTATATTCAGATCTATTTGCACAGTTAGAGGTCACACCACATGAGCTTGAGCAAGCCACAGTACTGCTCTAGCTTCTCTTTTACTACCTTTGAACTGGCAAACAGATAAGCAGAGAAGTCTTTCATCTTCTACTAATTTACTATAGCAGGTACTTTCCATTCCCTGTCCTGTTACACTTATGCTCAGAAGTTGGTCTCAGTTGCTAACAACTTTCTTCTTACAAAAAAGTAAAAAATAAAATTAAAAAAAAAAAAGCATAAGCTTTTGATACTTACAAATCCTCTGTATTTTCAAAGAATATATTTCTAAAACATATGGCGCACACACAGTAAAAAGAAACAAATAATCCTGACAGGTACTTTTTGCATTCCGGAACATTAAAATGAGATTTAATGCAGTGTCACACCAGTGTAAGAAAATGCAGAAGAAAATAAATCATGACAACATTGTAAAATATATTAAATTTATGTTTTGTGTTGTGTGTTCAAGCCTTACCAGTTTTCATAATCTATGAATTTTCAGAACTGCTAGTGATCTGCAGGCAAAATGTTCAAGTGATGGCTAGTTTCTTTGGAAAGGGTCTTTCCTCAGTATACAAGTAAAGGTGCTGCCTTTGCTGATAAAAGGTAACCTGATCTATCAAACCTTCTAGCAGCAGAGACAAGTCTTTCCCTTCCTCTCCTCACCCAGAAGCTTAAAATCCTTTAATCTCAGAGCTAGGAAGGTATTTGCTACTTTTCCAGCTAGCCTATTTCTTCCTGCACTCTTTCCTATGCTATAAGTGGTGTTTATGGCCAACTACTGCCCCTGAGGTTGAGATCAGAGACCCCAGCCACTGTCTGAAGCTCCCTCTGCTCACTGACAGTCCGCATGCTGCTCACGTCCTCACGTGTTGGGCCAGTTTTTACTCACTCCTGTAGCTTCTTAGGTGTCGCTACCTCCTTTCCTTCTTTATCATTACAACTCCCAAGCTCTAAGACCCCAGTGTCACAGGTGACTTCTGAGGATGTGAAGAGGCACCAGTGGAATATTCTTATCTACATTCCCTCTACCACACTCCCTCCATTATCTTGTGCCTGGCTGATAGGAATGTTCCTCTACACATTCCCTTCCACTAGTACCTCACCTGCTGATAGTAAAAACTGTGTGTATAGGTGCCACTAGAAGTGAGGTAAGTATTTAATAGGAACATTTTTCCTAGTTTTAGTGCCACAGACAATGTCAAAGCCTAAAGTTCAAGGACTGGCAAATGTCTACTGATTTTGAAGCAAGATTCTTTCCCCTCCCATACACACAGTTCTGCCTTTTTTCATAGACTGAAAAAAGAGTTTTTGAAATAGGCTTTTGTGGGTGATGAGAGAAATTATCTACTGACTCCACTTCAACTACAAAAAGAAATTATATACACAGACCAATAAAAGTCAGCACCAATGCAATTAGCAAACAAAATGTAGACACTCCTTGTGTCTACAGAAAGTTAGCTATCTGTATATCATTAGAATTAACACAAAGTGAAAACACACTGCTGGGACTACAGCACTTTTCATCCTGAAAAATGCCATCTCCTTAGTACTATCAACACAAATTAAAACATAATGACAAGACTATAACACTCACCACTCTTGGATGATGCTCTATAGAAAGAAAGATGATCAAGCATTTAACAGTACATGTAAACTTCATTTCTGTGCTTGAGCTAAAGTACAATTCAGTAAAGAAAAACCTAGCAAAGTAGCAACTCCTCACATTGGAAATTAAGATACAAGGACAGGCACCTAATTTTCACCAGCTTTTCAACACACTCTGAAATGCTTTGAAGTATTACAAATATGGTTTTCTTGACTGAAAAGGAAGCCTGAACTTCTTACCATCTCATCCCTTACCCTCTCATTACTATGAAAAGGACTCGAATGTCTCAGATGTGATTGCTGAAAGATAGCTGCTTCTGTCTATATTTAGATAACTGTGAAGATCAAATGGTCCAAACTCTATGAAAAGTGGCTCGCTTGGGGTTTTATTTAGTAAACTAGCAATTAGGAAAAAAGCATCTTTCAATTTAGAACTCAAAATGTTAAGATCTAGTTCTTAGAATTATTAAAAATATACAACTGTCACTGAAGTAAAAATGCAGTTTACAGGGTCATGGGGCAAGACTGGAGGTGCCCCTTTATAATAAGTTATCAAACTTGGCTTCCTCTCACTTCAGAGTGAGCTAAACGCTTCCTTCATCTTTAAAGCAAGTTCAGAAAAGCAGAGAAAACAAAAAGCCTCCAAGTTTCACAGTTCTTTTCTCATATATCTTGAAAGAGCTTTTTGATTTCAGCAGAGATGGTGTTATTCTATGAAAAGATGACTTCAGCTCCTGCGTTACCTCAAATACACAGCTCTCATTGGGTAACATCAACACAAGAAGAGACCGTGTTTTAATTTAGCATTTGCTATGCTTCTGAAGATATGTCAGAAGACTTTGCCTTTTCCCTGCAAACTTGCACTACATATGATTAACACATTATTTATATGAAATTTCAATGCAGAAAAAAACCCGTAGTCTGACTGCTACCCTCCAAAACACCTTTGAAAACTGTCCCTCTCAAAAGCTGCTAGGTCCTTAAGGGTATTCTAAATAATTTCATTTAATGTAATCCTTTTTATGTGGTTCTGTTCTGTTTTATTACAATCTCAAGTTTCCTTAGGACCAGTCGGGGGATAGAATTGCCTTGAGCATATCAAAACATGTTTCTCCATCAATGCTGTAGAGGACAGTCACTTGCTACTGGTTTCTTTGCTAAGTTACAATAGGAAAATCAATATGAAATTGCTGAGATTAACACAGGGGAGTTATTATAAAGAAGCTCAACTTTCTGGAAAGTTGGCTGGAAGTGTCTTGCTGGTTCAACTGAAGTGTTACTGATTTTTAGAGGTGTGTTAATTCAGAAAAATAACTAGATAGAACAGCCCATTAATTCCAACTCAAAGCCACAAATACAAATCCTGTTTAAAAGTAATGGACTTTATTTCACTGACTAGACATTTTACCTGACAGCATATTCACACAAATATTGTGCAAGTCATCTGCTTGTAAATATCACGATAATTATTAAAACAGAGAGCCTTATTTGTAAATATTAATGAAACAAAATATGTACAAAGTACCTATGGAGGATTAAAGCCTGCATCATTGTAGCTGAGAGGTTTATGTTTCATTTCAAGTAACAGTGTAGTAGTTGTGTTGCAACACCTTTTCTGTCTACACAAGACTGTTATTTGATTCAAATCCTTATAGTAAAATACAAACTACACAACAGACTGCAAAAAAGTTTAATATGCAAAGCTCAGTTTGATGCATTTGTTCCTTCTGAAAAAAAGTCAGAGAATAATACATACATCAATGAGAATTTTATCAAGATACTCTAAGAATTTTTATGTAAGGTTTCTCTACAAAGCACAGTATAGATCGACTTTTCTCAAACTGAAGATCAAAATATGCTGCAATCACACATTCATTCTCTGGTTTACTACTTTTGGTATCACACAGTTGGATTCTTTGGAGATACCACTGCAAAAACAAAATCACACATGGAACTTAAACACAAAGAGTTTCATTGTTGTTTAAAAAAGAAAAAAAATTAAAAATCCTAATCTCAGAGCTAACTATGCACTTAAATGTATGAATGTATTTAACAAAGCCAAAATTCTGACATCAATAATGGCCGCATTGTCAGGGCTAAATGGATAAGCAGAAGTAAAAAAAACTAAAAAAAAAAAAAAAAAAAAAAAAAAAAAAAAGAAGAAGAAAGAAAGACAAGAGTTAGGAAGATTTAAACATGTTCCATTTCTTAGATGCTAGTTAAATATTTGCAGCAGAACAACCTTTACTTGGAAGTCAAGTGAACTGCAGAGAAGGTAAGGCATATTCTCAGACTTTGCCAATTAGTTATTTCAACTCTGAAGGTAATGCTGTGTGCCAGCTTGGCTCCATAGGTTTTTATTAACGGTATTAACGAAAAAAACCTGTTCCCAGCTGTGTAACTTCAGAAGGAGTTTGCCGAACCCTCATTTTAGTGACAGTTCATGACCTTGGCCAGTTCAAAAGACACAGTTTAATGAGAGAAACAGCCACCTCTAAAAATGGTAATGGCTCACATCTCAGTGCAAATACTAAGTTAAAAAGGAAAACATTTAATAAACAGCTTTGTAATCTGAGCCCAAACTTTGATTTATCTTGTCCATCTCACTGGTTTCAGTCTTCTCAGCATGCAGTTTGTCAGGCCCGGCACATTTTTGTTAACGTATATTGACACTGGAGGTAGTTTTTGATAGAGATGGGATATGTGAAGCTATGGGGGAAAGGATTAATGACAGCAGAGAATCAGGAGTCTTAAAGAATCAAATACAGAATTTTTTATAAAATCAGCTTTGGATACTTCTATAAAATCAGTTTAAAGCCAAGTCAAATTTAAAAACAAGAAAATATAGTTCAAAGTAAAGAAGCTTTTAAAATCTGAATATTTAGCGGTGCTACATCACCTGCAATTTCTTAAGTGTTTAAATGAAAAAAAAAAAAAAAAGAAAACAAATATTTTTACTTTACCAATTAACTCCAAAATTTTTAAGAGGCTTACAGAGAAAATCTTCTAACACAAACATTTCTGCTGCACTACTAACTATAACAGGCACAGGACTTCCTGAGGAACCAGTGTACACCTACAGGGTTCACTGTCCCACAATAACCACAGCCCATCTTCCCACTAGAAATAACTCACAAGAACTGTGCCCAGGCAGCATCTGGAAGAGTTGGCAGGAACCAAATATGCTGATGAACAGTGTAAGTGCTGGTCCTCCAAGTCCATCCTTTTCTTTACCAGCAAAGGCATAATTAAAGATTCTTTGCAGCATTCAGTATTAGTGCAAGACTCTGGATAACACTAATACAATCAATGCAATGAGTTGAGAATAATATCCATTAATAGCTTATTCATCAACTTATTTTCTCAAAGATCCTTGATGCTTAAAAAAATATACCAACTTATATTTTACTGGTTTTATTAGATGTTCTTTTGGCTCAGTCAAAATCCAGATGATACATTTTAATCTTTAAGTGTACTTATTTCATGGAGAGTCTTTTAATCTTTTCACTTTTAATCAGTCATTCTATATTATCCTCTCCAGATGGAATTTTTTAAATTTATAATTAGCATGGAATAAAATCTCTATAATTGAAGAGAATTTCAATGAAAATTGAAGTTCAGTGGGAGACGCTTTAAGAAAGAGCGGTGAACTCAGAGAACCCAGCATTGCATTATTTCTGACAGTCTCCTACATTAAGTCTAGAACACTGCCATAGGTGAAGCATTCACATAATTCTGGAATTAAGTAGAGGTGAGAAAGAGGGGAACAGAAGAGGTGACAAAACAAAAACTGCCAAATTCTCCATAACAGGAAAATTTTGGCCAACAATATGCTTTTGCCATCCTCTGTTAAGATGACATTAATGCCTTACTGCAGAGTATTCACATTTAAATCAGCAGTGGGGAGGAGATCAATAAAAAGTAAACTAGTCATGGACGAGCTAAGTATTTTCTTATCTCTTTTTCCCAACAAAAGCAGACATTTGAAAACACTAAGCTGCAATGGCAACAGTAATTTTTAGCATGTCACAACAAGGTCAATATAGTACTAACTTTATAATTCTTTGGATAATAGATAAGACATGTTGAAGCAGCTTTTGGTTCATTTGGTATTATCCTCATTATGGCTTTGGCTGGCACAGGGGATCAATATTTCTGAACATTACATTACTCCTGAACAGACAGAAGGACATATTGTTTATTTGGCTGCCTAGTGATTTCTGACACAGGAGCCTATCAATTATATTATGGTATGAAAATCAGTGCCAACTAAAAGGACTCCCAACAGAACACCATGATGAGGTGATTATTCAGGAGCTGATTACAGAGGAGCAATCCAAATATTACACCTGGAGAATAATAGTTAATCTGAGGCTGGATCTATGGCAATCACTGCTTTTTTTAACCTTGCAGACCTACTTGTCACTGACTTTAACTATTCATTTTATGAGGTGGTGCAGGATTCCCCAGAATCCACTTGATTTCAGCTGCCAACAGTTAAAGCCTTTGGCAAAAATTTCCCATTTAAGCAAATACAACAGCTAGGCAGGAGAGGCAATTACATTACTTTCCTATAGTTATGTTCTTGCCCAGTGTGTCCATTATTGCCCAGAAGCTTTTGCAAGGACCATTACCCTAGACCCTTTCAAAATTGCCTGTAATGCAAGGTTAAATATCTCAACTGCATTAAATATAGTTTCAAACAACCTCATTGTTATTACATACACATCACTATTACAGACACTCAATTGTGCATCTATAGGTAAAATTACGATGTGCTTTTATAGCAAATATCAGGCACAGAAATCGGATCTGAGTCAAAAAATGTCTACTGGGATCATCTGGATTCCTCTGTCCAGCAAAGGGCAGACACCACAATTCATTAAAATGAAAGGATGTTTTGCAAATATATGCTTTTCCCTGCTGTCGCATCCCTTGCAATGAAAACCATGTTCACCCATCAGCTGAGATAGAGAGAATATTCTGAAGTCAGTTGAAAAAGAGAGCTTAGATGTACAGAGGGTAAAAAAAAAAGAGACAGGACGAAACAGCCTAATACATATGATACAATTCCAGGAGCGACACCATCTGTATCACAACACTTCACTTACTATCAAGTCTTTTGACTACATCTTTTGTGACATTTGAAGATCTTTTAATACATTTATGATATGTAATGACCTGCATCTTGTGCATTCTAACAAATGCTACAAAGGCCAATTAAGTCTTCCTACATATGGGAAAAGTGTAAAACTTAATTAAGATGTCTGTCTTTAGAGTACAGAAATACCAGTGAGAAGTCAATACAATGGACATAATTTGGTTTGGTTCTCAGCTTGAAACTATTATCCACTCAAAATGGGACTGACAGGATCACAGAGAACCCTCAGGATGGAGGAATAGATTACTTCTGCTTTACAGAATATACTAAGAGACAAAAGCTTTTTAGATTGGGATGAGGCACACAGAGTTTGAGATGGGAAGAGGCAGAATATGAGACTGAGGATGGTAAACGACTGCAGCACTGTAAAGAAACTGAGACATTTCTCAGTGGAACAGGAAAGAAACACACAACCCAGTCCATTCTGATGAACTATACAGAAGAGGAACACACAGACTTTCTTGCAATACCTTACAGACCTTTAAGGTCTTTTGTAAGTCCAGACACAGGAGAGGACAAAGTTATTTATAAATGTTTTTGGGATTTTCTCCTAATCTTTTATTTGAAAGTTAGCTAATAATTTTTTCCTCCCCATGAAACCTTTCCTAAAAGTTATTCTTAGAACCATACAATCCAGGTTGGAATGAACACAGATAGTTTTTGGGAATCCTTGTTGTAACAAAAAATAGACCCATCTTAGTTCAAAAGCTAAACCGGATTCTCAGTCAGGGGAAAAAAAAAAAAAAAAACCAAACAAAAAAAAAACAAACCAACCAAACAAGCAAAAAACAATATAAGCATAAGTCTCAGTTGCTTTAATCTGATGCTTGATTCAGATGAACTAACTTGAGCTCACTAACTTTGTTTACCAGATAGCTTGAAGAAAAACTTCTATTAAAGAAGTAGCACAACCATTAGCTCCTGAACTTAATGCAATAAGGTCAGTTTTTCTTGTAAAAGCAATAAACACAGTTATTAGGTAAGGTTTCCTGATTCTTGGTATAAGCTTATTTTCCCCTTCTCATAGCACCACACCTATTACCTGTTGTGTCAGTCACACATAATGTAACTCAAGCCTTCCTGTTTCTCTCTGAGAACTCTCCATTTGGCCATGATTCTTACCAAACTGACCAGAAGATTGGGCAAAGATCCACTGTTGTTTCATTGTAATTTTACAGTGTAGAAGCAGATGCATAGCTATGCTTTCTGACTGCTTTCTTTTACAGAATCTTTTGTTGGAACACATTTACAACTTCAGCCAAAACTTTCAGATTTTATTGTTTCAACAATCAAAGCGGGTTTTTTTGAAAGGTTAAAGGAAACTTGTCAAGGGGTTTTCAGATTAAAAGCTTGGATTTAGAGTGCTTTGCAAGTTTAACCCTTTCACCCGTACCAAAAAGTCAAGTGTTATCAAAGTGTGCAGAAATGTTTGAATAGATCTTCAAAGTAGAATTCAAGGGGTGCGGAGACATTTTAATGTAAATAGCAATGCTTCTTGAGACACAGCAGAAGTCAACATTGCATGTTAGAAAAAGAGGAGAATCTTCCTAAGTTACAGGGGCAAATTTTCCACAGATCTGCTTTCTGCTACACCTTCATCCACACTATTTAAAAATAATATTTATCATGGCTTGTTTGCTGCAAGAACAGAACAAGCAGCCACAGAAACGCACTGGAGCAATCTTCCCCCCCATTCTTTTGTCAATACAGTGACAGCTAACCAGGTGCAAAAACCTCCTTGAAAATTATTGCATCTCTATGTCCTGGAATCATAGCAGGAGTTTTTGTTAAGGTGATAGCCTTTCAAAACAAAGATTTCAGAAAATGTTTCTGTCATGTTGCTTACTTTAGACAGGCAAGTAATAGAGCTCCCAAACAAGCTACAATCCCCAGATCTTGGAGGAACAGTGCAAGTTTGGGTTTTGCCAGCTTCTAATAAAATTATCACAAACAACAACAGTAAAAACAGCATGCAGGATAAAAAACAACCCACTTGTGAGTTTCTCAACAATTGATTTTGGTCATCTTGGGAACCACCTGGAGTACTTAAAACTACATAGATACAAATTTTAGTGTCCTGATTTTTTGTGTAGCGCTTCACTGAACAAATGCCCCTTCTCTCAGGGTATTTATGAAGTAAGATAAAACACATAGTAAGGGTGGGAAAATGTGTTTGTTGGTGACTAAAATAAACAAGCACTCTCTGAAATGCAGAAGTACCTTGCCTGTTTCTGCAGAGCTCAGACAGATTTTACAGATCTATTAATTGTTTCCATGAGGTCTTCATTTCTGATTGCCACAACCTTCTGTTCCTTTCTGCTGACAGGAAGCTCATTCTGTAGATCCTAGGACTCATTCCTATTTTCCTGTTGCATATCTTAAGGACAGCAGAAGCACAGATTCTGGGACATAAATGAAGTGCTGAGTAGAACAGCAAGAACGTAAATGGAACCAATCAGCAGAGAACCAAAAGCTGAGGGGAAAAGCTTGGTGAATTGCTTCTTTCCCTCCGTAACACTGAAGTACATGAAGGTGAACCACAAAAGTACTTATTTATTACAAGCCACATGGTGTACTGGATGTAGGAGCTGCAGAAGAGCAGCCTCTTCAGATATCTAAAGATAGTCTAGACCAAGGGCATCATATACTTATTTCAGAGTCTATCAAAATATGTAAAGTCCCTCCTATTCCTCTTTTCCCAAGATATGAAGTAATGAATATTTCAAGGGAGAAAAACCTTAACAAACAACAAAGCCAAATAAATAACTTACAGGAAATGATGTATCCAATTCTCCTGCCATGAGGATTTTATTACATATATGTTTGAAGTAATTTGTAACCAAAATGACAGCAGCATCAAAATAAGTAGCATAGATCCAGTGTTTTCCCTCATTTAGTTGTAACAGTAGATTCTGACTTATTGATATTGTCAGAATTTTTGAAACTAATAGGTGAGTTTGGTATATTTTTTTGAATTCTCGTTGGACATTATGTCAAAGCTGAGAGGGTTGAAAATAAACAAAACACAACTACAGCTTTTAAGTTCCTACATACAGTTGTCACTGTATTCTTTTTACACATCATTACATACATAAACCTCTTTCTGCTTTGCACCAGCAGAGGCCACTGGTACCTGTCCGATGGCAACCTTTCTTCTCTTCTACTTCCACTTTCAAAGAGAAAAAAATGCACGTGAAGTTTTCAAGGTACTCCTATTGCTAGCTTTTGCTTTATCTCTAAGTGTGCAGTGAATAGCATTGAAATGTGTAGAGTTCAGTCACCATTCAATACAAGACCACACAGGCTGAGATATTTTAATTCTAAGAAATATTTCATTTGCAGACTCAGTCTTTCATAGTCAAATGTTCACAAGAACAAAGATGCATGTATCCCACTAGATCATATAAGATCACTTGTGGTGAACACAGAGCCAAGGAACATCAACAGCCACTGAATTCTTGTGTCCCTCATAGACTGGCAATACACTGGCTTTTGGATGAACTTCTATACAGTTTATGACAAGAGAGTGAAAATAAACTTTTAATCCTGTGCTACCTCTATGATTCATGAAACAACATGCATTCACCCTTTGCATCTTCTTTGGTACCTTTGCCTGTTCATTGTTTAGGGCTTGCTTTTGTTTCCCTAAACTGAAAGTTACTGAAACCCTGCATACAGATATGCTGTGATTTTATTAAAATACTTATCTAGATGCAACCAACACAACCCTTTTAATTCTCTTTTCATCATTTCCTCTGACGCTTTCATACTCAAACATTCCCATTCATTCCTTCTTTATACCAGCATTAATATTTCTATTGCATATTTGCATCATCCTTTCACCTGAACGTTTAGTCTAATCACAACATGAGACTTCAATTATATGACTCTCCCACGAATCAATGTCATTCCAGACTGAAGCCTTGAAGAAAAGAATTAAGTCCATCATGAGCTATCTAGAGACTTTCTCTTCCTTGGAATGATACTAAACCCAACTGTAGTTCTTAAGAAAATCACCTCAGTCAAGATAAAGCTTGTAAATTATACTAAATGAGGGAGAGCACTTGACATACTGGAAGGCAGAGATGTCTTTCAGAGATCCTGAAAATCCCCAGATGCTAAAAAAATGACCCTACAGAAAACTCCTGAAGTATGACAAATGCAAAAATCCTACATCTGGAGCAACAGAACAGGTTCGGTATGTCTGGCTTTGTAGAAAAAGAACTAGGTGTTTTGGCACACAAAAACTTGAGCATGTGTCTATATACATGACTTTGCAGCAAAGAGAATCAAACCCGTACTGAACTGCCTTAGGAAGAATATAAACAACAAGTCAATGGAATTACTCTCCATTCAGCCGCTCTGATACTGTGTCAGAGACTGAAATAGTTAATGGCTTAAACATTTTAAGATCACCAAATTACTTTTGTCCACTGTAGCAGACTGAGAAGAAGCAGCTGCTCACCCAGCAAAGCCTACCCCTCCCTGAATATGCCTACTGCAAAAGGATCAGATAAGTGGGTGCCATTGTCCAACTTTCCCAGGTGCAGAAGGGTGTGCACACCTGAAATTACAAACTGGGTTTCCACATAAGGGAAAAGTCTAATAAGAGGCAAATCCTGTTACGTGGGATAATTCTTCTTATCATGCCAATGTCCACCCTTACATGATGACTCTGCTGTAAAAATCGCTCCAGAGAACCTTGAAGACATTTTGCATTCAGCCTAGGGTATTCATCTCAAATGCTGGACTGTGATGGAACATGATTAATGGTGACATAACAGGCAGCTGTAACATCTTAGGAGGTGTCAGGGACTTGTGACATGTCCTGTGACACCATCCATTGTAAAGCTCTCCATAGCAGGAGAGGTACAAGATGTTCTTTGAGTTGGGGCAGGGAGGGGGGGGGGGCTCCCCCAGCCCCAGTGGATCAAGACCATCATTTCAACAGGATTGTGACCACCTCTTCAACCAACAGACATGGAAGCTGCAACTACCAAGTTTCATCACTGGATCCAATGGGTGCTGACTATATACATCTTAGGATCTTTATCCTTTCCTCCTCTTCCTTTTCCTTATACATTTCCTTACATGTTACTTTTATGCTTTATTATTGCTGTATTACTATAGATGACAACACCCAAAACGGTAACATGCCTGTTTTCCTTTGAAACAAAATTGTTTTAAAATAAACTCTCTATATATGTTTACAAACACTGACTATTCAGTGTCATTTCACTCCAATCCACCCGAAGGGACTTATTAACAAAAACCTGGGTTACTCTCCCCTTCTGGAGTGGGTCGCACCACACAGCATTTGGAGCACCATGTACACTTGTGGACTTCCAGTCAAGAAAGCCATTGGCATCTGGAGGTAGGATGATTAGGAGGCTGGAGCACACTATTTGCAAGAAGGGACTGACAGAACTGGGATTGTTCAGTCCAAAAAAGACACTGCTATGGGTGTGAGGGTGACAGGGGTGTGTGTATCTTACTTCCTTTTCCAAATGCACCCTAATGGAAAGTATAGGTGAAGACACAAGCAGCCAGACTCCTCTCAGAAGTGCATAGTGACAGAATGAGAAGCAACCTGTTTAAGCTGCAACATGGAAAATTCCAATCAGGATTCAGACAAAAACTTTTAACCATAAGAGTGCTCCAACACTGAACAGGAGTCCAGAGCAGAGGTGTTATTTCCATCCTTGGAGATATTCAGCATTCAAGTGGACAGAGTATCAAACAACCTAACAAAATTTGACCCCGCTTTGTGCCTTCCAACTTAAATTATCCTATGAATACTAAGGAAGTATCTGAAATCAAACCTCCCTGTAGTCTTATTCATATGCATGAAAATCTCACACAAGAATACAGGTAGAAAGCTTTGGTTAAAAACAGTAAGCATTTTATAATGGCAGCGGAAAATAATCAAGTTACCTAATTTGTGTCAAACACATTTGGATTCATGACCATATTACCTTTGATGTCACTTAGCACTTTTGCAGATATTTTCCAAAATCTCTATTTCAGTTTCTACTACCTTCTGCCACACAGATGCTTTCCTTTTAATGAAATGTTAGAGAGAAAAAAATAAAAATCTTATTTAGTGAAGAATTCAAAATTACATTGAGCTTGCAGAGGCAAAAAAATAAAAAGAAAGAAAGAAAGAAAGAAAGAAAAAAAAAAAGACTTCATTGTTTTCCAACTATAGCCAGTCCATTTTTAATTCCAGGGACATATATGAGTGTCCCCATGCACCCATGACAGGCTCTGGGAGGGGAAACTACAGAATTATTATCCTATTACTGTAGTCTCAAATCTGGCTTCTAAACATTGTGGTATTGGTACATTCTCTGAATGCTGACTAGTTGCCTATTTGGCTAAAATGGCAAAAGTCCTCATCACAAGAATCTAAAATTGTGTATTTTCCCAGTATAGCAGTAGTTCCTCATAGAAAACAGATTTCAAACTCTAATAAACTTGTTTTTATCAGACAGCATTAGGGAACAATCAACTCTATGTGTTGTGTTTTGAATTTTTAATACCCTGAACTCTGTTTTAAGATAGAGTATCTTCAGGGGCTATTTTTATTTATGCAACTCATACAAGTTTTAATGGTAAAATCGTTTTCCCTTGTTTTTAAACAACCAAATCAAGAGTATAATTTGCTCAGACACTTAGTGTCTTTTCCTAGTCAATGTTAAAGATTATCATCCCAGGGGATGATGCATCATCTTATGTAGATACCTCCATACTAGGAAACCTAGATTACTAGATCTTCTCAGATAAATAACATTAAATGATTACATATTCTGTGGGAGTACCTGGAATGAGGACATACAAGATACTACTTGACTGAATTGGTGTTGAGACAGGAATGGGATACCATCTCTCTCACCCAACAAAACATGTTCCTATACCATACCACAGTCTCAGCAGAAGAATGTTCCAGGAGAGTTTTGATGTGGAGTAGTTTTCACTTATGTCTGAAGGAGTTAAATCTCACTACAAACATCTGATTTTCACCTAATCAATTCATACTAATTTTGAAAGTCACAATAGACTCATACTACTCTCCCTTTAAGCTACTGTTATTAAATAGAAGCAAGAGTTAAAATCACTCAGTATTCTTTTTTTTTTTTTTTTTTTTTTTTAGGAAAAGTGTTTTCATTCATGGATCAAAGTCTTAACTACAGTGTATTTCAACATCCACCTACTTAATAATACAGATTTATAAATTCAGGAGCAGTATATCAATGTAACAAATATATCTAGCTTCTTAGTATTCATATGAATATATATACCTATATACAATAGATAATTTTTGCATGTGTTCTTTAATCCAATTCTCCCAAAAGCTTATCTAAGGCTTAGTGAATTTTACATGCACAATAAGATACTATACTGAGTAGTTACAGCTGACACTGATAAGTAAGAACACTGTATTTTTCCTTTGCTTTTCAGTTTTGTGGCAGTGAAAATTAAAATGTTAAGCAAAGTCAATACAAAGTGTGATATACCATCAACAACATCCAGCATATCCTTACTATTGTTCCTCTTTTGCTAGATCTATACAGCAAGATCTATTCCTTATTGGATACCTATTCCAGAACTACTCAATTGATTGTGAACTGTTTTATGCAAATAACCACGAAAAAGTGCATGAAAAATTATTTCTAAAGTCTTCAAGAGGTTAAGATAAAGAAACAAAGTTAAAATGCTTTAAGTTGAAGTCCTAAGGAAGAATTTTAAAAAGTAGCAAATTAAATGACTACTTGTCACTGCAGTTCACTGAATTTGGGAACCTTTCCCAACTATTGAAAAAGCCAAACATAGTCCCCTATACAGGCACTCAGCTTACAGAAAAACTGAACAGCCTTCATGAAGTGAAAACAACTGCTGTCTATTTTTGAAGTAGTTTTTAAAGTTAAAATAATTGACAAAGTAAAGGCTTAAATAAGGATCGTTTCTGATTTTATGAGTAACCCAAATGTCACTACCTCTATGCTGCCCATATGTATTTGGAACAGATTTATGGAGTAGTGGGAAAAGTCTATTTGAAAACATGTGAAGACCAGATGTAGCCTTTAAAAATTAGGTTTCTTTTTTCTAGCTCTGTATTTTAACATATCTAAAAACTTTTTTTCCAAGCTGACACCTGAAAGAAGACAAAATGAAGGAGAAACAGGGAAATACCAGGTTACCTCTCCCTGTGTTCTGACTGTAAGGCTCTGTCAAGGGCTGCCATCCAACTCTCTAAGCAAAGGTCACTCAGTGGCAGGGATTGGGAAGTATTAGAGAGCTTACAAGGAGGCAGAGATAATGACAAAAATCCAGTGTTTTAAGCCCCCTGCCATACCCCTCCCACAAAATCTTCATAATGAACTTTCTATGCTATGAGGTTTTGGGGGTTTTTAATCAACACTCTGTTGTAAGTTTCACTGAAAATAAATTATATATTTTGCTACATCTCTTCATAACCTGGTTCAGCCTTTTGGATTTTAGCTACCAATGTACAGAACAGATTAAAAAATAAGCAAGCCCCAATCTCTAAAATAATCTCTATACAGGCCTCCTGATTCACAAACACGTCTTATCCTCAGAATGCAAAATCAGGTCAATAGTGAATTATGTTTTAACCTATTAGCATCCCAAAACACCTAATAACCAACAGAGTATCAAATGAGCCTACAACCACATGTGTAGATCAGAAGTCGAGACAGTTTCTCACAGTGCATTGCAACAAGAATGCTTAATGGCTTCTCAATAGGAACAAAGATGAGGCAAAAGCAACCCAAGGGGTAAGCATCAAATTATAAACTTGAAACCTCCAAAATTAAATGTGTTAGATAAGAAACTACAGCAACATTTGATAAGTTACTTGGTTGAATCAACAGATTAATTATTGTGGAAATTATTCAGGTGGTGTGCATTTAATCTGACATGCTTCCTATTTATAATGTATTGATGTCTGATGTAAGGCTCTATAGTTATTATAGTAGTGACAAGTAATACAATTCTTATATTAGTGACAAATAGCTTTGCATGTGGCTAGCTATACAGGGTATTACCAAGGTCAACTAATAGAAGAAATAAGAAAAACCTTCATCTTGGTGATTTACTGGGGAAGAACTGCTGAAGCACCTTGATGAAGATAAAAGTAATGAGCAGTAACACAGAGCTCAAGCCTCCAAAATTCCAAATAGCAGTCTACATCACCAACTGAAAAAATGCTCTGGAGCACCAGGATGAGTCAGAGAGCCAGTCCACATTTCACATCCAGCCACTGGCAAGAATGTAACACACTTTTAGAAAATCAAGGTGTTAAAGACAGATATGGACCAAGCTTGATTGCTTTCAGGATGTTCTTAGAAGACATTCGCAATCTCAGTCACTTCCTCACCAGAGTATGTGCCAAGTAGAGTTAGCAGGCAAGAAAGGAACTTCGCTGTACATCTCAAATCACATGACATTGAAAAAGGAAGACTGTTCATTTTAGAAGCCTTCTTAACCTTATCTCAGACTACTTTCACCAAGGTGCTTTAATTTAAACCATATTGCTATTATATGGCAAAATTAAGCACATGTGAATGCTTTATTAATCGAAAACTCAGAACTTTAACACAAAGTTTTGCCATTTTAAAGTTAATGCAACATTTTCTGCACTTGTAATTAATTTTCTTAAGATAATAAAAGCCCCAAAATAATTTTTACCATCAAAATATTGAAATGTTCCTTCATCTTAGCCATTCTGCCATATATCTGCAGAATAAAATCGCATGCCAGGTTATAATCAGTAAGAAAAAAAAAGGCAAAATTCTCGTGTCATTAAGGCTATATATGTCCCTGCATATCTTATTAGGTAGAAGTCGGTACAGGCAAAAACTTCACAGGACCTTTTCCCCTCTATCGCCCTCTCTTCAAAGCAGGCTTCCCTGGGCATAACCAAAAGGGTGGTTGAAAAATTTTCCCTTGGTCAGAATTTTCAGTTTCTCCTTAAACTGCAATGTAACCACATGCCAAGCACTTTGGGGTATACTCGACTTACAGTCTCAGCAGTAGTATTCAAATTCAGGACTCTGCCCAGAGAAGAGTATTTCCAGAACACTCAGCCTCATATTTCAATTACACTGTTTGTAACTTCTGTATTTTTTTTCCATCAGTAAATTAGTACCAACTTTGCTAATATAAATGTTCATAAAAGCTTTATTACTTTGTTTACAAAGACAAACATTTTAGGAATATATTTCCCAAATCTTTCTGAAGTAAAATTCATCATTTACAAATATATACTGCATCAGTCCACCATCTCCTGTTCTACTCATTCTCTCTGGGTGAGTCCTAAAACTAATTAGTACAGTATGAATGGCAAACGCTGCCAGTTAACCTACCAGCTATGTTCATTTACTGATGTAAATTATAAACTATCCTGATATAACACACTGGGTGTTACTTAATCTACTATCGCACATGAGATCCTCAGTGTGTTTCTGCCTAAAGAAGTCAGAATCTTAATATCACATTTTCTAAAACTTGGTCAAAGCAGAGCTGTACAGATGACTGCAGGACAGGAGAAATATGAATGGAAATGTGATAAGGTCAACTGAAGGTGTAACAAATCACTCAGCAGAATATTTTTTGCCTTGAGGGTAGTTCAAGGTGATTTTTTAAGAAACTGTGAAAAATGCAGGAAAATAAAGAGGAAAAAATGAGAC
Organism: Acropternis orthonyx; assembly: GCA_035583155.1. Taxonomy (NCBI): domain Eukaryota; kingdom Metazoa; phylum Chordata; class Aves; order Passeriformes; family Rhinocryptidae; genus Acropternis; species Acropternis orthonyx. Next base: position 94,610,560 of record JAWWEU010000081.1, on the reverse strand, counting down.
TATTAAGTTGAAAAGACAAAGGAGAGCAGTAAAATCCTAAGGTCTAATATTTTTAGATGTTGCTGAACAGTTTCTCAACAGTAGCACTGGGAACAGAGTTGAAGTGTTTGTGTTCCAAGAGTCAGTGAAACTAAAGAAGCAAAATGGTGGCTCTTCAGACAGTTCTAAATCAGCTTAGTGAGTGACAGCAGTGACAGGCTCTCTGATATGTTACTGGATTATTGAAAGCTAGGAAAAATTCTAGATCAGAGATGCATCATCTTGCTTTAAATGAAAGCAAATTATGTATCCAAGGATAATTTAAATGACCTAGAACTTTTCATTTCAAACATTTTCATAAATTTAATCCAACTAAATATTTCCATTTACATAAAGTTACATAAGTCACCACAACATAATCAACATTTAAAAACCCCTATGTATTACACAATGACCTCAAGACATTTCATAAAAATATCTAAAACATTGAGGAAAAAAAATTGTTTCTGTGAAATCAAAGCAACTGTTTAATATTTGAATAAATTGTAAAATAACAAGATTATGAGGAAATACCTGTGACCTGAAGGAACCTATTTATGGATGCTGCTGTTCTAATCTATTATTCTACTGGCTCTACATCATTATTCTACCAATATTAACCCCAGTAAAGGTGAGAAAGACTTCAGACATGCCCAGCACCACCTCTTTTTTTCATGCCCACTGTGCAATACTCAGCTTTCTCCCAGAATCAGCCTGCTCACAGAGGGCTTTGTTTCAGTAAGACCAGGAGATACCTGAAGATACTTTCAGAGTGTTTACCCAGGGGTTAGCCACTGTGTGCCTCAGAAGGTAAAAGCACAGTGCAATTCTCAGAGGAACACACAGCAGGGACCATCACCTTATGCTGAAGAGAAACTTACTTCCATTATGAGGTATTTCTTCCCTTCCACTGTGTTCTCACACTTACAGAAGTTTACAGTCTAAAACTAACACAGAATGTATTTTTGCATTGACCATTTCTTCTTGCCTTCAGAATAAAAACAAGGATTCTATTTTCCTGCTCTTAAGATCAGTTATCTTTCATGCTGCTGCCAGCTCTTCAATTAATTATTTTCATACAATTCTCACAGTCATTTTGTTAGAAGACAACAAATAAATTCATGCAAATTTCTTCAATCTTAGAGTTAAAAGTTGTATACAGGTTATGCTAGGCTAAAATTATTTACATTGATATTTTACGTTGGCTGTTAAGGGGAAAAGAACTTTTAGACAGGTGACCTAGTCTTGGCTTCCAGAAACTAATGTGCTAAACAGCAGGTCAAATTTGTTTCTTTATGGATATAAAAATCTACAGTTAGTTGTTGCAAGTTAAGAAAGACTGTAGTTACTGATTCTTGGGCCTTTAACCGCAAAGTCCAACAGAAAATAAATATTTATAGATTTATGTCTCTGTGATGGGTTTGATAAATCCCAAAAAACTCAGATTAAGGTTTTAGTTTTAGCTAGGCCCCACTTCTGTGGGTC
>JAWWEU010000081.1:94578207-94595840 GCA_035583155.1 Acropternis orthonyx | reverse complement strand
AAACTGCTGTGGATATCTCAACCCAGGAGCGGTGAGGCCTAATCTTTCTGAGCTGCAGGAGCGAGGTGCTCTCAGCACGGCCGAAGGGAGAAGAAGAGAGAGACACTGGGAGCTGCTCTTTGATTTATAGACGAGCTGATGTCACATGGCATGAAGTATCTCACTGGTCACTTAAGTCAGCTGATACTTGTCCCTAACCCCATGACCCATGAAATTGGGGCCTAGCTAAAACTAAAACCTTAATCTGAGTTTTTTTGGGGTTTACCAAACCCATCACACTTACCAAGATGTTTTGAAAGTATGTTACGTGGAAGTCCAGATGGAACTGTTATCAGAGAAGTTATTGTTTAATATTCATACCTAAATACTTAGCTCAATTCTGTATTCTTACTTCCAGTTATGTACTTCTATGGTTATGCCCAGGTTCAGATTTTTACAGTTATGATGTTATATGGTTGTAAGGTTATCCCTCTTTGTTCCTCCCTGCTGTCTTCCCTATTATTTCTGCTTCTCTGAGGACTTGACTTTCCCCTCCACTATGCTCATTTCATCGCCCATGTACCTATGCCCTGATTGGTTTATTTCTGCCGCAGTGCAGGCTCCCTTATTTGGTCATGATTTAGTTCACCCTGCCTGTGTTTCCCCTTTTAGGGTTACGGTTTTCGGTTCATCCCCTTATTTGGAAAAATCCCTCCTGTAACTCCTCCCATGTTCTGCCCCCGGGTTTGATTGACATTCGGCCTCTATATAAGCCACCATCACAGGTGAATAAAATCTTTTCTCCCCAGTTCATCCTCATGTGCTGGTCTGCTCCTTGTTACCGTTGGCAGCGTGGCACGCAAGGCTGCTTCGGAGGGAGGAAGGACCCAGCCTCTCTGGCATCCTCCCATTGGAGAGACTGTCCTCAGGGAAAACCAGGATCCCTCAGGGCTACATATATTTAATCTAGAGCTGATGATTTATACAAGGTATACTTTAAGTTGGGTACAAATTTACACCCTCTCTATTAGAAAAGCTCAAAACTTCACATGGAACAGAAGATGCCATGCAGTGAAGCGCAGTTTACCAGCAGGGAATGGGACACAACAAAATGATGGCTACTGACCCACACAGTGACCTTTCCTTACAGTCTCGCCAAACAATCACTGCTGATGTCTTTACAAAAAAAGACAGGTTAATAACACAACACACTCTAGGCAAGGTGGTAACCTGTCTCTCCAGTTAAAGTGGTTTTCAAGTTTTTCGCACTGATGCAACCAAAAAGTTAATAAACTGTAGTGCGTTTTTTCCATGCAAAATAGGAAATGCCTGTAATTTGAATAAAGAAATTAATTATAAGTTTTATTTTTTGCCCTAAGAAATGCACAGTAGAGCATGTAACATTGCCAGGCATATAAACTGAACCTAGTAGAGCAGTTAACTGAGGCATGTAGCATAGGAGTAACATTAAAAACACATTGTGTTTCACCCTAGAACAAAAAAAAAAGTATTTTAAACATTTTGCAACAACAATAAAAAAAAAGATGTAGAATGAGCTTAAGCTTTGAATTATGAAAGGGTATAAGAAATTAGAAAATAGGTAGAGTACACATCACTTTTTCATAGTGAATAAAGGTGAGAACTAAGAATAAAACCACAGTGCTTTTCATTATGTCATTATTTCAGACTCCTCCTAAAAGAATCAGTCCTGTCAAAAGAAAGATACGGTGGTTTTTTACTCAGGGGAAAAAAAAAACCAACCAAAAAAACCCTGTTACAATACTATCATAACTCTTTTAGGCATGGAAATATGCTCATTAGAATGTGTGCTTAACTATGCCAAGAATCTTACTGTGATTTTCAAAAATAACTATTTCACTAGCACAGAATGTTTTTTAAATGAGTCTAAGTACTACAGTATTCCATTTTGAAGAGGAATCCTTCTATGTCAAAACATAAGGCTTTGATTAGGCTCCATTCAACCTTCACACAGTATTAGTGTATTGAACAAGACTATAAAGTTATAAGAGTACAGAGAATATTGCATGGGTTTTTTACACTCACCTCATTCAAAGATGTTATCTAGAAAGATGTCTCCAGGCTGAAATAATCAGAACAGCATTTTTCAAAGGTGCCTAAAGTTGGAAAGATTACTTCAACAGAAACTGACTGTTCAGACTCCTGTCTGCCAAAGCTGTATCCCCTATTAGCCACGTCCAGACTGAAGCAAAACTAGACCTAAGATAAAAATCTAGCCAAGCTAAAATGGTTTTTGAATGTGAAGGTAATCTTTTTAAAGTGTATATATATTTTGCAAGAGCCCACCATATTACAGAAACAACCTGAAACAAACCTTTAACAGCTATTATCATTAACCACAGAAGTTTGTTTACACTTTTCAGGAAGACAGAGCATCTGCTGAGCTGTACAAGTAGTTTACAGCAACAATGAAAATACCCCAGCATGCAGTACACGGAGAGAAGCCACATCCACGTACACAAACTAGCAAATATTAGTGCTAGATTTTATTTTTATTTTTTTTTTATTTTTTTTTTTTTTTTTTTTTTTGCTTGTTTGGGCGTTTTGTTGTTGGTTTTTTATTTCTTTTGTAGAACACTGCATAGCTGCACACACTTCTTCCTGGGGTACTAAATGCCCTCTGCACTTCCCCTGACTTGAACATCAGCAGCACACAGTTTGCTTTCTGAAGGAGAGTTCAGTGAGGGTCCGAGTGCCCAGTGAATTACTGGCTTCGTCTAACCGAGCACAGCCACTTCACATTCTGTTTATAGACACATCATGGTGATGCATAGACCTTGCCACAGGCAGAATTATATAGCAACACTCTTTAAAGAAACTTAGTCAAAAATACAGGTCATGTAACAAATTGGGCTGCTATTTCCTTGTGATTCCTCCAACTGATTAAACTAAACATAACAGTTTTACTAAAATTAAGTTATTAGATCAGATACAGAGTGGTTCTTTAAATAAATCTTTATGCATCTCTCTCTATTCAGTTTCACAAACGAAATATTTTGATTAATTGTAAGAAATACAGTTAGGTAAGACAGCTTTTGGTCTCTCTTACACAGGAAGGATTACAAACAAGTTGTGTCTGACCACACACTGTAACCTCCCACCCTTGAGCAGCACTCCAGGGACCTGTTCATTGATATAACCACTGCCCTTCTTTGAACATGAAGGGAGATCAGGGCTAGGATGCCACAGGGAGCCTTCTCCTATGATCATTGAACTCCAAATGTTTTGGTCAGACATGAAAGAGGAAAGACAGATAAAAAACAGCCTGATCTCTTCAACATCCATGGGGATACTAAAAAGCTGCATGCCATCAGTGCACAGACAGGACTATGATAGTAACGCTGCCATGAAACTGCACAGTTCTTGGCAGTCTCAACCTGATTTTTGAGGCAGTCCATCAACACTCTCTGGAAAAGAGAAAGCAGAGATGAGCTGAGTTGATGAAGTCATATTTCCCTACACATTTTGCCAGGGCAAAGAGGGTAATCTGATTTCACTCCTTGTGCAATCTAATAAACTGAGAGGGTAACAGGTTGTTTAGGATTCAGTGTTATTTTTGACAAGGCAAAAGGATTCAAATTTATCTTCATCGTAATTGGGCACAATTTGGCTTGTTAGGAGTACTAGAGAAATACTTGATGAAGTTCACTGTTCATACTAGGAAATGCACCCTTGTCAAAGCTGGGACTTATTCATGGGTGCACAGATTCCAGTCAAGTTTATGGGAAGAGAATCAGGGTGCACTGGCTCTGTGCTCATGTGAAAGAAAACCACATTAAAAGCTTAAACTTTCTGATACAACTCAAAAATTCTGAAAGCTTTTTCTAACTCCACTATGAAAAAAAATTAAAACCTATGAAAGTGTTCAGAATACGGAGCGTCACCCATCTGCCCAATACTTTAAATTATGCAGTGGTTCCAGCATTTTGTAATATATATGCCTCCCAGCTTTCTTCCACCATGGTAAGTAAAAGTTTTGTTTCAAAGACTTTCACAGAGCATCCCTATTTGTTTCCTTTCTAAACAAAGGACTTCTATTCAAAACACTGATTAACATTCTTTTTAAACAAAAAACACCACTCTACCTGGAAGCAATCCAATGTTTTATCCTATAAACCTATCACCCATCTCATTCTTTGTGGTGAGTCATTTCAGACTGAAGTACTTAGATGAAAGACTGCCCCAATGTAATGATGCTATCGCAGTAACTGGTAGGCAGGCAGTATTAACACCTGAACACTGCAACAAGCACTGTGCTTCACTGTAATGAGACCAGGTTGCAGAAGATGATTTCATCAACTGAAGCTTTGAGTGCTTACTGGATTGAAAATCCTGCGGCGACATTTCCAAAGTCATACTTTATTAACATGCCATTAGAAGCATTTTTATATTCCCTTTTTCTCCATGCAGCCTTACAATCACTTATCACTTGCACCACTCCAGGGGCACAGCCTAGTGCTGACTCAATGGGAATTAGCATTGATTGCCCCACTGTACATCACCTATGTAGTTTTCTTTAAAAGGCTCCCACTTAGATCCTGCTGTTTTATAGTTGAACTCAGGTCCTGCTGTTTTGTAATTCAGATATAGTGCACAGAAGGGTTTGGGTTTACCTCCGGATATGTTTTACAGAATTGCATTTAAAACCAACATTCACTTTTATTGAAATCATTCATGTTTTAAGTTTTAGCCTGCCTGAGTGAAAAAGAACATAACATTTCTGCAGTGATGAAATACAGGATCTTTTTCTATGTAAACAAAAATAAGTAAGTGTTGTTCCACAATGAATGCTTACTATTTAAATGCTTGTTCTATTTTTTCCTCACTGCAAACGTAGACTACATCCCTTTTCTGAGGTTCAGTGTACACAGGGCACATTTTGTACAACTTAAGTCTTATTCAAACCCTCCATACAGAGATTAATGTCACTGAACAGTACACAAGTAAGAACTTCTCACTTGGAGAGTGGAAGATTTCCTTTGTTAGACTTCATTTTACAGGCACCAGACACTGTTATTTTGTTTCAAGTATGCCTTCACTACAGAGAGTTAGAAGCCACGAAAAAAAATAAGTGGGCTATTATCACATTTCCTCTGGTGTTCTTCACAGCATTTCAGCCAATCCTTTTGAGATCCAAGACATTTTGATCCACAGCCTTCTGCAGGTCAGCTCAACATCTATCAAGGTCTGCACAAGAAAGGTGCTGTGGCTCTGCCTCTGCTCATCCGCCCAGGCACAGCTGGGCCACAAAGCTGAGATACCTCTGGCCCTGGGAACCCCACACTGTATCATTCTGAGCTTCTAGTGTCATCTAATTCTCTGCCAAGAAAAAGCCAGCTGAGGGAAATTTAAAACCCTTCTGCTATTTCTGGCATAGGGAAGGACTGCGAAGCATTGTTGCATCCATCTGCATTTTCAGCACTGAACAGCATGTTGTTTTATCCACATCAAGAATCATATTTCCCCATGTGAAAAGGCAGAAAATACCTGTGCAGCCACAGAGACCCTTTTAGATTAGGGAAAGTAAAATAAAATCACAGTAACAACTCCAAAAGGAATCAGGGTGGGTCACATCTCTTAACAGTAGTCTACAATGAATTGATCACAGAGTGGCTGCTGGTCTGCTGACAGGAGGATAGTTACCGTAATAAAATCAATAAAGACACAAAACAACAAAGTAAAATATTAAGTCTATTAGTCCCATACATTATTCCTATGGAATACTGAGGTATTTGATGAAGGCACTGCCATTGCCAGATAAAATTTCTATCTGAAATAAAGCACAAATTAATAGAACCTGAGATGACATGCAAATATCAGTTTGGCATGAAAATTGCTCCTCCTAACTGTATAACTTCATCAAATTTATTACTGCATTTCAGCTCCCTCTAACTTCTAACTGACTATCTCCTTCTCATTTTTGACATATTTTGCAAAACCTTATTTTCCAAAATCCTGAACTTCTACTCAAAACATAGGGATACTTACATTAAATTAGTGTTCCTAGTCTCCAGTTAGTAGATCCTACTCTACAGATTCAAAATTAAATGGGTGATATCTGTTTTAGTTTCCTGCCTAGAGAACCAGCAAGAAATCCTTGGAGACCTTAAACACCCAATATCCTACTACTTGAATCCAAAGGAGCTGATATCTCACATCTCTACACATTCAGAGATCATAAACATGCAATGCATGTTTTGTGCATATGTGTGTGCATGCATATACACACAGAATATATGTAATGCAGTAAATAAAGTCAGCTCAATGACAACCTACTTATATACAGAAGTATATTTTACTGCTCCTTTCCATTTATTAAGTCATATTCATGTAACTCCAGAGCCTAAGAATAGCGTATCTGAGCCTCATGCAAAGATGGTTGAGCCAAAATCCACTCAACTACTTCACCTGTGTGTCACATCTACCTTCACTGGCAGTTATTGAGACACAAGCAGGGAGGATGTATCCAAGCAAAGTGGCGTATTACTAATTGCACCATCTTCATTAATACTGCATTATGTGTCTCTGCACTATAGAGAATTGACAATGTGAAAGATGTTAAGAGCTTATCAAAATGTGCATATAAATATTTGGTCCTATTTTGCAAATGAATATACTAGCAGCCTCTGCTTCAACAGCCCAAGCTGGAGAAAGGGTCGTTTATCAGCTGCTAACCAGGAACAAAAGGCAAATAGCTTTAATTTCCAAATGCTCAGAGCTATTTACATAATTCCTGTGCCCTTTAGGTAAATAGGCATAACTTCAAAATAAGAAATCCTCACTGTAGGACAAATATATCTGTCTGTAAACACAGCACTTTCATTTGTAGAAAAGTCCTAAGAAGACAGATAAGGAGAAGTCTTTATCAGAGGCACCCAGAACACAGGCAAAATTATTGCATAAGGAGCACAGGTACTTCAAACTCAGAAGGAAGCTTTCTAGACAAGAAAAACCAAAATAAATAGGAAGGCATATTTTTGCTCAAGTCTCAGAGGAGGACTGAATCTTACATTTGTTTCACTTATAACTATTTAAAAATGTCTGAACATCCAACCTCAATCAGAGTGTCATAGTGAAGGCAAGACTTTAAAGAGTGTGCCTACAATCAGTGTGGGCTTAAACAAATACCATAGTCGTGGATTGTTTTCACAAGGGCAACAGATCAGGATCAAGGAAAGGGGTACTGCAGCAGCTCTGAGCACCGCAGAGTCTGCAAAAGATCACACATTTCAGCAAGCACAAACTGGCAAGTTCCTCGTCCATATACTGATTAACATTTACACTCTCCATCTCTGAGCAAAGGTTTATGTTTTTAGCAATGAATAACTGCAAGCAGGGAAAACACATGGAGAACATGCAGAATCTCTTCTTTCTTTCCACCTTTCTCTGCTTCTCCAGGAGACTAGGAAGTTGGCACTGGCAGAATATACATTATTACAAGTAACACGTACAACTGTGACCAGCCACAATGAACCAAACAAATAAATATTCAATTAAATACACTATTCTTCATCCCAGTTTAATTCTACAACTGTACCAAACCAGAATCAGCTGTTCCTGAAGCAAAAATGAAGAGTTTTCCCAGAGTGATGAATGGATTTTTGTATTTCAAACCTTTGTTCCACTTTGCCACTTAGTGAGAAGCCTCACTGAGCACTGGTTACACAGAATTGAGATCCCAGATGGTTCATCCCATTGTAATTTGGGTAATATTTTTTCAGAACAACAGTCAGTAATAATTAGAAATTAATAGCTCAAGGGACATATTGTCATGAGAAACTTATCAAGCTATCATTTCATCTTGTAATTAAAGTTCAAACACTTTCTCTCATGTAAAAATCTATGTATTCTAGGAAATATTTCAGTCATTAGTGTATCATTTCATTCATTTACAGACAGCAGTATAGTAATTAAAGTCAGCATGGAACTTGGAGATGATCTAGAACATTTTTTCCTTCTTCACTTACTAGATCTCTGATGGTTATCTTTTATACTGTCAAGACACAAATACAGATTCATGTAATTAAAATAAAGTTTCCTAAAATCTGCTTGTTTTTACTAAGTTTACTTGGGATTAAGTTAACTTTCTTCAGAGGAACATGTATTATCTGTTCTTGGCATTTGTAGCTAAAACAGTGTTGGTGACACACCAACATTTTGACTGTTGCAGAACAATTCTTATACAGCACCAAGGCTTTCCCTCGAACCTCACACACACAGAGGCCAGTAGGATGGAGGGGGACAAAAGGCTGGGAGGGGACACAGCTGGGACAGCTGCCCACCACGGCCAAAAGGGACATTCCTGTCCATCCAATGCTGTGCTTAGCAATAACATCTCAGGGAAATGGACAGGATGCAGGGACATTCATTATGGCATTTCTCTTCCCAAGAAATCATTACAAATATTTGAGAGGGGAGGGAGAGAGAGCTAGGGTATGAGTTTTGCTGTTGGCTGGAGTCAGGCCACCACATTGCTCTTTCTGAATATTTTCTGTAGTTGTCTGCCTTGCCTCCTGTGCATTTCAATCACTGCATTCAAATCACCGCTTATGTGATCTAGCAAGAGCAATTTGCTGCATACTTTTGTCAGTGAAAATAGGCCATCTCTGACTTCACACTGACCTTGGTAATAAAGCAAAATCTCAAAACTGAGCAAATAATCTGAAATAAGGAGTTAATTCAATTTGATATATGGAATTACAGAATATCTTGAGTTGGAAGAGTCATCCACAAGGACCATTGAAGTTCAGCTCATGGTCCTGCATAGGACAGCCCCAAAAATCACACCCTGTACCCGAGAGTATTGTCCAAACGCTTCTTGAACTCTGGAAGGTTTACTGCCATGATCACTTCCCAGGGGAACTGTTCGAGTGCCCAGCCACCCTCTGGGTGAAGAATCTTTTCCTGATATCCAACCTAAACCTTCCCTGACAACTTCAGGCCATTCCCTCAGATCGTGTCACTGGTCACCAGAGAAGAGATCAGTGTCTGCCTCTCCTCCTCCCCTCATGGGGAAGCTGTAGACTGCAATAAGGTCTCCCCACAGCTTCCTCTTTTCTAGGGTGAAAAAACCCACAGAAAAATAAAATGACAAAGATCTTCACATAACTGGACTATATGACATTTGATGGCAACAGCTTTCACCTTTACCATATTTTCAGCACTTCTCAGAAATAACCAGAACAGTGGTGGCCCAACACCTTAAATATGGAACAGAGACAAATAACACACGCTTGTTTTTTACACACATTTATCACTGCAGTAGTACAATAGAGAACACCACAAAACCATAAAGCTTCAGTATCTTCTCCAGGAAAAAATGAATAATGCCACAGGAAACCTCATTCACAGTAATATCATTACATCACAGTTATTCTTAGAGCCCCCAAACACCACTAATTCTGGCATATGCAGAAGTGCATAGCTGGACTCTGATTCACCTGGTGAATGGTGGAAAGGGAATAGTAACATCTATATGGCCTTTTCCCAGTGAAAAAGATCTTTCATCCTTGAAAAAATCCTAAAAAGTTCATTCTCTTCTAGCATGCCTATTTCTGCCTATACACAGAAAACAGTTTTGCACTGAAATGTCTGCAGTCTAAATAGCATCTCTCATCTCATCCTCTATCCTAGTCTTACAAGGACATCTGCAGCAGAGAGATGAAGACAACAAGTCAGCAGAACAGAGACAAAAGACCCTAAAACTGTGCTTTTATCAGATATCACCTCTCCTCTTCCTTTGTCTTTCATGTGGAAAACAGCTAAAATTCACACTAGTAAAAGAATAAGTATTTGCTTGGAAGTAAGAGGTGGAGGGTGCTTATATGGCTTCACTTTTTTCCTAATGTCTGCCTCCCAAACAGGAACAGGAGCTCCTTACTAAGGAGCAGCCATTATTTTGGAGGTAGAGACAATAAAAGATATTGAAAAGGTTACTTGTGAGGTTGGTCCCTTTTGGAAGACCAAAACCATTATCTGACCAGAAAACTCAGTATCTCATTCACATTTCCTGATGTTTTGTATTTAATATGGAAATAGCCTCCCTACCACTAAAATCTGAATAAAACCATATCAAGAAAAACAGCTGTGGAAGTATTTTCACACTGATCGATAGAAACACTTTGAAAGTGAAGAAGCCATGCAGAACAGCAACAGATTGAGAAATTTTCGGTAATAAATGGTATCACAGTGCTTTGATTTTGGGGGCATTCCTACACAAGCAACTGAGAAGAACTGAAAAATAGCTTGGTCAAACTAAGAGGTCTTCTAGGCTAAACTGGTTCTGGTCTAAACCCTGCCTAAACCCCTGCTTCTTAAGGTTCTTGGGTCTAATCCTTTGCACATTGTATCTTTTTTGGCTCAGATTTGCTAGCAGTTTGCTGCTTTATTCTGGTTTAAAAGACTCTGAAGCTGGAACAAGAACTAATTAGAGAATTTCCAGTGAAACAGGTCAATGTTTTCACCTGGAAGATATCCAAGATGCGGTGGGATTCATTTCCAGCTAAAGCAGCTGAAATTAAAATCTTGGCCTTTCAAAACTGAAAATGGGCAACCTCTGTGCAATTTTATTGTGTAGTATCATGAAAACAGTTCACTTTTGTTCTAATGTGGGGAAAAAAAGGACAAAGCCTGTGATGCCCAAAAAAAATGAAAATCAGAACTGTTCTCTCAGGTAGTTTTCAGTACAATACTCTAGATACTCAATACCCTGTAGTGTATGAAGTTGAACTGCTTTATCACCACAATCTTGAGGAGGGAAATAATAAAGGAACCTACTAAACTATTACTTTGCTACTTGTGTTGCACTGCATGTACAGAAATTGAAAGTTAGTTTCAATAGCCCTTGAATTCTAAAACCTTAGATAACATTTTGAAGTAGAACCTCCAGAACATTACATGATCGCATTCAAAGTGTTACATCAGCATGTTCTGAGGATGTAGCAGAGATGGGCTCACACAGATGTTCTTATGCCAGAGACATCACCAGACTCATGTGCTGTAACAAAATAAGGATGAAAGAAAGTGTTAACTTGGGACCATCCTTTGGGTTTTTTTCTGTCTTACTAAGATATCTTCGAGTATAATTTGCATAAAACTAATTATGGGCTTTTTGAACTAAAAGATTTTTTTGAATCAGGTCTTATGGGCTTTGCCATATATCTATTTCTTCATACTCCAAGCCTAGTTCCACATTAGCTCAGTCACCACTAAAACAATTACCTAACCATCTGGAAGAGTATTAACTATATGCAATAAAAGCATAAGAAGTGTTATGTACTTCTAAATACAAATCAAATACCAGTGATAATTCTCCATAGTGCTGAAAGCATATGTGTAAGAAAAGAATGATATATTCCTTAAAAGTCATTGTCCTCATTTATTAAACCCTTCAGATTTATTTCACAGACCTTGCCTGTCCCTAATCATCATCTTCTAAGTTGCTTAATGTAACATTGCCACATAATCAAAGCTTCCAGTGGGGACACTGGCTTGCTTTTGTACCTAATGTACCAAACCACATGCCCACCAGAGATTCACAAATCCCATGGAGGTGCTTACATTTGACAAACAAAACTCAAAAGTCTGGAGATTAAAATAAGCAATCTGTGCATATGACAGTCTCTTTGCCACATTCAGTGATTTTACCATGTTCAATGATTAAAACAGCAGTATAATCTGACACTGCAGGTATTTTAGAGCAGATCACCTCCAGCACAAGGTTTGAAGAACTGCATTTAGAAAAACCCAACTCTTTTTGAATTGATGCTGCTTCTGGAAATTCTTTATAATCTATACATATAGCTAGTACTATAGTCATGGGTAGGAAAGGGTCATGATATTTTGGTACTTCCAATAAAAATGCCTACGATACAACTTCAACTTGACACAGGAAGAAGGGAAAAAAATCCATAGCATTATTAATGTTTTGGCCCTGCAGGAGTGCAAAGAACTTGTTACTTGGGATCCCCAGATGCTCCCAAGCAGCTGACCATGCTGTATATTACAACACAAACTACAACTCCCCCATGGTCTCTGTCAGACTTGGCAAATAGAGCAGGAAAGGAAAAAGGATTTTGCTTCTTGTTCTCCAGATCTGGTACAACAGGTGAACAAACAAACACACCCAACCATCACCCCAAACCAACCCATCTCTACTAACAGCCAAGCTTAGAGCTTCACTGTCATTCTTACCATCACTTTGGCTGAATGGGAGCACCCTCACTCTGGCTGGATACAGACAATAGAATACACACAATGCCACTTTTATTCCATTACTGCCCTGTTATATGATGAACATGTAGAATACCAGAGTTGAGTGAGGATTTCACTGCTTTTCACCTCTAATTTCCCCTCAGTCCTTCATCTTCTCAGAATATTGTCACTGCTTACAAGACCCTGTTGTTCTGTAGTTTCTACTACACATATATATTTCATTAAATGTTTGTGTATTCTCAGACCTTTATTATCCTGTTTGTACACATCGATTTCTATCCCACTCCACTATTACTGTCTTCTCACAACTGAGTTTTTGGTATGAAGCATTTTAAACTCATCTGCATGAAAGAGCCAGGGACAAAAAAAAAAAAAAACCTGCATTGGTTTAAACGTTTCTTTTAATAGTTCGATATAGCCAAAAATTAATTTTCTGGAAAATTCCACTATACACAAAGCTGGGAAAAGTCATCTCATTCCACTGAAAATACCATATTCAAAAGTTAAAAATAAACTCTTTCAAGAAAAACAATCCAAGTAGGGGTAAAACTTCCCCCTCTCTTTTGTATTCATGAAGTTTAAACTTTCTCTGTAGGTTTAAAACTCTTCCCACTCCTCTTTTCTTTTTCAGTCAGAAAACCAACAGCACTGAAGTCTCAGTGATGAGGAATGACTCAGCAGCAATTGCTGAGTCATGATCACACCAAATACACTCTTATATCCTGATGGACCATCAAATTCAATAGCTTTGCTTAGTCACTTGAGTTTGCCCTAATTCCTGTGATTCACTCAATTTCAAAACATTGATTTCTGATTTCTTATTTTGGGTTGCAATATACATTCAGTTGTATAACTCTTATACAACTCTTAAAGCAGAACTGTTGCAAGTCACCCCTAACCCTCAGTCAGATTCCAAGCTTCAGACACAAGGTGTGTCACTTATCAAATCCAAGCAGCCAATATGCCACAGTGCACACTGGTTTGATTTGGACCTGCAGATCTCCCACTCCTTGTACACCAACAGAGAATGCCAGCTGACATCTGAAGATACATGCATTAGGATTTCATCCTGCCCTGACTCATGCCAGCAACAACCTACCATCAGCTAAAAGTGCAACCTTTGTCTGGTAGGGCTCCTCAGCCTGATAAGGTAAGACACAAGAAGCAAATGCTCAGCAGTTTGTGCAGAGGATGAGGTATTTGACCATGATTAAATGAGCCAATGTTGGAGTGACAGATTTCTGATTCCTTAGTCATTTCAGTTTGCTACCTTTTGTCCTACCTGGAGGTAAATAAAGCAAAATTACTTTACCCAACTCTACCTGCTCATCCAATTACTTATATATGGAAGAAGCTAAGTTTGGCCAGAATTCAACTAAGGTAATAAATGTTTTTCCTTTCACAGGAATTTACAGAAATGTTTTATCAATTACTCCTAACATTTAAGCCGTAATCCAGGGAACTTCTCTAAAAGGTTGCAGGCAGGCTAGGCATTTGGGGGTGAAGGAAACTCATCACTGAGAGAGGGCAAGGCAGACACAGTGAATAGGTTTCTGATGACTACCACATTGCAATACCTTACAGGACGCAATTATCACCATACTGTTATTTATTCTCCTGTCTTCAGGCACAGTTTTTGTATTTTCTCACTGTCCATTTCTGCAGCAGCTGCACTTACAAGTTTTATGCTGGCTTAATGCTTAAGAAGTCTGTTATACTAAAGGCATCCAGTCAGGTAAATGTATTCCCTTATGAAAAGATACTGTGAGGAAGGCAGGGGCCAGCTCTGTGGAATTCTGGGAATAAAAGAGACCACAAATACTCACATACAGTTTATAGAAATACGACAATAAGGGCTGTATGTCTTCACCCTTGCTCAAGGATAACTACAGCTTTGAAGCTTCTTTGACCAGCTATTCTGACTTTAACAATATTCAATAATAGCATGGGGAAAAAGAAAAAAAAAGGTGCCAAGTGAAAAAGTAAATGTTTGGCATTTGGTCATAAGAAATTAAATTATAGGCCATATGTTCCCCATAGGCTGCAATTTCCCAAGTCCTCCTCCAGGCATTTACACTGTGATACTACCTTTTTTTAAAATATCCTAGCCCACTTTAGTTACAAGCTATTTTTCTATAAAGCGTCATCCTTCTCTACTATGTATACTAGTGTAAGTAAATTAAGGACATATCTCAATCCCAGTGAACAGCCTAAAGAACTCTGCAAGAATTGCCTTTCCTACAGGTACCTGAGATTCAGCAAGCTATCGTGATGCTATGGCTCTAAACATCCAAGACCTACTCCTAAAACAGGAAGCAAACAGAGCCATGAGGGAATTAGTTCTACCTCTGCCTTCCCAGCTCCACCCAGGCTCAACTACCAAATGTCTGCATCAGTGTGAGCATGAAGCAAAATGCTTCAAGAGAAAAAAATAAGAGATCCACCTCAAAACAAGTTATATCTTGGTATTTTAACACTCACCTTGTTGAGGTGACTGGTTCAGGCTTCACACTGGTGGAAAGAGTGCTGTGGTGGGCATAGTAAAAGTAACTTTGGCATCTGTGTATCCTTTTTAACCCAGAAACTCTGGTTTACTCAGAACCTGAAAAATCTCTGCACAAACATAAGTATCACGAAGCATTATATAGAGAGGAGTTAATTTTTTACATACTTGTTTTGTTTCTCATGAGAACAATAGTTCACCAGGAAAATACCAACTACTTTTATTCAAAACTACTATCTCCTTTGTATATATGTACAAAACACCACCCTGCTTGAAAGATATGCACTTGTATTTACTGGCTTAATTGTAAGTGCCAGAAATTGTAGGGCAACCGGTATCTTCCTTCTCTTCAGAGCTTTGACATGATA
This sequence comes from Acropternis orthonyx, assembly GCA_035583155.1. Taxonomy (NCBI): domain Eukaryota; kingdom Metazoa; phylum Chordata; class Aves; order Passeriformes; family Rhinocryptidae; genus Acropternis; species Acropternis orthonyx. Next base: position 94,580,738 of record JAWWEU010000081.1, on the reverse strand, counting down.
AACATTGGAAAGCTGCTCCTGATATCAAAACTGACCAGCAGGACCACAGCTGGAGCGCAAAAAAAGGCAGAAGATATGGGCAAAAGTAGTAAACACTTTATGTATAGCATATTTTTATATGGCTTATTTATTCATTCACACTGTAAAAAGACACCATTTAAAATTTTCAAATCCTGCATTTAACAGGGCTGTCTGCTCATGCAGCTCAGTGACCTTGGTACACAGTAAAAGCCAATACAGTTACTGAAGACTGATTTCAATAACTTTCTGGAAAGCATCCAAAGCAGCTTTTCATTCTGCAATCTCTGCATCACAGACAACACAGATAAATGAAGGCAGAATGTAGCTGCTCTTGAACCTGGTGTAAGAGATGTGTGGTTGTCTGCAACTACCATAAACTTCTTTGCAACACATTTTCTACAAGGAGCATCAGATGACTACATCCCACTACTACGTACCACAGCCACACACTGGGGTTAGTATAAAATGCTGCAGTGCTTGCTCAAGTACAGTTATTTTTTTTTAATAATAGAAGAATTTTACTTAAGAACTGTGGGGGGTTCTCCATTATAGGCAAGGGAAAGTGCTGCAATGCTGGTGTTTTGCTTTTTAATGGAGCAAACTCCATTACTAAATATCCACTAGTTTAAATATACTCACCCCTCTAGCTACCAAATATATTCTTCTGCCACTGGACCCCTCAAAGCAGAAACAAACCCCACACCAACCAACACTGGTAGTCTGTGAAGTCACCAAGTGTACCATGATATTAGTTTATACACACAAATGAGGATCTTATTCAGAATACAAATCTCTTCAGTCCTTAAGTGCTCCATCGAGAGTTTTGGACTGCACCTCTCTGCACACAACTTAAACAATGTCCTTTTCATATCGTTGTTCACACAGATCTTTCTGTGAAATATTTGCCCATGACCAAGTGGACTATAGTTTATTTGTGATTGGTCAAGTAGCAATTTTTTGTTTCACTAGATGTGCAATGCTTGTAAATGAACTTTTGGTAAGGAGGCTTGCCAAAACTCTATAGAGTATAAAGCCTTGAAAGACCAAGGTTCACCAGTCTGTTAGCAGGGGGGAAGCAAAATTTAAAAAAAAAAAAGGAAAGAAATCTCAGCTTTTTAAGGTTGCAGGCCTAGCTTCAGAGCAAACCCCTTCAGGAAGGTGGCTAAGTGCACCCTCAGGTTCCTGAAGTGATCCAACAAGACTTAAGAACAGGTGTAAGATGTGACAAATCAAGGACTCATTATGATGCTGCTGTCAGACCCCCCTTCAGATGTGTCTATCTGAGGAGAAAAGCCACCTACCTGGTTCCAGATAAGGTTTAAAATCTATAGAGAAATACCTGACAAACTGCCAGAACTGCAAGAACATTAAGTACTCATCATTATTCCTGAGGGCTTTTTGTATTGCATTTATTTAAAAAAGTAAACAAAATGAACAAACACCAACCAAAACAAACACAACCAAATTAGCACCAAAAACAAAACCCAGAAAACCCAAAATCAAAGGAACTAGCTTAAGAGCTAACTTGTATTTCTGAATCAAAGCACAAGTTTAAATGTCGTGTAAAGGAATCTGCTTCCTTCTGCATGGTCTCTTGATGAGTTATCAAGTTTTGTCTTTTTGCCATCACACATTTCCTTTTCAGGCTTTCATGGGACATGGGCAAAAAGACATTTCTCAAGCAGAAACAGAACAATGTCTAACCATGTCAGCAGATTGGTAGAACTCTGACAGATGTCACATACATATTATCAGGTGGGAGATCAGAACTGGGAGTAAAAAAAGTCAGGATGTTCTTGCTGAAGTAATTATCAAGTACATTGCAGCCAAAACTAACATTTTTTTACCTGCCAGTTTATCACCTCCCTCAAGTTTCCTGTCAAGAGAGACTTTGCTGCACAATTTGTACATTTGCAGTTTGGCCTATTTTGCAAGTACATCATTATTCCTGAGGGCCTCCCCCCTTACATGGGGAGCAAGTGCACACTTGAGGGATATCATGGAAAAACAATTAGACAATACGTCTCTACTCTCTTATTCTTGAAGTTGTATCTTGACTATCTACTTTCTCTTGACCTCTCAATATGAGATAGAGAAGAGCAATCTGTGAAGCAAATAAGCTTTGCTGCAAACATTAGGTCTTCTCAGAAGTTAGTGTAACTGCATTGCTGGTTAGACAAGTGTTGTCTCAATCCTGAGCCCATAGCTTCTCTTCCCCTCACACCTTTTCCAAATTATTATGAACACTAGCTAATTACAAATTGTTCCATCTTGCACAACAAAAAAGCAGACTAAAAAGTCTCAATAAAAAGTCTTAAAGATACACTTAATGACATGCTGTGAGCACAAAGTAAGCAAGGCCAGTACTTTCTTTATGATCCTATTGTGCTTATCCTTCACCACATTTGCTCATGCATGGTCATCTTTCCCAGCATATGTGAGGGAAAGGAACAACCTGGTAGGCAGAGGCATGTCTGGAATGTCTGCAAAACCTTGAGAAAATATTGGGA
>JAWWEU010000081.1:94543788-94577305 GCA_035583155.1 Acropternis orthonyx | reverse complement strand
CTGGTGTGAAGACAGGAAACCTTTCTTATCTCAGAAGTTCCCAAACACCCAGCTTGTAGCCTGAGGGGTCAGGTGTGACCCGGCAAGCTGCTGCAAATGATTCATTGTTAGCAGTTCATGAGGGAGCCAGGTGGAACTCTTTTCTTTGGGGCATGCAGTCTCTTTCCAGGTTCCACGGTTGAAGAGGAGACAGAAGGTGACCACTCTGAGGTGCAAGGTTGGTAGATGAAAGAAAAATTCCAAGATTTTAAATCCATAACAAACCTGAAAGAAGAGGACTATTGATAACAATTCTGCTGACAAGGAGATGCCACTGGCAGGAATAAATGTGCCATCATGTTACTTTCCAGCTGGGCTCCACAGACATTGATGCTCCTGGACTTCATTGTACAAGGTGCCACTGACTTCTCTGATCTAATTGCTTAACCCGAATGAAAAAGCTGAGGGAGGATTTCAGTTTTCCTGTTCTCTAGGTTGGTACTGAAACATCTTTTATGCTATTACAGTTCCTTCTTCACACCCCAGATATAACTGTTACTCTCACAAATTTGTGTTGTAACTACTAACAATTGGCTCAGCTACAAAAGCTCCTACCTTATTGTAGCCAGATGGCAAAACACAGCTTCTTATATAGATGTTATTGTAAACACACCAGTACAGCATATAAGAAATTCATTAAATCATAGAATGACAGAATTATTACAATTGGAAAAGACCTTTATGTTCATCAAGTCTGTTAACCCAGCATACTACCAAGTCCACCACTAAACTATGCCCCCAAATACCACATCTAGACATTATTTGAACACTTCCAGGAATGGTGATTCCACCACTTGCCTGCACAGTCTTCCAATACTTGACCACTCTTTCAGTGAAGAAATTTTTCCTACTATTCAATCTAAACCACCCCTGGCACAGCTATATATTTGAGACCTTTTTAGATATAGATATACATTGCCCTCACATTACTTTCCCACTGGATTTTTACTTCTGCACATTATCCACCAGTCAGTTACAGCAGGCAGCAAAGATCTTTCATCTTATAAGGGCAAGGGAAGGTATCAGGAGCAAGGACATTTTGGGCAGAAGAAACTGAATTTAAAAACAAGCTTTCATTATTTTCAAAGGGAAAACATATGAACTACATGGTGTAAACAAAAATTCAAGAGGGTTTCCTCATGCCCACGACACAATCACAGTGCTGGAAAAGTTTCCAGAGATCATCTAGTCTGATCTAAAGATGGGTTATTTATATGTAAAGTAGTACATATTGTGTGGCTAATTCAACCCACTTAAAGTAAGTAATCATTGCACACAATTTAGTTATGCAGTATAAGTGATAGAGAGGAAGGCAGGAAACTGCCAACAAAAATATGGGGGTGATATTCTGTATATTCAATAAGTGATATTCTAACTCTGGGACAGGCTTGACACTTGAATTTCTGAAGGCTGAAGAAAAGAGTTGATAGAGGTGACAGGTATTTCCATTCCAAAACAGCCCCCGCTATTTTTTTCTCCTCCAGTGCTGGTCCTTTATTCTCTAACCTCTTCCTTGAACAAACAGAACTTGCCTTTCTGAGGCAAGTAAGAGATGTAGTCTGACACTGCTGGCACTACACCCCCCTCTTAAGTTCTATCTGGAGTGGGAGAAGCAGTTTGATAAGGAAGACAAGCAAGAGTAGCTAGTTAGGAATAAAAAACTTAAATGTTCTGTTAAAATAAAAAAATCCATGCACAAAACTTTGCTTTATTTTTGTAGAAATAAAAATTTTCAAGGAAAACCAGAAATCTACTCACTCTAGATGTACTCCAAATTCCTGCTTTTATTTTTCATTTACAGGAAACAACCTACTGCATATAGAATGCAGTATTTTTTAAAAAATATACAGAACTGAAAGCTACAAGTTTTATTTAATAAAGCTGGTAGAGAAAGACAGAGAGAAAGAGAGAAGGAAAAGATTTTTCCCTCATTTTCCCCCATCCCAGTCAAAAACTCCACAGCTAGCAAAGCCATCTGGATTTAGCTGTAGCAGCTGTAACACTGCTACAGGCAACCAGTTCACACAAGCTCAGGGATACATATTAAACCACTACAGTTCTCCTCAGTAGCATACAGCTATCATGCCATTCACAGACAGAAAGTGGGACCGGCTTTGGAGAAGAATAAAACCAGTGGAAACATTCCTGCTTAGATGGGGTCCTGCAGATGAACCCAACTTTGTCAGCACCGTCTAAGACACGTTCTCACATCTGATAAAGAAAATGGATCCCTCCCCATTTTGTGTTACAGAAGAACCAGCTGTTGAAACTCAGCCTATGCCAGTCCAGCCCATCTGCTCAATACTCACCGCAGAAGGGCACACACAGAGAAATACAAAGAAGGAAAGCAAAGTACCCACACAGGCCATCCTTTGCAGAGCAGAGAGTAAGATAAGGATTTTTGCATGTCTCTAGGCCACAAAACAAGTCAGAAATTGCTTCTGGTCCTTTACTTGTCATACAGGTTATTATATTTTCTGAGAGATTTTGCTGTCCATGCTTCCCCAGAATAAAGAAAATCCTCAGCAAATAGCACTCATTATCCAAGGTTCAGGCAGCAACTGAGCTTGGAACAGAGCACAGCAAATGCAAACAGGCTTGTCTGCAATCACCTTTCCAGGATTACCTGTACCTCTCACCAGGACCAGGAAGGTCCTTCATCCACAGTAAGCACTATTTGTGAAAATCCACATAGAGCTCTGGGTCCTGAGCAGCCTCTACCCCTGGTTCCTCCTTTAGGCTCTGGCCACCAACCAGCCTCTCTCCTGAGATATGCAGTGAACACAGAGATGACCCCATTCCCAGGAGACTCTAAGGAGCCAGCTGGATCCACAGGATGATGGTCCAACCTCCTCCCCAGAAAGGTGACATCAAGAACAGTTCTCCAGTAAGAAAAACCCAGATGGCTTTCCTGTAGACACCACCTCATGCAACACTGAATGGCTTTGAACAAGGTGTCATAGAGGGGGTCCAAAAACTTAGTTTGCAGATGGATGCACTACAATAAAAGTGTCATTAGGTTTCCTGTACATACACATGGAATTAACTCTTCCCTTTCCCAAATAACTCAGTCCAATAGCTCCTAAACAACAAACATTATGGAGCTGTCTTTCTTTTTTCTCTCATGTCTCTCTTCTCTCAGAAATGCTTGGGGGGGGGGGTGTCAAACTTTAATTCTAAAATATACAAACTGTTTCATAAGCCAAAACAAATGAATTTAGCCTCTATCAGATAAAGAAGGCTCTCTGAAAATAGTTTTATCTTCTAGACTGAGCAATGAATCATGTTAGTAACAGCAGACACGAAAAAGTCAAAAAATGTACTGCATAAAAGAAAACTGTATATTTTACCATTTCTCTCTTTGGGAAACAAAGTAAAAAGCTAAAAAGAACCTCCAACGCACACCAATGAGTTCTGAAACAGTGTATCTTCTCAACTAACAAAATGTACTGACTGATTAATAAATGTGTTCTTCAACTAGAAGGACAAACTGCTAACAGATGAATCACATTTTCTTCACCAATTTCTTAAAAAGTTGAGTAAGGACATATTTTTGACCCAATACACTTACATAAAGATACTATTGTTGCTTGAATTGATACTGGATATTAAATTTTCAAGAACTCCAACCATCAACCAAAAAACCCTAGGATTACTGCTGCACTATGCAAGCTAACTGAAATAAGCTGTTTGCTAAAAGGTTATTCAGAGAAGACCATTGTCAGTATTTAATAGCTGATACAGACCATTGGGCAAGCAAAGCATCTCTGTTGTGCAGCGTGAAAACTGCTTACCTGGGACAGATCTATTAGGCTGTGCAGTTTCATTGATAGGAACAGAATTATAGACATGACAGTACCACTGAGGATATTAGATCATAAGGGAATGAGACTAAAAGATTACTGTAGTAACTGATAGACTGTTAAGACCTGGGAAGTCTATTATTTTTTCCATTCCTAATTTCTTAGCATTGCCATTCCACTGCTAATTACCTAATTAAAGGAGCTGTGTGATATTAACAGCACATCTACTTCTTGTGGAGACCTGAGAAGACTGAAGATTAAGAACACATGGTCTCTTGCCATCTTTGGAGCAATGACAAAGCAACATTCTCAAAAAGAAATAACATGCTTTTTGTTAAAAAGTCCCTAAATTCTCCAAGAACATCAAGTTCATAATTTGCTGACAGACACCTGTGAGTTACCCCCAGCCTCAGAGCACCAAGCAAAGACCACATATAGGGAAACACAAAAGTTCACAATCCCATTGTAAAAGATGAGAAGAGGTAACACTTCACAAGAAAACAGGCAATTCACCTGTCATTTTAGGCATTGCTTGCCACAATTCACAATGTGAGTATACATTTGCAAGTCTTCACTTAGCAACTTGCAAACAACAGTTATGGATGTCTCGGAGTGTATACAGCATTCCCTATTGGTAGCTGGGGCCAAGAATCCTGGAAGAAAGATTATTTCAGGGATGTAAAACAGCAACAGAACTTGGTGCACTGCTTGGACTTCAAACACCATTTATTAAGTGGAGAGATATGTAAGATAGCTCCATGCAGAAGAAGCATGAAAAGCTTTCTGATTTGAACATCTCTCTGACACTATGAGTGGGTCAAAAAGTTGGATGATTCTTCTAAAGTAGTTAAATTTTCTAAAAACAAACAAACAAAACCAAAACAAACAAACAAAAAAACCAACCACGGTCAGTTGTTTTACAACTACTTTATTCCTATCCACTTTGTGCCAAAATGACCTAAATCAGCTTATTCCTCAAGCTTGGCCTCATTCACCATATTCTACTAGTGATAGTGAGTGGCTTAATTTTCAGATGTTCAGTTAGCAGCATCTTAAAAGAATAAATCTTCTTTTGACAGGCAAAGCAGTAATTGAGCATTTCTAGAGAGCACAGAGTGCAATACAGGTGCCTAAAATTGATGTATGCAACTGTTATAATTGCTTTTGAAAATACTGGCCTTAGTGTTGAGCAAAATAAGCAGTCCATCAAGACAGTTGGACATGTTCTTCTAGCCAAACTTAGAAAAATTCCCCCCATTTTACCTTCTTCCTTTTATTCCCAGTTTTCTCTTGCCTTGTCAACAGTCCTTTCAAAACATATAGTCAACACTACCCACAGAGCTATTCAAACAAACAAAATCACAGCCCTTGGACAGCTATTGATCCCTTCTTTATAATTTTTAGATTGTGCTCAAGAAGCAAGAAATAGTTTTTCCTTTGATTGCTCCATGGTCAAAAGCATGCTTCGCAGGCTAAAGGACTGATGCAGGACATCATAACACAGTGAAAAATTTCACACTGTTTAAGAAATTCAAGGGAATGTTTTATCACAAAGTCATTAATTCGAGCACATATCCATTTGAATAAAGAGTCGATTCAGACCTGAGAACTATACTTTCAGTTTTATACAGACTCAAAACTATGCATTCTGCCTTTACTTCTGTCAACTTAACTTTAAACAAAATCCTTCCAATAATTTCAGTTTAATGATGCTCATCATTACCATCGGTAACAAGCTCGGATTCTAGAATGTCCCCTAATATTTTTTAAAAAAATATATTGCAGCTACTGATCCTTCACAGCAAATGTTTTCAAGCACAGCCTCTAAAACCTGCATGAAAAATCTGCAACTTACCAGTTTAGCTATGCTGAAGAATGTTTTTATAGCAATTTTTCACAGTATCCCAAGCAATACAGTATTTCTTAGACAATACTCAAATTAACCACAGACTTTTAACCATAGTCCTTAAATTATGAGGACTTCCAAATTAAAAGACAAGCAAGCTGGAGCATATTGATGTCTCAAAAGATCCAGCTGCAGGTGACCTTAAAAAGCTCAAAAATCTTTTGTTCAAGCATGAAAGGCTAGATTTGTCACAGTATCAGTCTGCACTCTGTATGGTGGAGAGGATTTAACATAACGGCATATTCAACCACTGAGCAGAATAACTGCAAATTTACTTCCAAACTCATCATTTTGAGCACTACAGCAGTTCTAGTTTCCTCTACATTCTATAGCTGAGATTACCAGGCTGCAACATTCCTCGTAACAGAAGAAATTATTACATCAAACCAACCAGTTCATTTGTCTCAGGAGCCAAAGACCCTGTTCCAAGACACAAACCCCAAAATCTGTTCATTCCTGCCGAGATCGCCGCAGGATAGTTTTACTGACTGTGCCATCTACTGGCAGAATCTTACAGCTGTTAGCAATCGATTTCCCCTACACAACAAACTTTGATACTTCAGGGATTCTCAGTCATCAAACAACCCTTGGAAGATCACAGGCAATTTCTGGGAAGATCACAAAAAGCAATAAGAAAATAAAACCTATTTTCAGATTTAAATCAGGTATTAGTGTGCTTTCACCTCAACTGGAAAAGGGTACCTAAAATCAAAGAAAATTGAAATCACTTAGTTCAGCTATTAAAATAGTAGTGCTTCCTACCTCTAATCTCCCCTCCCTCCCAGCCCCAATTAAGGAATAAATGAATGAAAAGATGGAGCTTGGTTACTGGGCTAGCTAAGGAAAACATCATTATTTTTATTCTTACTTTTTCAGATATTTGAGGTTTACAACTCATGTTCATGCCAAACCATGCAAAATAAAGACAAGCAAATAATCTGTGTACCATCTAGCTGATAAACATAAACCAGCATATATATGACATCAGTAACATCAATGACTACCTACTGGAGCACCATAGCAGTAACACATCACTGGTAGGCTTTCCTCAAATAAAACACTATTTCCCAGTGCTTTGCAGATTTTAAGGAAAAAAATTTTCCTAACTGGATCTGTCTTAAACTGCATAGCAACAAGAACCACAAAAAAAATATACAGTTTATCTTTAAAAAAAAGTCACTGAACACAGTAAACTTCTTTCATCTTTATTAGGTCATTTACACACACTTCTGTCCTTGACTATATTTTAGCAAGCTCAAAGTCTTCCCCCACTCTTGCCTGTAGTGTCCCTGACATTTTTCATTGGACAGAAAGAAACCAAAACACTAGACCAGTTCTTAACCTGGTTCTCTGACACATCATGAGATCTCATCACTTCTAATTGGAACATTAGCCTAAAAAAGACATGAAGAAACTTAAGTTGAAGTTTCTCAAAATAAAGAAACATGGTGTAGAATTTAAGATACTTTATTACAAACCAATCATGCATCTTTTGCATATATTTAAGAGTCGGTTTTCCAACTTCAAGCGAGCAATAGACATTTCAACTGGGTAGTGTCATGAGAACCATTAAATTTTTTGGTATCAGAAGAAACTAAAGGACTTTTGATTCAGTGAAACAAATGGCCATTCCACACCTTTGGTAGTCTTCACTAACTCCCTAACTGGAAGCACTTTTGGGCAGTGAAAATTAAGACAAAATGGCTCTGTCAAGTGCACATAGACACTTTTCTGTATCTAAAGCAAGGGACCTACACCCACTTCTGAGATTTCAGTACAGATCCATACCATATAATAAGATCTGGAGGGGGTTCACTGCTCCCTCACCTTTGAGCCTCATTTTCCTTATGAAGAGAAGCAGGAATAAGAGGTACCTTATGCTCTGGACAAGCCCTTGATCTGGAGTAGTCTGGGTCAGAGACCACAAGGGCATTGTGCAGTTGCACTTTAGCACAAAGATGTGCAGGGAGAAGAACAGGAAACAGAGTCATACCACCCACAAAGACTACCCAGCTGTTTGCTGACACAAAAGGAATGCTGGTTTTTGAATGTTAGCATCCTTGCTAGGTACCTAGAGGAAGCTCTGTGAATGTTTTCCTCTCTCTCCCACAAAGCATCTATATCAGCAGATGATCACAGGGACCACATTTTGCTCATGTTAAAGGGCCAAAACATAACTATTATATGCAGATGGAAAGAGAAGCTGGTCCAGGCCAACAATAAGAACTCAAATTAAAAAATGGTTGCATCTTCCCTTGATGTTTTTGCCACTGATCTAAGCAAAATACAAGTTTAAATAAATTACTGTCTCTGTTCAGAGAGGCAACATCCATATTCCTCAAGATCTACATTTCAAATGGACTGTTTTTACCCCAGAACAAGGGACTAAATAGTCTTCCTACACACACCAATTGCCATTAAATTACCATGAGATCTACTCTAACCCACACAAGAATCTATTTGTAACCTCACTGCATTTTTGGCAGTACATCAATTACTTTGACAACCCTCACAACTGTAAGAATATGTATAAACCTTGATCCAAAGATGAAATACTGCTTTCATTAGCTTAAAATAGCACTAGATAAGCAAACCTGCCCGCCACCTTAGAACACTTTGCAGTTCTATTATGTTTTAGGATAATCATCTCCTCCCTTTTATCTCTGTTTTTCTGGTAGTTTGCAGCAATACACCAGGGAGTACAGAAAGGCCAAACCCTGTAGTGGTCTTCTAGTGGTCAGCCTGCCAAATATTAATTCCAAATGGCTTTTCTCTAATTTAGCAGCTTGAAAACACTCTCTGTCCATTTGCTAGGTGAAGGTAAAGTGATGATCTTTTGTTCTGAACAGTTTTAAAAAACAGATAATTGCAGACAGATGATTATGTGAATAGCCTGTAGCCTACCATCATGCCTGAGGAACAGCCTGCTGACCTGTAAAGAGCCAGGAAATGGTGTCAGAAAGATGCTTACAAATTCAAAGGGCTCCAGGGGAGCAGGAAAGGAGGCACTATATGCCTCTCCATTTTGACTAGTAGATATTATTTCTGATGCTTCTCTAGTTTGAAAGACTCAGTGACTGAATAAATCAACTATTTGTTCTATATGTCCTTGCCCCTTCTGTCTGTGTAGCTCAGTAATTTGACCCCCTACAAAAATTAATTCTGTCTTAAACATTCTCAAAATTATACATGACCAACTGCACCTCCACTAGTTGACTCTAGTTGCCCCAAGAGTGAAGGTCAGAATTTGGTTTCACAGCTTCTGAGCACTGCCACCTTTTCCAAACTTTACAAAGTTATCCCTACTAGGAACAAGAAGGCTGTTTTGCCATGGTCACAGCCCTGCAGCTGGAAAGGCTCCCCCTGCTCTAAGGAGCAGCAAACCTTCAGGGCAGAGTGACACACAGCTCTTCAACTCTAGAGATTTGGGAACCATTACCTTAAAGCCTGAGGTCTTTTTCTATTGTCGGCTCTACATGTGCACCACCACCAACTGGTCTTTCTATTTGCCTGGGATATTCGGCTGCCACCCTGACTCTCCAGCCTTTTTTAATGCCAGAGCTCTTCCCCCTTACAAAGTAGGGTTGAAGTATATCATCCCTAACTGCAAAGTGAAAAAAACAGAGGGTCAGCCGAAAGTCAAGGATTACAGAGCAGAAATTTTCTCTCTCTGACAGTCAAACATTCAAGCAATCTAATTTGGAAGGCAGGTGAATAAAGTAATGCAAAATAGCATTAAAAACAGTTCATCTCCTTGCTTTACAACCAATTGTACAGGATTTTAAGAACAAATACAAATTAAAAAAGCTTTTATACCTCTTTCTATTGATATTACACCTTGAATACTGTAATTAATTACTGACATTGCAAACACCTTGCAGAAAGTAAATTATCAAAGATTGTTTAATAATAAAAGATAAGTGGAATGAAATAGGGAAGGGGAGGGGAAAAAAGTAAAAAAACACTAGTGGCAATTCCTGTAACGCAGAAGTATTTCACAGAATATACTCAGCTGGAGGGCACCCACAAGGATCATTGAGTCCAACTCTTGGCCCTGCACAGGATCATCCCTAAGAGTCACACCATGAGCCTGAGAGCATCGTCCAAACCTTCTTGAGCTCTGTCAGGCTTGGTGTTGTGACCACTTCCCTAGGGAGCCTGTTCCAGTGCCAAATCACCCTCTGGGTGAAGAACCTTTGTCTCATATCCAACCTAAACCTCCCCTGACATAACTTCAGGCGATCCCCCTGGGTCCTGTCACTGATCACTACCAAGAACAGATCAGTGCTTGTCACTCTTTCCCTCACTGTTAAGATAAAATAGCATTTTCACAACACAATTTTGCCACAGTAGGAAAGATTTCACTAGAAATTCACAGGCTTGGCTTGCTAGGCCTGAGCAGGCAGAGAGAACTTTTATCGCCATGGTCCCTGGCACAATATTGCTACACAAGATAACAGCTTCAAACTTTTTTAATTAGTTCCACACGCAGCTTCGTACACACTTGGAAATTAGGAAGACAAGGAATGTAATTTTCCCTAAGTCTTGAAAGAAGAAAACATAAGTTTGTAAAGTTCATCTCCAAGTACAAGAGACATTAACATCTGCATGCTCTCATCTAACCTCCACTGGTCTCTGGAAGCAGATATTCAATCTTTCTCCTCTTAAAAAATCAAGAAATAAAAAAAATGATAGAAAAGAAAAAAACAGTAGGTCTAGCTAGACTTAAGTTACACTAAAACATTAGCAGCCACTCGTTAGACTCTATAGGCGTTTATAGCATATAGCATAATGTCTCTGCCATTATAGTTTCATTAGAATGTAACATCCATCCTGGATGTGTTCCAATTCCCTCTCTACCTAAAAGGACTAAGAAAGCTCTTGTAGGCTCAGCAACACAAAAGAAAGACTGAACACAGGTGTGAGGGCATAGAGGGCTGCTCCACAAGGGAAGCCAGGCTATGGCCACAGCCCAGGCAGGACACTGTCCCACCAAACCAGGGACAACCCAGGGAACCCCAGGGTGGAGACTGCAGCAGGGCTGGGGACCATCACGCAAGGTGAGGTAGGGTCAGGTCCAAGGTAAGCCTGAGATGACCAGGTGGCAAGCAAGGAACTGCTGGAGACAGGGCTGCCTGTCTGACCTGAGTTCTGGCCAGGGTTCTTTGTTGTAGGTGGAGGTCCCAGAAGAGGCTGGTCTGGGCGATGAAGGCTCTCAACCACTTAAGGGTCCCAGTACTCTCGGGACAATGACAACAGGCAGCCACTGCATTGGCACGATGCTATAACAGCAACCACCTTGCCTTGCTCTGTACAAGTGCTCAGTTAACCCTGTTTCTTTGCTCTGAGAGATATGTGCTAGCTATCATTTATGCCAAACTGTTTTCCATTTCCCTCCAAGACAGGAATATCTCGCTGCCCAGGCCTTTTACTCATATTTAAGACTCCAAAATTTCACCAACCAAATTCTGCAAAGCCTTTTAGTTCTTTAATACCTTGAAGTCATGTAAAGAAACCACGCTACATGTGTTTCTTTTAATTAGGGAGAAAACAGGCATTTTGGCAAAAGGTTAAAAGGGATAACATACAACCAAAGCAGAAGCATTTCACAAAAGTACCCAGCACACGACAACCTTCACAACACTTAGTAAAATACAACTCATCAGTTTTTTCAGTTATCCAAAAGAGATTAACAAAAAAAGTAAAGACAGATTAAGAGAGGAAATGCGAGTAAAGAGAGAAAGAACAGAGAAGGAGTAAACAAAGAGGTTAGAAAAAGAGAATTGCATAGTTGCCACCACAGGGTCCTACAAACGTCTGGAATTTCACACAGCAATGGAAAGGCCAGGTGAAAAGGTGAGAATGAACCGCTCTACTCCTCTGTTTATGTGATTTGGCCACCATGGCCACTCCCCCCAGTGGCCCACTGACCATTCCATGCCCTCCAGGCCAGAGTGAGGGCTGGTGCAGCCAACCAGAGGCTCCAGGGGCCATGGTTTGGGCAGGCTGGGTTTGATGGACAGCTGCTGTGTCCCATGGCCCCTGCAGCCATGTGCAATCCATCTGAAATCTAACCTGGCCCTTGCCATGAGGCATCAGCCCAGCCCCTTCCCACCACATACACAGCACTTGTTCCAACCCAATAATAAAATAATCCAGGGAGATCTGAATCCAGCCTCTCACACCCTCACAGGACTATCTGCTTGCCTCTCCTGGAATGAATACCTGGTGCTCTCCATGGGAAGATGTGGAAAAATAAGGACACCTTACTTCAACCTCAGTTGCAGGACTCTCTTTTCTCCCTTAGCTATAGTCATTGCCTTAACTCTGATCAAAATATTCAAGCCATAACAATAAGGGGTGGTCCTTTTTGATTAGTCATGGATTTTTTTCTCTATCCTGTGATCTTAATGACACCTGCTCTGACCAAGATGCTAAGCTATAGGACAGCAGCCAGACAGCTATTTTAGCTGAGACAGATGCCCTCCCATACTCCACAAAGACACAAAACTGCTTTGACCCAGCCAACATCAAGCGGAATGATACAATCTCCATTTTACAGCACAGGAAGACCACAATGAAGGTATGGATTTTCCTTAAAATTAATTTGTTAATACATTTTTAGAGCAAGAAATAGTATATGCTCTGGAACACATAACACCAAATTGTATTTAAATAATGCCATATATCAATCCAGAAATACAAAGGATAAATAAGAGACATTTGGAAAGGAAACCCATCTTCAAGTGGGCTAGTTAAAAATACCCTTGCATTAGGCTGATTCCAAACATGGTCCACACTGGACCCACAGCTTATGGCCAAACTGCTAAACTGCTGAAACCTCCCCCACTGGCACATACAGAATGGAGAAGGACCAATAATGCAAGAGAATGGAATCTTGCAGGAGCAAGGACTTGCAGCACGAGGAGACTTCCCCAAAGCCTGAGGTGCCCTTACAGCACCACTTTCCTGCTCTGCAGACTGAAGAGTAAAGACCTGTCACATCAGGATGGATGCTGGAGCTGAGTAAGGCAGCCCCACCCACCTCTTGTGCAACTCTGCTGTGCAGGTGGTGAGGCCCTGGAACAGGTTGCCCAGAGCAGCTGTGGATGCCCCATGCCAGATTGGATGGGGCTCTGAGCAATCTGGTCTAGTGGAAAGTGTCCCTGTCCATGGCAGGGGGATTGGAACTAGATGATCTTTAAGGTCCTTTCCAACCCAAACCATTCTATGGTTCTATGAAGGATGAAAATAAACATTAACAGCTGTCTCCTTCACTTGCCAGTCCATCAAAACAAGGCAAGGTTCCAACTGGAAAGAATTGCACAGATATATTATAGAGTATATGAAAGCACTGAAGACAGCAGGGTTTACTTCACAATAGGTAAGCCTGTTCACAAAATAAAACCCTTAACTTTATAGTTATTTGAAGGAGTACATAAATTTTGAAAACTCCCTCCCTGGCTCCCTTTCCTTTCCCTACTTAGGTAAATCAACAGAAATGAACTTAAGGCATACTTAGTTGTGTGGGCAGGGGTGGTGGTGTGGAATTTTGCTAGATTGTCATTTGCGTTCATCTCTAATTTTATTTTAATAAATATGTATGTATTTATATGTGTGTATTTTCCCATATAGGTGTAACGATCTACTTTTTGTGTGCACTGTCGAGAAGACTCAATGTTTTTTAGCACCTGCCACTCACAGAGATCCTGGCACTTAGCTAAAGTCTCTAAACAAGTGGATAATATAATTATAAAAACACGAGAAGTTTTCAAAGTTAGCAATCTAATTTAACATTGTTCCTATCACATTCACAGCTGTCCATATATTTCTGCCATCCTCTTCAGTTATGTAAACATACTAGCAGAAATGGACTTTCCAGGGGGACTATTATAGTAACAGTTCCTTCAATTTTCAGTTTGTACAGAAATTTCAAACATCCATAGCTGATATATGTTTTCAGTGATAACCAGTAAAAAGCCTTGAGCTCAAAAATCTCCAAAGAAAACATCTTCTGTGCCCTGTTAAATGATTTTACAGCAGAAACAGAATTACTCACATGAAGTGCAAGCTCTGCCATTTCTAACATGTAGTCTTATGTCCTCATCCTCCAATCTCTAAGCCTGTTTTCTCTCTGCCAGCTTAGCCTGTTGTAAATCCAGAGGAATAAAGCAGTAACACACTTCAGTTATGATCCACAAATGTTGCAATACAAGTGAACCATATCCAGCCTGTAAATCCAGACTGGAATTGCAGTTAAGAGTAATTTTAAGAATCTCAAAAATTCCCATTACAGGCTGAGAAGGTTATTTAGCACAGTGGTTTCCCTTTGAGATTGAAGTACTCCATCTGCAGGAAGTAACTGTCTTGACTGGGTGTCTCAGCAGCTTGAAATACCCTGAGTCTCTGTCTGCTCATGGCGCGGGGGGGTGGGGAGGGGGGGAGGAATTCTGGGAACTTTCTTGCACTTGTGCACCACTAGTCAAGTGTCAAGCCTTTGTAAAAACAGTCCACAGCTCTATTTACAGTAAAGTAGTGCCAAAACTAGATACAGCTCTGAGAGGAGGATCACCTACTAACCAGCATCCATCATGGATGACAGTACAAATTGCTACCATTAGAAGCCAATACGGTGGTCAGTGTACTCTTGGGAGTGTCCCCAGGACATTCATGCCAGGGCCCAATACAGAGCTGCAGCAGCCTATTGCAGGAGCTCTGACTGTGTATTATATTTTGGAGCAATATTATTTTCATGAAGATAGTTCTTCATATCATTCCAGCAAAAGGAAGAAGAATATGATGCAGCAGTGGATGCACAAACTCTTCTACAGCAAGAGAATGAGAAGATGGTGAACAGCTTTCCTGGTAACAGCTTTCCTGATGACAGCAAACCTGGTTTGGTAAGGCTCACACAGTATGTGTGGTCTGGTCACTGTGCCACAGGTGGCTGTCCTCTCCCATCTAACCCTGGGACACTATACATTAAGCAACACAAATTTTCCTGAGATTCAGGAAGATGAATAGTAGCAAAGCAAGAATAGGACATATGGCAGTAACTAACCATGGGAAGCAATAATCCTTTCATCTTCACTCAATGAATCATTCAGGCATCTTTGCCCAAGGAACAGGAGTATAAGCAACACACAAACCTCTTTTCTGCTAAAAGAGAACCAAATTTCAAATAACGTATTTGAAATACCGATGATCTTAGGATAATACAGATCATCAAATTAACTGCTAGCCATCTGAATGTTTCAGAAACTATTATGAAAGTAAAAGACTCTTCCACTAATAAGCTTTGAAACAAGTCCCAAATTCATTAGTACTTGGGAAGTTTACCTATGCTCAATCATTTCTATTCAATTACTTAGAATTCAGAAGCTGCATCAACAAAAAAATTCTCCAGCAGCAAAACTCCATGCATGGTTTAGATCTGCAGTCCATGCTATACTTGTTTGGATTGCTGGGTAACAAGTACAGCAGCTTAAGGGCATTCAGTACAGCAAGTTCTCTAAGTCAGAGTGATGCTCAATGAAGTTTTTCAGTAAAAAAGTTATTGGTTCTTTAAAAAACACAAATGCAGATAGACATTAGTGCCTCCTACTAAGAAAGCATTGGCGTTTTGCAGTCAAAGAAAACCACCTGCACCAGGAAAAATTAATTTTATATACTTGCATTGCTTCTGCAGATATTGTAGATTTGAAACATTGATACCTTGTTGGAAGCTATTTGACAAGTCATGAGAAGGTAAAAAAAGGAGCCATAAACCAAGCACAGTGTTGATAAAATGGATAATAGCTGCTCTGCTGGATATTAATAAACTTAGCAGCACATTAGTAGATCATCTTTTATCCAAAAGATCTTCAGTCAACCGCAGACACACTGTAACCCACACCTCTGTAACAAACTACACACAAGTCATGTATCCTACACTGGGTGCACACGCTACCTTTCATTAAATTACAACAGCTAGACCAGTCGCCAGTATAGCAATTGCTTAATGGCATACTCTTTTCTTGCATATTGAATCCACAGACTTGCTTCAACAGCTTCCAGATTCACTCCACGTTCACTCAGCAGGATGAGAACCTTGCTGTTTAAATGGCTTAGAGTGAGTCAGAAAATAATCTGTCCAGTTACAGTTCTCCTCCAAATATAGCACCAGGCTCATTCCCAAACATTTCAGCAAGAGATGAGCCAGGTGCCTTCCAAGTATTATCTGCATCAAAAAGCCATAGTAATTGGTATTTACCTTCTTTATTTCATTCCAGCTGCAGGCAGACACCAAATGAAGGAGAGACAGTTCCACCCAGTAGCACCATTCTCTCTGACCTCAGGAGGGCCCTGTTATCTTAATATACTCAGGTAGCTATGCAAGTCAGTAAAGTAAGCCATGTACTTACTGTATTATTTAAGCTGTAAAGGTCTAATTTAATTTCACCTGTCTAAAACATGGCTACATTCAAGTCTCCTCAGTTCTGCCCACTGAATTAGATACAGTTCCTTTCTTTCCACATAGAAGTATCACAAATGCAGCATTTATAACACTTGAAAAATCTCCCACGTGGCTTTGAACAAACCAGATAAGGTCAAGTGTCAAACCACTTAATTTTTATTCCTTAAATTATTTAATAGATTATTTAAAAGCTTGTGAGTATATTTAGATATTTGGGCAAGAAAAGAAAAAATGGCATTTGAGAACTGGACTTACCAGAGGAGATACTGAAAAGGACGTCACTGAACATGACATTAAAAAAAAAAAATCAAAACCCAATTACTACAAATCAGGATTAATGGATGAAATCATATATAAATGTTAATAAATGATTATACTCTCCCCTGAAGCATGTCTATGTCAAGACACCAAGAGGTGTGATTGCATACTGGAGAGAAGAAAAAGATTTGCAAGTTTTTTGTTTTCTATAATAGAAATAGACATATTGAAAACATTTATCAAGTGTAGAACCTAATCAAAGATCTGTTGTCAGACCTTCGCTCTCTGAGCAGTTGTAGTAAACCAAACATAGGAACCAAAAATTTCTGAACTCACTTAATTCCAGTTACGTTGTTCTCCTCCTTTCACGACAGTCAAACGCTGAAGAAAATGTTTAAGTTTTTCACGAAAAATCTTTAAAAAGGACTAGCTGACAAAAATAAAGACTTTCACTGCTGTAAATCAATACATTAAACTTACTGAAATCCAAGGTCAAGGTGCACAGAAGTCTCAACTTTTGCAACTATAAGGACTGAAAACCCCACAAAAGTAGATAAGGCATAAAGTTAGGCACAAAAGCAGGTAGTTTTACATTCACATAAGCAAACCCTCTATAATGTATTGAAATCAGACACAAAGCAACAACAACAACAAAAAAGTCAACTTTAGAGCTTTAAAAAAACTAATCAGTCATCCTGTTGAAATACAAATAAGATACCCTTTCCTAAACAGCCAAATGTCTTTATTTTGTGCTGGAGAATAAAGAGCTAAGCAAGTGACTCAAAGTGCATATACTCATGAGCAGGGCTGGGTGTTGCAACATATGACAGTATGCCTCACTCTGTACAGCAGGTCAAAAGTGGGAAAATAACCCTCTTCGTTACTCTGTTCTCATCATGACCAGTGCAAACCCCAAGATCGAAGACAGTGCACTACCTAACTCTTCTTTAGAGTAAAGTAGACATTCTTCCAATGTCCTCCAGACAATTCATCATCATGGTTGATATGAAGCATGCCTCCCTTGCTCCCCAGGAAATAAAGAGCACAGGCATTCATTAGGTATGTTTGTGGAATCACAGGTATTCCTGCTAATAAATGTGGTGCCATGCCAGCTCTGATAGAAAAGCAGTTTCTTGTAGTTCTTGCAACTGAGACACAAGAAAATCAAATTTACCCACACAAATCCATAAAAGCCAGTCCTCCCAACTCTTATATCTTTTTTCTTTTAAATCACAAGATCCATTTTCAGAAAACAACCTCATTTTTGCTTTAATGTTTTGAAGGTAAGTTCAAGGTAAGGCAGTGCTGTGTACCTTGGTCTGGTGTAAGACTGAACGCAATGCAGCATTTAAGGGTTTTTAGGAATTTAGCACTGCTCAGGGGAACATTTCACTTTAGCACCTACTGTTGATTGTGAAGTACTGGTAGAGATAGCATGATCCAGATCGCTGCTCAAGCTATGCACCTTGAAATTGCCAAATTTGTCCAAAATGGTATGATGTCACCTCCTTTCACCTGATTTCAAGTTACTTCTGTATTCAGAGAGTGATAGGTGTACCATTGCCTTGTATAAAGGCCAGTGGATTATTTTTGCCCATTGAAACTGGCCATTTTGCTACACCATGTTCTGAACTCCCCCAGAATGCCAACACTAGAAATCAGAATTTTTATCATAAAAGTGTCAATATGGCTTTCAACAGCTCTTCACAGGCCTTCCAGCTTTATGTTTTCAATGCCCTTCAAACAGAGAGGTAGTGAGGAAAGAACCATTTATTAAGAAATCTCTCTCACAGAAAGAAGCTGAATGAGCATCAGTCTTCATTGCAGTCACTGAGGCATCCTTCCTCTCTGTGTTCCCCTCTGCTGAAAACTCTTGCCCTAGAAGAAAGTCTTTCACTAGCAGTTAATTTACTTGTCTTAGATTATTCTATTTCAAAGTATTATCTTCACACAAAGGAAAACATCATGAAACCACTCATTTAAAAAAAATATATATTTGTGTCTGCACTTCTCACTCAGAAACTCTTGTCTGCCTGATTGGGATCCTGCCATGGGGGAAATGCTGTGTTAAAATACCAAAGCCGATGCTGAATGTCACTTGCTCCCTTGGCGATGACAACTGCAAATACAAAAAAGGCCAAATGTGTGTTGACATTTTAAGTCCTATTCACACATTTATACACCTCATTTGCTTAACTCACTGTTTGTATTAGTTCAAAATGAAACTGAAAAGGGGTTGTTTCATTTAGTGGAAATGGAATTAGAAATAAGTGCAGCTGACTCAAGGAAAAAGAAAAAAAAAGATAGAAAAAGAGCTTATTCTCAAAATTTCAGAACTATTTAACTGCTTTTAAGCTTCTTGACTTACGATTTGCCATAAGTCTAAGTCAAAACTCATATCAACATTCCTGTCAAGTCACATATTTTATGGAAACAAATTTACTTAATATCACACTAACTACATTTGCTCGTGAAAACTCATAAAAAGCCATTTGGTCTCATGATAGTCCTTAGTTAGGTTTTGCCCTATATTTGTACTGGAGAGATTTTGTGAATTCACGAGTGCTGAAATCCTGGTCCAGCCCATGACAAACTAAGTTCAGTGTCTCTTTGGCAGTGGCAGAAAGACCTACACTAAAAACCTTTGACTGAAGCTGAGCAACAGCTTGAGCCTGTGTATCTCAAACCCCAATAGCCAATCATCAAACTTCTGTTTCCATCACTATTGAAATCTCTACTCTTCATACCTTCCCAATATTAACTATTAATTCTACTCAGATCAAATCTGACTTAAAGATCTCAGATGTAAATATAGTGTCTTCTAGTGGTTATAAAGAAGATGCCATCATTTTCTCAGTGAAAGGAGCAGAGTGAAAGCAGAAGAGCAATAGTCACTAGTTGCAACATTGCAAATCACTGCAAGACATAAAAGGAAATAAAAATCCAAAGTAAGCATGGATAAGCACTGGAACAGATTGCCCTGAGAGGTCTGGGGATCTACATTCTTGGAGCTACTTAGAATTCAGCAGGACAAGGCTGTAAGTACCCAAACTTAACTCTGAAGCTAATTCAGCCCTTGTTTCAAGCAAGGCTAGATGATCTTCACTGGCTCCTTACAATCTTATCATTCTATAGTTCAAGCTTTCCAGTCTTTATTTTTAAATATGGTTGCCCAATATTATTACTTAGATAAAGCTAGACAGGTCATTCTTCTGTGTTGACAAGCGCTAAGAATGATCCTACATAGGTCAAGCATCCAGCATGTATGAAGAAAGACAAGGTAATTCCCACTCAAGGACTCACATTCTGGTGTGTTCATGAACTAGAGCAATGACAGTAGTGATATACATCACACAAACAGGTGGAAGAAACAGAGCAGCCTTATGTCAGGCAAAAAACCTTTATGTAAAGAAATGTTGGAAAACACATCCAGTCATTGTAGCCTCCGCTTTGCAGCCAGATCAAAAAGGATTTTTTTATTTCACTTCAGATTCTTTACGGCCAGACTGTCTCCTCCAATGTCAGCCAGGCATTAGTAGCACACATCTCAATCATGAGCTATCACACAGAACATGAAGAACAGCCTGCACCCATCTACTCAACTGTTCTGGAGGTTTCAGTTAACTGCACCTACCAAACTCTTTTAACAAGGAAGTTCAACTCTCCTAGAGCCCCTTGACTTGTGTGATAGAACTTCAAACAATAACTTTTGTTTTAAATCCAGTTAGAGAGTAGGGTCATTCCTATTTTGGTAAAATAAGAATTTAATTATTTCAAAAGCCAAGAAAACGGAGAACATAGAAGAATTTATGGGACTGCCTTTTGCAACAAAGATCTTCCATACCTTCCAAATTCAGTGTATCTGCTCCACCCTACCTGGTATGATAATAAATACTTCATATTCCCAAAGAGTATAACCTGACTTCTTCAAACAAAAGACCTCATTTTCATTAATTAAAATCAAAGAAACCAAACTAAACTTATTGTCTAGTGGCAGAGGTACCATATCTTAAAAATAGCTATTGGGATACTGTGTCATCATCTAATTTGAGCAATATCCAGGCAAGTGGAAACTGTGCCCAGAGGGAATAACAAAATTGCCTGAAAAGCTCATTTATCTTACTATATTAGTAAGAAATATATATATTAATGGATTTAGTCATCAGGATTAAACATTAATCCAGTGTTTCAGTGGAGTATTAAAAAAAAAACCCCAAACCAAACCTTGAGTTTGCATTTGTATCCAGCTAACATTTATCCTATTTAACATGGCATTGGTTCACATTTCCTCTTCATTTCTATAGAGAAAAACACAATTACTGATAGAAATGTATTTATAAAAAATTATCCCTCTCTCTTCCTGCCCACTAGGCCAATTTACTTTCTATGAAAATCTACACACTCCCAAGTACTTCTTGTCTCATTAGAAGCTAATGCAAACCTAGCAGTTACAGCAGCCCCTCTTCTCCCACAAGAGCCCTTGTGACTTCTTCACAGATTTCTTCCTGCCCTTCAACTGATTAAGGAAATGCACTGACAGCACTCTAGTGGGAGAAAAAAAGGAGACTTACCAGCCTTTTGTAGAAAGAAATATTGAGAAAGTAATGAACAACCAGGAGAACAGTTCTTTAGCCTCAAGAACAAGTGACCATTAAAAGGGAAGACAGAGCTCCAGTCCATGTCCTTATGATATTATTGTTACCCTACTCCCTGGCCCTTGCTGCATATCGAATGACTAACCAAAAATCAGGTGACATTTATCTAGCAACATGCAGAAGGCCCAAATGAAGAAGAATTTACCTTTATGCAATAATTCATCATTTACTCACTGAAAGAGAGGAAGACTGATGTTTAACTCCCTCTGCAGTTGACAGGAAGCAGGCCTTCTGTGTGAGGCAAACAAAGAATGGTATTACAAACTATTTTCCCAACCATTTTTTGCATACAAACCCAAGTCTGTCCAGGTACAACAGGTACAATATGAGCAGGAATTTTGGTGGAAATAAACTGCTATGCACTGGATATATTGTTGAGCTCCCAGAAGAAGCAGAGGGTAAGTAAGGTCTTCAGCTTAGGGCAGATCCTGGCATGAAGAGTTACAGAGAACCTGAGTTCAAGTCAGAGAAAGTCAAGACTCAGAGAAAGCAACTGTCTCAGAATTTTTTGCATTCAGTACTTGAGAGGAGGTGAAGGAAAGGATTGTCTTATTTCTTCTTCCACAGAATTTGGATGCCTGATCCCTTTTTCATACACAGCTGCAGAACCAGTAACATCACAAACCAAACTGACCATTTCATAATAGGCAAAGACTTCTCAGGAGAAAGTTCACTGTAGCAACACACACATTCCTTATCCAGTCAGGACTAAGAGAGTTCATAATTTAAATTTGCTATATTTCTCCACAGATAGAGGTAGGGGGTGGGGGGGAGGGGGTGGATCTGATGCCAGAGCACTGAACACAGCAATGTTTCCCCAGCCAAGAGGCCTCAGGACTTGTGAAGGCTCATTCAACAGAATATCTCACCAAGCTCCTGGCAGACCAGGAATTTATGTATCAGTACTTCCACTACCAACTTCTGTTAGCTAAAGAGATACCAAACAGTAAGCACTGTCTGATTTCATAAAGCAGAGGAAAAATGGAATCATTATTTATTTCTGTGAAAGTGTAATCGTTTTTATGGAGAGTCAGCTGCTGGTGGCCATGAGGTGCTCACCACTGCTGTTCAACAAACAGTTCATTACCCAGTAATAGGACAGAGAATGAAGATGTTATTCCTAGTGACTTTCAATCCCCATTTCCAAACATGGACACATATATCAAACACTGCACTACCAGGTTTCTCTACAATTCATTATGTTAATTATCTTAATCAAGTAAGACGTTCTGCAAACATGCAACAAAAAAAGTCTTGAGAAGCTACCCCTCTAGGTAATTTGAAATTTTGGATAAAGTAGTGATTTGGTGTTCATTTCTATCTTCTGTAGTCACATATAGTAGGCAGAACTACACCAGTGTTTGTTCTTACAGCTTTTTTTCACAACTGTTTTTCACCACCAAGTGATGATGGTAAGACAGCACAGCACTGACATCTTCTGGCATAGTTTTATTGAAGACCATGAACCACATAGTCCAACTGATTTAGGCAGTAGGTCAAACTCAGTATTACAGACATTGATCAAATCTAGTTCAAAAATATTCAGCTTACCCCAGGACTGGACATAGACACAATATAACAAAGACGGGAATTTACTACCAACTCCTAAACATCACCTCATACCATAGTTACCCAACAAATTTCACTTTTCACACTGCAGAGTCTGTTTTCAGTGTCACCATCTACAGAAGGCACTACATTTGATATTCTGTAATTTCCCAAGACAAATTTGCTAGCATCTCCACATTAATGAACAATAGGATCTCAGAAGAAAATGTTCCGGGTATTTTTCCAATTTGGGAAACAGTAATATATTGTCAATAGGTGTCACTTATTTTCTGCAGAGTTTCAATGCGTATACACATGATAACAAAAACATTTTTGTGCTTAAAATCAATATCATGTGCAGATGTCTGTCCAAAAGCACAGTTAGGTCAGTGAACCTGTTACATTGTCTAACACATATGCACAAAACCCACCAAGGCCTTTGGAACAGATGCAGGGTTCCTGAGTTACTGATCACAATTTTTATTCTGCAAAAGATGCACTAACATCAGTTATATTTTTCAGCCAGTGACCATGATCATATGACTCTGCACATTTAAAATTCTGCTAGCATATGCAATTGACTAAGACAATTTCCTATTCCTAAAAAAAGAGGTGCTGGTGTCAAGTTCAGCATTAACCCATCATTTTCATCTTGGAGATATTTCTAATTCAGTGACAAGCATGATGGGTTTTTTATCCTAAGCCCCTGGTCTTGTGCTCTAGGGAGATGCTAATGAGCTACTTGTGAAAGGCCTATAATAGATAACCATTCTGCAATATTATGCACAAATACATGAAATAGAATTTTGAAATAAATGCAAGAACAGTCCACTGTTTAAACAGAAAACAGGTGAAATGTTCTGCACACCACCTTGGTCTACAGTGGTATAACACTAAAATGTGTAGTTTCACTACTGAAAGACCACATTCACATCTGCAGAATTGCTCATTTGTAATAAGGCTGTGTTCTGCAACTTGGACATGTTTTGAATACTTTCCCATAGTTGTAGCTTCTGATGAGGCTAAATTTTCTCTAACTCTTCTAACATTATTCAGAAACAACTCCATTTAAATCAGCAGATTGATTGCAGGCCAATGTGCTGCTGTGCTGAATAGAAGAAGCAGGTCTGTGCACATATATTTCCTTAGTACCTCTTATTTTAGAATGAAAACAGAATAAAGGGTCATATATGAATTATTCCTCCCAACAGGAAAAACAATGTCATGATCCAAAAGTGTTCAAAACAAAAACACACACTTCTTTTTTAACCTCTAAGAGTGCTATGATTTCAAGGAATGTAAAATTGCTATGCATTCATCCTATGCATGTAGAAAGATGCAGAATTGATGGACTTAATGCCGAAAACCTGGAGTCACTCACCTCAAGCAAGCAATCTATAGATTCTTATTGACTCTTTAAAATAATTAATTACTTTGAAGACTTCCTCTTCCCTCCACCCCTTAACATTACAAATTGAGAGGAATAACACAGAGTTTGATCTCATAAATGATGACAATTCAAAAATCCTAAAGAATGGTCAAAAAACAGCCCAAACTTCTTATTCAGTTTGCAGTTAACAAAGTCCTACAAGTCTGTTGATTCCCACACTTCTCAAAAGTTGAGGAGGGAGAGAGAGAAGAAACGTAGAAGTGCACCTGCAGATCTTGCAAAAGCATTTACAATGTAAGGATTTACTGATGATTCACATTCTACCAAAGCTCATCCTCTCACATATTCAGTCAGTTAAAATAATTTAATGAAAACTGAGAAAGTTGCTGGACAATGAAAAAATTACTGTTTGAATAAGAAATAAATTGCTATAAAAATGGTTAATAAGGGGTCAGATTTTAATGGAATAATGAAGTTAGTCTGCTCTTAGACCTTATATAAGCAATATTGAAAGTTCAGATGAGACACAGGCAGCAAGATCTCCTATGTAAAACAAGTACAACACAACCTAGGAGCAACATGAGTGACTGTTGCCAAGGCAGCACTCACAAGTCTGTAAATTGTTTCTAATCACTGCTAAATTAATTTGTTGGAGTTTTCAAATTATTTTACCTACACATTTATGCCTCCCCCAAGGTAATGGATGCAGCACAGCTTTTGCAGGCTGAGCAGCTGAGACAACAATGACCTGAAGGTTTCCTTATTTTGTTTCCAAATGACACATGGAGGGTGTAAATATATCAGTATCCCAAAGAGCAATGAAAATACCTAGTCTGTCAGTCTGAGTAAAAGCACTGACTTGTTTTGAAGCCTTGCAAAAGACTACCATTTATACAGTAAGAAACTGATAAATATTACTATGTGTTTGGTTCTTACAAGACAGCTCTAAATAAAATTACTGGTTGCAAAATACAAAGTCGCAATTCCTGTGCTGGAAAAAAACTTGTTTCAGGGACTTAAATATCACTACTGGGCCAAGAAAAGCAAAGAGATATAGGAAGACTGCCCCAGTACTTACATTCTGCCTTTAAAAAAGGCAAAGTTGTTTCTACTTCAGCATACATACATAAAGTAGTTTCAGATTCCATTTGTTATATTCTCTCACCTCCCAGAAATCTTTGCCCAGACACCAACATGAAGCAAGGAACTGCCTAGTCACTCAACGTAACTGTCCTGGTTTGGGTTGGGATATAATTAATTTTCTTCTTAGTTGCTGGTACAGTGATGTGCTTTGGATTTAGTATGAGAATAATGCTGAGAACACACTGTATTGATTGTTACTAACTAGTGTTTACCTTAAGTCAATGATTTTTCAGTTTCTTTTCAGTTTCCCATGCTCTGACAGCACACAGGTGCAAAAGAAGCTGGGAGGGAGCACATCCACGACAGGTCTTCAGAAATAGTCAAGACTTGGAGATAATTCATCAGTTCCTTTTCTAATGTGAGAGATAACTTCCTGTAATATCATTATAAAAGTAGGAAGTATAGTGCAGACAACAGTTAACTGGTCTAAGATTAGGTAAAATAAATAATAGTAGCAGATTAAGTTCTAGTACCACAGTTACCATTGCCCCTTATTTTCTCATCTGCTTTTCAGTATGTATCTCCTCTTCTTATCTCCTCTTCTAGCTCTTGTGAGTTCTATAAACTGCTTCATTTAGAAGGTACTGCACCTAAGCCAGCTCTCTTCCCACCCCCAACACCAAGCAAAAGGGAAAGGAGCACAGTCACTGTTAGCATCTGCCAGCTTCTTCCACGATGCTTCAGGAAGAACAGATTAAAAGCAAGCACTCGCACAAAGATTTCTCAGCAATCAATTCACAGAGAATATGAATTAAAATGATTGCTTGATGGATGGAATGGTAGTCTTAAAACCAAGAAACACAAGTCTGAGACATCACCCAGTTATGAAATATTTATCCCCTGTTACACCTCAGTAAAGCTACGCATCACTGAAAATGGTTCCAATAACTAATCATGCAGAGTCTCACACTTCAAAAGCAACTCAATGATCATCAAAAGACTTCTTGTCACCTGTCAGGCAGACTCTAGAACATCCAGCACACTAAGACACCAGGTTTCTTCCTTTTGTAGAAGGGTTAGGGACTTTCAAAAAGGAGGATTATCAGAAATTTCTTTCTGGACACTTCCCCTTCCCAGATGCTTGTTTTCAAAAAAAGTTGTAATCAAAACAACCATTTGACAGAATTTTCATTTTCATGCAAAGACTTCAGTTTTTCAGTCATTTCTCCCACCAAATCAAATCTAATGTAACTTTTTTTCATTCTAAAGTCAACACTTTGCTCCAATTAAAAACAGTGCCCCAAAAATGTTGCAATGCAAAAACATTGATTTGAAAAGCAAATGGTTTCAATATATTTGAAATGCTCTCACTTCCTAGTCCCATAAATCAATAAGGTCAAAATCAACTGCCTTGGATAGTTGTTATGATAAATAATAGCTAAATATATTTTATTTTCACAAGGGGAAAACTGCACTCTTTCTTTCTGCCTCTCTGCCAGAGGCGAAAGAAAGAACTTCACAGTCCTGCTCTAAAAGCCAAGCTGAATTCTTTGCGAGCTCTGTATCCTTCACCAGCGAGCAGCGACTCTACAGCTTGTGCCTGTTCTTTTAAGCCCAGGGGAAAATCAGCACTGCAAAGGGCAACATATTTAACTAACTGACAGTAGCAGAAATTGAAGGGTACCTGTAAGGCCAGAAAGAAGATGCTGAAAGTGCAATTTTCACTTTGCCTGTCCTACATTAATGATTAATTTTATGTCAACTGCTGCAATTGCTGTTCAGCTTCTCATATCTTCACAGCTGGAGGAGAACAAATTTGGAATCAAATATTTACATGAAACAATCAAAACCTGCTTTAGATTGCTACTGCATATCCATCAGTTACTAATTCAGCTGCACTTTAGTTAGAATATATACCTTGGACTAAACTTGAAGCTTTCAATCATTCTATATGTATGTATATTCTCACAATACAACAACCCTGCACTTTTAAAAGTATGTTTATCATAACAAAAATTCTCTTTGCTTAATTTCTAGAAGTTCAGCTATTAAAATCAAATATTTGTCTTAAGCTTCTAAAACCAGGAAGAAAAAGCCAACCCTGTACTTCAAAATATACACCTGTGTTTTACACAGGCCATCATTGGAAAAAAAAATGCTTCTAGTCCCAAACACTGTATTTTCCTAAAAGTCATCTTTCTCCATTAAGAAAAAAGGTAAATGGGCTAATCATCCTTAAAAATTCCTTATTACATTCGCATTTTGTGGTAATTTGAAACATGCAGGGG
This sequence comes from Acropternis orthonyx, assembly GCA_035583155.1. NCBI lineage: Eukaryota > Metazoa > Chordata > Aves > Passeriformes > Rhinocryptidae > Acropternis > Acropternis orthonyx. Next base: position 94,549,879 of record JAWWEU010000081.1, on the reverse strand, counting down.
TGATTGTTAAAACTAAAACTCAGTACAGAAACACTGAGAGACAAACAAGGACAGGCTTAGTATCTCACATCTAATACACCATTCTGTTGAACAGATTTTAATATTTCTGTGATCCAGCAGCCTTCCTGTATTCAAAAGAAGAGCAGCGTGCCTGCAGTAATGTACCATGATTTGTCCCCTGGTCTCTCAATGCGGTATTAGCAGCTTAATAGCCTTTGGGAAAGTCAAACACACTGATTGAGGGCAAGCCTCCGCCTCCAAATAAACCGTTTTTTAGTATTCAGAGAACTTTCAGAAAAGCTCTGGTACAGGAGCCAGAAGAAGTGTGGTATCTCACAGCTTCTCCAAGGCAGCCTTTGAATATGATAGTACATAAGATGGAACATTTTTTATAGAACCTAAAAAATATTGCAAAACACGAAAAAGTGCTAGTTTAAAAAAAAAATAAAATGTTAATTTCTCTTAAGTTTCTGGTCCCTCTTAGGTGACATGAAAAAGTGTTACAGGAAAATTTCCTCCCTTGGCTTGTGTCTGTGGTTGCTGTTCGCTGAACCCTCCATGCTGATCACAGACATTTAGAAGGGAGTTCCCCCTTCAGGTTCCTGATTAAAAACAAAGTACAAGAGAAGTCCCATGGGAGTAGCCAGACAAATATAGCACACTGCTAGTTTAAGACAGTACATTCACTCTGCCTTTTGCATGAATTTTATTATCCGGATGTATAGGTCAGGGAAAAAAGCTGCTGCACAGTCCAGCCCAGCTGCAGAGGGAATGTCCCTGAAGCATTTACCCAGAGACAGACAACCTGCAGGCACTGAAGGCCCTAAGGCACATGTTCTGTCTCCTTGCATATTCAAAAGCATCCTGCTTTGCCAGATGAGGGCCAGGTGGACTGAGTGACCAGACAGTATACAGCTGGCCAGAAAGGTGACCTTTTTCTCCAGGGGAAATTCTGAAGTTTCTAAACTATTCTAAACTTTGTTGGCCAAGTGAAACTTGTGACACCAACTGCACTGGCCCCTGGCATGCAGCTGTGTGGCAAGAACCAGGCCAACAGCAAGTGCTATGTCAGAGTTAAGAAACTGAGAGGTAGCAATGGAAATCACAGAATATTCTGAGTTGGAAGGGACTGTCAAAGATCATCAAGTCCAGCTCTTAAATGAATAGCCCATACAGGCATCAAACCCACAACCTTGGTGTTATAAGCACCAGGCTCTAACCAACTGAGCTAATCTCAGGGCAATATGTTTTCAGCCTTTTCCATCTAAGGATTTAGTTTCCATTCGAAATGAAAAGCTAATCATTAAGTTATGAAAACCACAGCTGATTAGCAGTGATATATTCCTGCAATGCATAGTGTGTTACTTGCCAATAACGTATTGAATCAATAGCTGAATGACTCAGTCACAAATCAATACAACTAACTCAGTTGTTCTTACTCATACATAAACATTCCAGATGATTCAAAATATGGCACTAGATTTACCTTGTCAGGGTGGAGTTTGAGAACAGACAAAGTCAGGGCAGTGCTCAGGGCTTCTGAGTAGTATCTGCAAATCTAGAAAGTGTTAGGTAACCTACACCATAGCCATCATGCTACTCCCACATAAGAAATACAGCATTTTTCCATCCAAAGCTGGTTATCTAGAGGTCTTTATAAGCCCCAGTATGACAGATTTTATTTCCCTCACTTTCTTTATCAAGCAAACTGCTATCAGCTTAGCAATTGAAGATCATCTTGGCTCTGTCCAACTGTGCAGGTTAAAAAAAATTTCATCAAATTGCCCCACATTTTGCCACAATCACAGAAGTTATTCAAGGACATGCTTAACCTGTCAAGGACATGCTTAACCTGTCAACAGTCCTAAAAAAGGTAGAGAAACTTGTACGCCTGACAAATTCAGCAAGATATATATCCATGTTTATGTTCAGACCAAAAGCATCTTCATCCCACTAATTAAAACATAATGGTAGCTGAGTAGTCAGAGTGAGACAGCAAACTCGTGCAAAACACTGATTTTAGGTATTGATTCAAACATTTAAACTACATTTGCATCAAGCTTTTGCTAAAGGGGGAAAAATCTATTATGCATAAGGTTCTTCGTACATTCAAATCAGAATAGTATACACACACATTTAAACCATAAAGCCAAAATATGCTCCTAGAGTTTCAAATTCTTTTTGGGAATTACGCTTGTAAAGCACTTTGATTACAGAAGGGTTGGGTTCACTTTTCAATGAGTTTTCTAACAGTCTCATTACATCATCAGCTCTTTTTGTGCTCAAAAGTCTTTATGCTACATTTACCAGATGCAAGTTTTAAAAGCTAAAATTATTAAATATTAAAGCTGAAATTATTGAATATCTGACTAAACGCTTTCATCTTCAGGGGAGTCTGCACAGGGTGGAAGAAAGAGGTCCAAAACAGTTCTTCAGCCTTTTTCCCACCATGTTCACTGGAGCTTTAGCTCCTAAGCCTCCTCTATGCTCCAGTTTTTAATTACTTAGCCACATGTTGTAGCTTAATGAAGAGACTAACTCACTGATAAATCAGTGACCTTACTGCATGTGATATTTCCTATGTTCCAGCACAGTGAAAAGCAGAATATCATTATCTGGTCCCTAGGGTCCTTTTCCATAAACTAAGTACAAGATATATGTAACTGCCTATGTAGGGATAGGCAGATTTCATAACAAGACCAAAAACATAAACCCAGTCTAAATCTCAAATAGGTTTATAAAAGAAATTCTGTGAGAACCACTTTGGAAACAATACTCACCTATACATAACTCTAGACAGAGTACAGCAACAGCTACCACATATAAGGCATGATTTAGAGACAGCCACAAGGACTGAAAAAATACAGAACAAATTCTTTTGGCAAAAGAGAAAAAAGTTATGGTCAAGTGCAAGCTATATGAAAAGAGGGATGAAATATTCCATAAGTCTGCTTCAGATTTTCCCCCAGTATCAAATATCAAACTCTACTGTCAAGCAGGCAATTAATAACTAAAACTCTGCAAGAAGCAATCAAGGAAAAGTATTACAGCTCAAGAAAACATCCCAAGGACAATTCAAACTAGCGTGGACTTCAATGAATAGGTCTGATGCTGTACTGTAGAGAAATATATTAGAATATATAGAAAATTATTCACCAGTGAAATTATGTACCATCTTTTGGAGATAATTGAATCAGCATTCTATTACACTAACTTTCCTAAGAGGAAACAGATGAACCTTGATTGCATCCCCTGGCTCACTAGCTGCTGTAACCCAAAACATCCTACGTGGATTCATCATTATGTGCAGAGCAACAGCAAACTTTATTTGTAATGTATGAGGTAGGTATAAGCTGTTTCTGAAATCTTTACTCTTCTCAAAGGAGGAAAGTAATTTGAATGTATACTTGAGAAGAGCAAAAAGTGCTGTGGGAGGACTGGATATGATTGAAGCAGTCTGCTGTGCCCATCCTATAATCTTTTATTTTGAATGCCCTACATGGATTCTACAAATTGAGCTGAAACATCACAAGCTCTTAAATTAGAGTTTTAGGCAGAGGCCTAAAGCCAGACTGGCAGAATCTGTCTGCACTGAAGTTTTATTTTAGATAGAACTGTCACAACTCTAATGTTAAAATGGAATTGCTTAAATAATTTATGACATGCTAAGTGTGTGAAGTGGGTGATCAAGGTACTGTTTCCAGAAGAGGAATATAGGTTTCACTTACTGAAAAATCAAAATATTTTATTTTGAAAAGTAAAATCTCTGCATCTGCAGGTTCAGATACTACTTGAGCCAAATGAATTCCTATATTCTACACTTACGGTTAAAAAACGAGTAAGACCAGATTTAGTAACCAAATTACAACTGCAGGGAGCTGTATGCTTCATCAGCTTCCCTGGACTTCTACAAGCTTAGTCCTCCTACAATCCTCCTTCTAAAACAGAAAACTGGAGTACTTCTAAGACATTAAAAGAGGCCAACTTATCCACTGAGTTTGTGAATTTGTGAACAGAAAAGCCATGACCTTGGAAAGATAGAATTACATTCCCTGGTAATTCTGCATATGAATAAGAAAGAAACAACAAATTGTTCCTGACGTTATTCCTCAAAGCCCGTGAGATGACATTGCACATTTGATACACACATGAAGAGAGGATCAGCTGAGTACACGTCAATCATTCCTGATTCTCCTTAGATTGCCAAGGCAGAACTGTGATAAATTGCAGCTACTCCAATTTCTACTGCATAAAACACATCACAGCGAGTGCAGCCTGCTCCACTGCTGGGATGTCCTCATGGTGAAGTACTTGCTCCTCATATGCAGTCTGAACCTCTTATTTCAGCTTCTGCAAGTTGCCTTTCACATCCTGCCCACGCATGGCTGGTTGTTCTTCTCAGTAACCTCCCCACAAGCATGCAGGGCTGCTGCTAAGAGCGCCCCAAAGCTGTCCCTGCTCCAGACTGTACCAGCCCTGGTCCCTCAGCCTCTACCCACAGGACAAGGCCTCCCACCCTGACCATCCAGGGAAGCCCAAACAACTTGCAGGAGGTTCAGAACAAAGAGACAGGAACAAGGCATGGGCATAGAAGTTGCACTTTCTTTAGCCACTGAGAGTAATTATTACATAAAATAGAGTATCAAGTAAAAAACAGACTTCTTATAAAGTGAAATTCTTCACTCCCAGTGGTGACAGTGAGTGCTGTTGTGAGTTGTAACAGTCCCCAAGAGATGGTAAATATATAAATGCATTTTAAATCACTGCAAAATGCTGACACTTGGTTCTTTTCCAAATCCTATTTAAGGCATTTTTCATATATTGACTCTAACAGTCACTCTCTCAATTATTTTAGATACAATCTGCTATTATATATCAATGTTAATATAATTATGTCCGCTATCAAAAGGGGCTTTTTTTAGGAAAGGCTTCCTACAAAATATTTCAAATTGGACTTGAATAAGCACTTCTCAGCAGAAAAGTGCTCTACTGAGACTTTAAAAGCAATTCAATTCCTCTCATAACAAACCTGAGTTTCTCTGCTTCCTGACTTTGCTCAGCTCACTTGCAGACACTTTGGTTATTCTCAGTCTTGCACCTTTCTCAAGCCCTACCAAAGACCATTCAAAACATCAGTATTGGGCAGAACTCGTAATAGAAAAACTTAGCATTTTGCAGTTGGCAATGCAATAAAAAATAAGCTGCAGCTTTACTTCAAAGAAGTTTATTTTCCAGGTAAACCCTTTGATTGATAAACCTTGTTGTAGTGTGTCTCTGTGATGGAAAGTAGAGGCTCTCTCTGAGCTGCCCTCAGCATTCACTGGGAATCGGAAAAGCTGAGCTAGGGGCCAATAAGTGTGCTCAGAGGGACTTAAGTGCTTGAATTTCTCCTTGAGTTTTCCTGCTCAAAAATGCCAAGGTAAAACCAAGGCTTTGATATGAAATCAGACCCTAGAAGTCTTCAAAAACAGAACTGAACTCATCAAAATCATTTGTGATTATTTGGAGAACTTTGCTTCATGTGGCTTAAGATGAGAGACTATGAAAGAAGGGGGCCCTCTGCCATAAGCAAGCAGATTATTAAAAGGCACTTGAAGAGTCCTGCCTGCAGGCTGAGGGAGGTGATCCTTCCCCGGGACTCAGAGCTGACTTACTTCTTCAGCAAGATGGTGTAACTGATCTCTCCTGTGCTGCACAGTAATACGAGTCACTGATCACCAGAGAAAACTTTTACAAAGTCTTAGGGTACAGCCTCAGGTATTTGTTATGACAATGACATTTTGAAAAGTGTAAAAAGGTAGTCAGAATGTAGGAATTCTCCCTTAAACTACAAGTATTATTTAATTCTGCTCTTAAACATTCTGTTCTGGTTGCTCTCCAACAGCAGAAAACAAGCTAGCAGTTTGCAAGAATGGGAACCTCCAGCGGCTGGGTGGAAACACTCCTCCACTCCCCCCAACCAGGCGGCCCCACTGGACCCCACAAAGAGTCATGCAGAGCCACAATAGAGGGGCAAGAGAGAGAGAGTTTATTACACATAGCTAGGTATATATAGACCCTGGAGGGATCCAAATTCCTCCAATAAAGGGCC
>JAWWEU010000081.1:94521767-94543688 GCA_035583155.1 Acropternis orthonyx | reverse complement strand
AACAAGGAATCCATTTTGTAAGGCATTTAAGTTAGCTTTTTCATCTTCTTCACAAGTCATTTTCTAACAATACTTTTTCAATTCTAAGTATTAAAAATCTATTGCTACAGGAACCCATGTGAATAATCATGGGTAAATGTCACATACAGTCCAAACCAATCTATTTACCAATCAACAAATAAGAGACTAATAATTGATTCTTTCTAGAAAGCAAAAATTTGGTACTAACAGAAATTACATTAGAGTTTTTCCTAATATTAAATTCATATTTACACCTGATTCCACTGACAAATACTTATAAAATAAAAAAATTCTATCAATCCATTTTATTATATATGGAAAGCGTTTAATTTTATGCTGGATGCAAGGGCAAATGTAAGATTTTGTAACAGTGAGTTTTTAAATATTTACTCTGAAACAAGGGATAGTAGCAAGAAGCTGTGAATACATAATGAAATCAAAGTAACAGTATGCTATCCTACTAATCCAGAAATAAATTTCCTCCCATGAAACATCACCACTCATTTAAAACACTTCCTTTACCATTTTTCTCCATGATCCCACTGTTTTCCTATTTTAAGTCAAATTGGTTTTTGTGTGACCTTAAGAAACAAAAGACCAAGAACAAAGAAAACAACATGAAAACCTACAAACTGTTTAGTGAGGTACCTGAAGACTTTTAGTTGAAGGCTTGGCAGAGATGAGTGTCATTTTCTAGCAGCTAAAAATCTTTTAAAATTATTATTATTATTATTAATTATTATTATTATTATTATTATTATTATTATTATTATTATTATTATTATTATTATTATTAGTCACACAGGATTTAAGGATGATCCATGGTGATTTTAAAAAATGGAGCACAGGATATATTTGAAAACTATCAAAAAGAAAACAACATATTCTGGTTTTTTAATTTATACCCTGTAGAATAGTGTAGGAATAAAAATCAACTTTACCTATTTCACCTAGGTACTTGTGGAAAGGCAGTCAAAACAAGTAACAAAATCACACACATATCTGAAGATGTAGACTACAGATAAGAGTCAGGAAAACTTGACATTACAGAAACCTGACTTCCTAAACCATTTTCCCAATTTATTAAAAAATAAAGTAAAAATGTAAGTTTATGTCAATCAGTTTTAGAACCATATAAGATAAGGCCACTAGTTAAATCTTGGTATGCTACAGTCAAAGAAAATGAGCTCAATTTGAAGGCAATGAAAAAGTCAGTTATGAGCTAGATTTTCAGCTCACTTGTGCTGAGAATCTCAGTCATATACTTGTGCAACCACTGACTGCAGGTGTTGCTTTACTGCCATGGTAAGAGTAATAAACACCTCCACTTGAAACTCTTAATTATAGATGACAAACTATAAATTACATGCTTGTTGCAACATCAGAAGGCTTAAGATATAATCCATCATGTCAACATCCCCAAAAATAAATTAATTCTTCTGCTTTGTTTAGCAGAAGACATAGATTTATTACATTTATTTATGAGTACGATGCTATTGCAAGAAACAATTAGGGCCATGCTTGTCTTGAATATTCCTTTTGTCCAGTCTTCTGCCACTGCCTGTACTGTTTTGCACTGATACTATTTGATACCCATCCTACATAAGCACAAAACAGTGTATGGTGTGAGGCAGTGGAGAAGTAAATACTGTATCCTAATACACGTGGAATCCTATGTGATATTTTTTCCTATTATTTTTCATGAAGTTCCATGAAATAAAACAAAATCACAATATAACCCAGGAAAATGAATTATTAAATGTTCACTTAGAGCATCAACTACTTATACATGTAAGTGTGTATGTATCTGTATATATGTACAAATTTATTTTGTCCAAACAAGTAGCTACTGTAATCTAGGCAAGTAGCTCTTTAGATCTCAGATATTACAAACAAGCCTGAAGCATATTGGAAATTTAACAGCTTCAAATGAACAGTGACAATTGCTCTTCAATGTCAATAAGAAGAAAATCAGAATTTGACAGGTGGGGACAAGTATTGACATTTGAAATCAGTTTAAATCCTGAGGAACAGAACAAGAACTTCTCACAATTATTATATTTCACTGTTCTCTAAACTCACCCATGTTGTTTTACATTATAATGGTAATAAAACTCAGGCATGCCAGCAGGAACTTTTTAATGGAAGGAAAAATTGGCTGGGCTGCGAGAACACTCTGTCAGAAGGAACAGCAGGTGAACATATTAGCCTTCTGTGTATCATAGGGTGCTCTGCAGCACTAGGTTGCTCTTCAGAAACAAACCTTCTTGACCATCATTTCTTTGACCCCCAACTTGAAGCTATATGCTTTTATGGATGATACAAACACAGTCCCTTATAGTTCATTTGAGCAGAAAAAGCCCAAATTCTAGAGTAAATCTATGCAAATTAAAAAGGCAATGAAAAATGCTTAGCAGTTTCTTATGAGAAATGCATTTAATATGAAGTGCATGGTTTGTTTCTCCTTTTTCAGAAGGTTTTAATTGCCACTTACATGCACTGGTCATTCAAAATAGCACAGAGTTGTGGGTTCATGATAGGCCAAAATCCTATAAAGAGAAGTATAGTTATATTCTAGCACACTAGCATTTTGACGAAACAAAACAAAAAAAATCCTACTAGGGACAAAAAGCCATACAAGTATCACATATTTGAACAGAGCTGTCATAGTACAAGACTACTGATAAAAGCAACCAACAGTAGCACAACAGGTGCTTAAAAAACAATCAATAGCTGCAACATGATGTACATTCTCTCAACAAACCTGACATTGCTATAGGTAGTAAAGGATCTTCACCGAAAAGGATCAGTAGGATTGCACATTTTAGGAAATTAATCATCTATAAGGTTCCAGGAAGTGGTTGGGGTTTCTCATACATTTTGTAAAGAAATAAACTCTTGATCATAATGTCACACTAATTAAATTATAAGGTGTAAATTAAGCTTTACTGCAATAGGCATTTCCAATATAAGACCCAAGTCACTGCTGTCCTAAATTCAAGACTGATGAAAAAATCAAAGTCAATTACAACAGCAGTAGCACTTCTAGTCTCTCAGAGAACCAGAATCTACTGAGTAGCTCCAAGGACAAATATCCACAGTGCTATATGCAGTTGCAACAGGCCTGTGTTCCCAGTTAAGGCTTGCCCCATCTCCTGTCTGAGGGCAGCAGCAGACCCAATTCCTTCATTACACACACTCTGCCAGTTTTAAGATTGATGCTACAGAAGAGACAAACACCATTGTGTTGATGCTAGCAGTAAGGCAAAGGAGATTGGAATGGATACAAGGCCTAATGCAATTGCAAAAGTCATCAACAGCTTATCCACTGCATTAAACTCTGTGTAAACAGCCAATGTACTAAAAGCTGTTTTAACTTTCCTCAAATTCTCTGCACAATTGATCCACAATGATCTGAGTGCTCACCGAAGCTTAGCATCCTACTTTTTTCCATTGATTGCAAATAGCCTGTTTGGTTCCCTAACATGTGCTACAGCCAACACTGTGCTCAGTGGAAAAGGCTGTTGGCACTGTCTAGCTATTCTGGAAACTGTAATACAATCATACACGGTATGCTGGTTCTGTGTCTGATGCCTCTGAGAGTACCCCTGTTGTTTTCTTTCAACCCTTGGGGGAACATATAAATGAAGAGTTTAAACTGAGCCCATGTCATAGGTTCTCAAACATCTATGAGATAGCAGGAGAGCTTGAAAACTCATCTGAAACAAGATAACTGAACTCAGTCCCACTGAATCTACATGTACAAGTGCAAATAACACAAAAAACATTGTCAAACTTGGGAGTAATTGGCAAGTCAGCTGGTAAACTTGATAAAGAAGCCATCAATGGGAAGGCCAAAGAGACAACTACTTTCTCCTCCAAACAGTGGCAAGGCCAGAGACAGAATTTGGTCACTGTGGAGAAATATAAGGCTATCATCACCTATGCTTCGTTAGCGAGTTTCAAATACTTTTCAAATACTTTAGCCAAATACTTTTTCTTTAGAAGACAAGAAAAATGGTAAGTGCAAATTAGCAATTCACATTCTGATGATGAGCATATCCAGATAGGAAAAAAAAGTCCTTTCAATTCATATTTAATTGCAATTAATTTGCAAGGAAAAAGCAGGGCTGTGGGAGCCTGTTAGTGGTAATCAGTGAAATAAATAATTAAGGTAAATATCAGATCTGTCTGAATTAAAACATTTGTTTGAAGCATTTAAATCAACTGTGTTCTAAAAACATAGCTTAAAAAAACCTATTTCTGTAAACAACAGCAACTGTTTCAATATATATTTTAATACACCTTCCACTGACATTTCTTTCCCCATATCAGTACGCAAGTAAGCAGCTGTGTAGCCTTTGGGGTGAAGTTTATATTTGTTAAAAAAAAAAAAAAAAGATTCAGAAGCCATTAATTTCTCTCAAGTAAGAGGTTTCAGGAAACAGTGATGTGTGCCATTTTCTTTATAAATAAGCCCAAAGAAAGGCCAGAATTCACTGCAATCAATGTTGTTCTTGGAACTGTTTGAACTCAAACTACTTAAGGTATAAGTTGCATATTACTTCAAATAAATAAAGATAGCACCCAAGAATGCCACTAATACTGAGAAAATAAAAAAGTCATGGTCTAAAAAATTAATTGATTTAGACGGATTTTTGGCAGTTAGAAAGTGCAGTTGCCTTGTATCTTCCCTACCAACTGCAGTGATCTGTAGGGTAATGAATCCAAGTGAAAGATGGTTCGTTTATTTCTTGACTAGCAACTGCACAGTTGCCTTGAGCTCATGCAAAACAGCTTTCAAAGGAAACCCCATTAAAGTGGAACATATGCTAGTTGATCTTATATTATTTCTAGCAGAACAGCAACATGAAATTCTGAGTTACAATGCTGTCTTTAAACAATGTACCTGTATTTCTTATGCTTCCTTCCTCCATCTCTCACAGCTTGTTTTGTAAGGCTAAGAAAATCCTATGCTCAGAGAAGACAGGAAACTTGTAAATTATTGCTAACTTGTAAATGAGGTTATCTTCAACTGCTTTCAAAAGATGCTAAGTTTTCTCTTTTCTTGCTTTTTGCAAGGCAGATTTCCATTTCATTGTTTAACCCTAGTGATACAAAGGGTCTGCTTTTGGCACCATACAGATGCCAGATTGCATCCACAACACCTTCCTGGAACCACTGAGCAGAAAGATTTAGGTTCTCATCCAGCCTTTCAGAAAATGAGTAGTGCCATTAAACAGACAGCCTGTGTGCTTAGACATGGGCATGCACATGTTGTAAAATCAGATCACTAGTTTAATACTATCATTTAAAAGTAGTAAACTTCATTTTTATGTATTCATATAAGCATCCTCACACAATAAAGAAAAAAAATAATTCCTCAAACCACTGTACTAGTGAATATATTAATGGCACTTATTATTTAGAGAAGGTAACTTTGGAAGACTTCAATACCAAAGAAATTCAAGTACCTGTTTGCCTTCCTAAATTAAAGTATTTTTGTCATTCTTTTTTTTGTCTCCAGAAAGATAATTAAGTTCACTAACTCAAAACAGGGTTCATTCTTCTTGAAACTGCAGACATAAGGCACACCTAGTATTTCAACCTTGCTCTAATTTCATATGGCACACAATTAGCTACTACAATAAAGAATGAGAGAACATGTGGATGGTACTCTATTGTGCTGCACGCACTGCATAATTCATTGTTTCACAGTTCATTCACTGTAAAAATGCTTTTGAGGGTGTTTATTGTTATCTCTTTCTTCTCCTGGCATATGTACTGATATCATAAGACTCACGGGGAGGTTTTAAATACCAGAGGAAATTGGGTTAGTGTCTTTTTCCTTAGAGAAGCCCTGAAATCAGAGGTGGTGGGAAGTACTGCTTGAGCAATTACTCCCAGGTTGCACTGGAGCAAGAGACTCAAAGAAAGAGAGACTCAAAGACTGCAACAGAAGGTCCAATCATAGTAGATCCTCCACAGAAAGTTCTCTGACAACAGAACAAGCTATTAAATGAATAGAAACCAAATTCAGCTTTAGAAGTCCTACAATGAAAATGGTTGGCAGGTGGGAGAAGGCTCTGTCACATCATCATTACAGGGTTGTTCTAGCCTTCTGGTCTCCCCAAACCTCACCCTTTTAGCCACTGTCGAGGGAGAAAAATAGAAGAAAAAATACTTCTCAAAGACAGGCTGCTGAAAAAGACTTGGGCTATAGCCAAACAATTCACTCCATGACCAACACCCTAATGTCTTTAAATTCACATCTTATTATTTTCATTTTCTTATTATCAGTAATTATTACTTCTGGAATAAATGCTGTGCAGGAACAAAAATTCTGCCTTTGGCTGCCACATTCAAAAGGCATTTGACTTGTGCCTCAAATATTATGGTACAAGTTTATTAAAATGGCAACTTAGCTCAAAGAGTTTGTTATTACAATGTACAAGGTATTATAGTAAAAGCTGAGTAAACAAGCAACACTAGCACAGAGTACATCAGCACTGCATAGTAAAATATTGTGATTCATGAACAAGACACTACTAATAAGATCAGGAAGTCTAGATACCAGATAAAGAGGGGTTGCATTAAGCTATTTAAAAAAATACAAAACCCACACTAGACTCTTTAGTTCAACTTTACATAAGCTGATGGAGGAAAAAAAAACTGAACAGGAAAGGAATAAAATCAAGAAGCAGCAATGCAGTTTATTAAGGTCTGAGAGAAATTAGCGTAAAATTATTTACAGGCTCCAAGTATTATGGGCTCTAAAATAAGTATTTACGGGCTCTAAGATCAGGCCAGACTCAGACTAAAATTCAGCCCAAACCAAGGTTCTGCGGACAAGTTCTGCACTTCCACTTTCATTGGTGAGAACAGCTGAGAGTCTCACGTACAACTTTATAAATGGCAATTCTGCAGTCCTCTTCCACCACTGAAGGAAGTCCTACCATACTGTCAAGCAAACTTCAGTTATCTGTCTGTCTGCTTCCATATCTGTTTCACTCCAATGGTTCTCCTGCGTTTGAAGGGTGCTTGAGGACTCTAAATGCAGCAGAAATGCTGCCACCACAGTGAGTACTTTACAAGGGCTGCAGGAGGTAATGATTTGGGATATGCAAGACCATTAACTGATTATTTTACATTTAGCTCTAGTAGGGAATTGTAGCTACATGCTGAGTCACAGCAGTTACTTTCCAAGCAAATACTTCCTTAACTGAATACCCCTATACTTTCAAAAGTAATAATCTCTGGGTTTAGTAATCTTTTAAAAGGAAAAATTGTTTCTTCTTTCAAAAGCTATTTCCAGCTGTGAGGATATGACATGAATAATAAATTCACTAGTACAACTATAGCACACACACCACCCCATATATATTCTTTCCATTCATGTTTGAAAATCTTTATTACCAGCTTCTCAGTAGGAGCCTTTGGACTTACTACCTGCTCTCCTGTTTCCTAGTATTAAACCAAATTCACAAGACAGGCATTCTTTTGCTATGAAAAAACTTCACCTTGCTTGTAAGTCTATGTCAGGCCTTCTCTCTGCAGTTCAGTAAGGGCTCATTGCAGTGGGACAGTATTTTTCTAATTCCTTTTAACTTATAAAAGGTATAATACTACATTCTATGATAAAAACCTTAGAATAATATAGACGAAGTTTTCATCAATAAAGCTCATATCCTGAAAGCTATTATTCTGACTTTCATTGTTTTAAATCCAGTTTTGACAATTTCGAATGTATCCAAAAAAAAAAAAAAAAAAAAAATTCCATGACTGAGCTGTCATGAAAGCCTGTGGCAAATTTGCATGTTGAGACTTTGGAATCAACAAAGGATATAAATAGTACACTTCTCTCACTTCTACATCTGCAGCATCCTGGCACACCCAAGTTGTCACTCAGAATGCCTTCATTTTAATTCATTTTTTACTCTGACACAAGGCAAGCCAAGCCAACAGAAACTCAACTGATCAAGTTCACAGACCAAAAATATACACATGTTTAAGCAGTCACCATAGTGCTGGGCATGTAGAATATTTCTGAGTTTTAGAAGTTTCAAATAAACTCTTGTGACAGCATCTCCTGTGGGGAGAGCTGCAGCTTCCACATTCTTCACTCTTGGTTTTATACTTGGTTGCTAATATAACATATTTGATCTCACTTAAAAGATTATTTTCTAGTTTACAGAAGAGCTGATGTGAAATCTCACAAATAAGACATATCTGGGATTTTCAAAAAAGCTGTACAGCAACCAGGTCCTGCAATCTCATGGTACTTGCAGCTTTCCTGCTGAATTAGGTCACAGCTGATACTATAGAAGCTACACTTGCGTACTTCACCCTTACTAGATGAGGTTCATTAACAAAGTTGCTATGGGAAACAGGCACTATGTACCCTCAAGAAACTACTGAACTTTACTCTGCGAAAAGTGGAAAGAAATTTGATTTTTAAATGGAAAAATTAGTAGATCTAGGTTTTCTTACAGACTTACTGTATTATATAAAGTTTTGATCAAAGCAATATACTATAGGTGCCATTTATTTATTACTCTGATTGTAATCTCTCATGCCTTATAATGAGAGTATGACAAATTTTGTATTTTCCTTGAAAGTCCTTCTTCAAGTGAGATCAAATATGTTGTATTAGCCCCCAAGCCAAAAATGTGGAAGCAGCAGTTCTCCCCACAGGAGACGCTTTGAAATCTGCTATAACTGCAGATTAGAAGTAATAAACGCCAAATTAGAAAGGGTAGCAATCTTCTATTGCAGTGTTTTAATTGGGAAGGAGATGAGGGAAAGAGAGGGTATTGGGAAACAGGAATGGTTTCAACACTCAAAGTTTTAATTTAGTCTACAGCTCAGAAACACCAGTGTTGTGAGTGGACTTATACCTAAAAGGTTACCCTGAAGTTTCAGGAGGTATTTTTGTGTAACCTCTGTGAGTCACTGAGTCAATACCATGAATTGATCAGGTCAAAAAAAGAAACCTTTCTATTTGTGCATGAGAATGGGAAGTCTTTTTATTTTTCCCTAGGCAAGCAGGGGAATACAAGCACTAAGACCCTTGTTTCACTCACAACGTACCCTCATCCCTTTACTATCCAACAATATAAATGATATGACAGATAATAATTTTAGCACATAGTCCTCAAACTCTCAATCTTTGTCAAAATGCCTCCATACCACATGAAAAGAAGATTTGAAATCATGCTCCAAATTTTAAAGCCTTCCAAGTGAGATTCAGAAACTACAGACAAACAAGCCTGACATTCACATGTCTTTAGAACAGCATTAGTGGGCACATGAATCAGCATGATCCATCAAAGAAGAACTGGCACGGCTTTTGCCAAGCGGAATCAAAGCTTCCAGATTTCTACATTTGAGGAAAGAACCAAGAAGCAAATGGACAAAGAAGACCCAACTGATAACAATCTGCTCCAATTGCTGAAGGCCCTTCACAAGAATCTGTAAGGAAAACAAACAGTCCTGAAAAGAATGGTTTAAATAAAGGTGGTAATAATAAATAATCATTAAATGTTAAAAGACAAACAATAGCCATTTTTTTTATCTACTCTAATACCTCACTGAAGGGAAGAACCTGGCAGTCCCATACATTCATGATCAACCTAAGAAAAAAAAAAAGAAAAGGAGAGCCTAGGACAACCATACACAACTGGAATATGCTCCAGTTTTGTCAAATTTTGTCCAGCTGCTTATAAACACTTGAATTCTGAATCAAGATGAGCATAGAAAAATTTGAGGAAGAGAGGACATTGTGGAGAGAGGACACACAAGAGAAAAAAAAACCTCTTCCAAATGTTCAGTGAAAAAAGTGACACTGAAGGAAAGGACTGAAACCAGAAAAAAACCCCAATGCTCTGATGCTCAGTCTAAAAGATACCCTTCCAGTGCTGAAATAAAAACAAAGAGAACCAAGGAAGGATGTGAGAACTACCAAAGAAGGGATGAAAAACTTTATACCAAACTAAAACTAACCAACCAACCAACAAACCCACAACTTTCCTTTAGCTCTCACCTTCCTTAACTGAAATTGCAGTAGTCCCAATGCAAATCCCTATTGTATGCAGAAAGCAACCAAGAAAGAGAGGATAACCCATTACACCTGAAAGATATGAGGCTGTGGGAAACTACTACCAGGAGAGAGAAGTACAGAAGGCTGAGAGAAGAGAGGGAAATCAAGCAGGGAGAAGAGCAACATAGTACAAGAATCATCACACCATTTTTCTTCATTCCATAGGTTTATGATAAACACATGCTGGCATTTTTCACAGACTGGGTCTCAACTGAACTTCAGGTCCAGTTTAAAGCCTTCAAGTATTTCCAGAAATAACTGTATGGATTAAAATAGAACACAGGCAAGCAGATGTTTGAAGCACTCATTCAAAGAACCGTGCAGATCTTAGCTATAATTTAAATCTGAAGCATACTTTAGCACATGTAATATCAGTACCTTTGTGCAGTATATGAACCCAAGAATACAGTGGTCAAGCCCTTAATTTCCCTGATGCACTGAGAGGTAAGATGTTTTTGCACTCTTCATCAGTATCATCTACGTTGCCTTAAGCAATGCTATATCAGTGCCATCTTACATCTTTTATACAGAAATTATTATATTATTAATATAACCTAAGAATTATTGAAAGAAAAAGTCATGATGCCTAAATAATGAATCTGCTCAGAAGTCAAAACTTCTAGAATTAGTACAGCAGTTTTTGAGACTAAAATCCTGTTTTGCATAGGAAGAATTTGAGTCCCAAACTATAACAATTTTATTTTGTTTGCCTTTTTAAAGAGGTAACTTCAAGCAGACCTTTACTTCTCCCTAATGGTTAACAAGAAGTTTTGTTTGTTTAACATCAAAGCTTCTGTAGGTCTTGGTGGTATAAATGAGCAAGAAAATGTTTTCAGAAATTGAAAGAACTCCAAAAAAAAGCAGTCCCTACTAAAAATACTGAAGAAAACTCTACTTGCATGTAAATAAGATAATGCAGGAACGTATATCAATATTGAGAACAAACTTCTAATTCTGCTGGAGGATTCTGCTAAAACAAAAATCTAACAGAAAAGGTCAGAGTTAATGAAATAATAAGGCATCAAGATGGAAATAATAAATAATACACAGTTTTATACATTATTATGCCGTTTTTTACAATAAGGCACTTTGTAGAATTGATTATGACACTACATGAGAAAGTCATAAGCCATCAATCTGGCACCAAAATGAGAGATTATGATTTATTTTAAGAATATTCAGATGTCAGCCACATAAGCGTTCTGGGAAACGTAGTATAAAATATCCCTCAACTAAAGCATTAATGATGAGCTGAAAGTCATGGAAGTCATTCTGAATAGGTAATTGCCATAAAGAAGATTTGCACAACAACCTTTAATCTTTGCATTTTAAAAGGCTTTGCACAAAATACTGGTCTGAAATATGTAACTTATCAATGAGTATTTCCACAAGTTCACTCTTTCTTCTCAACTATTACAGTGTGAGAATGATAAACAGAAGAATACATCTGTCACCTGCCTCTGTCAACGCACCCATCCTGCTATTAGGTTCTAAAACCTACAAGGTATTAATCACTACAAGAATCTATCTCAATACAAAGACTTGATTCCCTGCCACTGCTAAAATACTCATTTTAACTGGAGAGAACTGTAGGAAATGCAAATACAGGATCACAAATACAAGCAGTAAGAAAAGATTTAGTTGCATTGATGTCATGTGCATTTGTACTAGACATAGATGATGCCTTTTTCCCCCCTCCAAGTCAGACTCTTTAGAATCCATTCATCTTACTGGAGCAGATTTTAACAGTTAAGCTTTTTGAAAGCCTTAATTAAGTTGATCTTCTTGTATCAAAGGATTTTGCTATTCTGACCACCCACATTTTCAAAATGTCAAAAAGTACCTGCTTGACAACAACTTGCTTTTTTTTTTTTTTTTTTTTGAATGGGTGAGGGAGCAATTATTTCAGTCATCTGATTGTAAAGCACCTTGCAAAAACAAAAGGTTGAAAAATGTTAAATGAAACTCTGTAATATAAACTTCTGTCTTAACATTTCAGAAAATGGAAAATTTTAAGAACTGGCAACTATCACCACCAACTAATCTTTATAAAACTATCTGTTTGAAAGATATAGGATAACTCTAGTGGTTTCCATGAGGACACTATAACACCTTGAAGGCATCAGCATCAGAAGCACAGTAATGCAGGCAGGAAGTTAACCTTCAACAGGGCCTGGCCACTTGATACAGTGATCAGATCCAAACACTGCAATTATGAGAACCTTCAACCACAGGGTTAACTTCAGATCAGCTTTTATAAAATTATTTCCAGTCATCTCCAGCTTCATCATTCCTCTCAAAGGGATCCTTTCCTCCCACAGGTCCCAGAACAGAGGGGACAAATGCAAGGGGCAAAATCAAGAATTACCTGTATTCAATGTGTGAGATAACAACATCTCCACTATTATTTTAAAGGTAAACTTTACTAAACACAGCTACCTAGGTTAAAAAAAAAGCCTTCCAAAAAGTGGGAATGGGATATTATTAGTCTAAAATAAGAAGGCAGTTCCTCTTTCCCTCTCTAGTTTTTGCCAGGTGGGGAAAAGACTACAAAGTATACCAAGGAAGATGCACTATGCATTCACATTCTAAAGAAACATGACAACTGCATAAGAGACTTACATTATTAGATTAATTCCTTTGGAGCAGTAATTTTGCATTGACAGATGAAATGTCAAATTGAGTCATCCCCCTGTCTCTGTAAAGTTTTTACTTCTTTGCAAATATACCTTTTCCCTGTCAGCCAAAGATAGTCTGTTTTGTGCTGCAGTTTTATTTTTATTCCTTACAATGCCTGACAATGGGGCTTGAGACAATATTCTGTACAATGTCGCATGTGGTGCAGAAAATTATGAGTTTGCACGAGTCTGTATTGTCCATATCTATCCATTTATTCAAATACATACCAAAACCAGTAGGGTGCACTAACAAGATCCAACTGAGTGTACGAGAATGTTTTTCTACCTCCCCTAGAATAAACATCTACTGCTGTGAACAATTCAGTCTTTAAATGCCATCAGCATGCAAGAGAATAGAAAATCACAAATCAAAGTATAAGACAGACTTAAGTGCATTTTCCAGCTGCTAAAATAAATTACTCTCACATGCACAACAGAGAACATCTGAAACAAACTGTGCCATGCAAATGCCTGATTAAAACCATCTCCACTGAGCAAAGCATATAGCGTGCAGTGAGTCCATAACACTGGAACATCGAATGTGTCATTTTTTTTTGAAGCAGTGGGGCCAAACAACTAATATACTAATAACAATAAAGTTTATAATCCGTTCTGCAACCAGAGTATTTTCTGTAGCACGATAATGAATTATCCTCAATTATCCTTAATAAGTTTCCTTCTTATTAAAAGTTTGCTGTTAGAATGCACATCTTGTTTCTTACTTCAGGAAAGCATTTATTTCTTGCTTACCTGTTAGAATCATCTTTCAGCTATCACTGGCACCACATACTACTTAAGCTTAATCTATTTACTGCAAATTACCCCTAAGTGCCATATTATTGGGCTTCAACATAAACTGAACTATCTTTGTCCATCAGATGCAGGAAATATTGCACAGTTGTATCACACTACAGTTGTGTCTCATTTAACCTCATCACATACACAATAGACTGGCTCTTGGCTACCTTCAGATACTGAAAATCAATTTCAGAATCAGTGTAGCCTGTAGATTTAATTTTTTATTTTTTAATTCAGCAGAAGGACTTTCTAATAACTCAGAATGCTTACAGATTTTCAGTCTTGGGCTGCCTTTTTTTTCTTTTTTAATCAAATAATTTAACATTTTGTTGTGTGTTGTGCAGAATAATTCAAAGGAATAGCCAAGCTAACACCATGCTTCCAGTTCCTGAATTGTATCAACACAGTCCTATATGAACACATTAACCCTGTGTTGCCATAGCTATACTTTTCTTTGAACCTGCACACAGTTCTAAAATCTACAGTAAGGAACCACTTTGCCAAAGGTTGCACTGCCAAAAGCTTAATACAAATTATTAGATCTTCCAAAGAATAAAATAAAAATAATACATGGGATTACTCCTTAAAAACTTTGCCTTTTTGATATTTTCAGGTAAAGCAGAACATTTTCTGAATCTATCAGGCTTCATGTAGTACAGAAAACTGGGCAATTCTAAGGGAGAACTAGCTAAAATATTGTTATGATATCAAAGACAAATACATAAGTCATTTGCAGAGCAGGGGCACTGAAGAGTTTTAAAATCTATACATATTATCGATTGACAAAGATCTGCTGACATAAGAAACATTTCAAAGCAATCTCTTGCTTCAGCTTAGCTGAAAACCTATGTTTCAGTCATACAAATTACCAAAGAGGAAGTGAAATACAAACCACCTTCTATGCAAACCTTAGCAGCATAGCCCAGTTCTGACTCCACTTGCATATTTTAGTTTGGAACCATCCTGACTCTTCCACCCAAAGAAAATTACTTCACATACCCTACAGAAATTAACACAGGAGGATATAGAAACACTGGAAGGACCCTGAAACAAAATTCACCAAGGAGACAGGAACTGCTAGTTGGGAGATGGATTGCTACTGAAACAGCAGTTGGTTAGAGCACAATGCTGGTAACACCAAGGTCATGGATTCAATCCATCTTCAATCCCTGTATGGGCCATTCACTTAAGAGTTGGACCCGATGATCCTTGTGAGCCCTTTCCAACTTCAGAGTATTCTGTGAAATCTGTGAAAACATTATTCAAGACAAAAGGTGAAGAAGCCCCAAGGTCAACAATGAGGATGAACTAGAACTGCACACTCAGTAAATAGCTCTTCAGTGAGTGACTGTAGGGCAGTGATAACCAAGTACATTATCATCAAATGAATCCCAACCTACAAAGTAAAGATTGCTTATCAGTGCAACCCCATGGGGAGAGCAGTTTTGTAACCACATGGGGAGAGCAGATACTTGAAAAGGACATTTGCGTGACTACCCCTAGATTTAGTGCTGCAGTTTCGAGATACATTGGCTGGAAAGGAGAAAAGAGAAAGAACATGAACTTCACTTTGCTCAGCTAACCCAGCAGAACTGGAGCAGCAGTTCAGCTACTTTTAGAAGTCTTTTCTGCATCCATTTCTAATCATTAATCTTCACTTCTTGGGGGGGGGTGGAATGAACTTTTCAGAGAGACCTTACAAAATCGTCTTTCTCACAGTAATCTGATTATGAACCATTACGAGGAGATGCAATTTACCATTCATTACATTACATGACTGCAGGTGCTTCAACACAAGATCAGTCCTTCCAATGTAATGCTAGAAAGAGACAGAAAGAAATTTTGCAAAAGCACAGGGTTACACCTTCCCAGAAAATCGATGCAGAAAATGTGAACACAAAAAGTAAATTTATGTATTGACTGAACTTTAGACATTGCAAATGTATGCTCACATGTTTAACTATGCTTATCTCTCAAGTCCTGCTGGGATCAAACCCTTTCCTACAGATATGCTTCTGTCAATATTCTCACTGAAAAAGAATTTGGAACTATGGGAGAAGCAGGTGGTGATTTTATTCAAAAAAACCCAAACTAGATGTATGCATAGATACTCATAGAGAGATTTTGTAGAAATTGCCTTTCAAGTCACTGTTTAAAATTCCATCAAAGAAATTCAACATAGACTTCTTTCATTATCAGATAAGAATTGCTACCTTACAGACTTCAAGACAGCAGGATAAGATCAGCCATATAACTGAAAAGCAGGCAACACAGACAAAAACTCCTTGCAAGTCAAAACCTATTTCTCCTTGCAGTTAACTGAAGAAATGTGACAGTAGTGAAACTGCAAGTTTATGCTACTGCAGGGTGGAATTTCTGGATGACGATGATGCTAACTTGCTGCATCATCCTTAGTATCTCTAGAGGAAGTAAAGCTGAAAGGACATGACTGCATAGCTACTTGCCTGTGTCTGGAGGTGACATTCCCAGGGTGAAGTTGCTGATGCACCATTCTTGATCCATTTAGAATATCTCTGCCTAAAGGAAGTACTTTCCACAGCCTTAAATTCACTTAAAATGCAAACTAGGAAAAGCATCACCTATAATATCAACAGGAGTTTTCTAAACCCAATGAATAAGATTAACCAATTTCAGTGCAAATTACAAAATTCCTTTCAGCTTAAACTAACTCATTAAACTAATTTGTGTGCTTTCATTAAATTTGCCTTCGAGCTAACATTCTTTAGTAGCACAAATACACACACAGACATTCACGGAGGTCCAGAGAAGTTCTGGACCATTACCGTGCATGACCAGAAGCCCCAGCCTGGCCAGGTTATACACAGCACCTTGCCCAAAAACCCCCTTGAGTGTGGTTTTCCTGGGAGCAGTGGGTCTGTGAGGGGAAGCCCTTCCCTTGCAGCTGGGATGCCAGGCAAGGACACTTCCTGGGACTGAGTGCCCTCAACTTTTCTCCTGGGGGAGTGACTATTTTTCTGCTGGATACCTTTGAGTGATCCTTTGACCCTTTGGGTGAAGCAAACTGATCTTCGGGGTGCCCCTGAATGAGGGAGTGGGGTGAGTGGGTGTAGCTGGTTTTGTGTATTTACAACCAGTAAGCTGCCACAGAAGCTAAACTGAACACGTTCACAAAACGACCCTCTCTTTCCCCCCACCCCCTCCCTATTTTACACCCTGAAAGTTCTGCTAGCTGAGACAAATCTCAAATGTGACTTATCTCACTGCTTCCCATAAAGATATGGGAGTGTAATGTGAAAATGAGCATTAGTGAAAGTGGCAGGGGAAAAATGCTGATTTATGATTTATATACTTTAGAAAATAGATGACTAAAAGTTCACTAAATCCCTGTTGCCAGATTGTAGCTACCATACATATTAAATTAATGCTTCAGTTCACATTTTCTTTACAAATGTCTGAAACTGTTCTATAACTTATCTAGTTCTGCCAGTAGTAAGCAGATGCTACCCAAGAGACATACTTTACTTTTTTACAAGTGTATATTATACTGCAATCTTCTCTCAGTTGCTATAATCTACTGGGCAGCTACTGTTGTTTTAATCCAGGATATCAGGAATTGTCCCACAACTGTATAAGACAGTCAGTTCCATATTTGTGTGAAGAGATCAAACAAGATTTGTGGTAATGACTATATTGCAAGACAATCTGCCTGACACTGATGAGGCTAAAAAAGCTAAGCCAGCTCCCAGCAGCAAACCTGCCAAATATTCAGCAGATAAATGAAATCCCTCTATGATCCCCTCTATGAATACACTTTGGAGTATCATAAGACAAGGGCAGCATCTGATGTAAAGTATGGGAAGAAACAGCTAAAGAAGTAAAAGCAACAGAACAAAATAATAGAGGTAGTGTTTGAAGCCTAAACCACAAAACTTTTTTCCACCTTCAGCTGCAAACCTTGTATGTGCTGTTACACACAGTGACCTGTATCCTGATGTAGTTTCCAAGCTGCCAAGAGTACCATTTCTTGGCTGCATTTGTTGTACCAGTCCTACACTGCATTTTCTGAACCCTCAACAGTGGTCCACAGCACAGGAGACTGGTATCATCAGTAACACAGTTACGTAACAGAAGGGCTACTCCAAAAACTCCGGTAAATTACTGCTCAGTAAACTGTTCATGGGTAAACTTTGTGTTCTGAGAGAAATCCTGGAAATAAACAAAGTTCACATCTCCATAAGGATTATGACAAACCAGTGGGTTCCATGGACCATCCAAAATTACTTTCTGCTTCCACCTGAACTCCATGGGCTCTTTTGGAACTTGTCTCTTGATAAGCTCTGTGATAAGCTCTTTATCCTGTTCCAAGAAAGTTCGTATCTAAGGCTCAAAGACCTTAGATTTATCTCACTTTGCAAGTTCCTGAGGGTAGGAATCCTGTTACTACAGTCATTTGCTGCCTCCATGGGAAAGGAACAGGTACATGAAAGAAGGCAAGGAGACGGAAGCAATTGTTTTCCTCCACAAGAGAAGAACTTTGGAACTTGAACTCTTCAGTTCAAGTCTTAGCCTGCCACACTGGTAGCAACCTGTGCCTAAAAGTTATCAGTTGTTGCCTACCCTACACTCCCTTATGTGATGGGTTTGATAAACCCCAAAAAACTAAGATTAAGGCCTTAGTTTAGTTAGGCCCAAAGCCAAATTCAGTAGGCCTCAGTTTTGTGGGCCATGGGGCTCTCCATATATTTAGAGGGACAGGTATCACCTGACTTAAGCAACCAAAGAGGTATTTCATATCATCTGATGTCGAGTATAAATCTTGTGGAGGGAGTTGCTTCCTCCTTTTTTCTCCTCTCCTGGTGTGTGGTGTGAGGAGAACACCCTGTCGCAGCTTTGGGAGCGATAGGCCTCGCCACTCCTTGCCGAAATATCCATAGCAGTTTCGGTCTCTGGGAAGTAAATACTTTTTTTTGTTTGGTGTTGCTCCCTTCCGTTTTTTCCCTCTCCTTGCTGGGTGTTGTTCCCAGGAAATGGTTTTTGGTGGTGGAATCTCTGTGTTGTTGGGGGGGGCAGTTTGGGATGAAGTTATTGTTGGTTTTCTTTATATTTGTACATTTATGTGTTGTAACTTTTGTGTAAATATATATATATAAAAGTTTTTTCAGTTTCAGTTTTTTTTTTCCTTCCCTCCTTTTGCTGGGACCGTGTGGGTTTCGCGGGGGCTTGACATTTTGCCAAGGTCAACCCACAACAGTAATAAAGTTCTTTGCTTTCTCATAGAAACACCTTTACAGGAAATAAATCTAGCAGGAAATGAAAGGAGAGAGCAGGCAAGAACCTGCAAGACAAAATCATTCTATGAAAACAGATTACAAGGATGGCCAGACCACCAGCTATTTTGGTGTCTTAAGAAGCACCAATGGTAGAAATGGTAGAAAAAAATGAATGCTTAACTGCAGGTGACCTTGCAGAAATGCCAACTTCTGCCCATGTCAGAACCAGAGTGAACTGTCATGGGCCATTCCCTACCAGGAAGACTTTGGGTGCAAGTTAGTGTATGTTATATATGACATTGCAAAAAGATAAAGGAAATGAAAGGAATGAGACTGCTCTACACAGAAGCTGCCTGGAATGTGAAATGCCTGGTGCTTCTGCACGACTAGAAAAAAAAAAAAATCATTAAAGGAGTAAAATGAGAATTTGCTGCAATGATGTGACACAGGCCCCTAGAGAGGAGGGGTGGGGGGAAAGAGAGAAAAAAAGGGTGGGGATAGGGAGGAGACAGAGACATCTGGGGGCTTAAAATCACATCTGGGTTTTGTACAAATCTTCACAAAAGTCAGTCTTGGAAACAGATTCAACTGCAGATTTAAAGGAGACAGCAAATTACTCACAGATAGAAGAATTTACAATGACCTGCTAAATAAGTCTGTAAGTTTTCACAGACAGATAAACTCATACACACTCTACCTAGGTAAGTATGTCTACACTATGAGTAAATAACAAAAGCTTGGCAAAAAATAGTATACAAGTATAATTATTAATTAGAGGTAAATCAACTTCTGCTATTCTTATCTGCAAAAGGGAATAAATTATTTTTTCAAAAAAAAAATCTCAGAGGAAGCTACAGTAGCTGCTGCAACAGCTGAACAGTGTGCAATATTTTCAGTTGATTAAGCAGTCATATATTTGGTGCAGTCTGATAACATCTGAGAATTAGTTTCCATATAAATTCTGGCAAAAAAACTTTGCAAGAATCAGGACTGTTTTTATGCAACTACTCAAGCATTAGCCGGAAACAAGTCATTTGCTTAAATTGGACTTTTAATAGTCAAGACGAAACCATCAACACAAATCAGAAAAATCTAAAACTTCTTCCTTTTACTGAATGTAATTCTGTCCAATTTCACTGCTAGATAATTTATTTCAGCTCTCACAGAGATATGAGATTATAAAGAACATCTACACTGGAAATCCTTACTGAATTAGTAGGAATAAACATAAAGAGCTGAGCTAAAGCAGCAATCAAAACTCCAGTTCTAATAAATCCTGGAATAAATGTCCCATGTAACACAAATATGGATGTGTAATCTGACTTGCAGATGGGACTCTCTTTGGACTTCAAAATTTGCAGGTATTTTCCTCTTCACACTGCAGTATTACAGTACACAATTTGCACAAAATTACTGCAGGTGCAAAATGCGGGACCAAGGGACAGCAGAAGAAATAAAAGAGTGCTCTGTGACAGTAAATTAAAATTCCACATATAGTTGCACTGAGTAGCTTAAATGGAAGGCCCCATGTACACTAGAGATTACAGTGTACTTTCAAACAGCAATTGTGGGGAGATGCCAGAAAAAAGGCCTCTGTCTCTCAAAAGCGATAAAATTTGTGGGAGATTTTTTCCAGTTTTGTTTGCTGGCTGATGAGAACAAGGCAATGTATAAGCGTACTTATTGGTGATGGATACATGCTGAATTCATGTTTTGGAGAAAGAACCCCCTGCAGGTTGGCTTTTAATAGAATAGAGCGGCATAAAACAATGCCAGCTTTTTCATGTGACTCTTGGGGACAGTCCTGTTGCAGGGCCAGGAGTTGGACTTCATGACCCCTGTGGGTCCCTTCCAAACCTGCATATTCTGTGATTCTGTGATATACAGTTCAGCAACAAACTGGTTAATTAGCACTTCAATTCAAAAGAGTACCCTAAACCAATTCACATGTAGAGGTCTCCAACTACATGAATGCAGTCCCAGTCCTGGTCTTTTGTTCCTTCAGGAATACTGAGTAAAATGGGCAAGAATCTTTGTGCTCCACAAATTCCTACACAGTTACAAAAATTAGGGAAAATTAAAGGCCAAAATAACTGCCTTCTGCTCAAGCTTTGAATATGTAAGTTGTAAAACTGAAATGCTGAGATTAAAAAAGGAGCAGGCTGTCAGTAATTTCCACTACTTCCTAAAGACAGTGTATTTCAAATTCAGTCTTTACCATATGTTCTATGATATGTGAGAGGAGATGCAAAACTTGAAATTAAAAAATTACAAAGCAATTGTATTATTCAATTAATTGTTCATTAACTGTCTTTTCAGGATAGCAGAACACTAGTGATACAAAGTTCTGTCCTTCCTACCACACAAATATTCCACTAAGTACTCTACAATAGAATTAAAACTGAAATTTTAAGACCCTTTTATGAGTATATCATTAGAATAAAACATGGTGGACATCTGGCATAGTAACTATGATGAGGGTTTTTTATCTCAAAAGCATTCTTTTACTTACCATCTCATACAAATAGAAAATCTGGAATAAAATTATTTAGTTTCAGAGTACTTTGCCTCTCTTTCAAGGTTTTTGTTAAATGTTTTCACTCTTTGCACATTTCTATCAGAAAAGAGGAAGCTGTAAATCAAGGTGTAAAAAAACAAATAAAAATGAAACAAAAATTAACAAAGAACCACTGATGATCACAAATAAGAATACTTTCTTTATTCATTATTTTCAGATTTTTCCAAATGTGGAGACTTTCCAGTATATTTTCTAAGGGTTTGTTTTTGTTTAAGTCTTTAAACATTATTTCCAGATTCTTCTGAACAACAAGAAGGGTTTTTTTGCTCTATTTGTAAAAATGTGTTTTGATGTGGTAAAAAGAAACATCTCAAAGAATAAAAGCCTTGCCAAAGATGGAATATTAATTAGAATGAAGAGACAAATGCAAATGCCTTTTGAAACTGAAATCTTTACTATTGTATAACATTCTTTACAAATGGAATTGTAATTTTTCTGTATTGCATTCTCCCCTTCCCTAAAACCCCCACCGTGTTTTAAGGGTCCCAGCAAACC
>JAWWEU010000081.1:94478111-94521667 GCA_035583155.1 Acropternis orthonyx | reverse complement strand
CCCTCTTTTCTTGCCCCTCTCCAGCGTGGTCTGTGTGGCCTTTCTTGGGTTCACGGGGGCCACGTGTTTGGGGGGGGCCGGGGGAGAGCAGCCCCCAGGAAATCAAGTAAGCGCCCACTCCTGGGGGGATCCAACCACCTGCCACAGTGTTTTGTATCTTTGGTACAGAAAAAAGACTTATGATACTGAACTCTGACTTGCTAAGCATTTGTGTTAGTTTGAGTGGTTTGGTGGTGGTATTTTTTGTTTAATAGTGAAATACTTCACAGTCCCTGCAGGTTAAACAGATTTATAGTATTTCAGTGAACAAACAGGACATTACCTAGCTATTACATTCTTCCCTACCTTGCTTTTTTTTTTTTTTGGGTAAGTTTTCATCAAAACAGCTGAATTTAACTTTATGCATGACTGATTCAGGAGGGAAATAATGATTAACGTGTATTCTAAGTGGCCTTTATGCAGAACAAAAGTAATTCCATCTACCAAGAGATTATTAGTGTTTGACTCATAAGTTCCTTTCCCTTCAAAAAGTTCATCTCTCTTCAAAAGAAGACAAACAACTTAAACTCAGAGTAACTCCGATTTTAGTTTTTGGTATGTTTAAAAGCCTTACAGTTTTCAACTTGACTATAAACACTTCTACAACTGAAGCAGCATTAATACTAAATATTATTATACCTTTTTCACAAACATTTTAAAAGAGGCACAGTATGAGACTCTTAAATGGCATATAATTTGAAGAAAGAACAGAATAAGCAATGCTTTGACATTCAGTACCATAAATTCCTCACCACTCTCAACTCACTGGGCTATCCCTGTTGCCACATTTCCCCTTCTGATTTATAGTGGATGCAAGGACAGGATTTAGCTTTTCATATTAATGTCCCTACAGCTCACTACATACAAGCAAAGATTAAAATCCATTGATTGTTCTCATTTTAACTTCTTGAAACACTGTTTTATCTGTGCAGTTTCTAATACAGTTATGTTTGAGTTCAGATTCAGTTATCACAACTTACTTAGACAATGTGTATCAGCTGACCTGTACTAATAAGCCAGAAAGGCAGAAGAGCAAATGCTTTTACCTAAATCTCCTTCTAATTGTTTGAATGTGTTGGATTATCTCATAAATAAAAGGTAGGCTATTACATGACTGTTTCTGGACAGGAACTCATTAAGATATAAAACTTAATGACTGGTCTAGATTCTTAATCTGAAACAGTATTAATCCATTTCAGCTCATGCTGTCCTCATACTGCAGATATATTTGTGCTCAATCACTAGCATCAAATAGCCATGTAGCTGAATAAAAAAGGCGGAAAAAAAATACTGAAAAAAGGAAGAGTCCTTGTCTCAAAAAGCAAGCTCATGACAGTGAGACCAATTTCAGCCAAATCAAGACCATACCTAAATATCTAATGGATGAATGCAAATAAAAGCATACCTCCTAACAGAGTGAGAGGTCAGACAGGGAAAATAAAATCTGTCATAAGGCTACACACCATACAACTGATTTCTGTATTAAACCATATGTACCAAAAGCACACTGGAACAGAAATGCACTGTGAAAGCAAAGGTTGTTCTCTAATAGAAATTGCAAAGATCAAAGAAAAACTAAAACAACTGAAAGGGCAATTTGAAGAAAAATACTGTGATTACTCACCTACACTACAGAGACTTCAGAAATATATAGCTGCTATTAGCTGCCCACTAAAGTAAGCCAACTGCAGTAAAGAGCAATGATTCCAGAGTGGCAGTGTTAAAATTAAAGACAATTGTTCAGATGACATAAACCAACACAGTTCTCACTTGTATCAATGTAAGATCGCATTACATGCCCAAAAATATTAATTAATTTCTCATTGAAGACATCTTCCCTTCAGAAATATACCTCTTTTAAAAAAAATAAAAATCAAGAACACAGAATACGGCAGCATTTAGGTACACAGACATTTGGCAAAACAAGGATAAGTGGCAGGACTAATACTTACATGTAGTTCTGTTAGAAAGACAACTCCTCCACTGTTGGAATAATCTCATAAATACCCTTTCATTAAATCACTCTTTCATACTAACTGATTCCTTTTCAATGTAATTTAAACTCATTATGTTAAATGAGCACTATTATATTTGCAATAAAATAAACATAAGTACTGTTTTTATGCTTGCCTACCAGGTAAATCACCCTTTAAAAAATTTTACAGTTCTGTCTGTTGCAGACTACTTAAACATACACATTTAGAACTTGTTAGGGGCTGCTCTCCTTTTAACTGGATGAGTTGCTACCTGAAGCACACAAATACAAGTAAACAAAAATTTTTCTAATTTTTTTTCCACTTTCTCTCACTGAGATATTAAAGGAAAAATGTGCTCTAAGGCTTAGTGTCACAATCAGTTGTGTATTTTGGTGATCAGATTTCAACCAGTGCCTCAATTTTTCCTGTTTGTTCTAATTGTCTTTTATATGGCAAGAATCTTTTACTGCAGAATGGGACATGCAATTCATCCTACTGCCTTTTGCAATACGTATATAAAAGGAGACTTAGAAGATTAGATGAAGATATTATCAAAACATGTAGCTTTTTGAAACAGATACCTTCTTTCATGACATGGCAAGTGCAATTACCTAATGTAATCCCTTTTCTTTGTGGAGGTTCAGTGTATCTTCTTTCTTCTACAAAGAAAGCAAAATATTGAAGAAATGCAAGTTTGAGTGAAAGCATATATAACTTTCCAGGTTCAATCATACAGGTGGTCACTACTGAGTTTACTTCTGCTCTGCAAGGTAAAAGCAACAGTCAGCTGAAATCAAAGGAGTGTTCACATGATATAAATACTGAAGCAGGTTTCGGTCCGTCTAAGGGCAGTCTCAAGACATAAATGGGGATTATTAACCTTCATATCTTTAGAAAGGACACAATTAGGTCCTTTCCTTCAGCAAAGACGCAGGAGAACTGCTCTG
This sequence comes from Acropternis orthonyx, assembly GCA_035583155.1. NCBI lineage: Eukaryota > Metazoa > Chordata > Aves > Passeriformes > Rhinocryptidae > Acropternis > Acropternis orthonyx. Next base: position 94,518,705 of record JAWWEU010000081.1, on the reverse strand, counting down.
CAACACCTGGGTCCACCTTTTGAGATCCTGGAACAGTTTGCTTTGGTTTGCTGCATACACACGTTTATGAACAGCACAAGTTAGCAACAGTCTGAGGAAACTCTCTAATGCCTTGTATCACTTTTTAGGTTGATAATGCTGCTAAAGCCTTATCCTCTTCCTCATCAATTCAGTTAGCAAGCTTTCAGGCTACCTGAGTGGTGTATCAGGTAGGGACAGCACACTCGCATTTAATTTCCAGTAGTGACACCAGAATTTTCTATAAAACATTCAACTGTATAAAACTATCCATGCTTTAGAAACAGTAATTGCTTATTAAAGAAAAGAAAGTACTTTACTTTTATTTTAAAAAATCCCAAACCCACAAACATTGGAAATGCAACAAAAATTCAGCTAGAATGGGTAGTGATAGATCTTCCATTTCATGGCTGCTGGGTGCCCGTTGACTTTCGTAGTTACAGCAAGTCACCGAACATCCCTGCACATCTCAAAGGATTAGTGCAGCCAGAATAATTTTACATCTTTGTTTACTGGTTTAGCAGTGAGGCCAATGACTGAGAGGACTTTGGGACTGAGCTACCATTTCCTTGCTAAAGGTAATACCTCAAAGTCTAACTTTGGGCAAAAGAAAATCTTGACTGGCCACTTGTCTGTTCAGATGAATTTCAGCACCTGTTGTTCTGACATTCATTATGCCCAGTCCACTTGTTAAAACATTAATATCACTTCCAGGCACCCTCAGCACTCAGAAAGAAAGGAGACAAAATGCAGCTGATCATGCTTGTTAGATTGGATAATGACCAAACACAAAAACACACTTCTTCTTCAGGCAAGATTATACAAGGCAAACTAGAACTGTATCAGCCTCGAGTTTATTATCTTGGAAATTTACATTAAGAAACAACTTTGTGGTTGTGGTATAATCTCCTGCTGTTTCTGCAGCATAGAACACAAGTGCTTACATATGAACATGGGTTGTACAAAACAATTAATGTATGTCAGCAAATAAAGCTTACTGTAATAAAGTCACAGCAGTCAATAATATAATTGTCCTTTTTCCTTAACAGGATACTGTGAAACTGCACACATTTGCTGTGGTTTGTAACACAATAGGAAATTACACTGGAGTCCCAAATATCATGTAATAATTATTTTTTTTAATAAAGCAAGTAAAAAATTTGGTCCTCAAGTTACTTCAAGGAACCTGAAAGGTCAAGCACACACATTCGATTTTCATATGAATATGTATACAGTATCAGATATGCATTGTTTCCAAAGAACAGAATATGTTTACATACATATTACATACATTCAGTAAGAGCAGATATCAGCTCAGGTGAGCTGATAACTGGGACACATTCATAGGCAAGTACACGAGGTAAGTATCTAGGCTCAAATCAGACAGAAGGTTAGAACAAGGCAAAGCAGAAAAAACAGGAATTTAAAGAAATGTCAGAACAGATATTATAAGTGATTTTCTTGACATATATCTTGATTGCCATATTGTTCAGATCTGTGACTTCCTGTCTACCTTTTCAGTCCTTTACTAGAATACATTTAAGCATTTTCTGAAAAAAAAAAAATTAAAAAAAGGAAGTATTTCTGCATTTAACAAAACTTGTCATTTACCAATAACACTCCAACAAACCTGAAGGCAAGAGCACACATGCTGTTTTATTACTGTGCATAAAAGCCAATGTTCTCAAAAACTGCAACTTACATCACATAATGCATCTTCAAAGTATGGCTCTCAAAGAAGCAATTCCTTAACCATAGTAACAAGTGTCTATAAATATTCATAAAAATAATTTCAGTATACCCACTATCAGAAACAGACTAACCATGTGATGTTCAATAGAGTAGAAAAAACTCTAACTTCTATCAATATATATTTTCAATCTCTCCAATGCCAATTAAAAAAATTATGCAATTGCACTTGGTACTGAAAAACTTGCCAGAACAGGCTTGTTCATTGGTGTTAATCTTAAGCATCAAAGGTTTAGTGTATTTTTTTTGTTTGAGGGGTTTTGTTTGTTTGGTTTGGTTTTTAAAGCAAGGAAATTAGTGACCGAATTAAGTCAGTAAGTTGTTCCATACCAGTTATTTACCTTTTTGGTGTTTACATAAAGCACCAAACTGACTATAATATATTCCTTGGTTTCTTCCAGCCATACCAACTTAACACAAACTTTACCCTCTGAATCTGCATAGTCTGTGGTATAGATATGACCCAGGTAATCATAAAGGCCTGATGTCTTGGAAGACAGTTCCATGTAGACTGGAGCACTGAAACACCAGAAGGGCTTTCCCATGTCATCCAAGAGAGTAAGAGTCATCACGTAGCAGTCCTACAAACACAAGCAGAAGATATTACTTCCCTATGCCACAGCACAGTAAGTAGATCTGTCTCTGGTTTCAGAAGTATCAAGGGTTCAGAGAGAGCAATTTTTTGTATGAAAGCTAAAAATTCAAAACTAAATCGATAGCACTCCACTGATTACTGCAACGCAAAAAATACTTATTTAGGGGTTTCCTACAGAAATCAAAAGCTGTGGTACAGAAGGTAGCACTGCCAACCCAAATCAGACATTATTTCTTGAACATTTTTAAGCCTGTAATATCTGTGTTTCTCTATTATTAGTTACCTTACCGTGCAATCAATGACAGTCCTTTCAATATGAGAAAGCAACTGAAGTTTAAACTCAAGTTTAGAACTTGTGTGAATGCAGCAACGTTTGCAAAGATACTCAGAGATGAACCCAAGGAAGTGTACACACACAGAATTAGCCTGAACATGCCAGCTGTAAAAGGAAGATATACAGCACTTCTTGCATGGCTCTGAGCTTCAGTTCCCAAAAAGGTAACACTAATATATCTTTCTACCCTCCATATAATTCCTCCTTTTACAAATTATTGAAAATGTTTTTTACAACATTACACAATTACATCCTTTTATAATACTAATGTCAGGAAGTCAATTCTTAGGTACTTGCAAACTCATAATTTCACATGTCCCTTAAAAGCATAGGAGTTGTGTGTCATTGTTAATATCAGCTATTACTTATTCTAATGAGCTCTAAATCACTAAATTAATCAAAATATCTTCATTACATTGTATATATGCATTACTTCCAGGAGTAATGCTCCAAAAGTATAAATAAAACAACATCCCATATTCCATGCCAAAAAAATTAATTTGGAATGCTTTATTTCTATGTACTACACAGTTGTGCTTCTGTTGCTTTAACAATTCTTTCACTATTACTTTACTTCAATCAAACAATACAGAGCAGATGGCACAAACATGAGGCAATATGATACATACAGTTTTCCTAAGATTTTTACTGTAGACTATGCTGAAAACACAAAATTCAAATGAAACCTAATTGTGACATAATAAACTGACATGAGATATAAAATCACTTGAAACAAGAGAATGACTATTTCCTGGTCTGACAACTTGCATATATAAAAGGCCAGTTATGAAAAGTAAAGCTGGGTGGTGTTGAGTGTTGAGATGGTGGGGTTCTTCCCATGTATTTCTGTCCTGGTTCTGGCCAGGACAGGGTTAATTTTTGCAGTAGCCAAGAGGAGGCATGGCTAGGACCCAGAGGTTATTCTATACCACTTCAAGTCATTGTTGGGGTGGGAAAAGGGCTCGTTTCTGGGTCAGGGTAGCTTGGAACAGTCAAGTCAGGTTCCATGATGAGCATTTCCATGTGAATCACTTGCCTCTCTCTCGTACACTTTTATGATTAATATTGTTGCTGTTATTGTTTGTTTTCTTATCTCATTGCTGTTTCCAGTAAACTGTTTTTATCTCAACCCATGACCTTTACCTTTTGGGTCTCCAGTTCTCCTCTCCAGCTGCCACAGGGGAGGGGGAGGAAGACAGAGGAGTGATGAGCAGGGTGTGGTTAGGAGTGGTTTCATTGGGAACACAACTGGAGAATACCATTCCTAAACTATGACAATTTCTAACTATCTGTACTTCAGCAATTAACTTTTTATAAAAAACACCCAGAAGTGCCAAAAAAAGAAGCTTTGGATTTTTTTGGTTTTTGTTAGAACACTGAACAAAACTGAAATAAATTCAAAGTAGTGGCATGTCCTGCTCCTGTGGTTGATGCTATTTGGCCTTCACATGTTTTAAGAATTTTAGAGATTTATGTTAAAAACCACAGTGAATTCTACCCACAGCTTTATGTTGATATGTTCAATCTCTCACCACAAAATGAGGGGTTTAAAAAAAAATTGTATTCTTTATTTTTTCCTAGAAACAAATATTCAGTATAAGTTAGGCTGTAAGCACATAGGACAGAGACGAAGACTAAAAAACTAAAGACTACAGCCAGAGCTCTGACAGTTAACTTCCCACACTCTTTTGTGCTACTCATGATCATTTTCATTGGAAAAAAATTCTGCCAAGCAGGTGTTAATCCCATAGAACGACTTGAGTTGGAAGGCACCTTTAAGGACCATTTAGTTCCAGCTCTCTTGCCATGGGCAAGGACACCTTCAACTAGACCAGGTTGCTCCCAGTCCCATCCAGCCTGGCCTTGAACACTTCCAGGAATGGTGCATACACAGCTTCTCTGGGCAGCCTGTTCCAGTGCCTCACCACTCTCAGTGCAAAAAAAAAGTTCTTTCTGATGTCCAATATAAATCTATGCTCTTTCAGTTTAAAAACATTGTTTCTTGTTCTGTCCCTACAGGCCTTGGTTAAAAAAAAGTCTCCCTCAACTATGTTATCAAACAATACTTCATTCCACATTTATGCAGGATTAGCAGAAACAACAGTTTTATTCATTTTTAGATTTTTTCCAAAACAAGTGCCAATATGGAAACCAAGTGCTGAACTGGATTATTTTCCAGTAATCCTTAAATTACATTTATCAGAATTTTTGTAACTTCTGAAATATTTATGCAGCTGAAGTACATTTAAAAATATGTGCCTTCACTACTACTGCAAATTCTACTGAACTACTCTTAAACTTTCTTTGAAATAATTCTTCTAGGACTTTTATCCAATAGAATGAGTAAGCATTCCTCTAAAACACAAAGAGTTAATCCAGCTGACTCATGTACATGACTCAAACTAGGTGCTGACTGTGTGGACGTGGACTGCAGTTTCTGCCTGTGTCCACTGGCATTTTAACATTCTCCAGCAGTTCCTAACTTCACTGCATATACGTACTAGCATAGAACTCCAGAGTATTTCCCCAGAGGTTAAGGGCTTATTGCTTGCAAAAAACCCACAAACAAACAAACAAAAATCCCCACACCAAACCAAACAAACTCACAAAATACATCTGCTTTACAGTTTTTTTGTCCAGCATTTCTGAGCAGGGTTGGTCAGTCACAGCACCTTGCTGAATGGAAAGGACTGGAATCATCACATATGCCTAATGGGTCTATCATGAAATCAAGACTCCCAGAGAGAAAGGATAAAACTTTTTTCTTCAAAATTCACATCTTTTCTGCAATATCTGAATAGAGGGGTTTTTTCCAGTTAAAGACACCTTCTACATTTCCAGGAACAAAAAATATTTCTGACCTTGACATTGCCTGTAAACACATCTGTTTCCCAGGATAAGCCAAGTGTTCCAGTAAGAGGCAAGTGCTTCCTATTATCCTTTAAGCTTACAACTGTGAGCCTCAAGTATCCATTTGAAATGTCACCTGAAAATACAAACAATATTTAACAGTATACCAGTACAAATCAATGATGTTCTCTTATCTTCACTCCATGTCTTTATTTTCATCCCATTCCCCAATAAGGAACCCTGACATAGTCCAACAGACAAATACCAAGCACATTACAGAGCAATTAAGTTGCAGTTCAGGGCTTCAATTCTGTGATCCCCAGTAGAAGCATCAGCTAAAATGTATTTTCTCTTTTTTTAGTATATAAATATGAATGCCACACAAAGAACTTACACAAGGATGCAGTATTTCATTTTCATGCCCACTCCCCAGAAGTCAAGCTCCACACATAACACATGAAATAAATTATGAGATGCCTTCCTTGCCCTTTTTTTTTTTAAATTATTTAAATCTCTCAGCTCCAACTGGTAATTCAAGTAACACAATGCAGGGTATAAGGATAACTATCAATCCCCCTTGGAAAGGATATTGCATCATTTAAATTGACATGCAGTATGCTTTGATTTGAATCAAGCTTTTAAATTATGGATTTTTTCATTTTTTAAATAGCTTTCCAAAGGCTCACATTTTTGGAGTTTTTTTTTAAAGAATTACTAAGATTAGTGATTTTTTTTTTTATTACTACATATAAACATATTTCTTTGGTCTCTCCTTCTCTCCTCTCAGAAGAGATGGATTTTAAAAATAGTTCTTTTTCCCTCTCTATCAGAGAAGGAAAGATAACCAGGGAGTCCAATGGTCTAATTACAATTTGAGGTACATCATAATGAACACCATCTCTGACTGCAAAAAAAAAGTGAAAATAAAAGCACCACATCATGACACAAGCAAATTTCTTAGTAGGACATCCCTTAAATAAGTTTTCTCGAACAAGAGAAACTCTCTTCAAACGGCAAACAAAAGGACTAGAGACCTCAATATAAAAAAAGGAGGTATCTAACACTTGCAGGAGACAGATAGGAAGGGAGAAAAGGAATTCCCAGAAAAATACTGCTTGTCAGGATCCAGTAACAGGCCCTGAATTGTAAGACAATGGCAAGGCGTTTGCAGAAGTTTAAGATACAAGTGACAAAAGTGACAAAAGAGAAGCATTTTGCCTGTGGTTCTCCTTCAATCAAGCCCAAGTAGCAGCACGAGGCTGCAGACAGAAGGAGCAACATCAGAAAGGAGGGCTGTGAGTTAAGTAGCTGGAGCCTGTGTGCAGTGGCAGCAAAACCTTTGCTTGATGGCTTCTTTGAGCATACAGCTGAAGGCAGTGATGGAGAAAGCAAGCCCACAGTTTACCAGAGAAGCCAGAAACATCTCTGAATTGGTACTGCGGGGCCAAGCAACTCCCGAATGATGCCTGGCCACAAACCAGTGCTGGAAAGGCATCACTCACAAGTGGGGAGTCCAAAGAATGCTTACTCTGGGGAAAAATCAGCCCAGCATGACAGAGGATAGAAGCTGCCAGTTTTTCAGTATAGACACTGTCAGGAATAGGGCATGAATACAGTAAAACCAACATGCCTATGTCCAGGAAATATTTTGTGTGGTTGAAAGAATATGCAATGCTCCAGACAGTGAAACCCACTGGCCTTGCAGTGAAGTCCTTGAGAAATCAGTGAGGCAAATGTAAGCAGAATTCATTTCCAGGATCTAGCTCAAAGTGCAAAAAGGCTATTAGGTTGATACCTGTCCAAATGGTTCAGTTCCAAAGCTCAATAAATCAAACCAATGACAAGATTTCATTCAAGTTAAAAATATTTCATATAAGTAGTTTACTGAGTGAACACTGAAAGTCCACATTTAAAGTTGACCTTTTATACAAGAGACTTGAAAATATCGGTCAACAAGCAATTTTTCCAAAGGACTATTCAGTTATCTGCAATTCTGATTTGAATGGAAGCAGCTTTCTCTCTCACTCATTCAAAACAAAAGAAACTCTGAATGGAATAAAAACAGACTGAAAAAAGCATACTGCTAATACATTAACGAAGCCCAGGACATCACTACTGTGATAGTAGATGGGTTACCTGGCTAAGGTTATAAACCCCCTATTTCGGTTACTTCTTAACTTTAGCCAGAGCAGCAATAGGCAACAGATCAGGAATCTGAGGGATAATAATTCATCGGTTGGCTAATCCAATCTTTATAGTTTTTTTAAAATATAAAAGCTCCATTGCAGTCCTCATATCCAGAAGAAAAGTCTGCCTAGAAATGAGCAAGAACCTGAAGGCTAAGTACTGAAATCTCCCCTTCCTCACCCCAGTCAGATGAGAAAAGGAAATTAAGGGGCAGAACAAGCTATGTTAAACATACCAAGAAGAAACAAATTGGACAGGGCTTTCTTCGGCTTGGTCTAGATTTTGTTTCATTGCCTGGTTGTAATAACTAAAGTCCAGGGTTTATGCAAGACACATATAGTAGCAAGGCAACAGAATAATAGGAAACAAATATTTCCAAACAAAGGTAATACCAATAAAGAGAATATATATCATGTAAACAAACCTCAAGGAAAAGAAACAAATAGCCCAATAGTTCAAAGGCTATATTTTAGCTAAATTAGCTTATTTAAATTAGCTAATTTAGCTTATTTTAGCTAAAAGCCAGGGAAGTTTGTTTTGCTAACCAAGCCCCTGTTGCAAGTTGTAGTTTGATTGGTATTTTCAGAGGAAAGGCTGTGCTTAACACTACTTTGGGTGCCAACAACCAGCCTTACCACACTGCAATGGTCATCTAACTTGCAAATCAATCTTCAAGGTCAAGCAAAACATTTCAAATACATGATACGAAATTTTACAAACAAATCTTAACTGTTCTCAAAACAAAAATCACCTCTTATATTTTGCAATCACAACACATCCATTTACAGCAACAAGAAGTAACATTGAAAAGCCAAAGCTTAAACTACCAAGTGGCTATGAAGCTGTGCTTAAAGCTTGAAAATCTAGGTAAATACATTTCAAGAATGTTTATTAAGAAGCTAGATTCATGGCCCATTGTATGAAAGGCCTGTCATAGCTTCCTGAAAACAAGATAGGTTTTCTACATGTTTTCAATTCAATTTGAAAGTATTTAGCATATTCACCCTACAGTATCTGTTAACAAGACCATATTACCAATGCTGCTTACATAAAATAAAATGTTAAAACCTAACGAAAAGAGCAACAAAACAGCTAGTTATTGCATTACAAGTATTAATAACAGAAAAAAAAAAAAACCTGAAGCCATATATTCTCCATCCACTTTGTTCAATGGAGTGTGATATAACTTTTATAATTTAATAGTAAGAATTCTGCAAAAAGAACTGTAAATAGAGCAGAAAAATGAAGCACAACATTAATAAGCACTAAGAAAAAGCAGAGAAAAATAAAACTAAACTTGAACAAATAAATCGGTTATTCTGCAGAATACGAATGGGTATTCTCTGGTAACCTAGGAATGTACAGATTCCTAATGGAAACCCATAAATAAGTAAAACATCAGTGTAACAGCTGACAACTGATCTGTGTCTCATGCTGTGGAAAGTGCCATTGGCATATTGCATCCATAATTTAAAATAAATCTGGATTGAGGAGAGAATTTTAAGAAATAGCAAGATTTCTCAGTATGTCTGAGACCTCCATGCTTCAGAGTCCTCCCAGAGAATGGGACAAATAGTATTATTAGAATGGAGTCTAAAAACAAAGCACAAATCATCAAATACAACCAGCTTGGACAAACCTACATTGTCAGCCACATTCAGAAACACCATCATTTACCAGAAAGAGCAAAACAAACCACAAATTATAATGAAATATGTGAAAGCTGAAATCCATAAACTGCCTCACTAAACGATTTTTGGAAAGTCAAGAATTTTCCAAAAGTAATTATTGTGCAAGCACATAGAAAGGACTAGATGACAAACAAGCTTACTGTCTGCAGAACCATGGCTTCAGCTGTATGGATGTGCTGTGAGACCAGGATCTAGTGGCTGTCACACCGCTGAAGGTCGCAAAACCAAAACAATTCAGAAAACACTAGTGATCATCAAACACATTTCGTAACATGCAAAATAAGAAGGTACCACAACTGTAGCTCATGAAAATCTGCTACAATTTGCATAAACGTCAGCATAATCTTTTATGTAAGTAGCTTTTAAGAAGTAAAAAAGTGACACCAAGAAAGTAAGTGTGCCACATACTGATTTATCTTGTGCAACTGAATTGCTAGGAGCACAAAATTTTAACTTTAGAAAGCAAAATATGATATTCACCAAAAAAGAAAACCCAGCCACCAAACACAAACCAAAACCGCATTCGACTGGCCAATTTAGAAAAGTGGTGGGTTGGGGTTTTTTGAGAGTATAATGAGGACTCCTGTATTGCACAACACTTCAGGTGAGATTTCTTGCTACACTGATAGACTTTCACTGAAGTTTTAGCCTTAGAAGTATTCCTTATTTCAAGCTTGAAACTTTTCTGGAATTTGAAAACATGCATATTTCAGATTCAAGGACTACAACACACCACAGTGTGCAAAAGGCTGCAGTATAAATGACAGTTGTTGGAGTCACCAAACATAATTACAGAAAAAAAAAAATCACGAGGAAACTTGGAACCTTTGTAAATGCACTTGAGCCTGACAACATCGCCCTCTACTGTCTGCAAAACCAGTATTTTCTGAAATCCACAGAAGTGCCGTTATCAAAAAAATACTGAGGAGCAATAACTAATTTGCAGTATTTAATTCTAATTGTTCAATTTTAATATTTTAATCTGCATCTGCTGACAGAAAGACAGTCGTGTAGTTCTAGAAAGGGTTGTGCTGAAGTTACATTAAAAGAGAAATCACCACCATATTTTGCAAAACCCTTGTAAAATTATGAAGCTGGGCTGCAGAAGAACAACACAGATGGTCAATCATGTCTCATGGAAGAAAACACTGAGAACCAAAAGAAGCAGAACAGTTAAAAATAATCACTGAAATTGTTTACTACACAATGAAAGGCTGTCAGAATAGGCAGCCTCAGGCTGACTGAAATAAAAACTCTTAAATTTAAAAGTTCAGAGTAACTTCTACAAACACATTTAAATATTTAATCTGTCAATGCACTTACGTATACTAGAGAGGAATTCTACAGAAATAGGCCTCCAAAATATATGAGGATAAACTGTCTCTCCTTTATAGTATAAAAGTGGGAGGAACATATCAACCTGTACCAAAAGCTGTGCCACTGCACTGTTAGCATAGCAGTGAACCAAAAGAAAACACCCTGGCAATTTGCAGAACTTGTGTCTCAGGCCTGACATCATGTCAGTGTAACAGCAGGCAGAGTTGATCCAGAGCAGGCTTAAAATGCCACACAACACCCCATGCAGATATAAAGAATTCACACAACAAACAGAAAGATAGCTTACTCTTAAAGATCCATTTCAGTTTCTGCCTTTAAATGGAGACACTGGATACAAGAAGGAAAGACATTATAGCAGGGATCATTTTAAAAAACAGATATTACTGTTCTGTCAACTATACCTTTCCTGCAAAAGAGGTTCTTGAAAGTTCCACACAGGTAGGTGCACCTTCTACCGTGCATGTCGAGATGCAGACTGTAGCCGTGCAGTCCATATTCTGGGTCAATATCATCCAATACAGGTTTATTAGGTGGAGGGGCATATTGACTTTGAAAAATAATAACACAATTAAGCAAGCAGAAATTACTTAATAGAAAGAGATATAATACATAGCCCTATGCTTGGACTATCACCTTCAGAGAGTTTTGAAATCAAACATCTGTAGTTCATCGTACTTCTTTTAAACTATCTAATGTAGTGTCTAATACTTCGAATCAGCTGTTCAGACTAGCCAAAGGCAGAAAACAATGACAGTCAACTTTAAAAGGTACACCTATTAAATTTCAAAATATGGACTTGTCTACAAAAAAGAAAAAAATCATCAGCTTAAGTAGAAATCTAAAAGCCCACTAACTAGAGACTTCTCTGAAACAGCAATTACTGGAATAATTTTGTCTGTGCCTAATCAAAAGAAAACCTACTGCACAGAAATGACCTGAAAAGACCAAATGCCAGAGGCAACTGAGCAGCTTCTACTTAGGATCCTGTTTGGTACTACGAGAGATGGTGTTATATCTTACCTTGTGTGTTTAAAAGGCCCACACTAAGTTAGAGTAGGCACACAAGACTACCAGTAGATATAGTAGTATCTGAGCAGAAAGCTGAGGAGAAAATAAATTCCCCAAATAATGTTCTAATGCTAAAAAATTCTATCCTTTTAAACAGGTATATATATATATATATATATATATCCTTTTACAGTGTATAAACAGATATTGTATAATATTGTATTATACACTGCAATATACATATATACACAAATACTTCATAGGAAATCCAGGTAGTTTCTCAATAGGACTGAAAGATAAATGCAGGCACTTAAACAGTTTACCAGAACTTTTTTCTCCCCTCTTACACTGCTGAAGATTACTTTCCTACTTCCTAAAATGTCTCTCTTTCTTCTATGTCTTTCAGATTGGAAGAGGGAACAGAAAGACTACTTGTGAAAAGGAAGGGAGTATTGGCAGTGTATTTCTAACCTTCTGAATACAGTAAGTACTAGTACCCTTATTTTATCTACTTAATAGCATAACAATTATAACATTTTAGTATGAAAATGCTTCTACAATCTTGTATATAGTTACTGTAACTGTTGTTTATATTAAACAAGAATAGTGAACTACTGCCTAAATATAAACTTCTTACCAGCAGCCAATTTTAACTGTAGAACCCAAAGCTTTATTCAAAAGGCTATCTTTATTACCCACAAAGGAGAAGCCAAACTTACACAGTAGCAGAACCCAAAACGCTTCTCTCAAGAAGTTGATGATAATGAAGACTCACCATAACAAAGGCAATTTCATTTTTCTCCTGAAAAGTTAATTAAAGTAGATGTAGTTTCATCTGGAAATACTTTTTTCCACAAAGCTTTTCTGAGCATTAAAATTCATAGATAAATGTTGCTGCTTATTACTCTGCCCCTTACTGTAATAATGTTAATAATGGCTTCCTTTAACAGTTGGACTCCTACAACTGCTACTGTCTTTTCACAAGAGCAAAGAATGTATGTAAAAAATTACAGCATTTCTATATTAGGGGGAAAGTAGGGAAACTAGCTATATTAGGGAAAAAGTTACTAGAGAAATCCATGAATTGTACTCCTCTAGCTTCTACTTAGCACTTCAAAAGAGATACCTAAACAGAATCAAACAGGACTTACTCCCAGCTACTGAATACCTAAGCACCAAATTTATTTTTGTATGTAAGGAACTACTTGCAAAGAGGGCTGACGTCAGTGAGGAATACTGAGCTATTCCATAGAAATGGTGAGTTTCAAAGTAAAACCTCAGATGTCTTCACCAGATGATATACTCCTGGGAAAATGTTAAGACATAATCTTCTGCAGGCCTAATACAGCTCAAAGAAAACATCAGAGCTCAGTGTGAAAACTAAATATAGAATATGGTATCTATTTACCTCAAGAATACAGAATTCTAGGATTTCAGCTCTTTTTTTTAATGCATTCATTAAGTCCCATATTTGCAAACACGTAAGTCAATAGCAAAATCATTCACAGCCAGCAGTCTATTACCGTTCTGAAATATGGCAACTATTATTTTCATCTCTCTGGATTACCCAAAAATAATATACTCTGTTTGAACTTTTGGGTTCTTAACTACTCCTGTACTGTGCACTGTCACAGTGCACAGCTCTAAAAGATATAACAGAGATTTATCAATCACACAGAGTCTCTGTCTTTATCCAAATACCAGAAGGTCCACATAACCTGTCCTTAGTTGTCAGAACTATCAGCACCCACAGTTTCTGCTATGAAGCTAAGCTCAAGATGTGTGGCACTTGCAATTACTACACCCATACACAATTCATTGCTTAACGTTACTCTGCCTACACAGAGAATAAGAATGCTTTTCAGAAAAGCTTCTAGAATGAGGCACTTGATGCTTAACAACTATATGGAACTTAGTTATGACTGAACCATTTCCAGGTGCTGAAAGAGTTCTTTTTCCAAGAATGGGAGGGCATGATGCACTAGGAAGACCATAGGGCCAACAACACAGGGACACAACCTACTAAACTTCTGGAGACACAAAAGAAATTTTTGTTCATTTATCAGAGCTTTTCACAGAGCAAGACAACACATAATAGGCTTATGCAGGTCAACCAGTCTCAATTTTTCTAGGAACTGGACGTCCGCTCTTTTAAGTAAAAGAAGTATTCCTTCTGTGGTTTTAAACAATGCCTCTGGTGATTGTGCACATTTGAGGTAGCACATTTCCAGATGAAAATTAGACTTCAAGCAACTGTTCACAGGCTCCCTGAGGGAAGTTCCTGCTAGTGTGAAATAACATAAGCCTACGTCAGTAACATGGCTGAAGGAGGAAGGACTGCCATCTCTGAGTTCAGACCATGGGCAGAACCCCTGAAACAGGCTTCCATAGCACCCAGCCCTATGTAACTTCAGGCAGACACAAGGTCCCAGTGTATTCTCTGCAAAGATACAGATTCCATTTGTGTAGAAGTCTGTTTCAGATGTTCTGCACTGCTCTCTGAAGATTTAATGCCAAGAATGTAATACCTCCAAAAGGCCATGATTTACAGCATTCCTACTGCTGGAGCAGGATACAGCTACCTGATGATGTAGATTAAAGCTAAGTTGCCTTGTGGGGACTCATCACTTTGAGTGATGTGGACAGGGCATGGCATGAAGCAGGGGAAGGAGCACATCTCTCCTCAAACCATTATATTTAAAATTACTCCAGGATATCAAACTTTGGTGTGTGAAGACTGCAAAACAAATAAAACTGAACACAGCATCTAATACAGCATGATACATAATTGATTTTTTAATTGGCAGTGGATTTTTTTGAAAAGTACCAATATTCCTGTGACAGCTCTTTAGAATACAATGAATCATCAACTAGCTGTCCCTACCCACATGTTTTTGTTACTAGTGTAGATAAGATCTTTCAAAATACAAAGGGGGGAAAAAAAGGGAAGATTAAAAACTCAAAATCTCCCCAAATCCCAAGTAACACGGCAAAAAAAAATCTGTTCCTTCAAGTCATAATAAAATACTGAAACAAAATGTTATCTTACCTTCCAAATTCCTAGTAAGAGTCCTGGATTAAGACTGAAAAGCTGGACAAGTTTATCAGCACCGATTGCTACGCTGCTTTCAGTCAGGTTAGCAAGATGGTATTCAGCAATCAAGGAACGTAGATGAGGTCTTTGAAAAGAAGATACAGAATGTAGCAAAAAGGCCATGTCTCCTTACTTATGTTAAAGTTCAACCTGATTTCATTTTTATCTCTGAAATATGACCAACAGCACACAACAGAAATGGTTTTGGCATGCACAGCCATAAACTATATTTCCAAACAACTACAGTGTACTAGCAGGATCTCAACCCCTCACAAGAAAGGAAACAAAAACCACCGTAAGATGTTCTAATATAGTCTTTAAAAAAAGAAGAAAAACTTACATGCTTGCCCAGTTTTTCAAAATACCCACAGAATAACCACAATTTATTTTTAATACTGTGTTGGTACTAGATGGAATCACTGAACTTTTGTCAGTATGATGTAAGCCATTAATGCAAATTATTCCTCCACAGAAGAAAAACTCAAAGGGAAGGACCAAACTGTATATATAATAAATTAAAAGCTTCCGTTAGAGCAAGCTTCCCTTTTCAGAATTTTTTCTACACTTTGCTTGTAATTAAAGATATTTTGTGTATCTTTATATGCCTTTATTTTATATAAAGATATCTATGACAACCTTTAACTAAATACATTCTTATTAACTAATGATGCACTAAAAAAAAAGAGCAGAAAGCAGAGTCCCTCTTACCTATTCAGAATGGAGAAAGAAGTCTCTAAAACCTTTTGCAGACTTGGGCTCTTATATTCAAAACAGTTCCTAGATTTCCCAATAGTATCACTGTGGTATTACCTACCACACACTGCTAGGAAGGCAGCAACCAACAGGAACTTCATCACATTACCTTGAACTGTAAGATCTGGGGCAGCGATGGAACATCATAGAATCACAGATAGAATGTTAAGGGTTGAAATGGTCCTTTAAGCTCATCTAGTCCCAACCCACCCTGCCATGGGCAGGGACACTTCCCACTAGACCTGGTTGCTCAAGACCTTTTCCATCCTGGCTTTGAACACTGCCAGGGCTGGGGCATCCACAACCTCCCTGGGCAACTTGTTTCATGTCTCACCACCCTCACAGTAAAGAATTTCTTCCTAATTTAAGTCAATCAGGCTCATATCAATACAGGAACATTCCCAAAGTCCCCACACTAGCTCCCTGTGGTCTTAACATTGACATCCTGGTATTAGTGAAACCATTACCTTCATGTATATTCACAAATTCTAATAACTTATTCTGTGAAATAAATACACCAACTGTCTGCAAGTTTTCCTTTACTATTTTCTACATATGACTCATGATCTTGGTAAAACAACTACAGTTTGCATAATTTGACTGCAAGACTTGTTCAGCTGACTTTATACAAAAGGCTTCTCTTGATTTCTTTCTTTTTTAAGGAAATACTTTGCTTCTGCTTGAGGAACCAAGTTTTTTGTAGGTGAACAATTCTCTCTTTTCAGAGCTCATATGGCTAGGGGCTTTGTGTAAGAAGCATGCAGCTGATACTGCATAGATACTGATACACATAAACATAGATGTGTGCAAAATTCCTTGACAGTAACCAAATACCTCAAATAGACACTTTTCATTTAAGTATCTATTCTCAGAACATAATGCCAGAAAAACATTGTACACACTTAGTTTACAAAACCGACATATTGTGGATGGTTTTTTTAAATGCATGTACTTAGATTGCACTCGCAGTTACACACCAAGTTCCCTAAATTGACATACACACTTATCAGATACAAAATAAATGTTAACAACATAGATTATGTGATTGTAGCCATATAAATATTGATGAACTGTTCCAAGCTAAATGTGTCACATTAAATTCTCCTAGATTTATATGTTTCTTTCACACTTATTTGTATCTATGCCTTAGATTCAGCATGCAGCAGCAGGACCTATCAGTCTGTATATCACATGCCAGTAGCTATACTATCCTACGAATTAATGTCATAGCTTGTTGGATTATACATTTCTTGTTAAAAAGCTCTACCAATGAAGAGAAGAACACAGGCTTTGGAATGAATACTTATGAGAAGCTTTCTAACAAAGAATTGCCTTGTTGAATTAAACCAAGGTCAGATAGCTCCTACAGACACACTATTAACCAGCTACATCAAAAAAGGCCTAAAAAATCCTATATTAAAGCTCACCCATTCTTGTTGGGAGGTTTGCTTTGGCCAGGAAACAATGGTATAACTCCAAATAGCTTTAGGGTTGACACGATGTCTAAGCACGGCCAGTTTGTACTGTACCAAAGTATGGTAACAGATGTGTCCTTAAATGACAGGTTTGCCTTCTCTATTACATGTTCTTTTCCATTTTTGTCCTTTATAACAATTATCCAACTCAAGCCAGAGACTCTGTTATTTAGGAATTGAGAGGAGAGAGGGATATTTTTTAAAAAAATTTCCAAAATTAAACAATGTTTTCAGCAGAATTTTTAAATTTCTATTAGCTGCCACTTACATTTCTCAGGCTCAGTCATTTCTAGGCTATCATCGTATCTTCCCACTATGATACACATTTCCATACCCCCTCCCCCAGCGTTTCCAAAGCCATTAATATTCTGTACATTGTACTCAAGTAAACTTCTTCTCTGACAAGGCATTGCTTACTTCATAGCTTCTTTGTTTTTAAATGGAAGACCTGTATAAAGATCTAGAGGTTTAACAAGTTGCATTAGTCTAGTTTTGACAGCAGCAGTTTGTTTCAAGATGTATTCTTTCTTCCAGTACCCAGGATTTTTATCATGTAGAGCAGCACAGCCCAAGGGAACAGCTTCTGTTTGTTCAGACATCATTTTCCAAATTGTCCTTTTTGGCTGCAAACAACTGGAATAGATTTTCAGCCAAACTCCACTGAAAATAAAGATAGAATAAAGAGGAAAACTACATAAATTTCAAGAATAGTCACTAAATATTTTATATGCACGTCAGCCACCCTTGAGCGCAATGTTAGCAGAAAAATATAAAGTCTTCGATTATCAGAAAACTGTATTTGATCTAAGTTTCTAGAACAGCAGAAACTGAAGCCTCCTAGCTATGAGTCAAGAAAATACAAAGGCACGGTTATACACTTTTCCCCATTTTGACCTTCCAAAAACTCATATGATGTCAGTTTCCCTGGTGCAAACATGAAGGCTCAGGAACCAAGGATGTCAGATGTCGGCATTTCTCACGGGCTCACTAGGTTATCTAGAAGACCATGGAATCTCCAAACACCTCTCTTGTTCTGGATTATACATACCAAATGAAATCCACTTACAACTCCCTACTCTGCCACAAGGGGGAAAAAAGTTTTTTACTTAATTCTTACATTACTTCAGTAAAATTGATAAACATCTCAACTACACAATCAGAAAATGTTTGATTAGTGCTCTAGAAAGTAGGCTAATCGGACATTGAGAACTTTCCACCCTTTTACAGCTCTCAATAGCACATTAGGGTATGTGATTTTTAAAAAGCCTTCCTTCCCCTTAGGGTTCTACTTCCTTCACAGACACTCATTGAGCAGATTTAAAAATAAAAAAATTAAAAACCCAAACAACAACAAAACAAACGGATCTGAGAGAAAGCTATCATGGGGAAACTAAGAACAGGTAAGTCTTGTCTGTCTTTCTGAAAATTTGGGATTCAGGATGAAGCTCAGAGACAGCATAGCCTTACTCAGTGACTGATATGAAAACTGGTAAGGGTTAAGCAGTTACTTTTGAAAGTTCCTCCCCAAAGCAATGATGCATCCTCCTCACACAAAATCAGCTAGTGGCAAAAGGGCTTTAGTACCTCTTACTCAACAAGGATAATCTGTACCCCTCAAGTTGCTCACACAACTGGAAGTGGGGTGGAGAAGGACAATTAGAGTCACCTATGGTGGTGCCAGTGTCACATCAATCCCTTCTGCCCTCTCTTTGGAAAAGCTCAGAGAAGACATGACCTTCTGAAGACAAAGAAACATGTGACAGGAATGATGAGTTCATCACTTTCATGTCAGGAAAACTATGAGTTCACATTTGCTATCCCCATGCCCCTGTATCTCTAGGACAGTTTCTGGAATATTGAGTACAAGAAGTTACAAGAATTCAAACAACAATCTGCTAAAAAAGGTTTTCAATAATTTTCTAATTTTAAAGTGCTAGCCACACAGTCTACATAACTGCACTAAACAAAATTAATAGCAAGAGAAACAAATTCTCAAGAGACATTTTCTACCATTTACCAGCAAGATTACCTTTACCAGTCCTCACTTATCCCCAGAAAAACTTCCACTAACATGTTTTGTAATGCATTTTGCCTCTCCGTAAGGCATTAAAGCATTCAAGGACTGAATCCATCCCACACTGCCTCCTACCCATCAAAACCATTCTCAAATCATCAGCTGCATGCTGAGCCAGGCTCTGGTTATTGATGCAAACATACTAAGGAATTTCGCAAAAGCCTTCCAGCCTGCTGCTGTGCAGATATATACAGAATGCCCCACTGCCATTTTTGAGACAAAGCTGTTTAATAGACAAAGCTGTTTAAAAGACAAAGCAGGCCAATATGCTTCCAGAACTGGTAAAGGTGGATTTACAGTCAACACCAGATTCTGACTTTCTTTTCACCAAAACTGGGGTGGGGAACATGAAGAACAATCCCATAAATACAAAGACTTAAGATACCTTTTTTTTAAGATAAGAAAATGCAATCAGGTTATTAGATAGTAAAAAATGATAGTGGGATAAAATTCTTATTTAACTCCAAAGAGGTTTAGAATTGTAGGGTAATGAAAACA
Source organism: Acropternis orthonyx (assembly GCA_035583155.1). Taxonomy (NCBI): domain Eukaryota; kingdom Metazoa; phylum Chordata; class Aves; order Passeriformes; family Rhinocryptidae; genus Acropternis; species Acropternis orthonyx. The sequence continues at coordinate 94,499,041 of JAWWEU010000081.1, read as the reverse complement.
GAGCAGAGAGGTCCTTGACATATCACCATCAGAGGAAACTGAGCTGTGTATCATCCAACTGGTCTTAATCAGTCTAAATACTCCAGTAAGATATTCTCTATAACACTCTCCTGTTTACTAGAAACCCCTTCCTAAGAGACACATTCTTTCTTTCATGTGGAAAGATACTCCCCATCTGACTGCATGATGCTGAAAAGACAGGGCTCAGTAGTAGGCATTTCCTGCATTTTGAAGGTTTTGTCTCAGGCAATAAAGTTGACTGAAGAAAGACTTGCCACCAATATCTTGTCCTCACTCTCAACTACATAGTGCTTCTTCCTTTTCCAAAAAAGCATTGTGAAAGCAGATGAGAAATCAGTTCAAGAAGGTCAAAAATTCAGTTAGGGCAGAGAGGCAGAGGAGAAAAGGAAGGAGGACTTGGAATCACAAGTGTTTAGGAAGACAACACTGCCCCTTCATCCTCAACTTCTGAAGAGGTCAAGGCAGATTCATCAAAAAGACATACAACACGGAAGCACAGGTTTGCCTCTTTCACAGCAGAATACATGCACTTTCTGCCTCAAAGTGTTAATATTAATCTCAAGTCCTTTTATTGGATGTTACTACAAGCCAAACTACAAGCTCTTACTGCTAAATCCTATGCCAGATTCAGACACACATCGTCATCAATCATCACCTTAACACAAAGGCAAAAAGATCCTCCCCTGTACTCTGGCTTCTCACTTCCTCTTATGCAAGAACATTCTGTGGGTGACCAGAATCCTCAGGCCTTCAGACAGACCATCTATGTGAACTTCCCACACAGCATGACAGGAAGGCCAGAACAATACTACAAGGCGCAAGAAGGGTGCAGAAAGGGGGCTCAGAAACATTTCCTTGTTTTCAATAGTTATATTGAAGACATCAGTGCCAAGGAATTGTTCAAGCACAGACATTATCTGAAGAGCCCAAAGACTCAGCACTGCATTAGGAAGCAGACACACAGCATAATAAAAGACTGATGGTCCTGTTGCACCAACAAGAGCACCCTGTACATCCAGGACAGCATAAATATGCTAAAATAGATACTCTGACTAAAAAACAAGATCAGATTTGTCAGAGAAATATGCATGGACTTCAATTAAAACGTCTGTTAATTCACCACAGGATTCGGGATCTCAAGAACTGTGGAAATCCATCAGGAAGAAATGACCTGGTCCCACTGAACCAGTCAATCCCCTAGATAAGGGGAAGTATCTCTTCCCCAAATCCCATTTGTGCACATACAGTAATCTCTGTCGAGACTAGAAAATGGAAACAGACATTGTTGAGATGGAGAGAGATGAATCATCTTTCCCTACAGCCACAATGACTTTATCCTATCTTACTAACTTGAAATGGAAAACACAAACTAAGATACATAATTTTGTCAACTACACAATTTTTATCTATGCTTATCTGCTGACACCTTAAAACATAAATCTGGATTACAGTCTTCCCTTTAAATTAATCAGTTCTAAAGGTGTCAATGCCAATGTAGCCAATTCACTGTACAAGTTTTGGCAAATAAAGGAGAAATGGATTCATACCAGATGCAGCAACTTCCTATATAGGAAGACATTTTCTCATTGAAACAACACTAATGCAGAAGAATTCAAATTGAAAAAAGAATACCCAGGCATCCTAGTTGTCACGTACCAACAGAGGTCTCTTCTCTTTATCCTTTCACAAAATTATCATGATACTGGTAGGGGCAATCTGTGAACTATGCATAAGCAATCACTTACAAAAAAAATGTGTATTTAACTTAATTTCTTTTGTTTTCATTTAGAAGTCACCACAATTTGACAGAAAGAGCAACAGATAAAACCCACTAGGGAATCATTTGATTAAATCAATCCCTTTGCAAAAACCTGATGAAGTACCTAATAAGTAGGACTTCAAATTCGGGAAAGCTATGACAATTCCACAAAGCCACTGGCTACACACCACTAAGGATTGTCAGATCTGAAAAGGTTGTGCAGGTGCATGTGAATACAAACATATATATGGAAATTTTACCAAAAAATGCAAATAGCAACATTTCAAAGCACTGCAGCTAGTTTTTGCTTCATAACTCCCTTTAAACAACAGGGCTTGCACAGCTAGAATTCCATACAACACATTATACTGTGGACTATGCAGTACATTTTCAGCAGAGTAATTGCCCATAGGTTCATGCATCAGTGTGCTGGCATCACAGAAACTAAATTAGAAAGGCTCATAACTCAGGTACACTCAACAGCTGCCTGACTGAGACCAGCACTTATACCTTCCATCTTCCTTACTTGTCATTAGCCAGGTCATAGAAGAGTTTATTCACACAACCAACAGACAACAGGGACAATGAATCCAAATAAGAAAATATCTTCAGCAGTATTTCTGGTGGCATACTGGAAAAGAGAAGAAAGAAGAACACTGTTAGATTTGCCTGCAAACTCCAGAACTTACAAGGGCAAAGAATTTTAAATTCAAACCAGAGCAAAATAAAGGAGGTGGAAACTATCAGCTTGTAAACACACAAAATTAAAATCACCTGAAGAGTTAAATTGCAGTTTGGATTCTGATTTCACTCTCTGATACAGGGCATTTGCATAAAACAATTCATCACAACTTTTTCAAGTGGTACAGCAAAATTACATGAAAAGTTAAGGGTTTGCTTGTAGCACCATTTTAACATTTGGTCCATAACCACCAGTATCTGCCAAAACTGCAGATACCTTTCCTCCTGACTGTGGCATCAGGTCTCAGGATGCACCAGGACAGAAATGCCCTAGTCAAACAGTAAGATCATGCTCTACTTCATCATAATCTTCAAACTGTATGTGCTCAGGGGTCTAATGCAATTTTCAACAGGAAGATGTGAACTTCAAAATAAGAGCCAAGTGGCACCTTGAGATCATTAAGGTTTCTGTGCATTTGGAAGACTACCTGAAATGCAGGTGCCAGTCTAAGCATGACAAGCCCAAGATACCCTGGAGATGAGCCATCATGATTTTATTATTAACAGACAGAAACCTCATACCCTTTGAGTAGTGCCTCATAACTGCACAGTTTACAACAGACACATTTTATACTCTTAATTTTTTGGAGCGTAGAGTTTGGTCACATCAAAATCACCACTAAAAATACAAGGTGCTGTGAAAGTCAATGCCCCAGCTGTGCCTCATCCTTTTACTACTGTGCCATTTACAACAGTTGTTGATTTATAACACTTTATTCCAAAAGCACAAAGCTGTCAAGGGTAGCATGATAATGCCATTACTCCAATGTTTGAATTAAAACTCAGAATCTTAACTGCACTAACATAGAGGCAACATGCCAAAACTTGCAACATGCCAACTTACATGGTTATTATGCAAAATTAGTCATAAACTGAAAGCCCAAAGTAGTTAGTGCATTTATATCAGAGAGAATTTAGAAGTGATTCCTTAAAAAGCTGCAAATTAACTAAAATAATACAATGGATCCAGAATTCTCAACAGCAGTTTTCACAACCATATTAATTTTTTCTGTGAAGGAAGTGGAAAGGATTTTTTTTTCCTTTTTTCTCACATCTTTCACACTGGACTGACAGCATATTGAACTGGCCATCCAATGCTAAACAGAGAAATCATTACACAGGAAGCTATCAAATGAATAAAACAAGGAAAATTCATTAGCCTTTCAGGTAACATATTCTTGGATGGTCTTTTTGTAAAAATGTAACTAATTTGCAAAAGAAAACTCACAATTATATTGAAGTGCCCTTTCACTGTCAAACAGGAAGGGAAACATTTACCTTGCAGCAAATATGTAGCAGCCACTTACTCCTCCCCCCTTATCCCACTCCACCATCCTCAGCCTCTCTATACAAAATAAAAACCAACAATCAAGACAAAAATACAAAGCTTAATTCTGAACTGGCTTTTATTGAAGTAATACAATAACAATTTTTATTCTCAAGGAACAACACTCCATGGCGTGCAAAGGAATTGCTGAAAGCTTCATATGACTTGGAGAAGCTACATACTTCATATGAACTTAGAAAAGGAGGCAAAGGAAAACCATGCCAGAAAACATTAGAACATGAATACAGGATCACAAAGTAGGCCAGGACAGCAAATATTTTCAACTCAGAACATCTGACAAAGAAATCTCCAAAATATGAACATATTTACTGTAAGCAGTGAAAAGATGGCTTAGAGTCTGCAAGGGGTCTTCCACTCCTAAACTGAAGACATACTCACCTCTCAATGCACATACTTGGTTTCGGTTTTACGGTAGGCATCAAATACAGACTTTTAATTCCAGCATTTACAGTTTCAGAACATTTCCCAGGCCTGGCAGCAAAGGTCCTTAGCCTATTTCTAACAAAGAAAAGCTGTTAGGAGTCACATCTTCAAAAAATGAAGAAATATGTGTATTGCACACGCCTAGACACAACATTTTAACCAAGACAGGATTCAGGGAATGCATCACATGGCAACTCATTATTATCTACTCACAGATTTGAACAATTACCACCACGTTGAAACACCTGACATCAGGAAGATGTCACATTTAAACTCATAGCTGTCTTTCCTGTGATTAATCTCTCACAGTAGTCAGAAGGGAATAGTGTCACTCCACCAAACCAGTTTGAATCCAGTAGAGATCTATGAGGATCATACAGCTGCATCACTGTGGCCACCACAACCAAGCCCCACAGAGACCCTTGCAGTGAGTCAAACTCACTGATTCATCTTCTGTTTTGCATCATTACTCCAGAGACATTTTTCAGCCATCAAACTTTGCTAAGCTATTAAAAGATACCAAATAAAACAATACCTTGAAACTTTCTCCAAAAATTTTGAGGTTCAAAAATAATTTCCTTGAACATACAACAGAATCATATTTGAAACAAAGTTACAGTCTCATTTCAGATTTTCCTCTGCTAAAATATTCACAAATCTGAGAAATAAGTGCTAGTTCAACAAGCAAGTTGCGTATCAATGTTTTGATAGCTTGTTAGCACATCACAATTTGGATAGAAATTACTTTCTCTTATTAAAGAAAGCAACTTTGCATATTTCTAACATAAATAAGTTCTCAAAACCCAACTGGCCACATATTTTTCCAAGTTTTCTGATAGCAAGGACTTTGTAAGCTGTAATTACAAATACTATCATTAAACCACACAGAAATATTGCAATAGAGTTTCAGTCTTAATCAGACCCTTACACTTCATACCCCACTGATGCCAACAAGCAGGCAGAGATACCCATTCACTGCATTAGTGATGCTTTAAATTCCCAGCTGAGTTTCCAACACGCCATCAAACCAGCTCTGGGTTTCCAGTCAACCAAGTGATACTGGGGGAAAACAATACCCAATTTTGAAGTACATAGGTACCATGTACATTTAACACATGCTGTTCTTGACTTAGGATTGGTTTAAACTCAAAGGAAAATAAAAACAGAAAGAAAATAACAACTCTGCTCTACATTGTCAACGGGGCTATGTAAAAAAAAAGAAGTCCAAGATGCTTTACTGAGAATTTTTATAACAAAAAAAAGACATGCATATTTTAGCTTGGGTGCCAATTCCTGATAGACCAACTAAATTAATAACTACAAAGAAGCAGCAGTGTAACAAATATAACCTGGAGGTCAAGCACATGTTTTACTCATGTATTAGTATCAAGAAGTACACTTGGATGATAAGGCACCAACAAACTGCATTCTTCAAAAGCCATAAAAGGGATTTAGGGACACAAGTCATGTTCAGAAGCAGCAGAGCTATCACTTCTGTATGTTCCAGGGTAGCACAGCCCGGGCTATTCTGCCGTGAATCCATGCTGAAAGCATGGAGAAAACTAGTTTGGGCATACTCTACAGGGACATAACTTCACATACTCCAGGTATACAGGTGTAATTCAGATAAGAAGCTGGGTCCTGGATTTCAAAACACACTTTATAGTTTGTACAAGCATAACCTGCATTGCCTGTATTCAGTCCTTCCTGCTCATTTTCACTACTCCTTGCATCTCACTCTCCTTCACCCCAGGAGGGAATATCTGAGGTAAGAGAAACGTTGCCTACATATGCCTTGAAAACTTCAATGTAATATATACTCCTTTTGTAATCTTCAACTACAAAAAAGTACTGAACTTTTGCATCTTCCAAAACAAAAATACTCTTAAGGTGTGAACAACAGCAAATTCAATCCATCAACTATTTTTAAGTACTATGTGCTAAGGTTTTTAATTAGTGTCGACAAAATACTTTTACATCGCATTGACAAAGCTTGGGCAGATAGGCCCAATTTAAAAAGCAGTGATAGCTGTTACGTCCCCTCTTTAGAGACTTCCAGAACAACTGAGATGCTTTTACTTAGAAGTACAATAATTTCAATTGCTTTTTCATTAGCTTTCATCTTGTGAGATTCAGCTTTGGACCAGTTCCATACCCTATGGTACTTGCATTGTGACTTGGTTTTTTGATGGTCAGCAAACAAATCCCTTTCAAGCAATGTATTTCAAATAACGTATGTTAAGTTGTAAGCAGTGAAAAAACCTGTCTCCTTCTCCAAATTTTATAGCATATCTGGGGATAAACAGAAATTACAGTAATGTTTTCACATGTGTTTTTTTCCTCATCTGGTAAGTCCAAAGTCGTTTCACAAGGTGGATATTATCCCACTCCATTTACAGGTCAAAGAAAAAAAAACAACAGGGGGAATGAAACTGCTATGAAATTCAAGGTTGTACAAATGGGTTAGCAGAAAAATCTGCTTCCTCAAATTTGTTTCTAAAATTGATACTTTAAATTCTCGGAGGCTGAACCCATTCTATAAGATTTTGGCTAAACACACCTTCCACAGTGAAAATCTCCCATTTATTGCAAGGGCCTAACTACCCTGAACATGCAGTAGCCACTAGGATAACCGGTAGTTTCTAGACAGGCTACTGACTACAGTGCCTCCCCTAAGCTCAGGGGCATACCCAAATCTAAGCCCCCGTTCCCAGGCCCGGGCACACCTGCCAACACTTGCGTTCCCCCAGCGCAAGGAGTGTCGCCCCCACAGGGCCGGGGCAAGGACAGGGGAGCACCAGGGCCGTCAGGGCGTACACGGGCACAGCCGTGGCCTTGACAAGTCCGGCAGAGCCCCGGGCCGGCAACGCCTCGCCCTATCCGCCCCGTTACCTGCGGCAGCCCGTCGCCATGGCCCCTGCGCCGCGGCACGGCACGGCAGGGCAGGGCAGGGCAGGGCAGGGCAGGGCAGCGGGCCCGGGAGGCGGAGCCGGGGGGAGGCGGTCCTCGGGGCCGGGCAGGCCCGAGGAGCGGGCCCAGGGCTGCGGTAACACGGCGGGGGTCGCCCCCATTCTTGCTCGTCTTGCCCGCGCCTCACGGTGAGCGCTGCCCTGGCCCGGGCGCCGGCCCCGGGGGGCTGGAGCACGGTGTTCTCGGGCCTCAGAGCCACGCAATCAATCAGTTCCAGCCCGTGGCCGACTGCCACCATGCTATCTAGCCCACGGCTCTAAATGCCACGTCCAGTCTTTTCCTGAACACCTGCGGGGGCGGTGACCCCCGCCACCTCCCTGGGCAGCCCATTCCAATGCCTAATCGCCCTTCCTGTGAAGAAATTCTTGATGCGCTTGAGTGATAAGGTGTCGTCGTCCGACCCCCGAGCCTCCTCTTCTCCAGCCTGAACAACCCCCAACTCCCACAGCCACTCCTCACAGTCTCTTCACCAACTTTGTTGCCCTTCTCTGGACCCGCTCCAGCACCTCAATGTCCTTCCCGAACTGAGGGGCCCAGAACTGAACACAGCGCTCGGTGTGCGGCCTCAGCAGTGCCGAGCACGGCGAGACAGTCACTGCCCCGGCCCTGGTGGCCGCACCGTGTCAGGCTCGGGCCAGGACACCGCGGGCCCGCCTGCCCCGCGCTCAGCCTCGGTGCCGGCGGCAGGGGGAGCCCGCTCGCACTGCCGGCGCCCGCCGCTGCTTCCGCCGGGGCCGTGGCGGGCGGCGGCTGTGCGCCGTGAAGGGCAGCGCTTCCCGACCCGAGGCTGCGCTGGCCCCTGCCCTTGCCCGCAGGTGCCCCGGGACAGCGGCAGGGAGCTCCCTGTGGGCCGGGCTGCCCCCCGGTGCGCCGTGAGGCCGGCGGGGAGCCGTGTCCGGGATGCTGGCCGCCTCCCTCGGGCTGCTCGCGCCCCGCGGGCGGGCGCTGCTGGCGGCGGGCCCCGCGCCCCGCCTCGGGTGGCGGCCCCAGGCCCCGCTGGCGCTCCGGGCCGCCCGCGGGCTGAGAGCCGAGAAACCCGCCGAGCACAGCAAAGGCGTGTCCGTGCGGAGGGCGCGGAACGAGGAATCGCTGCTGTCGGCTGCTCGGAAAGGTAAGGCGGGCCACAGCGGGGCGGTGCTGTGCGCTGCTCGGAGGGGCTGTCCCGGACACACCTCGTACTGCAGCTCGGCTTTGGAGTCCCAAAACACGAGTATTTAAAAAAACACACACAATGCACCAAATCTCTGAAAATTACCAAGTCGGTTTCTTTTCACACAATACGCTTCAGTGTAGTACTGTGCAAGCAGAACAAACTGTGTGGCTTCTTCCAGACAGCCTGTTGATTAAGTGTTTAAGTCACATCAGAGACAAGGTGTGGTAGCCTCTCGTTTTTCCTTTTCCAAAGGGAAACCTGTCACATGCAGCCTGTCTCACGGCTGCTGAAACAAAACTGTCGAATCTGAAGGTGATACTAGTTTCTTTATGGGATTGCTGCCACTTTGGGTGGTCTCATTCACGTCAGTGAAAAGTGGTTACTGCATAATTAGCGTCAGAAATTCTAAGTGCTGTGAAATAGTCTATGAAAAACACCTTCAACTGATTAGAAGACTGCAGGAGAAATGGTTATTAAAGTTTCCTCAGTAAGTTGCACTTCACTGAAAGGCATCACTTTAAAAGACTAGTAGTCTCTTTCCAAGTTCTTAAAAAATATTTTGAAACAGAGAATCTCATACGACTTTTTTTGGAGTGTATACTGACACTTTTGCTAGTTCTATAGGTCCAACTTGATAGATTAAAAACTAATCAGATAAACAGCAGTTAATGATGTTAATAAACAAAACATATTTTGGTTTAGTATTCCTCCTTTTTATTCTCTTGGTTGGTAATTCATAAAATCAGTTATTTTCAGTGTGTGCAATTTATAAACTTTTTTGTTTTTACTTCTCCCCTTCTGTGCATAAGGATTGCAATGATTGTGGGTTTAGGTGGTAGCTTGAATACTGCAGTGCTAAATACCTCATTAGGTCTTAAAAAATCTAACTCTCCTGTATCCAAAAAGTAGCAGTAGGTGCTGTTTTGGATCTTGAAATCATCTAGTAGGAAAACAGAAAATAATGAGGCCTAACACAGAGATACAAAGATTCCCTGTACAACACAAGAGATGTTCTCTTTCTTATAGTGATGAGGCATTATGAAAAGTATTACTGGAATTTTTTTCTTCTGCCAAAATGTTACTTGAACTGCAGACAAACAAAAAAGCATTTGTGTAAGAAAACCACACAAGTTTTGTTATCCAAGACTGTAACTTCTGTGTTGTTTTCTGTCTTATTTCAGTGAAAGAAGCTGGAAGAGACTTTACCTATTTTATTGTGGTGCTTGTTGGAATTGGTGTTACAGGTTATTTTTTTAATTACATTCTTTATCAGAAGACTTTTTTCATTAATTCCATCTGGTTTGATAAGTTTTCACTCCATTTGCTGTTGTTTCTGTTACAGGTGGTTTGTTCTACGTAATTTTTAAAGAGCTATTCTCTTCTTCCAGTCCAAATAAGATCTATGGAGATGCCTTGGAGAAATGCAGATCTCACCCTGAGGTTGGTTTTTGGATTTTAGTCATAAGTTTGTTTCTCAGTAGTTACTGTCTCTCTTCAAGTCAAAAGTTTGCGCAAGGTGTCTCACAAGCCAAGCTACAGGAAGGCCCATATGGTGCTTAACAGATCTGCCAGTGCTTTTAGCTGACTAGAGCTGGGTCAGCTCCAGGTTGGAGCCTGTCTTAGGACAAGTCAGTGCAGGCACTGAGCCTGTGTGAATTAGCCTCCTGGAAACCAAGTGAGTGTGCACAAAAACTGATGCAAATACAGTCTGCTCTTCAGAGCCTGTTCTTGTGTCAACATGCAGAAAGTCTTAGGGGCATACTTGAATGCCTGCTAAAGGCAGTACTTAAGGAGTTCTGCAGGTCAGAAAGGCAACTAGTCCCACTTAAGTTCTGTAGATCTAGCCTGTTGCCTTTTCTCAGCACAGTTACTCTGTTGTGACACTTCACTACGGTTCTGTCATTCTGGGAAGCATTGCATAGATATCCAGGAATTTAAACTTGTCGTTTGCAACACAGCCTTCCTGTGGCTAACAGGAAGAGATGCAGAACAGTTATGGGATCATGGTCATCATAGCTAGGTGTAAACAAAAATCAATCTAAAACTAGATGCTAAAAACCACTACTTCAGCCAAAATAAGAAATGCATGGAATAGCTTTCAAACAAGGTTGCCAGAGATGCCACTGTGGATAACCTAGAAATGAAGTGAGAAAAAAATTGACAACTGCTTCAGAGCGAGTTTGTAGACTTGAAACTTCTCTGCAGTATTTGCACAGTAAAACTTACCCTCCCTTTCTAACCAACTTTAAAGTAGGTTTAAAACTAGGCTAATCTGCTCTGGCTTTATAGATCTGTAAAAATGTGCTGAATTTCTTCAATGGTAGTGATTTTTAGATAATGTGAAGGGGAATTCATTTGCATTTTAAACTTTGAAACATTCTCTTGGAGGTGACATGATCAAATACTTTATGCTTTTTTTTCCATTTTTACACAAAATGTTGGTTCACACTTCTTCACCTCTGTGAACAGTACAAGATTAGCTCAGCTAGAGCATGCTGCTGATAACACCAAGGTCATGGGTTCAATACCCATATGGGCCATTCACTTAAGAGCTGGACTCGATGATCCGTGTGGATCCCTTTCAACTCAGAATATTCTGTGAAATGGAAGATATTAGTAGGATTTATTCTAAATTATTAATATTTGACTGTAAAGAAAAGGACTGGAATATGGAGGAATTTTCCTTAACACTCTTTTCTTCCATAAACTCTTCTATTCTTGATGCACTAGACTCACAAAGGGCATTTTGTTAAAAGAAAATGCATTCATAGCAGGGATGTGAGCTGATACTGGAATATCTGTATGTGATACCTTCTGACAATGCTTAGCCTCTTCTTTTGTAGATAATTGGTGCTCTTGGTGACTCTATTAAAGGTTATGGGGAGGCAACAAGAAGAGGAAGACGACAGCATGTCAGGTACGCCTTTGGTGTTTCCCCCATTCAGGCAGTAGTTTTTGCACAGCAAAGACATTTTGGGTCACACATTGGATCTAGATTGATGAAATGTGTGTGATGTATGCTTTTGAGTGAACATACAAGGTTTTTGCAGTACCTCTTGTGTGGCATATAACACTAAGTACAGTGCATGTACATGTAAAATGCCAATTCTGAATGCCTCAAAACAAGCAATAGTCATCATGGTAAACATAGAGCTGGTCTCTCCCAAAGACAAGATAAGTCTGAAGAGAGTAGTACAGAAGCCTAGACATGCATTTGTGGAGCAGGAATCTGACTGAAATTTACAGTCTGAAACTATTCTGAGCCAATAGTCAGAACTGGCTGCCCATTTCTTTTTTTGCTTTTTTGTACTTGAGGCCATATCTCTATTGTGTATTTAACAGAAATCTCTCACCTAAACCTTTCATGAGTGCCTGTTTATTACTCTCCTTTTGAGAGAAATAACAGAACTCTTTGTTACAAAACTTAAATCCTCTGTGTTTTGCCTTTATTGGGTTCTTTGACTGGAATTTATTCAATGAGGTTTCATATAGGATGAGACTCATAAGCCCAGATACACAACTTGAACCATGAAATTGAGATTTATTTTTTTTCAGAGGAAAGTGACTCTTACTGGTTGAAGTTTAATCTCTTCATCAGGCTCTGTGAAAAAGTGTTTAAAGTGGAGCTGCTAAATGAAATGAATATGCACAGACGACATTTTAAGCGCCTTTCTGTAAAACAAACTATGTAGCTAAGTAAACGTGTTATCAATCAGCTTTCCTAGTATTTCATTTCCATCATTTTGAATGTCTAGTATTTTAAATAAATTTTTGATCTGAGAACTGTGTAAGATTCTAGAGTTTGCATCTGCAGTGTAAGGATGACCTTATATGTCTCAAAAACGTACAGAGTTTTTTTGTGTATGAACGGCTTGAATGTGAATTTACCGCAGTAAGGCTCTTCATTCATCTTCGTTCTCTCTAACCCATCATGTCGCCATAAACTGTATTGGGAGTTTAACTCACAGTGTGTACCTGAGCATGCCTGATGGAAATAAGAACTTGGTAGTATGCAGCAGTTAGTAATTTCAGTGGGAAACAAATGGGCACCATAACTCTTGTTTGACCATTAGTTTCCAAAAGCGGTCACTTTGAAAGTGATGAGACCTTTCTCTTTATCTGATACATGCATATAAACCAACTCCAGTCTAAATATTAGCATTTAGGTTGGAGATCTGATATCAGTGCCAAACGTGTACAACTTCAGCAGAACAAAATTATTCCCAAAGTAAGTAAAGAACATAATAAACTGTTGTTTTGATGTGATTTAGCCAACCTAATAATTAAATTGACAAAACATGCTTTGTGTGTTTTGGCTTGGTAATTTAGTTTAAGTGCCTAGAAAAACCCTGGTAGTCTTGGGGATGTGGGCATCCCTTTCTAGATGTCAAGCTCCAAAGATCTCGTGTTTTTTTAGAATAAATACAAGGAAATTACAGAGTCTTCAGGTACTGGATTGCTTTTGAGTTTTGAGGGGAGAACTTGGGTGATGACATTTAAACATTTCATCTCTTAATCCTCAATAGCTAATTAGCTCTTATGACTCCACTAGTCCTTAGGCACTCAGTAAAGCTTGGGAAGAGCAGTAGAGAAGGAACCCATGGTAGCATAAGGACTGCATTGGAATACACTTTCTTACAAAATGAGGAAGCAGCTCCTCTAAATAAGTTTAAATTTGAAGTCTTAACTGCTATATAATATGTATCCTTGCTGGATGGTTGGGTTTTTGTTTTGTTTTGCTGTTTTTTAGTCACATTGAATACATAAAGGACGGACTGAAACATATGCGTTTGAAGTTCTATATTGAGGGCACTGAATCAGGGAAACAGGGAACGGTCCATGTGGAAGTCAAAGAGGTATGTACAGTTGCTTGATATAGTGACAAGCTTAATCTTGAACTTAAACTACCAAAGAGAAAAAAACAGCCTGAATTTATTTTCCTTACAGAATCTTGAAACAGGAAGATATGAGGTCCGCTACATATTTGTGGATGTTGACACCTATCCAAGAAGAACCATTGTCATAGAAGACAACAGATAGCCAACAATCAAAGCTGATGCCTTATCTCATTGAGTATTGGATAATACTGATGTAGCCAGTCAACACGTGAATTCTTTGGTGTTCTCAATTGTGTCTCCCAGCTTTGGGGTTGTGTTATAGGAAGTAGCCTCTCAGGGCCTCCATTAAGGACTTTTGATAATAACAGATATGGGATTTAAAGTGAAACCAATGAAATACAGTAAAGGTATCACTTATGGCAGATACTCTTGACATAGGAAAATAATGGTTCATAATAAACAGTTTAATGCTGGATAATACTTCTGCACACCCAAAAACTTGAGTCTTCCAAATTTTTAGGTTTGGATGGGGAGTTTTTTGTCTTCCTTTGCTTGGATTTCCCACCACCACTGCAATAAAGAAAGTGGTATTTTAACTGTAGATAAACTACTGTTTTCATTCTGAATGCCTTTGTAGGAAGGAAAGAAGGTAAAATAAGAATGTTAGCTATGCAAAACAGATCTAGCCCAAAAGCATGTCAGGGTACGAACAGTGGAGGCACACACCTATGACAAACAACTGAAGATAAAGACTTCAGTATTGGAGTCTTCTAAATAAATTAACAGCACACAGAACATCAGCACCATCTGCTCCTTCCAGTGTTTGCCATGCTGCTCCACATGGTTGTAGCCGGGGGGGGTTGGCCCCTTCTCCCAGGCAGCTAGTGACAGTGCAAGAGGAAATAGCCTCAAGCTGTACCAAGGGAAGTCTGGGTTGGACATCAGGAAGAATTACTTCACTGAAAGGGTGGTCAGGCATTGAAACAGACTGCCCAGGGCAGTGGTGGAGTCACCATCCCTGGAAGTGTTCAAGAAACAACTGGAAGTGGCACTTAGTGCTGTGGTTTAGTTGACATAGTGGTGTTTGATCAAAGGGGTGACTCAATTATCTTGAAGGTCCTTTCCATCTTAATGATTCTGTGATTCAATGAATATAACAAGTCAATCAGACTACCCCCTGCTTGGAAGGGGTGCTGAGTTCTTTCTGGGTGCCTTCAGTCATCCTCTTTGCTGAAGTTACATTACACACCCTGTCATGGTTAGGTCTAAAAGTCAGTCATAGATAAAGGGAGCTGGAGTACTTGACAGTCACTTTTCCTCTTGGCCACCTCCCTCAATATCATCACCCCCCCAGGGAAAAGAGAGAAAGACCCCAGCATCTATAATTGACTTCTGATATTAACATACTTATAATTGGTGACGTGGGCTGTGCCCCTGGATGAATTGTGTAACACAGGTGGTCTTTTTACCATGCAGTGCTAGTTACTCTCCTGTTGGCAAAAAGCCACATCTATGGAGGAGATTCTTTTCTCTAAAAGTGTTCAGTAGTTTTGGGAGAACATTTGGTATTTGCTTTAAAGCTGCCTTTTCTGTAGAATCACTATAGTGTCCAGGAAGTAGTGTGCTTCACCATACTTTGTTTTCAGGCCCTGACACCAAAATGCTGGCTAAATGCAACAATAAGAGAGAGGAGCATACACATACAAAATGTTCATAAAACTAAATGGTAGTTAAGGTGTTCACTGGTGTCTCTTTAAGAAAACTCTTGAGCTCTAAGTATCACTACCTTCCAAATGTTTTGAAAACCACAACATTCCATTTAAACTTCTCTCTTTCCCACCATGTCTATGTCTAGAAGTGTCATTTATGAGGGTGTGTCTTTCATCCATAAGGTACTCCTCATTTTCCTTTGCTGCCTGCATCACTTTGCTAGCTAAGCAGATACACAAGGGTGCTTTTCTTCATATTTCTTGAATAGAGGACATGACTAAAGGATGTCACTTCTGCATTGTGAAAAAGCTGACAATATACTTGATAAAATGAAGACAAAAGTAGCAGAAGTCACCTTTACCCAGGGTTAGATATATTGGTGTTCTTAATTTCAGCAAATGACAAATACAAGGCTTAAATGCTTTCCAGTCTCAGTGGAGGAAAGCCTTTGCTAATCCTTTTTCTAGGAACATCTCTTCAGTGAAGGGAAAAAAAATCAACTTCATAGCTTGATTTATAATTCTCCTCCTAGCTAGATACCTATCACCAGTAAGATTATTTAAGTCCCATGAGATTTCAAGAGTATTAAAGTTTTATATGTGTATAGTTTGGCTGCAGAAAAAAAGTTAAATGGTTTTTGCTAACAGAAGTCTTGTGGGAACTAGTTACTTCTTTCCATATTCCTTCTGAGGCTGAAGTTCTGTTGGTCCTTATGGACCAGGCTGGCACTTATGCTTAAATAACTTTCTTAAATCCTTTTTCATGCAAGCAAATATATGGACACACCATAACCAAAATTAGGTGAAGATGAGTCTAGCAAGACATCTGAAATAGAGAACATTGATCTCTTCTCAGTACCACTTTACCTGGTAGTTTCACTGGAGGGAAACAGCTGCATTCACTGAGGTTAAACATAATGTTTTAGAACACCCCTGTCCTAATTCTGAAGACTGTTAGCCTCAATTATTACTTATAAAGCTGTCCCTGCTTCAGTGAATTATCGTGCTATCAGTAAACCATGCAAAGATCCTTGTATGGCAAGCAGGTCAGTGTGCCATCTTCTCACTGGATGATGCTTGGCTCAGGAGACAGCAAAGTAACTGGCAGGTTCACCTTCACTTGTTAGTAGACACAAACGGTAACCATTTCCATGTTTCCTTTTTAAAGCTCTTTCTTCTTTTTCTCTGGGAAAACACAAAATTACAGTGTATGCTAGTTATGTTCTGATTTAGGAGTATCATGTTATTCTAATTAAAGCAGTCACTGCTAGCAAATCAGACCCAAAACAATGATAGGTTCATAAAAATTAAACACATTTTCCAGAATTCAGTTTTGATTGTTGCAGAGTTAATAAAAATGTATATGCTCAAAACCCCCTTTCTCCTTTAGGACCTGAAAATATGTCACTCACCAGTGAAATGTTGTTTTACCAGAAACCTGTGTGGCAGACTACTAAAAATGTATTTAAGGCAGGTGTATATCTTGTGGATGCCAAAACTTGTGTATGTAGCATAGGCAGCCAACATCCTGTGAGCTGGTTGTGGGAAAAATAACATTAGTATGTCATCTATGTGACCTCTGTTTGAGCCTAGTCCTGTGTATACTTGCTGTATAGTGACAGAAGGAAATACCTCTTCAGGAAATTAATTTAGTGAGAAGTTTAAAATACCAAAAAATTATTACTCTTTTACTAAGCTTCAGTAATCAGAAGATCTTTGAAAGAAAATGTAACTTTAGACTGGAAAGGAAAAGTGATGTTGCACATGACTGAGTTTAAAAATTACCTGGATACCTAAATATTTCCAGCATGGAATTCAAGTTTCTGATTTAGTCAATAGAGTCATGATCTTGGAAATGCTTGCAAATAAATGCATGTCTGATACAAGAAACTTCAACAAACTCACTTAACAAGCAGAGAAGACAGGAATGTAAGTGAGACAGTTATCGTATCACATGCCAACTGCAGAAATAAAAGCCAAGAGAAGTTATACTGGGAGTTTTCACAATTAAATTCACTTTGCTCTCAGTCTCATTCACTATCACAAAGGATGCTATCCATGCTAATACTCATGGGATTATTCCAGTATGTAAATTACCGGCAATTTAACCTGTTACAGATTACACCTAAAAAACATTGAGGACACATTTTGAGTCAAAGCCCACTTTTAGTATTCATTGTGGCCTGTAAAATGGTGGAAATACATAAGGCAGGCACAGAATTTGGGGGAAAATTTAAAGTTTGAAGGAGCAAGTTTAGAGATAACAGTAAGGGCACATAACTGGCCTCTGTATCTGGGGTTGTGAAGTCTGCTTGGAGATCTGGAACACAGTTGGCACTGGAAAAACAGAAATTTGAAAGCAAAAAGATCTTCTCCCTTTTTTTGGTGGGGGGAAAAAAGAAAAAATCTTAGTCCCTCTAGAGATTTCTGGCTCAGAATAGAGAATAATAGAACAGCAGTAGAAGTTCTCCTTAGGCAGCTGGGAATGTATATCATTATGATATACAGTGATTCCAAATCATTATGATATACAGTGATTCCAAACTACTATAAATAATTGAATAGCAGACATATTTGATAGTTTTTCTTAGTGAGTTCTCAGGACTTTTTATTCTATATGTGTGACCTAAAATAATCTATAGGAATTACAGAAAAATGTGAATTAATACCATCCTGTATTCAAATACAGTATATTTATATTTTCTTAATAGTGATATATAGTTAAAAGTTGAAAATGTAGCAAAAATATTTTTCAATTAAAAGGAAACAAAAATAAAAAAAAAGAAAAAGCGTTTTTGGAAGTCTTGTGTTTGTCCTAGGAGGAATAAATAAAATTGCTTCATCTCCTGTAGATTATTGTGGAACATTTGTAATTCGGCAAATAAAAATACTAATCACAAAAACAGTGCAGAAAGCCTCTATTTGCCTTTCAATGTTCAGTATCAAATTACTGCATTTCATTTTAATATCCATGTAAAAAAAATGTATATCAGTTATGGAAAAAGCATCATAAACTTATAATTAGATAATAAGTAAACTTATAATTATCTACATAAAGGACATGACACAATACACCTGAAGGAAAGTATCAGGGCTTTTAATAATATTGGTCAGACTTCGTGAACGAAGATCTGGAGAAGGGCTCTCCCCCCGTGGGTGTGCCCTTCCAGCCTGCACAGTGGATTTTTTAGGTGAGGCACAGCGTGCGCAGAAGTGGTCCCACCGTTTAAGTCCTAAGGTCCATTTGCCACTGCCGAGCAAGCTCGGACAGTGACAGTGAAATCCTCAGGACTGTCTACAGCACCCGGTACTAACCGAGGCTGACCGTGGTTAGCATCTAGGGTGGTCCCGTGGTGTAATGGTTAGCACTCTGGACTCTGAATCCCAAGGGCGCCCAAGTTTGAGTCCTCAGTGGGACTGTCCCCTGGGCAGTTAAATACCTCCCTGCCATCCGACCAGGGATTTTAAACTAATGGGAAATATCAGTTTTAGATGTCATATATGGCAACTAGAAACATTTACCTGTCTATATAAAAGTCTGCTGTATGTACTTTGGTACAGGCTTGTGCCTGAGGTGGCAGCGTGGGGAGAGCACACACAGCCCTTTCCCTGGGACTCTGCAAGGGATGCCCTCACCTGCGCCGACCCAAAGCCATCCTGTGGCAGGTTAGGCTCGGCCAGCACCCAGAGCTGCTCCCCGCTCAGCAGGATGGGGGTGGAAATGGGGAACAGCAGGAACAAGAAATCTTTACGTTGGTGATGAAGACAGGGAGATTACTTGCCATTTACAGTCACAGGTGGAATAAACTTCAAAATTGACTCAAATTATAGCCCCTTGCTGTCATTGCCCATGTTACCACCCAGTGCAGCAGCATGGGCACTGTGCCACAGTGGTGGAGCACCCAGTGGGGCTGGCAGTGCTGTTGTCTCTACTTCCAGATCACGTACAGGCATCTGCCTCTGCATCTTAAAACCTCCTGGTACTGTGCTGGGAAACATTTCCAGGATAATCGTGTTTATCCAACCTCTATTTAATTACAATTCCCCTTTATCAGAATCAAAATTATGTTCTCTAGCGTGAGTTGCCATCTTGTATTACTCCCCACAATTAACTCTATTAACCTTTTATCCAAGCACATTTTCACTCTTTATAGGAACTGGATTGTTTGTCAATGTCAATCCTAATTCTTTTTTTTTCCATTAAAAACATTACAGTCTCAGCCATAACAACATTTTATTACAGATATATGCATACTAAATCATGGCTATATATCCCTGAGATGTGATTTGCTTCATTAGTGCTACAACCTTCGTAGAGGAGCTGGAAGTGAATTGCTGTATTATACTCTGTCTGGGGCCATGCATTATCCTATGTTTTAATAACATGAAACCAAATCCCAGTGTTGGAGCGCAGATTTGCAGAATGCCACCAGCATACCTATCTATATATTTCACCTTAAAAACTTTTCATGTAACATCAAAATAAACCAGATTTTGGGGCCATTGAAAAGCAGACAGCTACCATTACTGACCAAGTCATGTTGCAGAGCTGGTCTCCAGTGATGTTCCTGAGATCCCTGTTATCCCTGTAAGCCACATGGAACTAAGAGTTGAATTCTGGATGGTGAGTCTGATTGACACTTCAGTTTTAACTGATATTCAGAGCCCCATCCAATCCTTCAATAACTGATATGTACAAAAGCTCCAGACACCTCTCAGTGGCAAATATTTCAAGGTGAAATAAAAAGAAGAAATCAGATAAGCAAAAGGATGTGACTTGTGCTAAGATTAGAGCCAGTCAACTCTAATCTCTTCTGTATTGAGAGAATCATGATGGCAGTTTCTTCTTGATAATCCATTGCTCTATCCTGTATTGTAATGGTAAAGGCCAGAAAAATACTGGTGCATTTGCTGGTGGTTGTCAGCTGTTGGGATGAAACTGAAAGTGGAAATATATGGATATGGGTTTTGTGGCTTTGTAAAAACATGTGTTTTTCATGTTGAAAGTATTAATTCTAAACCAACTTCTTATGTCATGTTCAGCCCTGTTTACTGACAGGCTGGCTATCACACTGTACCACCCACATGAGGGATGTGACAAAATTACTTCCTTTTCATGGAAAACTGGCTCCGGGCTTCTTAAGCGAAAAGTTCCTGCATGATGTCTCCAAAATAATTACCTACCACAACATAAATATCTACACATACAAACACAAAATCAAAGAAAAACTAATACTCTAAAAAATGAAACCATCATAATGTCAAAATATGAGCATGTCTTCCATGGGCTGAAGTCAAATGCTTTTAGATTTAGCACACTTCTATAATCATTTTCAGGTAACCAGTGAACAATCTTGCTGTGTGAGAGTATTAAATTCATTCAATTCTTTTGCTGTGTGCCCAGTCGGATGTGGTTTACCATGCTGTACCTTGTGATAGAGTTCAGGAGCAACCAGCACATACATGTCCATGTTGATGTCATTGTGATGACTTATGAAGGGTTCTGCTGCTGTGCCCACTGCTGTCATACTTGTGGGAGTCTCTACCTTTCAAATGGCAGACATCTGATGGCTTTCTAAAAATATATTCTACTCAGTCTTGGAGCCCTGGGGAAGGTTCCTGTCTCCAATTCAAGGGCCATTCATCTCTTCCCTGGGACTAAAAGATCGTTTGCTGGAGGCCAGCTGCAGGCAGGTCTTTTAGACCTCGGCATACCACACACCTTCCTCAGGCCATACTTTCTGCAGGAACTCCATGCAGATCTCAGTGGGGTTTTAAAGACAAAAAATAACATGGGTAGTTTTGGAACTGGCTATACGTCACTGCCACATCATACAGAGCTACCTGAAAAGCACACTTTTGATGCGAGGGAGCTTCCAGAGTCAATGACAAGTCCTCATAGAGGTATGGTCAATGCTCCATTTTATTACTAAATCTTACAGGTTATATAGGGTTTTTCCAGGGTTTA
>JAWWEU010000081.1:94433426-94470621 GCA_035583155.1 Acropternis orthonyx | reverse complement strand
GGTGTGATTAATTGTGTGGAGTCCTCTGTTCTATTAGCCCCCAGATATCTTAGTTTTCTTTTTCAAACTAAGACATGCTGCCTCCTCCAGCCCTGCCTGCAGCAGCTGGCTCATGCTGCTGTCCGTCACAGCAGAGCTGCTCTCCTGGAGGTTGGGCTCGATGGTGCCCCATGCCATGTCCTGCCAAGAGAGACTTGCAAAGTGCTGAAGCTTTTCTGGCACTGGGAGGGGAAGAGCAAAGACGGACCCAGAGAGCTGTGGGAGCAGGGAGATAAGGGCCTCCTGATCTGCTGGTGGGCTGGAAAGCAGCAGCAGGAGTGGGTCTGTGGGCTGGCCAGCCCCAGGTTCTGCCCTGCACCCCTGCCTTCCCCAGAGGTGCTGAGGGATGCTCCTGCCCAGACCTGAGGAAGGAAGGCTTGGGCATGGGGCCCTGGGCAGGGGCAGCGAGTGTGGCCATGGTGGGAGAGGCTCCATCTGGTGCTTGGCAGGATCTGGGGCAGGGCAGAGAGATGTGAGGCCAGCCCAGGATCTGCAGCTCTCTCTGTACCCCCCTGGAGGTGGGCTCCAGGGAGGAAAGGATGGAGAGCAGGAGGGAAAGCCCACCCAGATCTCCTCAGTACCTCCCCCATGTTCAAGCTGCCTGGGGTGAGATGCCTAGAGCAAGCCCTGGTGAGCTATTGGGGGCCCTTGGGGAAGAACTGGAGCACCTGAGCCCCCAAAGCATCCATGTTCTTTGCCAGACACCAACTGGGATAGCACAGGGCACCTGCCTTCAGGAGCCAGTCAGGAACTCTGGATGATATTCAATCTGTTCCCGTGACATGCACCAAAGATTTTATGCAGCCCCGCAGAGATGGGTAGAGGAGAGAGGAGTGCTGGAATTGTGTTTGAACCTCAGGGTCAACCTGTGATGAAAGGCCAGCATACCGAACACAAAGACCTGGCAAAACAGGGAGCCCTGCAACGCAGTGGGGGAGCCCTGGTGAGCCAATGGAGGGAGCACCCCAACTCAGTTCCTGTGATTGCTCCTCTGAGAGGAGAAGTTCCTTCCCCTTGCCACTGGAGGGAATGGCTCTGAGATTACAGCTGAGGTTGGAAGGGACCTCTGGAGGTCGTGTCCAAGATCCCCACTCAAGCATGGGGACAAGATGCAAAAGTACAGATATTAGAGAGAAGTTGCTTAAGAGTAGAGAATGAGACTTTTTATCCTACATGCCATTCTGTCAGGCTGTGTCTTTTTGGTCCTCCTGATGCCAGTCTGCAGTTGAGTGATGAACAAAACATGCAGTTAATTGCTTTATTGGAAACAGGTCCAGCCATGGTCAGCATTTATCCTTTACTGGCAGCAGCAATTGTATGCTGTAGGTGTTACTGAATTCTTCACCCACCAATACTGAAAGACATGAACATTTTCAGTGTAAATTTGAAGTAGCCTATCACACACCCTGAGAAACTGGTTTTCCCACACTTACTCTGTCTTCTGCTCTGACTTGCCCCATTACCACTTCCGTGCAGAACTGGAAAGAGCCAGGTTTCTCTGCCTGGGTAGTTACTGGCAATATTCAGCACCTGATGTACACACAGGCTCATTAATGATTTCTGTGATACAACTACCTGTCTTTCTGCTACCAGCTGAACTTCTGTGGCCTGTGACAACTTTTTTTCAGACTTCTGTAAGTAATATTCTTAGTAGCTTTTAAATTATTAATTACATTATTATTTTTAAAATTATTGCCTCTAACACTCCAGAGCTTAGTGAAGAGCTATGAAATATAACACTCCTAAACTTTTCTATTACCTATCTACTCTGGAAGGCCAGTAATTCAGTAACCTATTTGAAAAAGTAAATGGTTTCAGATCTCTCCAGTCTGCTATCCTCAGACTTTGAAAGTGTCAGCAGAATTCTTAGGTCCAGACTTATTCCAAAAATTCATGTATTCCTGTATGTCTTTCTGTGTTCTTTGGGGCCTTGATGCCACATCAAGTTCCTCATGATACACATAAGAACTCTTCTTGTCTTCAGTTGTTTAACTGAAAACTCAAAGAGGAAGATTCTCCATTAGGAATAAATGTTATGTTTCAAAGGACACTTCTAGGTTTTGCAACCCCAGAACTGAAGACTTTGAAAAAATATTACACTTTTAAGAAAATGGAACTTTATTGACCATAACTTTTATGAAGTGCTTGTTTTGATTTGTCACAACCAAACAGCGCTTATTCACAAATAATGAATCAAGCATCTTGAAAAATATTTCTTGTCCTTTCATTTTCCTTATTCATCTCCTTAGGCTTTGAATTACATGTCAATACGCTTTGATTTTCATCACAGTCACAGAGCCTGCAAACCTGTAAACTGAGAATCAGTTGACTTCAATAACAGAAGATTTATGCACATCTGTCAAAAAAAAAGAGTAGCACTGCAAGTCAAAGCCTATAAACTAAAGGGAGAGAAAATTTCATTATTATTATCTGTTTTAATTCAAATTCAAGGACTAGACAAGAAAATAAAGTAAAAACTAGATTAGATACTTTAAGTCTCTCTTTTTGCTCTAAGAACTCTTGCCAGACAAGATGAGGATTATTTTTAACTGAAAATATAATTTAATTTATTGTTGTGTTTCAACTAAGAGTGTTTAATCACATGTTGGCCGGGGAACATGGGTGTCTTTGAGGATGCAGAGGGCAGTGAAAATTGTATGGCAATTCCTAAAGAAGTAGAGTATAAAAGTACAGAAAACTTCTAAGTTCTCTTCTTCTCTAGAAATGAAAAAGACTCTTCCCTCTAGGGTTTCTTTAGAATTTATGACATGTGGAAGAAGGCTTGAACTTTATTGACAGCAGGAGGGATCACGTCAACTCTAAACATTGATGTCTGCTGTCTCAGATCTGCTGATGCTCCATTTTTGGGGAGATTGATTGCCATATAAAAATCAGACCTGTGAATTATGTCTTTGCTTCAAAATTGTTTGGTCGTTATCTGAGGTTTCCTACTACATTGCAGTGTTGCAATGACAGGCATTTTATCCTGAATGAAAAATAGATGAAAAGTGTCTGGAAATGCAATTTCTTTGGGTTTTTTTCTGAACAAGACCTAAATTTTTTCTCTATTCATAACATAGCTTGTTCAGCTGACCTTTAAAAAGAGCAGGTATAGGATTTCATAGTGCCTTTGTCTACATCACACATTTTACATAGCTACAATGTCACTTTTTACATAGCTACAATAGCATACTATAAAATGGGAAAACAGCTTCCAAACAATGCTGACGAGTTTACAAACTTTTTCCCAATAACCAGCTGACTTGGCTACACATTTAGTGAATTTCTTTCCATGCTGTATGTCAACCAACTATGACTCCTAGCAAATTCATATAGCCCCTAAGAGGATATGCAGTGATCCATTTTTTCAACTATTAAATACCTTATTAAAGCTAGAGTATTTTCACCAACACAATTCTATTTCTCATCCACAGCTTTAACTGTTACTATTTTCCACTTTGAAGCCATGCAGCCACCAGTCCCTTGCCTTTACCTGTGATGTTGTGTTCGTTATTTATTGAGTTAATTCCTAATTTTAGATTGTGTATATTTGTTTGTCTTTTTCCTTTTTCGTCTCCCTTTCCCCTTTCCCTTTCCCTTGTCCCCATCGGGGTTGTTTGGGAGTCCCTGTTGCTTTGTACATAGTATTTAACTGTATATAAATGTAATATATGTAATATATGTAAATAGATATAATTTTTTCTACAATTTTCATTTGCTACTTTTTGCCTTTTTGGGAGAGGGAGGGGGGAATCTTCCCTGTGAGGTTTGGCTTTTGGCAGAGAGCCAAGCCAAACTTTCACAAGAAGTTATCAACACCCACAGAAATTCTGCTCAGCATCTTTTCTCCAGCTTTGCCCAAAAGCCCATGTTGACCCTGTGTGCAACCAGTTGCTTTTGCACAGGGTGGGGAGAACACTCGGCAATGTTTCCTGAATCCACAGGCCAGATGACCTGAATATCCATGATTCAAATCTCCACAGCTACAACCTGTGTTTGTTTCAATGAAGACTTTTGCTGTACTCTCTTGTTCCTACTGCCTTTGAGCTTAATGCTTAGATCCCCATTTGCTAAACTCATAAGTAAAGTGCCCACAGGCAGCACAAGGTCAGTGTAACACACCTGTGTCAGAGAAACATACACAAAACTACCTGACACATCTTCGCACTCGCTGGGATATGTAGCCCCACAACAAAATGCATGGGACCTGCCCACACACATCCGGTTATCATACACTGCTTGGTGCCCCAGGAAGGTAACACTGATGCCCTTGCCCCATCCCCTCACTAAGGTTTCCCCTTCGCTTTGCAGGCACCATTCCCAATAATTACTCTGTCTCTTCTCAGCAGCTGTTCTCAGCATGTGTTTTTCTTCACAAGTTGCCAAGAATTTAAAATTCAGAGACCTTTTGCTGTACTTGCACAACAGAGTTTTTGCTGTGGAAAGCCTGTGCATGCACACCCACCCTTTCAACTTCAACTGTGCCCTGAAGTTGCAAACTGCTTTTGGACCTGAGAAGAGACAGACTATTCTTAAGAAAGTAATCTGAAGCTAACAAATCCCACACCAACAACCAGCACTGCCAATACTGAACAAATGGTAAAAGTCAATAAATGAAAGAGAAATGTGTTGTGACTGAAATATTTGCAGGATGTTTATAAAAAACAGCCAGGGATTTTCCAGAAATGCAAAACAGGACCATCTTTTTCCTGAAGAAGCTAATAAACCAGGGCAGAGAAAGGCTAGGAGATTCTCATGCACAAGATACAGTAGAAAGTCACACAAAGTTATTTAATTAGAATTTGAAGAAAAATTAATTTTTATAAGCTGAAAGTTCCTAAATAACCTCTGAATACAAGTGAATTATCTTTCATCCAAAGTTGCCCTTACAAATTTTTTTCACCACATACCATAACTTTGAATAAATGGCTGAACAGTACTGTCACGAAAAAAAACCAAACAAACAAACAAAGCCCAACACCAAAACACATTTGGGATCCCAGTATAATTCCAGATGGACAAGAGCTCAGGGCACTTCAGTGGAACATTCTGCACACAGTGGGACCACTTCTGATGTCAGACTTGGTTGCTGAGGGCTTTGTTCACTTCATCCGCTGGTTACCACCACGGATTTTTTTTCCCCTTCAAAGTAAGGGAAAGAGAAAAACAAGACAAGAAGCTGTATTGATTCAAATGGAGGAACCATCTAGGCCAGGATTCTGTCTCCAGTGGCGCTCCACCAGCTGGAGTATCAAGGGCTGCCTTCATTGATGCCCCTCATGCAGGGTCCTAGGAATCTACACCTGCTGCCCCAGTGCTGTACTGGGAGGGAGGGTGGTCAGTCCCTCTGTAACCTAGTCCTACCAACCATGGGTTTATACAACACCTTTTCTATCCTGGATTGTTCCAATCCTTCTTTTGATTAATTAAAAAACATACAGTACTGAGCCTATAGACCAATGGTACCGATGTCTGATTTTTATATTTCAAATATGATGAACATATTCAAACATGACTGGATAAGGGGCAGACGCATCACTGCATAACAGATAATAACACAGGTCTCACAAAATACAGGTTCTTGTCTGACCTTCTGAGAGAGAAGTTTGCGTGAAAGGACCACATCACATAGTTATATTTTCCCCAATAAGATTCTAGGAATGAATAAACATTCATACTACAGAAACTTTACATGATTTTACAATATATTTGGTCCTCCAGAAAAAAGATTAACTACCATGTTTAACAGGAAGGGGAAAATTTCTGTCTTTAAAGTGTTACTAATTTAAAATGAATCAATAGATTCATCAACTGCAGTAGCAAAGGCCCCAGCAATGTTGTAAATAAGTATTTTCCAAGGCTACAAGAGATATTTTCTACAGAAACCTGAAGGGGACTGCCCAACAGTACTGTTCAGTACCTTCTTGAGGACATACACAATATGAAACAAACATCAGAATCTGTCTTGTGCAAATGTCGGCAACTTCACTGCTTGCCTTGGTTTCATGGAGGATATCAGCTTCTGGTGTGGTAAAAAAATGTTTTCAAAAATACTTTTTATTTATGAAAATTAGGTCCCAGTATTAAGGGCCACCCATTCTGGCTGCAAAAACCATGTGGTTTTATTGCTATTGCTTAGATATTTTTCATCTGCAGTTACAGGCTGTTTTCCCCCTGGGTTTGAGAGAAAACACTCTCAAAAATGCCATTAACTCATATTGATCAGCAGCTTATAGATGGGCCACTTGTGTGACTGAACTGCTGCCATATTGTAAAGAAAGTTTGGTAGCACTTTTCTTGTCTGTATCCTTGGGAGGTGATGGGTTGTCCTGGTTCACTCTGAGCTCCTGCCAAGGCCTGGGATGACAGTCTGCTGCCTGCAAATAAGGGAAGAGAATAAATCTCAAAGAAAAAGAATTTGCTGGCCTCTTTTTGTATGTGATTGATTTGATAGTTGGGAGCATAGGAATATATCATTCCTTTGCATGTTACTAGAAGAAAATTAATAGCCCCTTTCTTTTGCCACAAGAGTGGTAGCTGCTTGCCTCATGGATTCTGTCCCCTTTTTCAGCTTATTTATCAAGAATGAGTTTAGATGAGAAGCATTTTAGATCCTAAAGTTTAGCTGAATAAATCATGATTAACGCTTTTGGGACATTTCAGCATGATTGTGTTTTATACCCTCCTGTAAAACATGTGATATGTTCACCCTTCTCCAAAACCTCTGATTCCATCATATGCAGTGACATGCCACTCATCTCTGGGAGCTGCTTATTTTTACAGTTTTGTATGCCTTGCCTTATAATACTCTGACACAGGTAAATATCCACTGAAATTCGACAGCTTTCTTTTCCATGTATTTATCTAAAGCTTTTGTGGTCTGTTCTTCTCGTTCCGTGACACAGGAGTTAATCAACATGCCAAGCAAAGCTGCTTTGGCATCTTGCTGCTAAAATGTAAAGCTGGAAAGCACTTAGGAGTTGATCCAGCTTTCCTGATTTAAGGAAGGCTATTGCATGCCTACAGTCAAAATGGTTATGAGAGAACAATTCTTGCCTTAGAGAAATTGAAATCATGCAACATTGCATAGATGTAGTTAAAGAAAGGTACTGACACAAAATAGGTATTTTGGCTACCATTCAGTAAAAAAATTAATTTGTCCAAAATCTACTGTGATTTTTTTTTTTTTTTAAATGAAGACTTATATATACTTGAAGATGTCGGTTGGTTTTGAATAGACAGGCTTTAAGCAAGTGTGAGAATGAGGCTTGGTACCTACCCTGTCACTCTGATGTGTTTTCAATCTGCTGAGTTTACAAGGTCAAACAGTTCTTACATAGCCAGCCCTGCAAAGTGTGCCAGAGAGCTGTCAAATTAGGGGATTCTCTTTTTTTTTTCTTTTTTTGTTTTGTTTTGTTTTGGGGGTTTTTTGTTTCTGTTTTTGTTTCATCTTCATTAATTAAATTTTCACAGGAGAGAAGGTTTCCATATTCCAGCAGCAGCAATTGTATCCTACTCTTTATTAAGCCATTTAAACTACACTGAAAACTGCGAAGTGACTTGAGAATTTTTGACTGGCTTCCTGGTTGCAAATAACATCAATTCTTGTCCCAAGTGCGCTTGCAGGAGAAAAATAATTTGCTGTGGGCACTTAGTTTATGGGTCTTGTCTATGTTAGGGATTTTTTAAGCAAAAATCCCCAGTTGTTGCAAGTAAAGCTGAGAAGATACACAGTTAATATGCTGCTGGAAAAAATGTGCAGAGCCCTTAAGTTTTGTATGGTAATATATCCAAAATTAACATTTGGAGATGTGATCTCATTAGAGGGAATGTAAAAGATCTAATTACAGATGGGTTTTTTTACATGAGTATTGTGATGCTAACAACCCTAAAACAGAAATAATTTATTTTAATTTCTAAAATATGCAGAATTGACTTCAGATATAGCCTGGATGCAAATTTACTGACACAGAAGACACCTTTTTTGTTGTTGTGTGCAAAAGAAGAATTGCTCTTTAAATATAATTAAAATTCTCAGAGAAACTAGTTCAAATATTTGATTAAATCTTGTTAAAGTGATGCTGATTATTTTTGAGATTCTGCAGCTTTCCTGAGACTGAAATTTAAAATTGACAGGGCAGTGTGTTTTTTTTCTAACTGTAGTAAGCACAGTGCATGGGTTGTGCATAGTATCTGACAACTATAATGTCCCTCCTTCTTCTACCTCCCCAACTGTGTTTGTAGAAAATATATTTCAAATACATTTTAAAAATACATTTAAAAAACCAGTGGAAGCTCTTTAAATATTTGTTAACAGTGTCCTTCTGCACATGCTGAATATTCTGTGAATGAAACCACATTAAATAACAAGAGTATAATGTGCTGGGAGAGAGATGGGGGCTGAAGGAGAGACAAATGACTGTAGGAGCAAGCTAGAGGGAAGATATGAGATGATGTATAACGGCTGCAGGCAGACAGCTGGTCTCTGGCCCAAACTGATGTCATCTGTCTCAGCAGGACGTGAAGAAGTTGCTGGAGGTGAGAGATGACAGTGGGAGAACCTGGGTTTCACAGCGGGCTGAGGGGAAGTTGTGTGAGCAAGGGGCAGACATCACAGCTGAAGGTTGCATAGGGGACCTTTGGGCACGTTGTACCTTGCAAAGCCAGCAAAGTCTGGGGTTCCACTTTGGTAATGCTCTCCAAGGCTGAGAGTCTCACCAACAGCAAAACTGAGGTGGGATGCAGCAAAACTGGACGCAGTGCAGAAAAAGTGATTTGAGGCAGACTGCTTATCTGACTGGAGATAGTGGGAGGTGGGGAAAGGGCTGTAAAAGGGAAGCTAAAAGGGTGATAAAGAAAGGAAAAAGGAAAGGATAGGAGAGAGAAAGAACAGGTACAGAAATTATGTGGTCTGGAGGGTAGTTGCAGAGCAGCCCAGCGCTTGGCCACAGGCTTACGGGACTGTTCAAGATGTCTCAGACCAATCTCCTCCTCACAGCCCTGAGGTCAGGCCTAGTGACTGAAGGCTTTGTCCAGCTGAGTCTTGAAAAACTGGGTATTGCCAAAACCATGACACTTAAAATCCTGTTTGTCTTGCCCACACCACATCTCATCTGTGCTTCCACAGCTCACATAGCTGGAGGCAGTGAGGTGCTCCCCCTCCCAGCAACTGGCAGTCCCAGAGGACACACTGGGCACGGACTTCCCTTACCAAAGCTGCATGTTATGGCAATGGAACCCTCCAAAACTGTGTTTAGCATGTCCCTAATGACTATCTGAAAGCATCTTATTCCTTCTGCCCTGCCTTGCCCTCCCCTGCCTTTCTGGTCATCTGATGGACACAGACACAGGGCAGGGATTAGCCAGAGGTGAGTGACTGTACAAGTCAGGATCAACCAAAAGTTTTCCACACCTCTCTCACTTTAAGACTTTGCATCAAGCCTTTCCTACAGAACTAAGGAAAATATACAAGGCAGTTGTTTTAACCAGGATACAAGCCATTTATGCAAATCAGTCTGCCTATCCAGTATTTCAATATTTAGTAACTGGTGATTAACTCATAATTTAACTCATTAAAAATTTTGGTACCTAATCATTTCATCACTCACTCCTCTGCATTTGTCAAATTAATCAGGACTAGAGTGGCCCCATTTCCTTACATTTCAGTTTTGATTGACTCTTTACATAAAAAACTCTGGGACTGCAGTGCCAATATTTAATCCTCAGGCAGCAAACTATGATTTAACCACAGGAAATATTCAAGTAGCCTGAAGACAGTAAAGACCAAAATAGATCAGTGAGTCTAGGTCTTCCTTCAAGCCAGAGAAAATTACACTTAAATACAAACTGAAGACCTTTGGGTGTTGCAGCTCCTCAACCACCCACGCAGCCTTTTCCACTGTCTCCTATCCTGGGGATGTTACTGCAGCACTGTTGGACCCGTAGTCCCCAAATACTCTCTGATCCTCTCTTGTGCAGTTACAGTGCTCAGTGACTCCTGCCCAACTGTACCACCTTTCTTTTATCACTGTGATAAAAGTCATCCCTATCTCAAATTTCTCAATATTTTTTGGATTCTAGCCCTGTTCCTCTCTGTTTACACTTTCTTGCAACCAAGAAAATCTTCACAAGAGGCACCTCGAGCTAAGTGTATATTACCTGCTCTCTAATCTGACATGATACACTAGTAAAGGTGTGGCTGGGTTCTCTCCATGTCAGCCTCCCACAGGTATCCTGTGTCCACACAGACTGCTCGCTCCTACACTGTTGCCCTTCAGGGCATGCATTAAGGACCTTTCCTTTGTACGTATCTAAATATTTTTACAAGTAGTGTCAAACCTAGTATTCCAAAACCTCTTTCCCACTGCCAAATTTATTTGACAATAGCAAATAATTTCAAAATTTTTCAGGGGAAATAATGCACACTTCTGATGCCAAAAGGGGCAGCTCTCTAGAAAAAGCATAAAAAGGAGCAAAAGATTGGTTAATTTTGTGCCCACATTAATTGAGTAGTTTCTTCATTGGCTTAGGAAAATTAGATGAAGCCACACCTAAATCTTATGGTTTCAGCCCTGGAGCATCTATTTCTGCTGTAATTTTAAACCCTGTCATAAAATGACAGCCTTAAAATAGCGTCTCAGGCTTGAAGAAGATGAGATGTTTTCTAAACACTAAGAAAACAACTGATAAAGGGGTTATTTGTTCGACCAGAAAATACATTATGACACTCATCTTGATTTAAGAGGTAGTGGTTTTCTACCCAGAATAACAATCCAAATGTGGAGGTGTATTTAGTGAAAAGCTTTTTTCTAATTTTAAGAAATTTCTTGGGGTGGTGGGTGTGTGGAGTGAGGGCAGGTGGTGGTTTGGTGTTGCTGGGGGGGATTGTTTTGGGTTTTGTTTGGGGAATTTTTTTTTTTTTTTGCTTGGGTTTTTGTTGGTTTTTTTTTGTGATTTTGTTTCTTTTTCCCCCCCCCCTCCCTTGATTAGTTGGTTTGGTTGATTGGTTTTTGGTTTTTTTTCATGGTAGAGAGTGCTGTTATTTGCACTTGGACTTCATAGTATTCCAGACACAATAAACTTCTGATTCTCTCTTCTTCCTCTCTCAAAGTGGCTGTTTGAAAGAAAGGGAGAAACAACTACTCTTACTGTGCCAGTACTTTAGATATGTAGAATGATCTGTAGTTTACATGTTTCATCACTAGAGGGAAATCCATTACAGTGCTCTTCTCAGTAATGCTGGTAGGCACGCTGTTCTCTAGAGCTGCAAAATGTGCAACAGGTTTGAGTTTGGATGCAAAAGCCAGCGCGTTCTCCTGGCCCAGCTCCAGCCCTCGCATCCCTGAGGGCGATCTACATCACTGAAAGAAATGGGAGCAAACCTGATTTTCAGTACTGGCTGTTAGGGATTTTACAGTACAGTTTGTCTTTGACCTCATTTGGTAGGAGTCAAAGCAAGTCAATGAGTGAATAGAAAAGGATTGCATGAGCCACTGCCATTTTGCATGACAGTTTGTCCATTTCTAGTTTAAACTTTTCATTTCAAGGTAATAAATTGAACTTGTCTCCAGAAACACCATTTAATGCTGTTTTTACAGTTAGGTTCCAAGTTGAACCTCTACAGAATTAGGTACTGTATGTGTATCTGGCATTAATTATGCTACAATCAAAAACTCATTTTCAATGAAACAGACTTGCCAAAATTCAATTCTTACAACTTTTTTTCCTTTGTAAATAGCCTTATATTCCTTATCCTTCAAATATTTCATCTAAATATCAGGACGTTTTAAAACCTGAACTTCATGCTATGAATGAAAAAAATTATGAGGATATTTTTGAGTGATTTCTTGATATACAAATCCTCACTTTTCCATCCATGCTTTCTGTTATTGTTTTGTTTTGTTTTCCTCTCTATTGCAGTACTACACAGTAATAATTGCTTTGCTCCTCTGGCATCCTATTCACAGGTGCCAAAATATAAAATAAATCTTTGGATTGACAGAGGGTTACAATGACTTATACCAGGAACATACTGAGCTCTGATCAGGCTTCTGTATGATTTCCCAATTATATTGTTCCTTTAACCCATTTCAAAGTGATTTTCCTCTTTTTACACAATTTTCTTTGAATGGAGTTGAGCATTAAATTACAACATTTTCAGGCTTCACAGGTGACTGCCTGAACCCAAGCCTCATTAAACCCTCAGAGATCAGACTTAAGAAACACTTGCTATGATTCTAGTTTCAAACAGCTGTCAAAATCCATCTAACCTTCAGAACTTCTTATTCTGTTCCAAAAATTGGAGTAGCTCTGTGTTGCCTATTGAAAAAACAACACACAATAATGCATCATGTGTCCTAGGAGGATTTTTTCTCCTAACAGTATTTCATCTTTTATGCATAAACATTTTAATGCACATATTATGGCCATTTAAAAAGGTCTTGGATGAGATTTAAGTGCTATTCCTATATAACATCAACTAGCAGAGAAAAGAAGATGAAGGAGAGCAGAAATACAGGGAGGAAAAGAAAAAACTAGGGAAATTGCAAACAGGTTATAAGAAAAGGCTGATCAAGTCACGCTGGTGAAAACACCGACAACCTGCCTCCACACTGTCCTGGGCCACCTGTTGCTGCAGGTCACTTTCTGCTGTGCAGTCAGGCAGGACTTCTAGGTTTGCCTCTTTTGGAGTTAGAAATGCCAAAATGTCATTTGTTTCTAGAATTTTTTTCCCTTCAAGAAACAAATCTGTAGGGAAAAAGAAATTTAACTTGCAGAAATCTATAAATAGTTGCCCCTTACATGGGTTGGCTGCTCTATAGCTAATTTTTCGTATTTAAATGCTTTAGAATAGCAAGATATATGACAATCATTTTCTCTACTCACTGATTTAGCCAAAATGCCCTATGACAAATTTAATACTGATGTTCCCAGTATGAAAATTATATCCTTAGCCTGGAGCCAAGGAGTAACCTTTTTCACATATGTACACATATACAAACTCACAGAAAAACCTCGGTTGGAAGGATCCTCCTGACCTCATCTAGTCTGATCCCTGCTCAAAGTAGGGCCAGCCTTGAAGTTAGAGGCAATGTTAAAATTAGATCGGATCGCTTGGGGTCATGTCTAGTCAAGTTCTGATTATCTCCAAGGATGGAGATATATGCTCTTTCCTTGATAAACAAGTGGCTTAGATATAGAGCACAGGCAGCTCAAGGACTTAACCTTTTGGGGTTTAGCTATGAAATGAATTAAAAATACTAATGGAAGGGATCATGTAAAAGCAAAGACATTTCATTCCGTTCACTGGACTGAGATCTTGGTTTGGATTATAACCTACTGTTCTGTGATTAATTTTGCTTTTCTAATTCCAGTGCTTCACTCTCACCTGAATATCACAAAAAGTATGGGTATTTTTCCCCTTGGAAGGAAAAATTAATTACATTATATCCAGGTAGCCTATTTAAGGACTAAATAATTAAAATTCTATCCAGATATTTCCTTTTAGGTTCTCTCTCACCCACAGACTCTGGAAAACTTCTTTTACTGATTAATAGATTTCTGGCAATCAAACAGTCCAAAGTTTTACTGCCAGGGCTGAACTCTTTTGCTCTTTAGCAATGATGAACCTTTTCAAAGAGCTGTAAAAGTAATTAGTTAGGCTTTTTAATAAATTACCTGGGGGGAAAAAATCTTTTTCATCAGGTCAGAGTTGTCAGTAAGCAAAATAATAAAATCAATTGATGAAAATATAGGTTCATTTCAATATATGTCTCAAAATGTGGCATTTGATGTGTTTCTATTTATTTTTGAAGGCTATGAAAAATGTTCCTATTTTGAATTATAAAATATAATTGCTTAAAAATATGAATTATTTTGAGAAAAAAAAAACAGTGCAGACAATATTTTAAATACACAAAATACTGAATAGCTACATGTAATTTTTCAGATAGGTGGGAGCCAAGTGAAATACAGGACCAGACGAGAAAACCAGGGCTGTTGTACCTTGTGCCAAAGCAACTTCAGATGTTCTTGACCCTGCTGAAGGTCTTTCTCTTCACCGCCAAAGACTGCTGAGCCCATGGAGACATTGTCCTGTCTCCATTCTTCACAGTCATGAGCCACTGCAAAGCTCTCATTTATGAAGATGGGCTTGTACTAATATACTGATTTGCACAGACCTCGCCCAGGCAGCTCTACACTCATTAGGGGTTGTGGGTGGCACAACATGCACAGCAGCAGCCAGACTGCCCGCAGGGGATGAGCATGTCCAAGGAGGATGGTCACTGCTTGCTGACACAGCACCTCTTCTCCATGGAGCAATAGGCAAGCGAGACAGCTTCATACAGAGATGGCCACCACAAACCAGGGAAGTCATCTGCTGAAACCCCAGCAGAATTGTCTCTGCTAGCCTGGGCCTCTTGTGATTTGGGATTGCAACCAGCTCCTCTTGTCTCACTTCCAAGCAGAGTATCCAGCACATCAACCCATCAGTAGATTGAGAGGGATGATCCTAAATCTGTCCTTTAACAAGGCCTCATTTCTCAATGTCTGAGTAAAGGTAGCTCTTAATCTGAACCTAACCCAAGCCCTAGTTCAGCCTGTGCCATACTGTCCTCAAGCTATTTGCACTCTGTTTTCCTCTTGGAACATCACAGGGTGGCCACGACCCACGAGAGCATTTGTCCTGTGCTCAGTCCCCAAAAGCTAAAACCACAAACACAGCATCAGTTATAATCTTACCAAAATATCCTCCACTTAGAAATTGGGGTGATCAAGGAATGAGACTGGGGATAAAGTTAAGAATGCAAGTTACCAAAAAAATAGCCAAGATTGCTACAAGTTTGTTATGAAATTAATTAATCTTTCCCTCTTGGCCAACAATATTAAAAATTGTTGTCTGCAAAAACTTGGCCACCAAACGCATAAAGGGTCCTATACTTCTTTGCAAAGTTGACATGGCAAGGGGATCCCAGCACATGATCCATGTTGGACCCAGGCCAAAAGAGAGAAAAAAGAGCATCATCTGGTATTGCCAAAACAAAATTCGTCTTTCAGCCCCCTCTGCCTCTCTTTGAGGGCACCATGAGTTGGTGACTCCTGACACAGGAGACCTAAAAGTATTGGAGCTTCAGGTATGGACCTCAGGCTAAGGTGAAGACACACCTTCAGGCAGGATCTCCACCACCATGGGAGGCCACTGCCCCAGTGCCAGGGACAGGGCAATGAGAGTACAGTGCCATAATTTAAGGCAGTTGAGAAGGCACTAGAGGCTGGCCAGCAGGCTGATACCTACACAGGGCTCTGGACAGCCTGAATTTGCTGTCTTGTGAGGACTCTCACACCAGCCATCCCATGAGGGATGGTTGTGCTGGGTCATGGGCTCATCCCAAGAGTAGGTGGAGGTCCAGAAAGAACTCTGAGTCCATGTGCATGTGGAGCCATGGTCTTAAGGTCAGATTTCAGACCCTGCAAAGCCCAGTGCAGGAGGTGACTGGGATGGCCGAGGTTCACTGAGCTGAACTGAGGTCTGCGGTCCATAATTGGCATCACATTTCAGCACTTAAGGGTACACAGGATGCCTAGGATAGGATTAGGTTTGGGATAATTTTTCAGGACAGCATGGGTATCCAGGTGTAAAAACATGGGTTGTCCGTGAAACCTGCAGGCTGCAACCTCAGAAACTCAGCAAAGCTCCTGCAGGTAACAGGATACAGGCTTTGCTTTGGCTTTGCAGAGCCTTGGGATGAAAGTTTATCAGTCTTGCTTTGTCTGCATTTGCCTAGGCCTGCTTGAAGCTTTCATTTTACTTGATTTGTTGCTGTAACAGCTATTTTTCTAATGACAAAGTAGCTACACCTAACTTGCTTTGCTTGCCTTTGTGCCCTTATCCAGAGAGTAGTAACACATAGCTCCTGTGGGTAGCATGAAATATTTACAACCTTAGCAGAATGATGTAATGCAGGCCTGGTATGAGAGAAAAGGCTCTAAAGGTGGGCTCTTAAGCAATGCTGTAGAGCAGTACA
Source organism: Acropternis orthonyx (assembly GCA_035583155.1). Classification (NCBI taxonomy): domain Eukaryota; kingdom Metazoa; phylum Chordata; class Aves; order Passeriformes; family Rhinocryptidae; genus Acropternis; species Acropternis orthonyx. The sequence goes on along the minus strand of JAWWEU010000081.1, from coordinate 94,454,557 downwards.
GACACAGAATGTTGGAGATGGGTTATGGGCTGATGCTGGGGGCTGCAGGCTATAACCAGCACACCAGTGGTGAGCAAGAGAAGTGCTGACCTGAAAGCTGACAGTCACTGGCCCAGAGGAGCAGTAGAAGGGTGAGCAGAACACCAGGGAAATAGGGTAGAGCTTGCATAGTGCATACATAACAGCTTTGACTGTATTATTAATATTACTGAGGCTTTCCATAAATATTAATTTTTATAATTTTTCCCCTCCTTCTTCCTGTTTCTAAAAAAAAAAAAGAACAAAAAAAATAGAAACTTTTTATTAGACTGCTAAGGCTTCAGTTACACTAACGCTGCACTAATCCCTGTAAGATTTTGAACGGCACAAAGCTTCTTATAAGCACATACTCCATCAAAGGGCAGCAAAGGTTGCTAAACTCTGGCTAAAGCTGGAGTCAGAATTTGGTTTAAGGTTGGGTTCATAGATCAGGTTTGGAGCATTTTTCCAGAAAGTACAGAGCTTAGGCTCCAAAAGGGCTCCCAGGTGTGGCTGAACTAAACCAGTATCATTCCCTGTGATCCCTGCACATCTGCAACTACATTTTTGCAGGTATCCCTAACTCTAACGAAAGTGTCAATCCCTTTTCAGTGATCCTGTACAGGGGCAAAGCTCAGTGACCCAGGCAGGCACGAGCTGACAGCTTAACCTTCCACCACCCTCTTTAACTTCTCAGTTGCCTTGGTATATCCCAAATCCCAGCTGAAGCCAGGCCACGGGGGAGGATGGTGGCTCAGGCTTGCACACGCCCATGAGTAGCAGTAGGCTGGAGTTGAGTCTAACTGGTACCATCAGTACTCCTGCAGCTTCACAGCTGCTCCGCTGCTGCTGCCCAAATCCGGGGGCTTGAAGCTTGATAAAGGCTTGTGCCATGCTAACAGGGAGGGAAATGGAGAGAGGCTGCCCATGTAGAGCCCAAATCACTTCACTGTTCCCAGGACGGTGTCAGTATTCCCTTGGGCTTTCTGCTCTCTGGTGTCTCTGGACTTGCGTTAGGTCTCAGGGAATACATTATTCTGAACATTTTTCCTTCCAGTTTGGATACTGGACCATCACAATGGCTCTTAGGCAACAGAAATAGTTAATTAAGCAGCAAAACTCTGAATAGAGTTGTCATGCAACAGGGTCAATTTAACTCTTTTGCCTTGGACTCTGTCCTGGGACTGTTGCCTTCACATAGTCCAGAAGGACACAAAGTTCAAGTAAACAAAAGATTATTGGTCTGCTTGGGCAACTGTGAAGGAGAGGAAAGATAAATTAAACTGCCTGGATAACCATAAAAAGATTGATTGTTATTACTAGCACAGGCAAGGATAGAGAAAGGGTAAGAGGTTTATTCAAGTTCTGCAGTGACAAAAGATAGAAGAGACATAAGAACAAGCCTTTTCCACTTATATTTATATAAAAATTACTCTATGCATAGACACTGAGTTAAAAATTTACTGAATGAGTAGGAGATAAAAGTTTTTTATAATTTCTCCTCCTTTTAAAAAGAAATCAAAACCAAATGTATAGACCATGCTTGCTTATAATCAATGTCCTCATGTTCTTGTCTGTTATTACACTCCATATTTATAAATAATTTTCTAAGACTAAAAGTATTTTGACCTATCACTACTCTAGGGAAAAAAATAGATCTTAAGGTTTTTTTCTATGTTCTTTTCTTTTAAAATGTCTTAATAAATGGTAATTTTTACAGAAGAAAAGACAACACTACTCTCATTCAAGATGTCAGCTTCATTATGTCTCTACAGTTGAGCCCACAGCCTGACATTACTATTTTCCTCATCACTGTAGAAAATGTTTTTGACAGTTATTAAAAAGATTCCTGCAAGGATCCCAGCACATGGTCCCAGAGTGCAACCTTGTGATGCCTTTCTTCTAAGGTCACTGAATTTCTCCTCATTAGCACCCACTTGCGTGACACAGCTGATCCTGGCACATCTTCAAAGGAACCCCTCAGCAGCCTCTCAAAACCCTCAGGGAAGTGTTTGTTCTGAGAGCTGAGCAGTCTTTAGAGGTGTCTCTGAAAGGAGTCTTGCGAGTAAAGCCATACCAACAGAAAAGGAAGAATTATGGAAACACAACAGGCAGCCCTGAACCATCACTTTTATGACCCAATCCGCTACAGCCAGGCATTTGTTTAAAAACCTTCAGCTATAGTTTCTAAACCCTTGGCCACGGTGGGAGTCAGCAAATGCCTTCAGCCAATGAGCCAGCACTGGCAAGAATTGAGAAAACACACGTGAATACCAAATCTCCTCTTGTGTGGTGGGCGTGCAGGATTTATTCTGTCTCTGAACCCTGAGTACTTAAAAACAATAAAATCCACTAAGAATGCAGGAATCTTCCAAAAACTCCCCTGGGCACAGACCAAGCCCCTCCATGGCTCAGAGCCCTGATATTTCAGCAAGGTCAGTGTGAGTTAGCCTGAACTTAAGGTCAAGCAGCATTTGGCCCAACATTTGCTAAAGGCAGTGATTTCTTCTGCCTCTGCCTAACTTTCATTTTAAAGGCACAGTAAAAGTGGGGGTTTATACCAATCCCCCAGCTGCTCTGCATCACTCATGCTGGGAAGGGAAAAGCTTTGAAAAGGAAGAAAACACTGCAGCAGAGTTTACAAAAGCCATGTAACCCATATGGTACAGATTTCTGTAATTTTATCTGGACAAAGAAAAAAAATAATAGATCATCTCAACTTCTTAGAAAATCCTTTGTTCCTCACTGCTTTGCTCATGTTGTCTGGCAACAGAGCAGCTCTGTGTCCAGAGGGAGACCTCTGTCTCAGCTGTGTTTTGGCACACCTACAAAACCCAGACATGGGTTTTGCCCCATAGGAGAAGGCCTAAGGACTCAAGAGAGAAGGTGAAAGAGAGCTAATCATTCTTAGGTAAAAATTTGAACAGAAGTTTTCAAAAAGAAAAGGACTGTTCAGTGCTCAGTATTCACAGACAAGCAGATAAGTCTGAGAATTTGATTTATGAGAGCTTTCCCTTTTTCAGGTGTTGACATATATCTCTATATATGCAGCTAGATAAGCAACTAGGAAGATATTTTAGGTCCTACAAAACAATAATCCAACTAGTTTGGGGCATGAAGCAACCTTAAAACTGACTTCATCTCAGTAAGTCTGCTTACTTTGCTCAAGTGTTTCTAATAAATACTGTCTCTCACGGTTGTGACTCTGAGAAGGGCAGCTGCCTTGGCACTAGGGTGCAAGAGGCTCGGAGTATAGATGGAAAGAAGTGGGTGAAGGCGACCTTATTTTAAATGCAGGAGGCGCCTGGTGAATGCAGCTTCACCGGTACAAAACATCTTTAAACGGAGCCATTTCAAAGGGACCAGCCAGGTCAATGCAACAAAGCACTGTGGAAATGCTCAGCGATAAGGATACCCTCTGACACTTGAGGGGCCTTCATCAGCCAGAGCATGGTGGTTTAGCAGAGTACAGGAGCTGCAACATGCGAGTAGTCGTGCAGGAATGCGGTCACTACCCAAAGGTAAGTCTAGAAATCCTCTGCTTTTGAAAATCAGCACCAATGAAGCGTTGCAGGACACTCAAAAAGTGACATAAGCAAAACAGCTCTTATTGAGAGGAGTTTCTGAGAGTTTTCAAATCCATATGCTTTTTCTTTGATGCCTCTGCCTGGAACAAAACTTACTTTTATTTTACTAATTTAAATCTGTTAAAATGGAACTTATCTTCTTTATTCTTTTCTATTGCCAGCAATTTAAAGGGCCCTGATGAGTCCCATACACTATTTCTACTTCACTATGATACTTCTAATCGCTGAATTGCTTGATGACATGGTAAGTCACAATATTATTAAAAACTGGAGGAACTTTTGGATGCAAACCTCAATATTTGGAATGTTGGGAAACCTTCCTTTTGTCTTTTAGACTGGAAATGAAATCAAGTTCTCTCCTTGTGAAGTCATTGAATGTACCCTATGAAATTTTTATTACTATTATGAAATGCCTGCATTCTGGCTCAGGCACACAAAATTGTAATAACAAGAGTTGTACTATTCCATAAAATGGAGTAACTGAGAGGAGGATGATACCCAGGGTACATGGTGTACCTTTCATTAATGTCTTGGCCACCTACACAAAAACCACTAACACTTGGTTTGATACTACTTTTTGTTTATACTGCTTATAGTGTAACACATTGATAAAGATGATGCTTATTTTGTTATAGGAGACAAAGTTTTTCATATGCTGAGCAGCTGCTTGTAAGGATTTGTGGTCCACACATAGCTGATTTATGCAACAAGACACTAAAAAATACCTATACCTAAGCAAATGTGTTTCTGGAAAAAGACTGTTCTTCTTCCAGAGCATTTTGACAGCATCTTCTTGCATAGACTCGGTTGATCCCTCTAAAATGAACACTGCTGCCTGAGTTTAAAGGTTATTTAAAGTTTTAAATTAAAAAAGAAAAAAAAAAAGAAAGAAAGCATGTTTATGATATAACATCTAATTTCTGTTGAAATCCTGTTTCCTTCATGATATTCCATTTATATGACACTTTCAAAATCTGTAAGTCCTTTTTCATTCATTCATAGAACAAGTATTAAAGTAAATTTAGCCTTCTTCTAATAGCATGTTACATGTGGATTCAAAGTGAGATTATTAAGGAAAGGTTTCCCAAACCCCAGAATTACTAGAGTGCAGTATGCCAGAAAAAATAGGATGCTGACATACATATTCCTCTTGCTTGCTTTTAAATAACAGTCCGTGGCACAGCACACAGCCACAGTGCATCACAACGTTCACATGTGGTGTCTCATTTTGAGCTTAGTTTTAAGACAACGTTTGTAGTCTTAATTCATTCCATAGTTCAGATTTTTAATTGTACTGGTAGTTTGCAGAGTAAACAAAAGAAAATCTAACACAGACGTGTACAAATTTGTATTTATAAGGGAATTTAAATTTATGCATTTGCCTGTAAGTCCTATTACTGACATCCTTTCCAGCAGTTATCAGAGCTCCTGAGCACTCCAAACAAGATCGGAATCTGTTTGCACAGGGGTTTTTTACATGCAAGAGTGAACTCTCTGCAGCCATGGATTTAAAATATGTGGATTTTTAACATACAAAAGGAATGTAGTTTGGTGATTTGTTATTAATGCTATCCCTATGCTGCTTTTTTTATTTCTTTAACTGCATATTAGCAGCTGGAAGTAGGAAGGCCATCTATTTTCAAGGGATTCATAATGATCTTGTGACGACTTCAAGAAGAAACCGAAAGGTTCCCACATGAAAGTGTGTGACAAGTCTGGAGCTGCATTCTTGTGCTTCATGCAAACCAGAAGTGAAGCCCAGCAGAATCTAGCAAGGTTACGCCTACGGGAATGATGCACATCCAAGCTCACTCTAAACTAGGCCAGAGTCCACCCGGGCTGCAAAACTTTGTCCAAGAACCAGGATAAATATTCAAGCAGTTCATCCGTTTCAATAGTGAACACAATGCTGGATTCATAGCAGAGAAGAGAGAGTAAAAATCTCTGCACTTAGCAGTTAGGGCACAGAGCTCAGAAAGAAAATCCTGGACAATAATCCTTGTTTCATGCTGTTTCTTCAGTGACTGTTCCTGCTCTTCCTCATCTGCTGACATTTATTTGAAGACACCAATTTACTGTATGAAAAAGTATCATTTGTTTTGAAAAACAAACAATCCTGTGGATGTGTGTTGAACATGGTCTGGGACACCATCCTGGATCAAGACTCTCATGGGGCCTTGAGGCAGAAAAGTCTTGTTTGCTCAGACTGGCACATCACTAGAGGCTGAGCTTCTCAAGCCTGTGATCATATCGCCTTCAGCAAAGGTGCAATAAATTATCTTTCATGCAACTAAGACAAAGAGCAGCCCACCATCTGGAGCTGCCTGAGAGTAGCTAGTTAGCTCCAAGCCTGCACACCCTATCTTTTATTCTAGTAACTTGTTCATCCATATCCTCATGTCTGAAGATCTCACCATGACAACAAAGTGTACAATAACCCACATTCTCAAATGTCATTGTTACTTCAAAGGGTCAAAAATTAGTTCTACAGAATCACCTAAAAATAAAACAAGGTTTTCTCATTCTGATCCTAGAAGCCCTGACTGCTCAAATACAAACTTCCCTTTAATATTTTTAAACTGCTTGTTCTCCTCAGACTGAAGTAGAGAATGTTATCAACTGCAACACTACTCCGAAAATTGATCCAAATAAATACAAATTGCGAATACACTCAGTTTACAAATGCAAGGAAGTATTTGTTTCCAGTTACCAGGCCATCACCCTGCAGGCTTCTAAGCATCAGGCTAAGCTCTTCTTTCATGTCTACCCTCAAGCACCTACACAGAAAACACACCTTTTATGGATATCCCTGCAATCCATATTAAGACCAAATGAGTGACACTATAAGCATCACCTTGGTTCAGAAATCTCTGACAACTGAATGTGACAGAAGAGTGATTTTTTTCCTTTTTTTTCAAGAAGTCATTTAGGAAAGCCCACCCCTTGCTTAGCTTACCTTTCTCTATCGATGACCTCCTAAACCTTGAAGCAGTTTTCAGAACTCATTTTCCACAGCTGACATGTAAAAAATCTCTTAATTTCAAACAACAAAATTCAAGACCTGAGTAGATAGACCTCCAGAAATACAGCAGAGTGCACTCGCCCTGCAATAGAATCAATCAGCTTTTTCCACAGACCAGGGCCTAGAGAAAAAGGCAAAATTTCTGTGGTAATTTGGCTACTGGGTACATTCCTGGACCGTGGAGTCCACATGAGTTCTCTCGTGTTCTGTTCAGAAACACCAAAATACCTTCCCTAAGGCTTTCATGTGCGTAACTCTTCTTGCCTGACAGTGCTACTTTCCTGTCAGTGAACAGAACTGACAGCTCTGGGCAGTATGCTTTGTGCCTAAGTGCAGTAAAGTGTTTAAGTACAGGCACAGAAATTATACTACACAGGATGAAAGTAAAAATCTGTTCCTTATACATGAGACTCTGCAGTGCAATCATGTCTATTCTCAGCTTTGTTTTAGCAGCTATCAATACGGACCAGCAGTCACATTATATGTTCCCACTTTTAGAAAGCTTGCAAAGAGAATGTCAAAGATTGTTTTATGCACAGTCTTACATATAAGAAGATTAAGAACAAGTCTAACTAGTTTTCAGAAAGAACAGAAAATCCAGCATTAATCATCTACCGAGATGCAGTGTTCCAACATTTCTCATTAATTCATATGCTTGTCTGCCCACCTACTTATAAGCCAGGTCATTAAAAACTCGAAGTATTTCAACACATAAGGAATTAATCAAAGGAAGGAATGTAATGCAGTAGGAAAGTAAAATATGTCATCCATCAGTTACTAGCTTCACTGCAGATGTGGACAGGTATTAGAGCTCAGCATAGAGGAGCATGAACTTCCTCCTACTTCTTGTTCCTTCTGCGATGTTTCTGAAATCCTTTTCTATATTCAGGAGAAAATGCTGTAATAATATTAATGTCCTACATGTTTTGCATGCCGCAGATACAGCTCGTTCATTATCACCAAGCTTTGTTTAATAATCATTGCCAGCTTTGCTGAATATATAGGAACAGTTGTGCTCCAAACAGCCAAGAATTTATAAGCAAGCATTCATTTACCCTCTGTAGTCAAACATTCAGAAAATAAAAATAAAACCTCTGTATTTTTCTGCCTCTGAAGAAAATTTGTGATCAGCTCCATTTGCCTTCCCTTCTCTCCAGCATTCTGCAAGATCCTGATTGCAGCACACCACTGAGGACTAGGGAAGGGCATTGGATCAGCGTGCCAGAGTGAGTAAGCCAGAGAAAGGGACAGCAGACTATTTTTCCCTTGTTCATCACAGAGGGAGCAAGTGAACAAGTTGTGCTGGCTTTACTCCCCAGACACTGAGAAGCAGCCAAGGCCATCTCCATTTAAGAGGGTGCTGTCTGCCACTGTGCATTCTTGGGAACAACAGAGGAGAGGCAAAAAAAGGGCAAAAATGCAATGCTCATATAATTTAAGGAAATATAAACATTGTGAGGTTGTACTAGTAGACAACATAACAAATGATTTAAAGCAATGACCACAAAAGCCAGCTTCTCCAAACAAAAATTAGTATTTATTACCAATTAGAGCAAATACCTACAGATCAAAACTGTGGACAAAGGATTGTGTTCTGAGAAGAAAGCACACTGACAATTCTTTTCTTTTTGCTGTCAGACTGTAAAAACATTGACTAATTCTAATTCACTTGGTTTTTCAATAGCATAGTCATTCATTCCTCAACACACCCATATACCTTTTCTCTTCCTTTTATATTCAAAAGCTAAAGTCACGTAACTCTTGTATGACAACCCTAAGGAAAGCAACTCTAACCTTAGGGTATTTAAAATGGAAAATAAGTTTTATCGTATTTTTTAGTTTACATCTGTATCAGTTTGCAAAATCAGTTTACATTTAACAACCGGAAAGGAATGTGTATCTCTGTGGAACAACTTATGTCCACAGTAGTAGAGGGGAATATGAACAGACCTACTACAAGGAAAAAGCTGTGCACATCTTCATTAGCATTTTATCAGTTTTTTAAGCATTGCCTACTTATCTCCACTCGCCATGTTTTTGGTTCACATTGTGGAAATTCCCTGCACATACCAGCTGGACTACTTTTAGATTGAGCTTGCATCATTGTTCCAGGGGATTGCATAAAAGAACATCCTGTATATGGGACCCGAACAGTGCTACACCATACTAAAACTCAAAAAACATACACAGCATGGAAAAAAGGCCTTTCACAGCAAGTGTTTTGCCTTATGGATCCACTTTGATTGCACCACTCTGTCTGCTGATGCGGACATACTTATCCCAGTCTGAAATTCTTGGAAGAGTGAAGCTAGGCTTCCTAAAGTTGCCTTTTTTTTTTTTTTTTGCCTCAGCTAGAAATATGGACTTAAAAGATGTTTTAAAAACATAGAATTCAGTACTCAATACTTGATTTGTGATTTTAAATACATCTGAGTTACTACATGATTTTTAAAGGTTATCTCTGAAAACATCAATATAGCCTGAATTTTTTATCTCTTTTTCACCCCATTCAGAGGAAAAGCTGGAGCAAAACCAGGACAAAATAAGCTGGTGCTAGACACAAACCCAAACGCTGGCATTTATACTGCAGGTTAATATTTGCAAAGTACAGAAGTTGATGGGATGTAGGGCAAGTGCATGTCGGTATCTGCAAACCAAATCTGACAGTACACATGAATACCAGTGTAAGAGTGTAAGAGATACTTAATGCTTTCACAGTTGAAAGTATTTCATGACCTTTTTTTGCTGTAACAGTAAAGGAATTCTCACAAAAGGAAACCCACAATAAGAAATTCTTGACATATTCCTGTATTAACATATTCCTACACATGCACAAGACAATCCCCTGAAGTCATAGCACTTTCCCTCCCCCAGTTACTTATTTACCTATTTTCTAAAGCTCCTGTTTACAGTGTAGTGTCTTTCAATTTGATCTGGCTTGACTCTAAACTGCATGTATCTTCCCTGGTATTGCAAGCAGCAGCCCTCAGAATAGTGTTTCGAGTCCTGATTTCATGTCAGGGAGGCAGAGCTTGCAGGGCCAGACCACTGCTAAGTCACTAGTTGGTGCTGAGATCATGCTGATGAAAATGCCTATCTAAGCCAACTGCTCCATGATACACTTTTTCACTTCTTGCATGTGACTTCCCTGCATAAGGAACATATCTTGACTTTCAGGATGCAGCATCAGGTGCTTCTGAAAAGTGTCCCAATATGACATTCCTTTCAAGACCTTCAAAAAGTTTGAAATGAACATGTTTGAGCCAGCAGGTGTAAGTAATTAAACTTTTATTCATGATCATTTACACATGACTAAAAATGTTCACCACAAAATGCAAACTTTCAGTTATTTTGTATTTAGCAGTGAAAATGGTCGTCTCTTTGAGGTAAAGCACCCAGGGGCACATCACAGAAGAGTCAGAAATCATTTTTTCCCTCCTCCCCACAACATACATGACAAAGTGAAAGATTTTATCAAAAACTAGAAGTCCCAGAAAAAATTTTACAGTCACCTGAGTGTTTGGCAGGAACAGTACTATTTAGTAGCAGTTACTTTTTTCTGCCTTTTTTTAAAAAATACATAATTTTCACAAAAGTGAGACAGACATCATTGGGCCAACCACTGAGTTTCATATTTTGCCTGAACTTTTCAATGGGATACAAACATAACAGTTTGCCGGTAGGAGTATCTACAACGACTATAAAAAGCAGATATCAAAAGAAATGGAAAAAATCAGCTTACTATAGCCTGACTAGTGGGGCACCTATAACCACTACTCCACTTAAGTTTTATTAGTTACATTTAATTTGCATTTCATTCAAATATACTACATTTAAGAAGACAACACAATTCTTTAAGTTAAGTTGTGCACACAGACAAATACATGTACACAGTTTTGGTAGTCATTTAAAGCTGTAAAATGTATATGTAAAGAGTCCTATGGACCCCGTTAGAGATTAAAGAGAAATAACCAGAATCAGTGTTACATACAAAATAATATTCTAACACAGAAACCAATACAGTTATCAAGTAATTCATTAGAGAATAAAATTGTTATACAAAAAGAGAAATGCTGCCTTTTTATCACTTCAGAGCAGCACATAAGAAGGCAACATTAAGAAAAGTGCACAGCAGAAAAGAATTTTTCAGTTTTTTGAAAAGCTGAATTTTTCTTCAGACATGAGGCTTATTGGGCTAGGATTGCTTATATTCTCTCCCAGAGAATGTATTCTCTTCTTGTGTTAGTTCTCACTAAGGCGCTTCCTCTGACATGTAGGAACGATACATCAGGGCCACGATAATTGCTACTATGGCTGGGATCACCCAGTTGGACCACGAACTAGAAGGAAGTTTTTGAAACAGCAGTTTAGGAAGTGACAACCAGCAAGTTAAAAAAGAAAAAAACAGAAGTAATTGCTTAAAGAAATCCTTCCTCCCCACTCCCACAAATACTTAAAATTCAGGGCAAGAGAACACTTGTGCTCACCAGTAACACTCTATACAGGAAAAAAGTTTGTACTGTTAAGGCTTTGTACCAGAGCTTACAAGAAGTTTGCTTACTAGAGAAGAGTAAAACCCTAGACATGTTTAAAGTCATGGCCTGCTGCCCAGAGTATTGTTCATTCAAAAGCCATTTAAGTAACAGCATCACATGACACTTGAAAAGCACCCAAGTTCCCCACCCAGAGGGGCATGGAACAGTCCTCTGAGGTTTCAGCAGTAAGCAATTGTCAGTATGACAAAGTTTGATTCAGTGGTGTTCTAAAGTGTTTTCCAACCACCACTCAATTCTGACAGATTTTTCTTCTTACACACAGAATCCTCTTATTTCCCTGAGAGGCAAGAGTGGTAGCAAATTATAAAAGCGAGGCATCCATGAGAGTAAAACAGCAATCGCACAAGGTGTCTTCCATTCACGTGGCAGACTCCAGAAAAAAAGACTTGTGCAAAACAAACTATTTGGTAGATAACTGACACATGTCAATATGAGAAAAATATCTACCTAGTAAGCTGACATACTTGTAAAGTGGTACATAGATGCCAACTTGGACTTTCCACAAAACATAAGTTTCCATGCACCATCCTCTGACATCCAGCAGTTAAAAGCTATTCAGCTTTCTAAGCTTTAGAAACACAGTCATGAGGAACTTCAAGATTGACGTAAGTTGTCATACTGTACCTGGAAGTAGACTGAACAGTGGTAATAAGAGTTTCCTGGAAAGCAAAGCATAAAAAGATATTTACACCAGGCAGACAGCCCTCTCCATCTCAATTTCTTAAAACTCATCAAGTGTGACTAATTTAGGAACAGAACAACTCAGTGCATGCATTGGGAAAGCATCTTCTCATAACTCCTATAACAGTTCTCCTGTATTAGAAGCTACCCAGCAGCAGTTTCTATAGCAGACACTGCCTCAAGTTCCTAAACCAGTATCATCAAGAAGAATTTTTGCTGCAAGTTTCCTCAGGTTACATTTGAAAAGTTTAAGTCACCTGAAAGACATAAATCCATTACTTGACTAAGAGCTAATTGAAAAGACTCTAAATTAATTCACAAATATTTTTATATTGAAACTACACAAAGAAAGCTACTAATTTACATCTACAAATCTTATTAAACTCAGGATTTTTAGGGTGTGGTGTTTCAGATTATGTAAGAATCAGTCAAATTGTAATAGCTGTTACTGATATTGACTTGGGCTTCTTGTTGAGTTCTCATAGAGAAAACAGCACTACAAGATCAAATCCCAGTTGGGTAGGTCTGCACAACTTATATGAAAAGTTGTTAATTTGAATAATTCTAATTGTACATGTCCCCAAGTGTATTTTAAAGATCCAAGCATTAAAACTCTACTTAAATATGGTGGCACAAGATCCATCATTGAAAAATGAATTGCTTCAGTATCAGAACATATGCAATTGATTCAAAGAAAGATTCCCAACATCCTCTCAAAGGTTCAAGCACGCTACTTCTGCAACCACCCAGATCATCCTAGGTTTACATGTGACAAATACCATGTTTAAAAGAATATAACTCATATTGCTTTTGTGAACATCTCAGTGAAAAATTAATCCCAAAGATAAACAGCATGTAAGAGCTTGTGGCCACACTGTCAAGGCTTTCTACAAGACACTTGCCACATCGAGGACTACGGGGTGCCTCCTCAGACAAAGACAGTAAGAGAAATAGGTTCCAGCTCATAAAAATTTCTTTTTAAACTCTATGACACTGGGCATGAACACAGAGGGTGCTTTAAATACAGTGCAAGGGCAAGCAGGACATTTGAAAGCCCAAGGCCTTCTGACAGTTCCTAGAGAGCCAGGGCACAGAACCCACCTAACCTGTCAGATTACCCACCCAGAGTGCAATGCAAAATGAAACTATCTTTTTACAGCCACTCATTCTGCTGGAGGAAAGCACCCCAACTTCCTTCTGGAATGAGGGAAAACAAGTGTAATTCAGGTAGTTATCTGGATACATCTTAACTCCTAGCTGACTATGCATTGGCCAAATTAATACTCTAAGTTCTTGTTTGGTGAGCTTACTCAAAGGATTATCTACAACTTACACTGGGCAGTCTATTTCTCAGTTGCATTTATCATTTCTCCTCTTACAGCTTAAGAGGAAACTGCCCTGAATTTCAAAAGATATCTGAATAGCAGATGGTATTCTTGGTGGGAACAAGCTCAGAACTCCAGTAACTACTCTATTTCTTATTTTTATTAGTATATTAGTTACAGTCTTTAATTAAAAATAAAATTTAAAACTGCTACAGTGATCAGTTCAGAGAGTACGTGTATATATATATAAATTTACTTTCTTTTCTTTAACTGCTTTATATTATTGGTAGATACTACAAAAGTGATTACTTTTAAGAAACAATCAAACAGCAAATGTAAGATCCTATTCTTACTAAACTTCATTTCAAAATAATCTTTAATTTCCTAAGTACACTGCTGTACTGCTAAGTCAACCATGAGCAAACATCCTCTGTAGACACAGCAGCAGGAGTTCTAGAGTCACCGTTTTTGCATAGTATAAAGCCATCACACTTAGTAGCCTCCTGGTTTGAAGCCACACAAATTAAAGAAAGTAACATTTAAGAGGAAGAATAACTTGAAGCTATACCAACACTTTTAAGAGATTTATAACCTGAGACACCACACTTAAATCAAGCTGAACTATTTTTATTTCTGGGAGTGTACCATTTATACCCAGACACTCAGGCACTCTCCCCAGTGCCTAGAAGAAACAACGGGGCTTTTCAAGAAACACACTTACTGTTGGTTTCTGAAGCTTGGGTCTATCATCCTGTGGGGAAAACAAGGAAGAACTGTTTAGACAAAATCTGAAACCATTAAAAAAACTCAAAAAAACCCGCCCACACCACTTACTACTAAATTCAGTTTGAAATTTATTCTGATAATATATAAGTATTTTTTCCTAGGTAAAAACAGACTTGCACAAGAGCAGATGTCTGTGTATAATTTTGAGCTAGCATAAACAAGATCACTTTCTTAAATAATACTTCCAGTATGCAATAAAGAAGTAAAACCTGAGCCTCCAACAAATTTAATTGTTCTTTGTGCCCATGTTTTTGCCCTTCCTTTGTCTCTAGACAGTACACATAACCTTAGCTTACACATTGACTACAATCATATTAGTTTACTTCTACCTAGTCTACTGGTATCATCGGGCAAAGTCAACTAACTAGTTTTAGTCCAACGTCCACTGGACCAAAGGTTCCAAATTCTATGGATCTTTCACAAACTCATGAAGTTTTATTTGGCATAGTCATGTTTATTACAAAAAAAGCCCAACAGTACATAATCTTGTCAGTGCTGTGTTTGTACATTAAAATAGCAAGCTGTTTGTTTCATATCAAATGAAAACAGGCACTTGCCAAACAAGGAAGAACTGGACTGATAGCCAGGTTAAGAACAACGCTACTGGCATTGACTGCCATCTGAACTACATGGCAAGCCTGTAAGGACACAAATGTGCATTAGAGCTATTTCTTATTAGAAGCTACATTAGTAACACTTATCCAGTGAGGATCTGAGACTGAAACAAGATCAGGAATCTTACTGTGAAATAGACCACTCAAGACAGTGATGTTTACCTGGAATGCAAGACAAAATATACACAAAACAGAAGAGGAAAAGAAAGAAGCAGGAATGGGCAGTAAAGCAGAGCAGATGGGCACACTAGCAGCCTAAACCTCTAGCCAGTGGTTTTCAACTATTAAGATGCAGGAGAGTTCAACTATGCCCCAGCTGAAGTAAGCCAAGGCAGCAGCAATGTAACTAGAAAGAAATCCTTCAAAACCTGAGTTAGCAGAAAGGTGCTTGTTAAAAGTACAGGAAAAGGTATGCACAGTACAGAAAAGAGGAAGTGACAGATGATCCGGTGGGAACTGATCATAAACAACCTGACAACAGTAAGTAGGGAGCTCTGATACACCCTAAAATGGGGGGACACAGAGAGCAGGAAGACAGACCACCAAATGAGAAGTGCAACCCTTATAATAGCCATTTTCTACACATACATATGAAGAGCCAGGGCTGTACTTTTAGATTCAGATTTTAGCCTGGCAGATACATATTTACAATGATGAAAGCAACATTTTAATGAAATATAATAAATTTTTCTACATGAACAAACATTCATTTTTACTGGCGGAAGCATCTGAAAGTTCACAAACCAACTCCAAACACAGCTTTAAAAAGAAGCATCTGAACTGTTAAGTAGTCACTCTGCATACCAACATAAGAAAAGGTCTAGACATTCTGACATACCACCTTCAGGGGTTACAGTTTCATTATAAAGCTGACAGGTACACCAGAAATGGCACAATGCCATATTCAGCTTATCCAAGAACTAGGCTGTAAGACATTTTAAATCAGCAAAAGATGTGACCTTCCTTAATGCTACATTAATCAAATCCCTTCACACTGGGGGAACCTATCTCCAGCCCAGGTCCATCCCCAAACAGCTGCAGGACTGGCATCCAAGCAAACCAGCGGTTCTTCTTGATTTTGAAGTAATTTACCAGATAAATAACTAGATGCAGAAACATTACAGTAGACAAAATGTAATGACACTCTCACACGCTCACCGGATGAAGTTCCCCAATAATAAAGGATTCCGACAACTTCCTTGCATCTGTGGAATGGCCTACATCTTCAAAGTTCTCAGTTGCATCTCCTCCAGCTTGCTCCCTGAGGACCTCTTCACCTCCTGGGTGCTGCAATTTTTAATGAGTTTGAATTTGTTACTGAAATACATTTCACATACTAAAAATGGAAATTCTTCATTTTTACATTTCTAAAATTCAAAAAAAAAAAAAAGGCAAAATCAGCTGCTACACCTTCTAGAGCAAATATAAGACTTTCTGAATAACTAGAGAGCGTTATTTACTCTCTGAAGCCAAAACCAAGGAATCTAAGACTCTCTTTCATTGGTAACACAGTAGTAAGAGGCATTACCCCTTGCAACTAAAGCATTTAGACTGTTGTGTGGGGATTCATCTGTATTTTAATAGCCTAACTATTATCTGAAGTTATGTTCTGTGTTCTCACTTCTGCAAGAAATGTGTGGTTTTATCCAAGCAATGCTTTATACAGCAAAAAGATAAAAGCCAAAAGGTATAAGCCGCAGAAACAACACTGCAGGAAGATATAACAAAAAAAGCCCCAACTGTTTCCAAGCACAACCAAGCATTGGCAAAGCAAGTTAGCATGGTAGCACACAGAATCTCCATCCTTTGAGGCTATCTCACAAGATGCTAAGGAGACTGACCTTCAAGTTAATCCTGGTTTATGCTGGGGGTTGGGCCAGATAACTTTCAAAGATCCTTTCCAAAAGAAATTATTGTATGAATATCGAGTAAGCCAGCTACTTTGGAATTGTTGAAGCACAACTGAAAGCTCATATGAGACATTAGAATAGCAATGGACTATGGAATCCCAAACCCACATTGCTGATAAGACCCTTGAGACACAGAGAAGTCATCTCCCAGTATCTTCTAATAACTCATCACCATTCCCTTAACTTAAATCCCTGTTCTCCATTAATTTTTATTCTACCCCAGGATGCACTTTTGGGATTTTATGAAGCTCCACGTTTCAGTCCATCAAATAACTCTGCCTGTATATGCTGCAAGATATACCATATGCTCTAGTTCAGTGAATTTCCTCAGCTTCAAACCACTCATTCATATAACAGATAAGTAACATGACAAAAATTCACCACTCAACTTTCAAGTAGGAAACTACTACATAAACATTGGGAATGATTAGGTAAGGAAGTTGAAAACACTTACTATTATGGCCTTGGATTAAGGCAACCATGGACTAGGTATTAACACTTTACCAGCATCAGAGGAAATAAAACGCTCTGGAGCCCCAATTCAGTTTTTAATGCTTCTGACTACAGGATCTAAAATGATGAAAATTAGGCAAAATTTCTACTATTTAGGGCCATCTTCCCTGTAGCACAGCCAACCAGAAAGGCTATGCTTAGCCATTAGATTAAAATGGCATAAACATTCCTGCTAGTCTAGGCAATTCAGGTTAGCATTTACTTCAAATCAACCATATTAACCTCCTATCAAACCTTCTCTTCCAATAAAAATAAGATTTGTTTATACAGATGAGGAAAACACTATTACTACCAGTTTCCAGCAGTACCAGAACTCCAAAACTTGAATCTTTGCATTAGAGGCAGACATTTATTTTACTAGACTAAGAAAGATGAGGAGGAAAAATCCCACAACATAGGAAAAAACCACCAAAACCCCAACACAGCACTTTTTAAAGAGCCAAGATACTAAAACTATTAGGGTAAGGAACTCCTACCATGACTAAGCAAAAGCAAGATTAAGCAATTGATTGAGAGATTAGACACAGCAACTGAGCCAAAAAAAGGTTAAAAGAGTGCATGCAGAGTAAAGATTATGCAAGCAGATGTGCAAATATGGCAGGCTCACTAAAATCCTGCCCTTGAATCCATTCTGGTAAGTATTCAGTAAAAGTACTGGACATAAGTTGAGGGATCACTCAAGTTCAGTGCCTTGAAATGGCACTTAAGAAGCTGAACTTGGGTCTAACAACTCTCCCAGGTATTGCCACAGCTAAGTCTTCAAAGAATGCCTTCAGCAACATGGGTTTGGGGGGTTCTTTAGGTTAGGTTTTTTAATACCATGCTAAAGAACTGTGGTCCCAAAAATAGAAAAATATATGTAGAAACTTCAGCAGAAAAGGTGGCACAACTCCTTGGAAAACATGCTTAGCAAACAAGGTATCCACCAGCAGCAAAAAGGCACCAAAGTTAAACTACCCATAAAGCACCAGTAGCATATAAACTTATGCACTGCAACAAAACCAAACCTTACTCATACAAGCACATAAAATACTACTTACTCCAGAAAGTCAACAAGATCACACGGTTTACACTAGTTTCCCCCCCCCAAAATTCACCAGCCAACCAAACAAGGAGATACCTACATAAGTGCATCTACATTAAAATTATTTCAGAGTGCTTTAACAAACTACTTGCAGGTTGCCAACTACAGAATGATCACTAACTTGTGTTGCCAAATCCCTCCCTTGTGCCACTACAAAGCAGTCATGTAGCTTTGGGCAGCATGACTGACTTTTCTATCAAAAGCTGAGCATTTTCCATGGTTGGATGAGTTTCGCAAAGTTTGTTTATACAAGGCCTTTGTTCATGCTTCTGCCTGGTAAACAAAGCTTGCTACCAGAACTGCAAATTTAATGAAGGTCTGCTGGATAGATTCTGGAACTGGAAAACCCACAAGACTGTACAGATAGCGACTCCTAAACCCAAATCCTGGTGATAAATATAACTGAAGAGTTCTTCCAGGTAAAATTGGGGTGCAAGGGCAATAAAAAGCTTTTGATGATAAGATATCCTAGCTCATTCCTAAGGCATTCCCAATACACTAACATATATAATCTAAGTTACATGCATAACAGACATCTGTACAAATCCATCAACAGTACATAGCATAGACTAATTCGTAACAGCAGCACATTAACAAGTTTTAGATAAAGCATGGAAGCAATTAATCTTGCTGCTCTCACCTAGGTCAAAAGTCCGAGTTGCTTCATCCTGAATGCCACCTCTTCTCCCCCTCACTAGTCATGCAGATTTCTCAGTGTCATAGTTCAAGACTATTAAAGAATAACTACCTTAATTTGCAATTCCTGCCCCCTCTCCCTTCCCATAGTGAGGGAATAAAATCTAGGGTCCAATGTAACTTTTTGAGAGATTAGCAAGGGTCTCCATCAGTGGTAGTCACAAACTCATGTTTCACTTCCTGCACTGCAGAGAACCTCAGCTTTATTATGCAAGACAGACAGACAAATGCCTGTTTGTTTCAAGGGCATGTTCATGTAGTCTGAAATGAGTCCTCCAAACTATTTCCATCACCTATTTAAGTTACAGGACAGAAATTGTCTGCTCATGTAAAGTGTTAGGAGCCTAGGAGAGATCTCTCTCTGAGGGTGTATTTTTAAAAACCATCATTAGGGTTTTAGATGAAGTGCAAAGAAATACCCAGTAGCTGTGTGCCTGTCCTGGTTCCATCTTGGATAGAGTTCCATTTTCTTCTTAAAAGCTAGTATAGTGCTGTGCTTTGGATTCAGTAGGAGAATAATGTTGATAACATGATGATGCTGTAGTTGCTGCTAAGTGGTGCTTACCCAAGTCAAGGACCTTTCAGTGTCCCATGCTCTGCCAAAGAGCAGGTGCACAAGAAACCTGGAAGGAGCACAGCCAGGACACCTAATCCAAACTGGCCAAAGGGGTATTCCATGTCACGGAACATCACACTCAGTACATAAACTGGGGGGAGCTGGCTGGAAGTTGCAGATCGCTGGTTGGGAACAGGCTGGGCACGGGCTAGCATCAGTCTTTTGGTCTCCCTTTTTTCTAACAACCATTATATTTTATTTTATTTCAGTTATTAAACCGTTCTTACCTCAAGCCACATGCTCTACCTTTTTTCCCCAATTCCCTTCCCCGTCCCACTGAAGGGCTGGGGAGAACAATGAGGGAGGAGTAGCAGGGTGCCGGGGCTAAACCACAACAGTGCCCATTTCCCCACTTACAAAACAGTTACAGCTTTCTGTGTTTTGCAAAAAAAAGAGTGTTAAGAAGTGCTGTTTCTCAAAGCATTTTCAAATCCTCCTGGAAGCTTCATCAGAGCTTAACAAAGTGATACATGAGGTTCAATCCTCACACTGCAAGGTTCTGCAATAGAGTTCATATGGTACACTGGCAGACTTCAAATGTGCTACTACTGGCATCTTTCAATGTAGGCTGCTCACTGCTTTCACCATGGAAGGCATTATGCTACTCCTCCACAATGCCATCATACTGAGTGAGCGTAACTTATTGCCACATAAGGGAGAGAACATTTTTCATCCTGACACAGTAAAACAATATTTGCTTTTTGCACTTTATTTGATCAGCATTGCAAAACATATTTAGTGGGAGCTATCCATTCTGTTTAGAAAAAGTGTTGTGAAAGCACAAATTCATATCTTATGGGGAAAAAAAATTATTGACCAATAATGTTTTTGCTGAATTCTGGGACCATCAGCAATTGAAGTAATCTAAACAAACTCTCTATCAGATTCGTATTAAATGCATACCATAGTTGGTTTCCTGAACAAAAAAGTCCTCTCTGGTAGAGATGTTCCTATATATATTAGCATTTTTGCCTAGCTTAAGAAATCCAATCAAGTTCCCACAAAAGCCTCATCACAACAGCAAGCAGATCAGGACACTGATTACTCATTCTTACAGGCCCAGCTGCTCTTGTTTAGCTCATTAGATGGATGTCAAAGCCTGACTAGAAGCATTACTTTATTAAAATCATGGGGAAATACTATAGGGCATTGCCAACATACTTAGTCCATTAATTGACATTTACTGTTATTCATATATATATAATAACACAGATATAGCCATGAGATCCTGCTGTGATTACACATGCCTTTCTAGTAGCTTTTTTCCTTTAAGTGACATAGGACCTTATCCTGGTTTCAGCTGGGATAGAGTTTATTTTCTTCTTAGTAGCTGGTACAGTGCAGTGCTTTGGATTTAGGACGACAATAATGTTAATAACACACTGCTGCTTCGGTTGTGGCCCAGCAGTGCTTACCCAAGTCAAGGACTTTTTCAGTGTCCCATGCTCTGCCAGCAAGCAGGTGCACAAGGAGCTGGGAGGGAGCACAGCCAGGACACCTGATCCAAACAAGCCAAAGGGATATCATAGAATCATAGAATTGACTGGGTTGGAAAAGACCTCAGAGATCATTGAGTCCAACCCTCTGCCCAACTCCCGTCTGTTACTAGATCATGGCACTCAGTGCCACATCCAATTTCAGTTTAAAAACCCCCAGGGATGGTGAATCCACCACCTCTCTGGGCAGGCCATTCCAATGCCTGATTACTCTCTCTGTAAAGAAT
>JAWWEU010000081.1:94384530-94433326 GCA_035583155.1 Acropternis orthonyx | reverse complement strand
CTGCCTGGCTGCTCTCCAGCCACTCTGTCCCCAGCCTGTAGCACTGCATGGGGTTGTTGTGGCCAAAGTGCAGGACCTGGCACTTGGCTTTGTTGAACTTCGTGTTGTTGGAATCAGCCCATCTCTCCAGTTTATCCAGATCCCCCTGCAGAGCCCTCCTGCCACACCACAGAATGTCACACTCCATTCATAAACTGGATGGAGATGGTGGTGAGCCACCAATGAGTGCCGAGGAACAGGCTGGGAATCGGTCAGATGTATTGTGCATAATTTGTTTCTCTTGGATTTTATCTCTCTCTCTCTTTCTTTATCATTACAGTTTCCCAAATTTTCTGTAATACAGGTCCAAGAGCCTTTGAATGACAGAAATAACATACAAGTTTCTGGTTTCAAGAACAGTTTTTCATGATAAGACGTTTCAAATACTGCCCTCCAAAAGCTGAGGTCTCTTGACTTCATCTCCTACACTTTGATAATCAAAGTAAATTCAGAGATGAATATTGAAGTTACGTAGTTTCCCCAGTATCTGCCATTAAAAAAAAATAAAAGTAAAAGCAGTTGCTGGAATCTTCATCTTCAGCAATCCCAAGGATAAAGTGTCGAAGTACACAACTGTTTCGTCCTTCAGCACTTTATCTGTATTTCAAATTATCTTTTTAAAGCCTTGCCAAGCTAACATGGGTCACACCATGTGATGCTTCCACTCCTACTCAGCCTCACCACTCCCAACACATACACATCACCACCCCCAGTATACTTACTATTTAACTTCAATGAAGTGTTCACAGACGCTCATGGTTCCCAAAAATTAAACAAGTTCCCCTAAATATCTACAAGCTCTGTGAAGACAACAGCTAGACAGAGGAAATACACCCTTTAAGTACCGTAATAGAGTGAAAAGCAGCAGCGCACTTATTAAGCGTGAGAACACTCAGGGTTTCTTCAGGACTGAAGCACAGTAAAGTTTTTAACTTCATTATTAATAGGAAAACATTTCCATAGGTTAATGCAGTAGCTGAAAAGATTGCTTATTGATTAAGAAGTGGGCCTGGTGAGGTCAGCTTTTGTTCCCATTTCTTTACTCCCTAGTAAACTGATAGTTTTACTTATTTACTACTTGGGAAGAGCATAAGTGAGGTGATGCTTTAGCAGTGCAGCCTTTTTAGTAGTACTGGACTTAAATTTTAGTGGCCCTCATTTAATTCTTAGATATGTTAAGCTTTTCTACTCCTGCAAGGAGCTGCAAGAAATAAATAAAGCTGAATTTAACCAATAATACTATTGAAACAGCTAACATAATCCCCACTTGGAGAAGGGTTTACTGTACTCTGGAATGAACCAGCAAGAGGCTAGCTCAAATTTCTCCTCAGTTGTCACATGTAAATGCGTCAGGGTGTATGAGAGTGTGAAAAGAATTAGGATAAGACTTAATAAGTTAACCAATTATCAAAAGCATCCAAAAAAAAAAAAAAAGGTTAAAAAAAAGTGTCCTATGAAATACCGTAATCCAAGGGTTCCATATTACAAAAATCACCAACATAACATTAAAATATCCAAGAGCTTTCCCTAGGAGTGCAGCTTCACTTAAGATACTTCAGGTAACTATTTTCAACAATCTCATTATTTATTATCTCAGAATGACTCCAAAATTTTGGCTTCAAAGCCAGTCATGTTCTATTGCAAGCTGTTTAGTATGAGGCTAAAGTCTGACCCTTGTGTACCAGAATGCCTTAAGACATACCCCAACTGTCCAAAAACCGCAACTCTTACGAACTGAATCCTTTTGATATGCTGCTGAATTATCAGTGTTGTCCTGAAGGCTGAAATTAAGATTTTCTTGAAAAGTTTACACAATGTAGTGCCTCTTATTATTTACCAATTTCACCACATGTACTGAAAGAAGAGGCTGTGCAACTACTTAAAACTGGAAAGCTCATTAGATCCTGGATTTTTTTTGTCAAGGGTTTTTTTCTTGTGTTAGGTTTGGAGTTTTTCTGAGGTGTGGTTTTGTTTACCCCTGCCAAATATGGACAATATACAATACAATTGTGTATCAATCAAAACTGAACAAGTTTCCAAGAACAGATACTTCAGTTTTGCAGACTTCTATAGTTAAATTGGCACTGCCTGCATAATCAAACAGAGATTTCCATCGCTAAAGTATAAAGAAGACCAGGGCAGAGCTCGTTAAAAAATAACAAAGAGTCAGTAGATCAGTCTCACAATCTGCCTTGCTGAAAAGCCAAACAATTCGCACTGACATACAGCTTAAGAATGAAATGCTACCTGCATCAACACTGTCTTTGAAAAATTGCTTGTCAACTCTTTCTTTGCAAAACGCTCAAGTTCTACTTTGAATTGCAAGAGTTTACAAGTATAAAAATAAAGACAAGGCTACAGAACTACTGAGGCTTGAAATCTGTCATGTTTCCACCCATCTGAACTGTATTTTTGAAGAAGTTAATGTAAGTCTACCTTACTTTTAAATTGGATGCTAAGCCTTTAGGAAGAATTTTCTCATAGAAGGGGTCATTTACACATTGGAATGGACTGCCTATAGAGGTGATGGAGTCACCATCCCTGGAGGTGTTTAAGGAAAGACTGGATGTGGCACTTAGTGCCATGATCTAGTTGACATGGTGGTGTACAGTCATAGGTTGGACTCAATAATCTCAGAGGTCTGTTCCAACGTACTTGATTCTTTGATTCTGTCTTTGCAGATTGGGAATAATGGGAATAAGGGAGAAAACTCTAAATATCTAAATCCCAGCTTCATTTAATACTGAAAAAAAATTCTCTGTGTGATGTATTCTGCATCTCCACAGCAGAATGTTTTAGTCCAATAACTGAAATATGTCTTTATTAACCATGACTACACCAACTGCTCACTGTAAGAGACTGAAAACATCAACCGCGAAGTGGGCAAAAGAAAAACCCGACAAAACACAACCAAAGGAATTCAACCTGACTCTAGTACTCTACACTGGAGTTTGAACTTGTGCAGCTTTGCAGCACTGCTCTGCCAGCTGGCACTGAGCAGATTAGGGTGGCAGTGAGAGCACAGACCCTGGAGCAACGCATGAGTTAGTATTTTGAACCTGTACTAATGCCGCGTCTGCCGTGTCCTGCCAAAAAGACAGGACTAAGGTCACCCATGAAGTACTTATTCAGCAGATATGTATGCAAGTCACTGTGACCAAGGGGTTTTACTGAGAATTGGATGTAAGGAAGAATTTTTTCTCTACAATGACAGTAGCGAGGCACTGGGACAAGCTGCCCAGAGAAGCTGTGGATGCCCCATCTTTGGAGGTGTTCAAGGCCAAGCTGGATGGGGCTGGAAGCAACCCAGTCCAGTGGAAGGTGGTAGATAGGTTGGAATGAGATGAGCTTTAAGGTCTCTTGCAATCCAAACCACTTTGAGATCCTGTGACTATTAGAGTAACTCCAAAATCTGTAATATTCTGGATATTGTGCTACTTTCCTTCCACTGTGTGGAGTTCCCTTCCTGTTTCATAATACAACACACACTGTAATAGTGTGAAGAAAGGAGCTGTTGACCTTTTAGTTCACGAGATAACATGGCTCTGGGTCCCAGCTGAGTCTTCACTTTAAATTCCGCTCTCAGAGGGCACACTAGAGCAAGAAGCACACGGATACCGCCCCACTCTTGGTGCCCAAGACACACACAGACCGCCTGCCTGTCTCAGCCCTTAACAGCGACTCCAGCTTTTTTGCTCCTTGTCCTCATTTCCTGCAGATTCACCTTGCAATTCCAAGGCCGAAAGTTTAAGGCGCTGATGGGACGCGGCGGGGGCGGGGCGGGCCCGCTCGGCATGGGCGGGTTTGCGCGGCCCGAAGGGCTCGGCCCCGCCGGGCCCCCACACCGCGGGCACCCACCTCGTCCAGGAACTTGGTCACATCGTAGATGCGGTGGTGCACGATGATCCAGGTGCTCTGGCTGTGGTTGTGCTTCTGCACCTCCTCCAGGCGGTAGTAGCGGCCCCGCCACGACTCGCCGCCAGCCTCGCTGGAGCCCACCATGTCCTCTTGTGTTGTGTTGTCTTGTGTTCTCTTGTGTTGTCCTGTCCTGTCCCCTTGTCCCGCTCCCCTCCCGCAGCTCGCCCCGTACCCGCCGGCGGCAGCCCCGCACCGCAGGCCTATCGCGGCCGGCCCCGCCCCTCCCTCCGTGCCGCCCTCTCATTGGCGGAGCGAGACGCCACTCAAGGCAGGCTCGATGCCGGCGGGGGCGGGGCTTGCCCTCACGGCCCGCCGTGCCGCCTGTCCCGCGCAGCGCCGTGAGGCGATCCCGGCGGAGGCGGCTCGGGGGCTTGACTCTCCGGCGTGATTATACAGGCCGGGTCGGGTTTGGCTTGGGGGTTTTTGGGGCAAGGCCTGCCGCCTGTCCTCCGAGCTGGTGCTCAGGTAGATGTTCCGCCGCACCCCGAGCCTGTGTAACAGGACAGCTTCATGCTTCTTCCCTCAGTGTGCCACCACCACCGTCAGATCCTGCCTCCACTTCTTTACCCTCGGCCTGACAGTAAGAGTAGCTATGCCCCTCAAATTGGTGGTGTTCTCAGCTTTAATGAGGAGGCTCTTCATTCCATCTTCCTGGTGTTGCTGAAAATTGCAAATACCGCTGCTGAGCTCGGTGATTTACCCGTCTGTTCCGACTGAAAAACAGCGATAGCCATTCTCTGACTGATGTTCTGCTCAGCTTAGCAGGGATTCAGTGATGGTTCTAGTTCATGTGTTGTGATTATTGACATCTAAATGTGTGATTTCTCCCACACACGTAATGTTCTCTTGCTGTCACAGAGGGCAGTTGAGTTTATTTCCTATGATTTGTGACTGGTAGTTCTTTCTTAATAGGTAGTTCTGTGTTAACTGGTACTTCTCTCTTTTCCCCTGAAGGAAGAAGCCTTTTGCAAGCACTCTGTCCCATTAGCCTTTAAGATGTCTGGGAATATTCAACTTACATGTAATACAGCGAGTGGTTCCCACAGGGGAGTTGGCCTCCAACAGCGAGCAGGGCACTGGAGTGTTCCAGCATGTGTTTTACAATGTCTCTGCCCAAAAATCCCCCATAAATATTATGAAAGCAGAAGACTCAGGCTTTCTTTTCTGGGTTTGCAATAGGAAAAGACTTTTTTTTTCATTTGTTTAAAAGGGTCCTTTCCCTTGAGCAGTAGCTTTCAGAGTTTTCTGATGAAGTGATAGTCTTGGCTGGCATCTTAAAAAATAAAATCTACTTTTCATGTTTTTCTTTAAGGGTAGGAAACAAGAAAACATATTATTTTCTTTTAAATTACAGTTATAAAACACGGATTTTGTGATTTTTCTGGGATATGACTGAGGTTAATGTTTAATGTGTCACACTGTAAGGAAAGCAAAGCAAAGCGAAATCAGAACAGCAAAGTTGTTCTGACATTGTTACTCAAAACATATTTCCTGTTCATAATTTTTTGATCATGCTTTTACAAAGTCACTTTTCAGGTGAATGCCTGGTGACTTCATAAAATCTGGAATCAAAATATTGCTGTCTTCACTGCACTGGTGAGACCATTTTCCAAAAGCATTTAAAGGTTTGGAGGGGGAAGAGCTGTTAAAACAGCTTTTTCTGGTGTGCAGTGTTTGTTACTGGCTTTTCATAATATGCAGACTTTCCACCTGCCTGTCTTTCTTTGAAACACTTTGATTGAGAAAGGTGCTATGGTTAAAAGGTGTCTTTTTATTCAAATAATGAAATACTATATTTTTTTTGGTCATAAATATTGCATTACACTAAGCCTAGCCTGTGCTGCAATACACAGAAGTACACAACAGGTGTCCAACAGGACAGGTAACAGCCATAACTTCATATGTCCTCACTGAATGAAATTTGTAAGTACCGCATCAAAGAATCACATTCTCAGTCTGAAATTCTGGTTCTTTTTGGTGCTTTTTAAGAAGTCCCAAAAATGGCAGATGCATACAGGTACATACACGTACTGGATATTCTTTTGTCCTGGTCTTTAGTCTGAATATTTTGGCTTTTGTAAATGACTGTTTTTTCAAGTATAATGCATTGCATGTAACAAAAGGATACTGAGCTGTTTTAGTTTACTAAACTGGTATATTTCCTACCTATTCTTAATTGGAAGATAATCAATTATTCCTTTATCTAATACCATATTCTTATAAAGTCCTGTAAACAAATATCTGCCTTATAAAAATGATTTTTTTTTTTTTTATTTTAAGACCCAAGTGTTGCCTTAGGGCAATCACCAGTATACCATGGATAAGACGAGGCACCAGTCTTTGTTCTTTGTCAATCTGCCAGAGCTGCAAAAACTCTGTGCTGCTACAGTAACACTGAATTCTCAGATACCAGAAACTGAGACAAGGAGTACACAGATAAAGATGTGCAGGTAAAGAATTTCGTGGGCCATTATTTTCAGAAACTGTTGGTGGTTGTTATTCAAATATTTTATTAGCAGTACTATAATTAACTATAATTAAATCAGCAAAATCCTCATCAGTGGCAAACTGTACACAATTATTTAAAATAGGGTTTTTTTCTTGGGCAGGGGGACTTGATGGCTGCTGGGGAGAAAAAACAAATTTCTATTATGTTTTAAATTTCATCAGCTCAAACTAACAAGGCCACATACTTCAAACAAATAAATGGTTAAATTTATTCTGTGTTCACCTGCAAAGCTGGAATGCTTTATGTGGGTTGAAACTGAGTGAAAAGAGTATTTGGAAAGCAGATGTATGCTCCTTAGCATTCACCAAGCATTATGTCATTCCTTTTAATAGAAAAGGGTAGAAATGAGAAATTCTGCCAGAAGTAATGCTTTTGGAGAGTTCTGTTCCTGTTCCAAAGGCCTATAGTCTTTGTCTTAGACCACTGTGCATCTTCTAGAGCAAGTAACTTGGACTAATCCGATTTATTATACTGAACCACTAGAAACTGATTAAAAGTGGAAAGCATTATGTTTGCAGAAGGTGAGGAAAGTAAATTGAGAAAATCAAGTGGGTAAAACTATTTTTTAATTTTCTCACCCTTTTTTTTACAGACAGTTATTATTCCTGTATCAAGAGATCCTTTCTGCACCTGTTATTGGAACACTGAATCAAATTTCGGTTGTAATGGCGGTCAGTATCATTGTGTAAATGAGTATCTGTAGTTACATACTGCTACAGATGTGCAGAATGCACCTCACTCAAAAGAGAGAAGCAGCAGTATGTTTTAGTGAGGTAAAATAATAATTTGACTGAGTTTGATGGAATTTAGCAAAGTTTTAACAGTGGTTTCAGTAAGTTTGATGGCAAGATTTGCCTTAATAATTACTACATGGAAGAAATATAAAAAGGAAAATTGAGTCATAGAGAGACTAGAGGTGCAAGGAGTAACAAGTCCTCCTGTTGAGTCCTAGATTCAGAGTGAACACCCTTGCTTTCTGAATTCCTTTTTGGATCCTAGGTTGGATCCAATCTTAATCTCAGACCTGATCAACCATTCAATGGAATTATCCATACAATGTTTATAGTATCTGAGTAGCTGCATGGATTAGTAATGCTTCATGGTATTAATTCAGCATGCGACCAGTTACTGACTGCAGATCACAGATAAGAGATTTCCTGGCCTTGGGTAAGGAGAGATCTCTTAGTTTCAGGTACAGAATCTCTAACCTTGAGAGGGGTCTCTGCCCAAGGGAAGAGTCACCTGCCATACAAGCCAGCTGTGTATAGGCTGACATTTAGGGAGAGCCCAGATTGGGCCCCTCCTGACTTTGTTACTGAAAGGGTGAAGTTGTTGGCTCTTAGTCAATAGCATAGACAAGATAGATGTCTTTGATTTAGTGCTGATACCTTGTTCTGTTTATCTTGTACTTTTGGGTTTCGAAAACACTTCTTGAAATATTTTTCAAGACACCTTCACTCCCTTGTACATGAGCCAAGGACTTTCCAGTGTGCAAGCTTATCCTGAAGGTGTGAGACTTGTTGCTTCTTGATCAGCCTGAACCAAACTATGGCTGGGGGTCAATTGTATTTGTTATATTCATATTTCTCTAAGTGTTTTGTTTGAGGATCAGGGATAAGTAAAAATATTTCATTTAAAGCAAACTTTTATTTTTGTGCACTAGTGATGTAGAGGACACCCTAGGTCCTCCACTGTTTTGATCAAAATGGCCTTTTCGGATTGTGAACCTTTTTGTGGGATGTTATGGACTCAGTTGGTAAGATGCCACCCAATTATCATTGAGAGAAGCAGAGTTCTGCAATTTTGTTTTGGGCAGACTTTTGCTTGCTTGTTTAGTGTATCTTTAGCTAGAAATGTGATTACACTATGCCAAATATCTGAACTAATTTTAGTTTCTTCCTTTAAAATACAGGATAAAGCATTTGCCTAACTATTCTGTAGCATGTTTTTTTTTCAAAGGCAAAGTCACTGTTATACCAGAATTTAATTTAGGATTTGCTAAAACACCTCTTAATTCCAGACACTTAATTTATTTTTTTATTGTTATTTTTAGATACCATTTTACAAATCAGGAATGTGTCAAGCCTATGTAGAGAGACAAGGAGCTACTGTAAGTGCTGAAATATGGCACAGTTCTTGAGACTGTTATATTTGTCTGCCGTTGCTGTTGCTAGAGATAAGTATTTTCCATAGGCCATGTAATTTGAGCTACAGAAGCCAAGTTTCAGACTGAAAAAGTCTGGCCCATAGACAAAATGTGTCTTATGAATCTGGGTATAGTAAGTGTACTTTGTCAGAGTCAAAAGTTTTTAGAAGTTCCTTAACAACTTTTCGAGATTTCTCAATTGCAGTGGAATCTGGATCCTGCGTAGGGGCATTGGCAATCTGCCTTTTGGACCAAAGACCTGCAGCTGTCCTTTTTGGTGTCACCCCCTCCGCCAGTGCCCCAGAAGATTCCACAGTGGGAGATGTTCAGACAGCTGAACTGTCTCCCCACTCACCTTTGGGTTTAGCCAGCCTGTACAGGACAGTCCCAGTGAAACAAAGTAAAAGCACAGAGAAGAAATGGAACCACTAAGCTTAACAGCTGATATGTTTTTAGACCATTTGATTTACTGTATGATTTATTGTATTCTAGTATGCAACATCTGTGGGGTTTATGAATGTATGTGTGGATGGACTGGAATTGCTGAGTCAAAAGACTGATTGTAATCAGAGCCAGTAGCCCTCATAATTCATGTGCACAGCCAGTTGGGTGTATTTTCCTTTGTTCCAAGAAGTGCAAATCCAGATTAGTACGACCTGTACTGTTCAGATATACTTATCTTGCAAAACTGCTTTATATTTATATGTGTAGCTTACCTGTCATTGTTAGGTTTTCCAACACCAGCAGTTAAAAAGTACAAAATATATTTAATAACCATGAGCTGCAAGCAGTTCCTTGCAGGATTTCATTGGAAACATCTCTCTGGAGGTGGTTAATTCTTTTTAAGCCATTATAATTAGTTTCTTGACCAATCCTAATGGTCAAGAGAAAGGACAGGCAAGTGGTGCTGCTAGGTGAGATATATTTAACTATTGTGATTGCAAGAAAATCTCTCTGGTCTTGAGTTTGACAGCAGAGGTAATGTCAATTTTGGATGTTGTGCCTATTATCTGGAAAGAGTTGCGTATCTAGTAAAGTACTCCAGAAAGTTAATCTTTTCCCCAAGCCTGTTATCAGCCCTGTGAAAACATTATAGGAGCTGTAGTGTGCCTTGCTTTGATGATGCATGAAATCTAAGTGCCTACATCAAATACTGTGCTAGCTTCCTCTTGTAGCTAAGTAGATGAAAAGTAAAGATGTGTGACCTACACTAGAATTTGGCTCCAAGATGCAGTAGCAGTATATTTGCTTAAATTTTGACTGAGGCCTTTGAAAAAAATCTGTTAAATTATTAATAATGTATGTTTCTCTTTTTCACTGTTCCTATTAGCTGGAAGCACCACAAACAGTTACTCCAGCCATTCTCCAAACTTGTCTCTCCTACACAATTACAGCCAGACTTGCACCCAAATGGAACAAGGCTGGTCATCTGTTGGTGCAAGGTATTTGACTTACCTGGATCAGGCATCAAGCATTTAGTTTTCAGTTCTTTATTATTGCAATTATTGTTCATAATTTAATTTCCAAATTATTTAACTCATTACAATAAATTGTTTCCTTACTTTACCCTATTATTTTTTTCTTTAATTGCATTTTATTATTCCTTTATCTAAGTTCAATAATTCAAATTAATAAACTGAATGGACATGAATGGATGTACCATTCACTTTTTCATCTTCTTTCTTATCTTTGTAACAGATCAAATAATTATTTCAGCTGAATGCCATGTACCAGATTAATAATTTCCAAGCCAAATATTGTTGGACAGTGAATGTCTTCTAAAAATTGGACCTGTTTTTCAGATTCATGCTTTCAGCAGTAGCACTTCTGCACGTGGTTTGCAGGCTTTTCTAATACAGAAGTGTTTTTCCTGTCAGACTCTCTCCTTTTACCAAGCTCTGTCTTTTTAGATGATAGTTTCTTAGTCTGACATCTCTCTACTAGGTCCTATGTAGGATAAATGTAAATTACCAAAGAATGGAAAACCAGATGTTCTTCCAGATTTTGTGGTGTGCTTGTAATAAGTAGAGCAACTGTATACATCATTTCTAATAGACTCTGAGAAAAGTGTATGTGCTGTTTTCTTATTTTCAGCCACAGTATCCTGTTTTCAGTATCCTCAAAATATATGGCTCTCAGAATGAAATCAACTGCTTCAGGAGTAGCTGCTAGAAGTAGAGGGCTAGATGGTAGCTGATATAAAGCTGATTTCAACAAAGATGTTAACCAATAGCAATGTGATCCTAATACATGCAGTTTGTCTAATCCTTTATGTTGCTAAAGCTGGACAAAACTGATGATATTTGGTAAAATATGTAGTAATACTAGTAATGCCATACAGATTTGCTTTCAAGTGTGAGAAATGTATTAACTGTTAGTCAATTAAAAATGTTCTATGTTCATGTGTCAATTAAAAGCAGTACCTCCTTACCAGGAGGAAAAAACGATGTGTAAATTGCTGTCCACTAATATACTTCTACATATCTTTCTTTTTTATAGAAGATATTCGTGAATCAGTGAAAAGTTAATTGATAAGGGTGTTTTCTCTCCTTAAAAGGAACACACCTTTCAGCATTCCTGGCATACACAAACAAAACTGTGTGATTTCTCCTTTTTTTTTTTTTACATAAAGACTTTAAACATATGGTTTAGAAAATAATGCCTATCTGTTTTGTTTGTTAAGGAAAAGACTTTTTGTCTCATTCAGGAAGGCAAAATGCTGTGGGTAAGTACACATTCTGTTAATGGTAAACTTGAGACAGCAAGTTGTACTTCCACGATCTTGGAACACAGTAAACAGGAACACAGTATCTTTGGTTTTCATTTTGAAATAACTTCTGTCAAAATACACTTGATGGCAGATGATGCTCTGTCTGTAATAACTGTCAGCTCAACTGAGCCTTTGAAAAATTACCCACTAAAAAGATAATTTTAATGCTATTAGTCTACAGCCATAGGTTGAAAGTTGCCAGTTTAAAGTTGTGATTATTGCAATTAAATGCACTTGCCTCAAATGGTAAGTCTTGCAAGTGATGTGAAATAATTCTGTAATAACAGATAGGAAAATGAGCTATAGTGACTGTCCAGTATGTACTACATTTGCCTTTCACAAAACTGAAGTCACGAAGCATGCTGTTTTAACTATTGCAAAAATGCAAAGTAGTATTTTTATTCCAGTATAAAAGTTAAAGATTATATTTGGGGATGTTGGAGCCTAAATTTGTAATAGGGACATATGTTGAAGAACTCAGAGCTGGCTGAAAGTTCTGGAGGTGTGTCAATAAATGCTTGCATTGCTCATATAGTCTTTCCTATTGACAACTTCTGGATGCATAATACTGGTCTGATTGACTCAGTGTAGCAAATGGTTATAAGAATTACTTTTGCTTTGAAAATGGGTGTTTGTGTATCAAGGATATGAGTATTGAGCATCCAGTTCCTAAAAACTCAAGACTGTCTGTGTGAGATGTACTGTATGATGGTAATTCCTTATTATTTTTATTTTTCATAGTTAAAATGCACTTGATTTTACTTTTCATGCTGAGAGAGTCTAGCCTTTTGATTTTCAAATGCAGCATTTTGACTAACAATTACCTTAAATAAACATTTGATTTAACTTTCTGCCTAACAGAGGAACTGTAATTCAAAACAGGGCTTTGTGCTTTTTTTAAATTTAGTTGTAGATCTCAATGTGTCAGAGAGACAACTTTGCATCAGTGTGGAGGCTTGTTCCATTCGGTTGCCACCCCCTGAGGTATAAGCCTATTATATTGTCTATGACTGCGTTTGTCTTATTAATCTCATTGTCTATTCTGTTCGGTGACTTCCAATTAGCATGACGGGGGTAGAAGTGCCTATTTCTGATTGCATTGAGACATTAATCATATTGGTTGACTATCTGCACCTGTTATAAGAGCATGACATCCACATTTTATCTATATTGATACATTCTAGCAAGAATTATAAAGTTGAGATTCTATGTTAAGAGACCTTTCAAAAATGCTAACAGAATATAGTAGTGAAGAGTCTTTGTGATTCTAGATTTCCTTCTAGCCATGTTGCATTCAGTCTCACTGTCATATATAGACAGTTTTGAGTATCAACAGTGAAGCTACAGGTGAGTTGTCAGCACCATGCTTAAAGTCCTTGTATATGCTTATCATGAAATCCTCTTCATTTTCTATGCAACTTCCAAAATACTGGAGCAAACAGGACTATGATGCTTGTAAGCATAATAAATTAATTGTTTAAGAAATCATGGTTGAGTTTGAAAATTTACCATCCTTTGTCAGCCATGTCACTTTTGGTGAATATGGTCCATACATGCAAGGGCATATTTGGCAGGCTTGCTGGTTTCTTCTAAGATTAGTATTTCTGATCCAAACTCTTCTTTCTTAGAGAATAGAAGAAGAGGATTTCTCCTGAGACCTACCTAGGACAGCATAAACATTAAAGCTATCTATAGGAATCCAAATCCCAAATGACAGAGACCAATGATGGAAATGATCATGATGTGGCTTTGTTATCAGTTTGATCCTTTCAATGCCTTTCTGAAACAGAAATGTCCTGTTTTTCCTGTCAGTGAATAAATGCAAACCCTGGTAGACCATAGTAAAATAAAATCTCAGTCTTTGAATGTCCCCTACAGTCGAATTTTGACATTGTCAATATGTGTGGTGTTTTTCAACTTCTCGGAGGATGAAACTGCATGTCCCATTAATTCTGTTTCTTGGATATTTGCGCTTGTTTAGGCAAAGTGACATATGCAGTTACTAGGATGACAAACATGGGTTTCTGATTTGAATTTTAAAAAATGTGCATGGAAGTGAGACAGCTCTCAGTTTGACAAACTCCTGTACACTTACTTATTAAAACATTTCAAATAAAGTTTAAATCTTACCAACTTAAATAAACTTTAAACCTTATACTTGTATAGCTTGTGGAAGCATAGGCTCTAACATAAGCTAATGTGCAATATGGTAACAGGGTAACAGGAATATCTTTTGAAATAATCAGTCTGTGTGAGCTGATAAAAGAATAATAATGTATTAAGCTTCAGTGTATTGCAATACACAATTATTTCTGAAAATTTTAGTTTTGGACTGCTGTAGAAATACTTGCAAATAACCTGGTTTTTTTTTTTTTTTTCTGTTTTAAGCTGGGAGATTTTGATATTTCAGCAAACATTGTAAAGCTGTTTGATAGCAATGAAAACATAGTTATTCAACAACATTCCATATTAAGTAACTGGTGCTATGTTTTACCAAGGTAGGAATCTGTTTACATTTCAGCAGAAATAAACAATTTCTGGAATGTTTGCCCTACAAACTGTGAATTTGATACTAGTGATAAGACTTGTGTTTTGTAGTCTGTTTTACATTCAGGAATCTTTTATTTTTGGCCTTTACTATCTTAGTGTTATGAAAAATTAGAAAAACTAACCAATGAATCATAAATTACACATTTAAGTATTATTTCAATTTTGTACTGTTTATGTGGTATGCAAAAGCATCAATTTTTCTCAAATATAATTTTAGCAGAAAGTGTCAATTTAAAGAAAAAATATCTCCATCTTTGCCATAACTATTTTTACCCATGATTTTTCATCATAAAATATGAAAAGCAATGATATATTTGCTTTTGTTTTAGATTCAGTGGTAGTGAGTATTTCAGACAAGAGAAATTAGACTTGTAAAAGCTAAGTTCTTTTTTACACTTCAGGAGATACTGCTATTGTTATGTCATAAACTTATGAACTAAAGGTATTAGTCCTCAAAACATAAAAATAATCTGTGAATACTTTGAATGACAATTTTTTTCCCCAAAAGACCAGTATATTTTCAGCTGGATTTTTGATACCCTTTCTAAGCATCCTTTATTTTCCTGTGCACAGCATGAAAATGGGTCAGATCATAAACATCAGCCACATAATTCCTCCAGAATCTCCTTTCCGTTCATATAAAGATTTTCAGATGCACTGGAAGAGTCTGGTAAGAAATACATACAATTTTCATTTTTCCCTTCCTTTATGGTGCCAGTTGAGTTTGTCTTTGTAATACACGTTTGTGTTTGACTTTATAAAGTATGGATATATTCTTCCTGAAGATCTTGAAGAGCCAAAAATATACTTGAGTGTTTACTTCAGACCAATAGGGGAAAGGTTCTTCACATATCCTTTCAGAATATCTTTGTTACATTTCCGCTACTGCATTTCTAGCAAAACTCTGCTTTTCATTTGTGAATGCACATTTTCTTCTTTGATGATTTTATAGAAGCCAGTACAGAGTTGTTTCGCTCTAGCAAATTTCTCTGTCCTAGTGTTGAAAGTAAGTCAAATAGAACAATTTGCTTCACAGCATCTGTAGGTAGGATAATGCCTCTCTAAATGGTGATGTAAAAGAAATACTTAAATTCCTGTAAAAAAATGGCCAACAGAGATTTGTTTTAAAGAGAATTTTCCTGCCAGGAAAGACTAGACTAAGGATTACTTATATTGAGTAATCTTTACTACTGTAGGCTAGTATGGTATAATCATGCTGAAGTCCTGTAGCTTTGTAAGCTTCAGTCCCTTAAGAAACTAAGTGCTTTTGTTCATCTTTTTAAAAATGCTTTAGACCTGTTTATGCTTTCTTCATAATGAAGATGATTTGCAATTGTAGAAATGTAAAGAAACTATGATCCCTTAACCCTTACTCAGGTACCCTTTAAGTTGCATTCGAAGTCAGCCAGTGCAATATTTCCCTAGGACAGATGCAGAAAGTGTAGTGAACTCTTTTCTTTCTGACATGAAGAGCAATCTTTCACAACTATGTGGATTCCCCGCAAAGATGACAAGTAAAGCACTTTATGCTAC
Source organism: Acropternis orthonyx (assembly GCA_035583155.1). Classification (NCBI taxonomy): domain Eukaryota; kingdom Metazoa; phylum Chordata; class Aves; order Passeriformes; family Rhinocryptidae; genus Acropternis; species Acropternis orthonyx. The sequence continues at coordinate 94,417,861 of JAWWEU010000081.1, read as the reverse complement.
TCAGGAACTTTCCAGGGCTCTGGTGCGTGTGAGGTTTTTTTATAAACAATTAATGGCATGTAGTTCATCAACGTACAAAGAGGTCTTTATCATACAGCTATGCTTTTCACAACAAACAACTATCAATCCTGTAATGTTTAATTAAATGTGTAAGTAAAAGTTACATTGTTATTTGCCATTGTTATGTATTATTAATATCACAAATATATTAAAAAATTTGACTTGGTGTTGCTATCGGTATTTGCAGTTCTATAGATGCTTTTTAAAAGTTGGATATCCAGAACTTTTTCAGATCTCTTTCATGACAATAATAACAATAACATTAGTAGTAGTAGTTGTTACTACTATTACAAAGGCATGTAGTGACAGAACAAGGAGGAATGGCTTTAAACTAACACAGGGTAGGTTCAGATTAGATATTAGAAAGAAATTCTTTACTATGAGGATGTTGAGGCACTGGAACAGGTTGCCTAGAGAAGTTGGGGATGCCCCATCCCTGGAAATGTTCAAGGCCAAGCCAGATGGGGATTTGAGCAACGTGGTCTAGTGCAAGGTGTCCTTGCCCATGGCAGTAGGGCTGGAACTAGATGATCTGTCAGGTCTCTTCCAACCCAAACCATTAATGAGTCTATTATTATTATTTATTAAAAAGCCAAAAAAGTTCTGTGAACTTAAGCATTTAAAAACAATCAAGCTGTAAGATTTACTCCATGTCTGATGATGAGAAGGAGTTAAGTAATCAAAACTCCTTTAATTTGAGCTTGTGACAAAGGCTGAGGCTCAAATTTCTTTGGTAGTAGTGAAAGAAGAAATAAAGTAATTAATTCTGAACAAAGAATAGTGAAAGAAGTTGCAGAGGTTCTAAAATACTATAATCCTCTTTCAGAAAGCAGTTCCTGTTTATGTCTCTTCAGTGATCAAAGCTAGAATGGCTCCTCTGTGTCATCTGCAGTTTTTGCAGACATCCAAACTGTCTTTTGCTCAGAACACAGATGCTCTTAGAAGTCTTAAGAGACAAGGAGCCCTGTCACTCAAACCCTCTGCAGACCACCTCAAAAGGGGTAGACATTATCCAGTGGGAAGGCACTAAACCAAGATAATGACTGTAATTTAAGTCTTTCCTTCTGAGAAATACGGTATTCCAGCACAGTGTAGAAACAAAGAACTGGAGGAGATGAAAAAGAACGACTTAATTTATAGCGACAAACTAAATGTTGTTTAAAAATATAGTAATTCTAATCCAAAATAGGGAAATGTATGCTTATATATTGTGATGTGTATTAGGTTGATGTCATATAGTGATGCATTAGACGGCACTATAAGACTTTTAAATCCACTTAATTCAATTTAGCAACTCTTGCTGTATTGCAGGAAATAAATTCTAAGCATATGAAGTTGGATAGTGAAACGGTTTGTGTAGTATCTCTAACGCAGGCTACTCCAAGGAAACCGACTTTGCCTGTAATTCCTTCAGCATGCAGTACGGAAAACAGCCACTGGATGGAGCGTTTGATCAAAGAGCCAGGAACAGGCAGCTTTTCGAGTAGGAGTGAGGGCATAGGAGAGTTTAGCACTGAAGCAACACATAAATCAATGAGTAAGAAGCAAATACCAGGAGTACCGGAGTTACCAGTTGCGAAATCTTTAGAAATACCTGTAAATTCAGCCTTTGAACTCCCTCCCCCAAAAGTCAGCAAAATTATACCAATTTTCAGAGGAAGGTTGATTCAAATGAATGGAAAGACAACAAATCAAACAGATAGGAAGAAAAGGGAAAATGCTGAAAGACATTCACCAGTAAAAGTTATGGGTATTTCATCTTCTGTGCTGACCGTGCACAAGTCCCGCATAACTCAGGTTTTCAAACACACTCAAAATTTGCCAGGCAAAAATCCTACTGACAGCAACATATTTCAGGTAATGAAAATGAAAACACACACAGAACATGGTACTCCTGTATTTCGACAGCAAACAGAGTCTGATGGACAAATTATTAATTCTGGTTCTTCTGAAAACTCAGCTTCAGGTGGGAATTCAAGTGAAGTCAATCACAAAAAAGCAAATTCTCCCTTCTTTCTTAAGAAGGCTGGGCCAGTGCTTCAGAAATCAAGCACCAATCTGAGTCTGCATACATATGAATCTCCCAGTTCCAGTGCAAGAAGGGGAAAAAAGTTTACAAGTCAAAATACCATGCAAGTTCTTGAGAAACAACACCAGTCAAAGGTGGTGCATTCGCAGTTTTGTAAATTAGACAATGAAATGACAAATTCCAGTTTATCACTGCAACAAACAAAGAGATCAAATAAAGGAGTCGGGTTAAATATTCATGAATCTCTCTTCAAAGATATAGTTTGCATCACCAAAAGTGAAGAAAATAAAGCATCATACCATTCTAAGGACTATATTGCTAAGACAACCAGTCATCATTCCAAATCTAACTTTGAACAGGTACAGTAAGTAACAGGGTTCATTCTCACTTGTTCTCACAAATTTGGTGTATTCAAAAATAACATTGAACAATAAAGAGCATGAGTTTCATCATGTTCTACCATCATTCTCAATATAGTTTTCTAAAATTCAACTGTATAACTTAATGTTTTCAGCCACTACTGTTTTTTTCCTGAAAGGGAAGATGATATACTGTGTTATGTGAGATACACATTCTCTTATTTGGGACTTTTAAAGTGGGATAATTTGTTTTCCTTTATTTAAGACAGTTTATGAGTTTGCCAAGATCTGTGTGAGGTTAACATGGTAAAATTTTTTGGTGTTCAGTCTGTCTTCATATGAAATCATGTTAATGGACTGAATCCTTCCTCTGGAAGGAATCTCAAACCTCATCAATTGTGCAGTGCTGCCAGCAGTTGTGTGTAAGACACTGTGCTGTTAGACAAACATGGAAGTTTTGCAAATACAAGTTTAATTACAGTTTCAAAGAAAGCACAAGTTGCAACAGGAAAAAATTCTGCTGGACACAAGTAAAAAAAATCTTCAGAGTGAGAATGGTCAAGTACTAGAACAAGAGAGGTTTTCTGGTGGTTAGTCTTTCAGATTCTCAGAACTTGACTGAAAGACTCCTAAACTAGGTGATCTATCTTTGAAATTAGCTCTCTTTCGAGTAAAAGTTAAGATTATGTGACAGCTAGAGGTTCTTTACACCAAATTTTTCTACGATTCTTTACGCATTTCAATAAAATAAATAGCTGAGCTGATTTTTAGGAGTATGGTATCCCATATATTGGGCACATGGATGAAATGTCTTGTGCTTACCATTTTTTGCATCCATAGCATGTAATTTGGTAGGTTATCTCAACTTTGTGTTATGAAGGCACTTTTCGAAAAAGGTAATTTCAGTAATTAGAAAACTTCTTCAAAATTTTGAAGGTTTTTTTGCTAATGAAAGTACAAACTTCTATCCTTTCAGATGATTACAGAGAACAAGTATCTGACATGTGAAACACTGACCTCAAAACTGACTTTGTCAGTCAGTGAGAGCAATATGGAAGCATCTGTAAAGAAAGGTTGTGCAAGAAGAAGACAGGTAACCACCCCCCACACCCCCCATACACCCCTTAATCTAGTCCAGAAGGACCTAAATTAAGAGATAAAAAGGAAATCTAGGCTTTTTTTCATCTTACCATGTTCCATTTAAAAAGGGCACACTAAAATCTTTTTGAGTCCACTCTGGATAAGATTAACCATAACCAGGATAAAACTAACATTAACCACTGGTTATGATACTGTTACTTCAGGTGTTCATTTAAAATGTTTATCTCCAGAAAAAGATACTACTAAAATGTTTAATGATGTTACTGTTTCTGAAGCAGATTTTCTGATTGTACAGAAGAAGAATTTTATCCTGCCCAATATAACTGTGGGCATTCTCAGTGGCTCTGTGTCTCATTTAAAGGGCTTGAATTCATCACTGTTCTGTAGAAATTACTTTTTGTTTTGTTATGCTTTTAAAGCCAAATACAAGACAATTCTGGAAGTTTAAGCTGTAATTAAAAGAATGCAGTCTGTGCTTTCGGTGCAGTTCAGAAAAGGCCAGTACAGTAACCCCAGGGGCATGCTGCAGGAACACACTCATACCCTGAAGCTCAAGCTGCAGCAGGGAAGAGAGGAATTGGTGTGGGAAGCGCCAGCCCAGCTGCTCTGAGCTGGCCTGATCCAACTGCAGCTGGGAAAGGGCCTTCCACAGGACCACAACTGAGTCACTAGTTACAGCCTCAGCACTGCAGTGCTACAGCAGTAGAGTCAGTCTCACAAAGAGAAGAAAATCAGCAACTAAAAATACCTGTGGTTATAACAACCCCAGGGGTCTGAGTATTGAAGGGAGACTTGAACCACAGTACAAATTAAGGTCCTGAAGTCCTTTGCCTGCCACTGGGAATGACTCAGACACAGTATGGCTTGTGAGCATGGAACTGCCTCTGCAACCTGGGCAGACCAGACAAGCAGAGAACTTATAGCTGGTCTGGCAGCACTGCTGGAATGGGGAAGGGGTACTGTCCTGTCCTAGTTAGGAGTCAAAAGTGCCTCATGCATTCCTCACTCTCCGGACAGGCTTTGAGTAGCACAGGTACCTGCCTGAGCCCTGCAAGCTAATTTTGGGAATTGTCAGGAGACAGCAAGTTCTGCCTGCCTGCCTGCCTGCCATACTGCCAGTGCAGCACTGCCACTGCTGGACTCGAGTATGGTGGATGCACAGCTCTAGGGAAATTTCAGCTGGAGTCTCAGGAACAGGAGAGGGACTCATCTGTTTACTGGGGTAGGAATGGACTCTCTGATTCTTGTTGGTCTGATTCCTCCTCTCCAGATTAAAATGCAATGCCACTAACTGGGGGCACTACTAAACACTTCTCTGAACAGTGAGCCTTAGTCATTATCTCAAGTTTGGACACCAGAAATGTTCAGTTGTTTTGAAAGTCATGGTTGCAAGCACGTTAAAGGGTATTTTCAAAGTAGCTCTGGTCTTAATTACTTAGCGACTGTGCATATAAACATACTTCAAATTATATTTATGTTGGAAAGTAGAAACTTTTATCAATTACTTCACATTGAACTAAGCATTTCACTCAGAAACAACTTTTTTAGTTGAACTGCTGGCTTAGTATTACTGCTTTGTTTACTGCTTTTTGCCCTTTTTTTTTTTTGGTTGGTTGGTTGGTTGTTGTGAGCAGAAAGAAGAAGGTTATTCAAAGTTAAAGAAAGCCAAAAGAAGTAAGCCTTCTACTTAGGATGTTCTGCAGTATTGAAAGAAAACTCTGGTATGCTTATTACAAATCTTAAATATTTTTCTTTTATTAAAATGATATCATGTCTGTAATAGTTCCAATTCTTTTGGATCATCATGATGATATCAGCTGTCTGTAAAGGAATCACTTTACTAAAGAAATGGTACAGGATGAAGTTGATCATGGCAGGCAGTGCTTAAACTCTGGAGTGCAAACAGTGTCTTCCATAGAGGGTTTAAAATATGATTTCTAAGAATCCCTCTGATAGGGGTTCTTCATTGCTATTGATGATTTAAGAAAAAAACTAGAGCTAAAGTAACTTCTGCTGTTGGATGGGTGCCTAAATTTTGATTCTGAAAGGCTTTGCTCTAAATTCCTCTATTACTTATTACTGCTCATGCACTCAGAGTGCATGATTTCATTTGAGCACTCGAGAATTACTTGTAAGTTTTCAAATTTACTGTGTGCTAAGATTTATGGGCGAGAAGGCCTTACAATGGAATGCAGTGATGTAGTCAGCAGAAATTACTTGGTTCTATAATTCATGACAATAAAAACATTTTTTACTATTTTCTTGCAGAAAGGGTCAGTTTTTGTCACTAATGTGCCAGGTTGCACAGCCTCATGGCTTGTCCGGGAAATCACAGCATAATCCTAATTTTCTTTTTTTATTTTGCTGGAGTGTGTTAATAAAGCAATGTGAGAGAAGTATTTAACATTTTAAGAAGCTGAACATGTAATTCTAACACTAAATCATTCTCATTCATTCTGGTTTTACCTATATGTAGACAATCCCCCACTCTCTGGGGACAGACTCATGTTTTTCTTTGTAGCTAGATATTGAGCATGAGTTTGAGATACCTCTCCCCTGCCCCCATATTTAGGGGCCTGCACTATGCTGGGCACAATGTTGTTTTTCAAGGCCATGTAGATTGAGCCATTGGAACCTCTAAGGCTGTTGAGGTGTCCAGGCTGTGGAGTGAGGGAAGGGTATCTGCTGCTGAGCGAGTTCTGTAGAGTCTGTTGGCTAAGTTGTCTAGATTTCCATTGAATTTAATAGGAGTTTTGACATTTAACACATATGTAGGCAGGTAGATGTAGGTGGTCTTAAACTGGACCTCAAACCCACCGCTGAAATATGACTTGAATAATTATGCAGTGTAGATAAAGGCATGCATGATAACAGAGTTTTCAGAAAAGGTTTATAGATTCTTTCTAAATTTCTTTCAGTCAAAATTTTAAAAAAGTCTCCATGCTTACTCCTTTATTCATGAAAGTCATCCTATGATTTTCCAGGTCAAAAATTACTGTGAAAGGGAAGTTTGGCTTCTGAAACCAATTATAAGAGCAGAGCTTCCAAAGGACAGTATATACAAGTACAGAAAGATGTTTTAGAAGAAGGATTTGCATAATTGCAAATGTTGGTGCAAGAACAAACATGTAGTATTGAAGGTCCCAAGCCTTTTCCACCGATCTGCAAAATTCTTCTTGTTGTTCTGGTTCTTTGTTGTAATGAGATGCTGACCTTTGCTTTTAGTTGCCAAATTTCATTTAGCAAATGAGAAGATACAAATTCTTTGCATAGAGTAATAATAGTAGTATTTCACCTGAAACTATTTGCTGCCATTACTGTAAGAATATTGTATGAATACAAGATGAAGGCAGGAGATTCACAAAACTGGAATTACATAAAAATTGTCAGCAGCTTTGGGCTGAGATCTCTTGGACTGTTCTACAAGTCTATTCCTCAAGCTGACATTTATGAATTTATCTTATAATTTGAAGGGCAATATACAGAAATTTCAACAAAGCCATCTTTCAAATGCATTCTTGGTGTGAAGGAGTAGGCTAAAATACCTTTTGTATGTGGCGAAAATATTTGGGGTTTTGTTGAAAAAGGATTCTGAAAATGTTCAGTCTTTTGATGAAAAAGCAATTTCTTTTATGCTGGGGGAAACCTTCCTGATCAAATCTAGTAGCAGAAATAACTTTTTGACTGTGCACATTAGTAGGTTGTTGGTACCTAAGTATTTGAGACATACGCCAAAAAAATAGATGCTGTTATGATGTTATTTCTGTTACCCTATCCATTTTTCATGATTGCAAGACTGTTACAGGTGAGGGGTAATCTCATTTACTTCATGGTTGACCATTTATACATGCTAAAGAACAGTTTCTTAAGATACTGTCCCTTCCATTCCTGTGGAGTTAAGAATGTGGTTTGGCTACCTGACCTCAGCTGGTCAAGAAGGTGTGAATAGACTTCTGCAATCGAAGTTCCTTCTTCCAGCACCATAACTGATTGTAATATTTTGGGGGCTTTACATTTAAAACCCCAGACCTAAAAGGAAGGATAAAGCCGTGCATGGTACCATAGATTTTTATCAAGGAGAGAATTCACTCTTGTTCTGTATAAAAAATGCAGACATTTAATTTGGGTGCCTTATATCCAGACTTTGTAAACAGAAAGAAAATACAACTGTGAAACTACAGAAACTTCTTTTTCCCTGTGTATTAACCATACAGTTCTGAGTTACCTTTTGGTTACTTGTATGATCTAAACTTTTGCTGTGTTTTCCTCCATTTGGGTTCCCAAGAGGGCAGTAACATACTTGAGGATCTCTGAGATTTGTGCATTTTGCTCCATTTGTCATTAGTACCTGTTTCTTGATGAAAACCTGAGGATTAAATACAGTCAAATGAATCCTTGTATCATCAACTTCCCCAGACAGTTCTGGTTAATAAAACTCTAACAAATTTAAAAATTTAGCTAAATTGTTTATTTTCTGAATCAAGTATATCTGTCCTAGTACTTGCTTACACAGTTAAACATTTTTCCAAGTTATTTTGATGTTTCAAGTCTGTTTTTTAAACATGTAATATATAATTCTTTGCTTTAATCTCTGGGCCACTTTACGTCATCAGTAAAACTTTCCTAAATAAGTTTTCCTTGTTGGGTCAAATGCTTAGAAAATAACCAATAATTTTATTCTTAGGGGAATAACCTGAAGGCTGGATTTGATTCAAGCCTCCTAGTTCTTGTTGTAATTTTTGATGAATTTTCAGAAATTAAATTGCTCTGTAAAAGATTTTTTAAAGTTTAATTGACAAGCCATTCTTCAGGAGTTCGTGCAGTAGTTGCCCTTTGAGTAATTTTATCACCATAAGTGTATTTTCAATGACCTACTTGAAGGTGCAGTTACAAATATATACACGTATATATGACTGTTGCTCCATAATCACTGTTTTGCAGTGAACATTATTGTTACCTGGAACATAAAAGTCAAACACCACCCTAGCTCCTAAACTCAAGTGTTATAAGACTGAAGTTTAACACTTGTTTTGGATATATGTTTGCAAATTATTTGTTTTTTTCCTGAGTGAATTGATGCAATAGAATTTTATGTGCTTTCTGAAAATTTTTTAATGTTTATATTGCCATATCTGTATTTTTATTTCCCTCATTTTTCAAAGCATAATTTTGCCCTAATGCTATGACAACTTTTGTTTTGTTTATTTCTTGAATGGTGACTGTTAACTCTATTTTCATGGTGCAAGTGTTTAAAAGGAAGTGGGCACTTCAACAGCATGTCATTTTCTCATACATAATGCAAAAAAAAGTACAAGCCAAGACAACTGTCACAAACCTTTGAGCAATATGCTCAGCAAGAAATTAAATTATATTTGCATTCTGTCTGGAAATTGGTATATAAGGCTAATTTTTAAATGCTCTGGATTAGTTACTCTTTTATAGGTTTAACTATACATAATTGATTATTTTCTTGTCCTGCAATATGTAAAAGCCTGTAGAGCAGTTGTATTTCTACCATGCTATATAAATTAGTGCTTTATCTGATCTGTTTCCTACTGTTGCTTTTAAAATGCTGTCAGTTGCCAATATTTGCCTTGTATTATCATAGAAGTAATTTTGCACTATTCCTGCATTTTCAAATGTTTATATTGCTTTGTGTTAGCTGTTATAATACTCAAAATAAAGAAAATTTGGTTATTTCAGGTCCAATGTTTGCCATTTAAAATAAACTGTTGAATTACTCATCCATGCTAAATTGCCAGCTACTTCCTAGCCTAAACTGTAGGGGAGAACCCTGTTACTCCACCCAGTCCTTCTAAATGTATGGGAAGGTGTTGATCGTGAGTGGCCCTGTGCTGAGTGCAGCAGTGGTGCTGGTGGAAATGCCACTGATGGGGAGGAGGGGTTAGTGCTGTGACTGCCCTGGGAGGATGTGATGATGCTGAAGGAACCTTTGCTGCTGCCTTGCCCTTCACTATTTGTGTGGAGGGATTGTAAAAGCCCATTCCAGTTTTTGCTTTTAATCAGTTCTTACTAACTGGGCACAATACCCTCACTTCTGGCAGGAACACGAACCTGTCAGAGCACAGGAACTCGACATCTAGGAACACCTGGAGCCTCCATGTGTGATATCTGATGGCTTGATGTCAGTGTCTCAAGATTAAAGAAACAGGCTCCTCCACCTGCCCCAAAATATATAAGTATACATCTGAAACAAGTGAAAATGTAAAAGGTTATAACAATCCCCAGGTGTGAGATGCCAGTAAAGAGATCAACTGGCAGAAGCTATCACCAGCCCTTTGATGTCTGCTGGGTTTTACAGTGTTTTGAAGCTTTTCCATCAGTTTTCAAATAATCTGATTCTGTGTTTAAGTTGATTCAGATTCACATTTGCAAGAGCTTTCTTTGGCCACTGTATTGGAGGATTCAGCAAGTGTTTGTCAAGTTGAAGTATTCGTAATGAGTTCACAATATTTAGCAAATATGCAATTCTAGAGAGGGATCTTTTCTCACATATTTTCCTAAGTTGACAGTGTTCTTATCCTCCCTCATCTTCACAGATGTAAGCCAGAGGGACTTTTTATGTACTTTAAATTGGCATATGCACAAGTGCTCTGTCAAATCTTAAAAGCTTACAAATTGTCTTATAGGTGCTTACAACTGTAGGGAAGCTTGCTGTTTGGTTCCTTTGGTGCCAGCTTCATACCAGCTTGTAGTTCAAACCAGATGGCTTTAAAACAGTCTGATTAAGACCTCTGAAAGTACTATGTCACTATATCACGAAGTAAGTTAGTAAATACAGCAATCCAAGCACTTTGGGCTGCATGTTTGTGTGCATCAATATGCTCATCCTATCTTCATGGAGAACCATGAATTGAAGAATTGTGGCGTCTCCTGTACTACTGCAGGAAAACATCTCATCCCAACCCTGAAAATGATACAGTGTTCTGTCTCTTTGCAAAACTATGTGATTCTGCTGGCCCATGAACAGCACAGAGCAGCAGCTCAACCTCTCACCTAAAAATTTGCATCCAGGATGAGTATGTTTTCCCTGGGATCTGTGCAGAACTTGATGCAAACTCTGAACAGCTTAATCCCCCCAGGGTAGCGTTAGAATCTGGGACAGATTTGCTGGAAAATATGTGGAAATTGTTCCCAGAGAGCTTACAGATCCACCAGGAACACACATAGCTTCTTGCAACAAATTTTCTGTTGTACAAAACAATGACAATAAATGTTTTATTTAACCCAATATGTAAAAGGGATTCAAGCTTGTTTCAGCAAGAGCAATTCAAAACCATTGAAGACTAATGTGTCTGATCTTCTTGCAGGAAGCTCTTTGTCTGGGATTAAATAATCACTTTCAGGAACAGTGTGAGAACAGTCAAATACGTGTGTAAATATATATATATGGTCACAGCTCTTTATATGTGTTAGAACAAGTGTGTGTGTATAGGCACATCCATACATATAGCTATGCTTCATTACAGATGTTTAAAAAATATGCTGAGGGTGTATAATGTGAAATTTTTTTTTCTAGTACAAACAGTTCAGATCAGGCCAGCAGCATTTGGTAGTTCCCTGTTGCCAAGTACCAGGGGGTTGTGCACGAGGGAGAATTTTCATTTTGTTGTCCTGATTGCCTTGTCCACAACACAAAATTTGATTTATATTGACCAGAACAGGCTACCAAAGCCTATCTGGTTTTAACTGTGCTGAGCTTAATTAAATACCATTAAACCATCAATTACTATGTAAATAAATCAACAGCTGGTGAAGTGTGCTGTTAGCTGCAGCTTGCAGGGTGGCTATCATATGACATCTTGGGTGATGCCAACTCAGTAATGAACATAAAACTTTCACTCTTTTCTATGTGCCAGGGACATTCCAACCTATTCCAACACATCAGTCTGTGCACTGCAGATGTGCCTGGGAGTTGATAACCTGGGATGATGATCCAAAGTTGGACTTTAACATATACACAAAGTGTGTGGTTATGGGCTTCTTAACTTCTACAGTCCAGTAAAGTGCATTTCCCTTGTTTATGCATGGTATTGCAGCAGAGATTTTCGGGAGAATAAACATTTGTCTTCCAAAGCAGCTTGCAGCCTGTCTCAGTTCTGCCAGCCAGTAGTACTGGGGAATTGGGACCAGCAGTTGGAGGGAGAGGGTTCTTCCCTTCTATTCTGGTCTCAGAGACCCCTCCTGGAGTTCTGCATCCAGTTCTGGTCCAAACAATGTAAGAAGGACATGGACATGTTGGAGTGGGTCCAAGAGTAGGGCCACCATTATGATCAGACGGCTGGAGCATCTCTGCAATGAAGACAGGCTAAGATACTTGAGGTTGTTCAGCCTAGAGAAGAAAAGGCTCCAGGGAGACCTCAGAGCACCTTCCAGTACCTAAAGGGGCACTGTGAGAAAGCTGGAGAGGGACTATTTACAAGGGCATGTAGTGATAGGACAAGGAGGAATGGCTTTAAACTGACAAAGGGTGTGTTTAGTTTGGGTATTAGGAGGAAATTCTTCACTGTGAGGGTGATGAGGCACTGGAACAGGTTCCCCAGAGAAGCTGTGGATGGCCCTGGAAGAATTCTAGGCCAGGTTGGATGGGGCTCTGAACAACCTGGTCTAATGGGAGGTGTCCCTGTTCATGGCAGGAGAGTTGGAACTAAATTATCTTTATGGCCCTGTTCAAACCAAAACATTCTATGATTCTGTGAAATCAGTTAAAATTGCTCAGTGCCAAAGTCTTTTCCAGAATTGAAATAAGAAGGGTAATTCCATTGGGAGGTGCTAGCAAGAAACCCCTATGCCTACACATCCAAAAAAGATGCAGATACCTATTTAATTTTTTATGTTGAATTTTTTATTACATTATGCTACAGAAATATTTTTATTGCAACTGGAGCCTTGTGGCTCTGGGATATTTCAAAGCACATGAGGTACATGAAACTAAATTAAACCTCTGCTGAAGAGGGAAAATAGGGTGGTAAATCATAACGCAAAATGATACCATGTAGTTCTCAGTCTTCAAAATAAATAAAAAATCAGAAAATTAACTTATTTTCCATTCATACAATGGAAAATAGTATGGAAAGAATTAAAATGGACCCATTGTAAAGCAGATAACATTCTGCAGCTTACTGTGCAGCTTTTAGTGTACGTGACCAGCACAGTGTAGTATTAAGTATGTGTAAATTCAAGCACTTGTTAACCAGGAAATTTCTGTAGCACCCTTTGTATTGCAAGAGGGACTTAAGTAAGGCTGAGTTCCATAAGTTTCTGTATTTGGGGAGTTACGGTGCTTTGAAGGCTGACAGAAGCTTCTCATTTTATATCAGATGTCACAGTTCCTGTTGAAATGCCCTCACTGAATTGGCATCCAGACAAAGTGAGCACATTGTCCTATTGCCCAAACTTGGGTTATTATTTTTCAGTCTCATACTACTAATGGGCAGTCCCGTGGCGTAACAGAGAGCACTCTGGACTCTGAATCCCAAGGGCCTGACTTCGAGTCTCAGTGGGGACCGTCCCCTGGGCAGTTAAATGCCTCCCTGCCATCCCATCCCCTCAGATCTCGGATGCTCAGCAGGGTCAGCCCCGGTTAGTACCAGGTGCTGTGGACAGTCCTGAGGATTTCACTGTCACTGTTCAAGCTCACTCGGCCGTGGCAAATGAACCTTAGGACTGAAACAGTGGGGCCAGTTCTGTGCACCCTGTGCCTCACCTAAAAAATCCACTGCGCAGGCTGGAAGGGCACAACCACGTGGGGAGAGCCCTTCCCCAGATCTTCATTCATGAAGTCTGGCCATACATACATACATAGTACTAATTGAATATTCTGCCTATGCATGTTTTTTTAATTTAGAAAGAATAACAATAAAACCCAAATTCTGCACATCAGTGAGAATATATGCATTCCAGTAATGGAAAACTCATAGCTCCCAACACCTGGGCAGCCAGCCAGCCCAGCTTGGTATTGACCATACATATTGATTAATTCTCATTTAGAGGTGAATCAATTGGTGTTAGCAGCATAAGCACACACTGTGTTAGCCATCATTCAGATGTAAAGGATAAAACAATACCAGTTTGGGGATTTCATATGTCCTGGGAATACTGGATATGCGTATATCCATTGGCCACTGGATGCGTGCCTGTACTGAAATCTAAGGCTGCAGCTGGGCGAGGGATGCCGAGCTGTACTCCCTCGTGTCCTGCACTCCCCTGGCACAGCCAAATCTGCCATCCTTTGAGTCAGAATGCTGATTTTACCGCCTTTCCCAGGCTTTTTCTGGGCTGGAGAGAGCCAGTTGTATGGGAAGTGGCAAGAAGTTGCATTAAATCACAGAGACACTCCTTTAGAAAGCTGGCTTGCAAGTTTGACATATGACTACAGAATTTAACTGATTTTAAATGAGTTAAATTAAAAGGCTAAAAGCTACTTGCTTGCTGCATTGTTCATTGGTGATAATAAACCTGGGGGAATTTATTATAACAATTATGCTGGGAGTTTCCATACTCTGAATACTGTAACTTTTGCAACTTTATGGAGAAAAGTTCTCATCTGCTGGCATCGTTTCAAATATTACTGGAAATTTTAACAGATGGTATACAAAAAGGGGGTTTTCTGCTTCATAGATTCAAATACTTGGTGTGTTTTCCAAACTTCAGTCAAAAAAAGCCTTATTTTTATGCTATCATATGGTACTTTTAACCCAAGCTGGAGATCTAAAGCAGTCATATTGACAACTGGAAAGGAGAACACAGAGTGGGAGATCTCCCAGAGAGTCTCTGTAGATGAGATAAGTAGAAAAGATAAGCAGAAAGAAAGCTTTTTAGTCAACTAAGCCCAATCCCCCATATCCAAGGGCGTAGCCATCTTGCTGGAATCTCATCTAAACCCACTAAGTTGTGCATCAGTAGTGAGATAGCATGGAAAGTATGCATCATTAATTTTTAAGAGAGCTACTGTTAGAAGAAAACTATCAGACTTTGTGAAGAGTGTAATAGACATGTCAGGGCCGCATTTTAATGCCACAAAGTTTTTATTTTCATGTCTCCGAAGAGTCAGTATCTGTTCAAGTTACAGCAACACTCATTTGCTGTACAGTTTCACACAGTACCCAGGGGAAATTTGATGCAAAGTTTAGCTCCTTCAAATCAACTGCACATGCCTGCTACTGCATAATCAGGGCAAGTATTTTCAGAATAATTCCAAATAACACAGCAGCCCTTTAACATGTTAATTAAAAATTAAAAAAAACCTGTTTAGCATAGACTGCACCAGGTGTTTTTTTATATTTTTGTGAACTTAAGATATTTATGCAATAGCTCACTATTTCATGAATATAGAATATGTTGCATTAGCACTTTCAGATATAACAATCACATAAGCTCAGAAGGTCTGTAAAAATTTAGAAGTCACATAGCATCACTGTATGTGGCATTTGTTCTTTTGATGAACTTAAACTGAGAGAACAGACACATATTTGGAGCCAGAGGCTACAGGCAGGAACAGAGCAGAGAGCAGTTAAGTATCAAAATTTGCAACTGATTCTGTCACAGTTCTCATCAAGTTCTTTGCATATTTAGTTATGTTTCCCTCTATGATTATGATGGCACTTCTATTAAAAGTAATTAATCATATTGAATTCTATATAATTTTTGTTGCTCTCCTCTCCCATGAGTTTATGTGTGCTCAGTCCAAAGGTGCAGCTCTCTGCCTCCAACCAAATGAGGGTCTTCCCACCTCTGCCTCTTGAACCACAATGTGCCTAGAACTACAGTGTGAATAATGCACTTTTGGGAATGCTCCACAGAAAGCAATTAATGGGACTGGCTTTCATTCCTAGTAAATCATGTTTGGGCCAGCAACAATTTTTCATATGGTTTACATTGCTTATTCTTCCTTCATAGGAGAGATTAAATGCATTCAGAGGGTCCAAGCCAGTGTCTTTTGAAAAGGAAATTTAACAAGAATTGAAATAAGTTTTATTTTTCCCATTTTGGTCTTTTAAGATTAAGGTATTTCATTCATAGCCATGTGCATTAGATTTCTTTTACCTTTTCCTTCTAATGTATATTCTTGGGGCAAAAAAATATTTTTACTTAAAACTGTGAGCATAGGTATTCCTCTCGTACACTCGCTCATGTCTTTTTCATCTTTGTCCTTTCTGCACCAGCTTCTGTCACTTCTTGGCTGTGTGTGCAATGTGCTGTCTCACAGAGCTGCAAACTCCCATTTGTGATGATGTTTTGCTGCTCTTTGCTGTTTGTTGCTTTTCCTCCTGCTCTGTTCACAAGGGGGTCACCCACGGGTGCAGTCCCTTGGTGTGTCCCTGCTCCAGGGTCTCTCTGTCCCTGCCATCATTTCCCTGCCCAGGAATGTCAGTACCAAGCCCATCACTGGTCATGGGAAGATGTCCCTGGAATGGCAGGGTTCTCAGGAAGGATGATGTGGCTGCAGATCTGGTTGGACAGCAACATTCTCCATTCTGTTCCTCAGCTTCCCTGCTAACACTTGAACATGGTTCCCCGTTCCAGCTTATTTTCCCAGTGCTCCTGAGGCAGCAGCTGCACAGGTGCCTGCTGTGCTCAGGTCCTCAGACTCAGCCCTATGTCATTTTTGGGCCAGCCAGTGCTCCCCACAAGCGCTATATACAGTGTCAGAAAAGACCTTAACAGGAATGGTCTTTGTTTGAATGCAAACTCATTGCTCTAAGGTGCTGATCCCACTTGGTACCCAGGCCCTGGCCAGCCAGATGCCTCCTGTGATGCCCTGCCATCTATCGCTCCATTTCCCCACCAGAGGCTTGAAGTGTTTATGCAGTTTTTTTTGATGGTGCTACATGAGTTGCATGGAAATGATTCCCTCCTGGGACAGGGACCAGATAATTCTGTCTGTGATTACATGCCAGAAATCTATTTGTGAGCAGCCCAGTGTGTCCCAGAAAATCAGACAGTGCTAGCTTGTCCCACAAGACTCACTCTCTCCCACAGTCTTACTCCAGTGTAACTTACTTAGTTTCACAGACAGAAATCTCTGTCACTAATCAGTGTTTTCTTATCTCTGCCTTGGCTTCCACACTTGTATCAGCCCAAGCAAAATTCAGGGAGTACCAAGAAGTTTTCCAGTTGTTTACTTTTTCAAGATTTACTTTGACGGGACCTTTGAAAGAGGCACCTTGAGACTCATCTTTTAGAGCAGTGGCTTTTCCAGTGTGCGAGGTTGAGAGAATGTGCTGTAGATTTCAGATGGATGATGTTCTTCCCCTGATTTCACCACTGTCTTTCTTCCAGCTTCTACATCCTTTTATGTCTGTGATCACTGCCAAAAAGTATGTTCCTCCAGTTGTTTATGTGGGTATCTGGAAACTGATCCTCTAACATCCCAAGACAGGGTGACATACTAGCAAAACCTCCCCACTCCTGCCAGAGCTAGTGCTGGCACAGAAACCATCTAACAAGAATGTTTATGGTGGCTGTGCTGACCGCACAGCTTGGGTCCTACTAGGCACTGCCAGAACTGCCCAGTGAGCAGGTGTATTGAGGGCACAAAGGCTAAGCAAACACAGAGGGGGTGCATCCATGACTGACACTGACCAGAAATCTTGAAACTGCTACTTTTCTCTATGTAGGATTTGGCCCCAAACTATTTTTAGTACTTGAATATTTTATTGCTTAGAGTTTGTGATTAAATGGGGAATTAAGTTCTCATGCCCCTTTGTCTCCTATTCATCAGCATGGCTGCATCAAAACTAAAATAAATGACCTTAGGAAGGAGAACTTTATGCTACAAAAATACTCATACAGTATGTATGGGAAGCATGCAAATATTTCTGAAATATGATCAAAACAAAACCCAGATGACTCTAAGACTCTGAAGTAACATTATCTTTCCTTTATTCAACCCAAGCAGAATTTAAATCTGCTGCAGGCAGTCTTTAGAAATAGCACTTAGTGTAATGCCAGAGCATCCTGCAAAAAAGGTGCAGCACATTAATGTATGTGGATTGTGTTTGATTTCCTTTAGCTCCCTGAAAAAGTGTAATTGAACAACTACATTAATGGTAGTTGTATAATTGATTCATTGACAATGATTCTTTCAGTGCAGTGTTGTCCTTTCATGGTGGAGAACAAGAAGTTAGACCATGGTCTCAATTATTCTCAATTATTAAAATAAATCTTGGCTTGTTTGTCTTGTAGGGGTCTTTGAAACTCAGATTCAAAAGATGACAGAAACTTTCTAGAGTAGTTCTTTGGAGGTTGTTTGGGATTTTTAAAAAATACTTTTAGTTTTCCTGCCCTTGCCTCTGGACTCTCAGCCTGATTTTACATCCCTGTGGGCTTTGAGTTGGGTGGATTGTCTCAGGTTTTCAGTATGTCATGCTGCCATCCTTCCAAACCCAGGCTGTAAACAGAAGACTGGCAGACCCACCCCAGCACAGTGACATTGTCAGAGGGGGTGACCTTAACAGTTCTTGAGTCTGAGGGGACTGTGTAGCAGAAATATTTCAATCAAAGCAGTAAAGCATTGGCATTGAGGGCAAAACTTCCATTGGTTTCAATGGATGCAGATCCACATTTTTTTCTTCTCTATGCTGGATGACGTTTAGCATTTTTGAGTAATCCCTGCTTCTTCTGGGTATCTGAGGCCTTTTTCTCTGTCCATCCTGATTTCAGGGTAGAGTTGGCAGAGAAGAAATTAAAATTTAGCATGTTTCTTAGGAGTTTTGTTAGAGATGGATGAAGCTTTGAGTTTTATTTCCTTCTCTTTAGTCAGCCACACTGTCATCTGGAATTTCTTTTGAGTTTTCAGTACTGTTCTGGCCTACTCCTTAGGTGGTGCATTTCTCTAACTTCATAAACAGATACTTGAGGTAGACAAGTATGCAGATGTTCATTATACAAAGCAAAAGAACAAATACATAGGTTTGGGTTTTTTTTCATTTTGCCAATTCTCAATAATACCTTCCTAGCAAAACATTAAAATAAAACAATACACTTATATAGTGCTCAATGCCTTTTTAAATGCTATATAAAACATTAATTCATTATGTTTTTTTATTTCAATTAATATCCTCAGGTTTTTTAATTAACAAAGCCAACAACCATTCCTGCACAGCATTTTGCTTGAGCGGATGTAGTGTGGCAGGGCCTGACCCTGCCTTACTTGACACTGTCTTCCTTCATGAGAATTACACTGGAAGAATAGATGGCTGGAAGCCAGCATCAGGCAGGCTTAATTGAGAAACAAGTGAGAGTGATTAGCCACTGGAACAAACCAGGAAGAGAAGTGCAGGGCTTTCCATGTCTGGATGTCTTCAAATCAATAATCAAATCTCACATGGAAGAAATGAGTAATCAAACAAATATTTTTGGGGCCTCAACAAAGAGTAACTGTATGAAAGCCTGTGATCTACAGAAGATTACATTATTTAATGATTCCTTCTGGGTTTAAATCTGAGTTCAGGGCAAATTAAAATACTGATAACATGAGTGGGACTTTCTGAACCCTGAATTCCCTCGCAGATCTCTTTCTCCAAGTCTGCAAAACCCTGAGCATCCAACTATTGAGCCAGTATGGAAATAATTTTGGGAAAGCCCAGTTTTGAAAAGTTGCCAAGAAAATCATGGGTCCACATGCTACAGGAGACATCTGTGGGTGAAAAATTCCCCCAGTAGAGAGAAGCTGTTTTTAACCTGATGGACTCACATGATAAAGCCTTATATCATTTGGTAAACCTGAGCTGTCGGGGTTAAGGTACTAGAACAGGTTATTACATGGGAAACAAGTCATTATAAGCACTTATTGCATTCAGTGTTAGGGGTGTGGTAGAGACTCCACTCTGGGGCTGGCAGAGAGACACCACTCAGGGCTGCTCAGGGTGGGCTGCAGCGAGTGGGGACAGCACCTGGAACACACTGCACTCACCCCTCCGTGACAATAACTTTGATAGCAAGCATAAAGTCAGTATTTCAAATACCCACATGAACAGCAGCACATCTTCTGTCTGTACATAACAAATTAATAGTAATTAGAGGAGGAAGAATTCAATAGCTTTTCCCTTCGCAGTAAATTCTTGTCTGTGAGATACTAAAAGAGCTGCAGCTCTTTCAACCCATTTTTGTACTATTTCTCTTGCAAAATAAGCAGATCCATGTTTTAATTTCAGGCTAGCACTCTAGCCAGTGGTTGGTTTTTTTTTTTTCAAAGTTAGAAAGAAAAATTTGTTCCTTTGCTGAGTGGATTCCTGTGATCTAAAGTGCCTGTTATCGGTATGCAGCTGCTTGCTTTAAATCACTAACTTCTGAAACACTTTTTCAAGAATTCCTGAAATAGAATATTTCATGTGGAAACAAATGAGTTTGTGAAACCCTTTTAATTATTTTACATCAGTAAAAAGATTAAAATCTAAGGCTCTCTTGCTCCACATCCATGCTGTAACTTAAAAGAATTTATAAGAGATTAATCATTTTCACACCAAATACAAAGTCTATTTCTTCCTTTCCCCCACACAATCCGAAAGCCATCAAACTCTTCCGCCCACCTACTGTGCATATGAGTTGAACACTGTTGAGTACAAATTAAGGATCTGACCTGGCAATTACTTCTGAGAGTGGACTTACAGAGCTGTGCTGGGGAAATCACAGGCTCAATTCAAAGCCTGCAGAGCACTTCCCTGGTACGCTGGGGATCGGGCATCTCGGAGGAATGAAAAGGTTCTGAATCTGAAAATATGGCCCATATCTTATTGTACCTCTAAAAAGAAAATTTTACTGACTCATTTTTAGAAGTATTTAATAGCCTTTAACAAAAAAATGGCCTGATGGGTTTTTGCAGTGGAGGATGTACTTGCCTTGAGAGGTCGTTTTGGAGTCAGGTTGGTGGGAAACTAGACATCAAGTTTTGGTCTTGCAGTGCCATTTTCTCCCAGGGAACATAGAAAGCCTCCTGCCCCACTCCCAAGGAAGCTGGTTGCTGGGAATAAATTAAGGAACAAGCCCTTATATGTAGCCTGGGCTACAGCTGGTGAATGCCATCCCACACACTGCAGAGTCATGAAAACCTTGATTGCAGTTTGGTTTGCTGTAATTAGCACTTTGTATTTGTACTATGCATTTTAAATCGTGTGCATTAATGCATCAGATATCAAGAATGAGCAGCAGAGAGTGTCAAGATTTTTATAAAGGCTTATTCAAAGCTAGCTGATTTTTAATGTGTATGATTAGTTCCAACCAAAATTACAGTAATCAAAATAAAATTATATACAAAACAGGATAGGGGGCTTTTGCATAAGAATGGGACAAATGATACAACAAATACCAATTTGATTTCTAATGCTGATTCAAAGAAAATGTTTATAGGAATTGCTTATGCTTTGATCTCAGTAGCGAAAAATGTGAAGATTTTGTTTATTAAAAATATTTTAAAGCTATTAAAATCTCTGTTAATGGAGGGCATAGATGTATTTTTAAATGCCTTAAAGAGTGACACAAATTGAAAGGGTTTTTTTATGCAGCATAGTGATGTCATTCACAGCAACAGAGGAATCCCAAATGTTATGGAGAGTTCTTTATCTCAAAGTCCCCTTTTGCCCAAAGTCTCCAGTTTCCAAATGATGAGTCTGTTCTCTGAAAATCATTATTTAAATTGGGACTTCTATAGTGCCAGTTTTACAAAAGGGTTTTGTAAACTGTGGGGTGGTATCTTTTGAGGCAGTTCACACAATAGGGCTATTCCTAGGTATGAGAATTTTGGCAATTGCAGGACTGCTCTTTTTGCTGAGCAGCCACAGAACAAGAGGTTCTAGACATTAAGCCTCGAAGGTAACTTAGAAAAGAAATACACTAGTTCAGTGTAATTTTTATATTTCTGTGGATATTTCTCAAGGCAGATATCTTTTTTTTTGGTTTTGTTTCCAAAATATTTGCTTTGATTAAATGGTATTTCTCTGTCTTTAAAAAGTTGATAAAAGCATTGCAGCTGGCTGTGGAGGCTTTGCACTAGAAAATAATACTGAAGTACCCTTGAATTAAATCCTAAGAAGCACTGCACTTCTTTAGAGGAATTTATCCCCAGAGTTTTCTGTAGTGTCTGACTGACTGTTTTCTGTTTTCCCTGGCTCTGCTCCATACCTTGGAGTAATTTTTGTCACCAGCTCACTCAGTGATTTCACTCTGAACAGATTTCCTGCTAAGTTTCTGATTTTTCCTGTGTCTCTTAGGCATTCTGGGTTTCTTAATTGAATTAGTCTGGGTCCCCCAGCAGTGATTCAACTGATAGGAAAAAGGATTTCTGTTCTCTGTATTCTGTATTTGATATTTATTCACCTGTTTCTCCATTCGTGCTCACTGCATATGTGCTTCAACAGGTTTCATCACCTGCTTCCCTCTGGAGCACTGCCAAGTGTCACCTCACCTGCACAGCCTGCAGTGGAAAGTCAATGATCTTGCACTAAGCCTGCTCCTGACCCCAGGGAGGCTGCCTTGGGTGCCTGAGCTGCCAGCTCTGCCTTACCTCCAGTCTCTGCAGCTCTAGTGGAGGCTTTGCAGCGACTCCTCTACCCCCCTTCTGAAAGCAGTGAACGAGAGAGGCACAGAGATCTCCATGCAGGTGCCCAGCACTTGATTTCTTTCCAGTTCTGCAGACCACGGAGATGGTTGGTGCTTTAGAGCCGCCAACACCAGCACTAGAGTTTGAGCCTCTGTGTGCTTTATTGGTCAGGCAGGATGCCAGCCCAGGTGGCAAAGCAAGGCATGGTAATGCTGAAAGCTTCAGGGCGAAAATGCTATCCCAAAGCTCAAGGTTTTGTTCTTACCTTTCCACCAAGCATCTTGTGTCCTTCAGCATGGCAGTCCAGGCCAAGGTTACAAGATGCTTGTGCTGGGGGATACAAGTACTTAGCTGGAGTATCCACTTGCAACGTACCTAGCTCCCTGTGACAGCTAATATTACAAATAACTGAATAGTCCTTTTTATGCCTAAATATTGCTATGAATGAGAGCTGTTTGAAATACCTGGAAAAAAATTAATAGTAGCAAAGCTCTGCTTTGTAGCAGTATTGCTGAGAGATATATGATTATTGTTTGTGGGGTTCTCTGTGTCCTGGGGGCTGTAAGAGCAACAGGCAATTCCAGCACGGGGAAATACTAAAATGTGGGAAAAAATCAAAATCAAAATGTCACCTTCATGTAATTTAGAGGTAGGATGTTGTTGCATCTTTTAGAACTTGACTGGGAACTTGTTTCCCAAGGGGGCCCAGGCTGCAACGCAAGCTAACCTGTTATACAGCTACCGACTCAGCTGTGGTTGTGAAGGGGATACCCTAGCTTGGCCCCTGGGGCATAGATGATACAGAAGTGACCCTGTGTTTATAAGGACTTAGCATGTAAAAACTCACGTAAGCCATAGGAATGAGGCTTTGAAACACTAAGGATTGATTAATGCCTGAAATGTGTATTTTTTTAGGTCGTGATTTTCAAAGAAGGCCAACTATTGAAGAATCTCACTGTTAGATGTCACCTGAATATTTCTCATTAATAAAAATTAATTTACTTCTCTGCCCTGAGGTAACAAGAAATAAATACAAGGTAGTGTATAACAAATGGGTATCTCAGAGCACAACTTGACTGTAATTTCACTTGTGACACTAGACGAGATGTTAGTCTGTCACTAGAATGATGCCAGATTGCAGACAGTGAGGATCTGACTGCTAATTTTTCTCTCCCAATGGTCTGTACTATTTTGCAAAGAAGTTTTCTTTAATGAAAATTCCATTATTTTCTTTCACTCCCAATAGATAAGAAGACTCCATTTACTTTATTAAAAAATAATTTTTAAAATAGACCTGTTGTTTTCTTGTTCTGATGATGAAATAATCTCTGAATAATGTGAGAGGAATAAATATGTGTTGCCCTTCTTTTCCATAAGGAACATATTGTTAAAGATACTTATCAGTTCCAGGAGAATGGCTTTTCTGAAAGCATTTGTTGCTTTCCTCATAGCCGGGCTGTTAGACACCTATTCTGTCTGACTCAGAGTTGCTCTCTGACATGTCCCATTTGATAACTGATGAAACTGCACAGCCAGTTTAAAATGTTCAGTGCCAGGTCCTCAGACTGTAAAAATCCCTGGCTCCATTAACTTCACTGGAGATGTGCCTATTTACACCAGCTGGCACAGTGTGAAATGCAGCTATTGTCCATGGAGGGAAGAGGATATGAAATGTCAGAGAGGGAGCTACTGGCAAATAGATTATATTTGACAACAGAAGAGGAGCAGAATGAAATCTCCATTACTTATTTCAATGCTGCTATTAAATGCTGTTCCACTAACTAATGTCACAAATCTTTTTCCTCCTACAAGCAGCAGGCTTGTGTAGGCACAGATCATAATTTATAATGTGCTAACAGTTTCTGAGGGCCCATCTAAGGAAAGACTTAAGGTAACTCTCAGATACTCTGAGGCTGAAACAGAATTGCACCAAAGATCCTCAAGTACCCATTCTGGATGTTAAAAAACCAAAATGCTGTTGTCAATGCTTATAGCAGAATTCCTGTGCACTTGCTGAAGAGAGTTTGGTAGGCTTCTGTGCCATGGCCACAGCATGTTCTGGTTCAAGACAAGCAAGCCCCAGGGTGCCCCACAGATACAGCAATTCATGCCAGTGATTTCCAGTTGCTGTCTCGGTGGATGACAGCATCCGTAATTCTGAGCAACAAGACTTTTCTCACTCACTGAGTCCACTGATTTCAGACGAGCTGGCTTTGTTTTCTTTTTTAGCAGATGCAATTCTCTGTTTCCTCTGTCATGCAGCAAAGAACATGCTGCTGATTCAAAAACAAGAGGCTTTATTGCCTCCTCTCTGCAGATATGATAAGGTATGACAAGTTATTGTTAACCTTTATCCTTTCTGGCATTCTAATGAACTCCCTCTATGTTTTTTGGCAGTCCAAGCTACCTCTCACTGCAATGGAAGTGGAAGGTGAGGCAGAGGAATCTGTGGCTACATTCAGAGGGATGCCACTGCAGCTTCAAGTAGAGGAGGCATCCCAGCCTGCTTGAGCTTGTTCTTACACAGGGACCCCCGGGGACGCACTCAGTCCTCTCCTTCACCTGATATGGGTCAGATTTATGAACAATTAGTGTTTTTGCAGCATTGCAAGGGGTCAATTTCAAGGTCTCTAGCACTGTTTTATTAATGAAAGCCTAAATGGTGGAAAACTGCTAATTAGGAGACCTTAACAGCCTTTGACTTAATCTTCAGATCTGTTGTAGGTTATGTATGAGGGACTATGGTTTCATACCATTATAAATTAATGAGGAGTACGTTATTAGCGACAATGAACTCTTTGTGGTTTATGGTTTTCTGAAGAATATTTTTTAAAAGAAGACTTTGTGCTCTCAGGGCAATTTATGTTGGAACAAGAGTGTCTATAAACTGCAGGTGTCTCATTAAATTCTGCTGGTGATTAGAAGAAGCAGCCATGTGCAGAGATCTTCATCAGGGTCTCCATGATTTGTGTTGTCATGCTCGGTTTTCCCCTAATAGCTACACATTAGTTAGTATTGATGCTCAGCTGCTGTGAGCAGAACTCTGCAAAAATAGTCAGTTTCCATTCAGAAGTGAGTGGCATCGAGCCAGCTATTGATTTATAGACTGACACATACCCCTTTATAACAACTGCGAGAATGTTTGCTACTTATTTATTACCTTTCTCTGGAAGTACATTAAAAAGAATTTTCCACTTGACAAAGGGAAGCATGCAGCATGATATTTTTACTGGTTATTTTCATAGAGAGCTCTGCAAAGGGCTGCTTTATACAGTTGCACTAAAGAGAGAGAGGGGTTGAGAAAGTTTTTCAGTATTCCCAGTTCTGGTTAAATGGTTAGGCCTGAAGGCAAGATGGATACATGCCTATTTCTTCCCAGCATCGACATGTGTTTGAAAACAGCAACTTAGCATAATGTTTTTTAAAGGAATAACACTATACACAAAACAGCAACCCTTTTGTATCTGCCACATATACTGCTTCTTTGGGGAAAAAAGCAGTAATATTCAAGCCTCTAACAATAGTGATACATTATTTAGAATCATGCTATGTCTTATTCATCTGAACAACTAAAAGACATCTATTCTTGTATTTCTGCAGAATTTATTTTATAATTCTCTGTTAGTTACGTGACAGCTACTTTTTAAAATCTTTGTGCTTTGGCTGGTCTCTTTTAGTCCTTAATCTTGCAGTCATGCTGAAGATAAAGGACGAGTACTGGGGTTTTCTCAGCACTGAGGTTCTGTTTTGGAGGGAGAATCAAAGTCACACCAAGAAGTACACTAAACTGTTAGGCTTGATTCTGATGTTTTCTCATGTCGAGGTCTTGCAGTGGACATAGATTATACTGATATCCACTCTTGCCCCTGAAGGTCTTTTACAGAACAAATTCAGGCATTGTATATTACCCTGGTCCTGTCCAGCACCTGGCACAGTGAGGCTCTTACCCACTCAGCCTGGTAGAGACAGCAAAATGTTTAAACCGTAACCATATTGTCCTCAAAGTTCAGATGGAGATTAAGTTTTGGGATCCAAGAATTTTGCAGAGGATTCATACTGTTGGCACTGCAACTTTGCCATTCCTTGGCATTCACAAATCTCTTGTTCTCCCCATTCCTCAGCTTCCTCAGAGCCTGAGTTGGCTTTGGCTAGGCCAGAGTGTGAAATCTGTGCTTTAGCTTAGAGTAGAAGATTCCTGGAAACAACTGAGTACTTGTCAGATGGCAACTCAAATATATGTTTTTGACTTCTTCATATGAATAGCAGCCACAGTTAAAAAACCATTTGGGTATTTGGGATAATAATAGTTTAAAAATGCCATTATGCTTTTCTGATTTTAAAACTATGGTCGACATATCTGAAAGGCTCCATGATGGCACTGAGAGACGGAGGCCACATTTGCTCAAGGGTGGCCCAATTAGACCAGATTCCTTAGGGTCTCATCCTGTCAAGCTCGATTATCTCCAGGGACAGAGACTTCACAACCTCTTTGGAACTCTGTTCCAGTGCCTGACCCTTTTCACAGTATAAAACTTTTTAATACTGAGTTGGAATTTCCTGTGTTCCAGCTTGTGCCTGTTGTCTCTTGTCCTGCCATGGGGCATTTCCAAGGACAGTTTGCTCCATCTTCTGTACATGCTCCCATGAGCTGTACATAGCAGTCACTGCTTAAGGCTAAACAAGCCCAGTCCTCTCAGCCTCTTCTCAATAATCTTCCCTGTTCCTATGCAAGAGAGAGGATGTAGGGATTTTTTTTTGTTTGCGAGTCTTGCTTCCTCTAATTAAAAGACATGGTTATCTTCTGCTTTTAATAGCAAGCACTTCATCGTACCAGAAGTGCCCACAGAGATCCATACAAGCACCCTTTAAAAGCCCATACCCGTTGATTTGGCATTGTTCCAGCTCTGCTCTGCACTCCAGCGTCTTTGCAGCTTGAGAACATGCTCTCAGAGCAGCTAGTTTAAATATTTATAGCCATGTAGTTGCACACTCCAGCTACCAGTGTTCTATCCAAACACCCAGGCAGGTGTGTATGACTGCATTTAAATCCCTGTTGCTTACAGAGATGGCAGCTGACTTAGCTGACAGCTTTGTGAACTCCTGGACTATAAATTAGACACTGCCTTGCTGTGCTTTGCTGTCTATATTATGAAAGGATGGAGCCCCCCTTCCTTTACACTTTCCAAAAAGACTGCCTTATTTTGTACAGACTATTCAGACAGTTCTTATCCTCTTCCCACGTGGAAAAGCAAATAGTATTTAGTTCACCTCTACAATATTTTAGCACCAGTCTTTATTATGAGAGTAGGTCTTTCTCAGCAAAGTTTGTGCGAAGGCTGTGAAAACCCTGGAGCTGTGGGATGGGGTGAAAACAACAGATGAGGAACCTTCATGGTGCCACATTTGTTTTATGTTCTTTCACTGCCCTTCTTGGCACGAGTGTGGTGCTTCTCTGAGGCACCAGTTTCAGCATGGAAAAGACTGTTTGCAGCCAGAACAGCAGGATGGAGGTCCCCACCATTGTGCTGGGACTGAGAAAGGCCCCAGTGAAGAGAGAGACTTTCCTGAATGAGACACTTTAGCACTGGGAACCACCATTGTGCTGGGACTGAGAAAGGCCCCAGTGGAGAGAGAGACTTTCCTGAAGGAGACACTTTAGCACTGGGAACAGTGCTAGACACCCATCATTCAGCACCCTACGAAGATCCATTAAAGCCCTTGTGAGCTTGCACTCAAGGACTGGGACAGTGAATGCTTGTAACTCATTGCCTCTTGATCAGTGATAGTGGAGGGAGGCCAAGCTACAGGCTTCAACCAACAGGTCAGCCTGATCTATCTGCTTGTTGTCCAGCTGCAGGAGTGTCCTCTAACTGAGTCCCTGAGCTCCCAGCCCCATCCCAGAGCCAAGACGAGGTTCCTGAGACACGAGCAGAGCCCAGCACCATTGCCAGCATGCCGGGCATCATCTCTGGGACAGCATGTATGGAGGGATAGCAATGGGCTGGGCCATGGTCCTGCATCTCCCTGGATGCCATCTGAGTGGGTGCAGCCAAGTGTCAGCCTTTCCACAGAGAAAGCTAGGGGAAGGAAAAAACCCGCTGGGAAATGGTTAAATGTCTCTATTCTCCCTTTTATTAAATGAGTTTGTTGTCCATATTACTCCTACCTCTGCCCATTTAAAATGTAAAGAGCCCCTGCTCTCCTGCTGACATGAATCAAGAGCACACACTAAAATGTCAGTGAATTATGCTGGTGTAAATTCAGCTTGAGCCTTAAAACATGCTAGTATCACATGTGATTTCATATTCAAGGGAAAACTAATACCAAATTAATGAGGTGGGACTGAAGATCTGTCCCTGTAGAGTCCATTTGCAGGCTTTTCAGTAGAGCTTATCACTGTCTTGTCTGGCTCTTGGCTTCATTTCTTCACTTTTGAAAGATATCTACTGAAATGGCAGTGGAAATTCATGCAGTATACTTGCATTATCTAATGCCTCTGCAGTGATATTGGTTTGGCTAATATAATACTGTTTATCCAATATTTTCTAAGAGTTGGAGACTAGGATCTGATCCAAAAAATTTAACTCTTTAATCGCTTAAGAAAGCTCGGTGAAATCAAATGGGTAAAAATGAAGAATTTGATTAAAAATTCTGCAAATTTTTCATTTTTTCCTGTACACTGTGTAATGCTTGTTCATATTTCTAATTACTCTTCTATTTATATAGAATGTAATATGAAAAATAAAGCCCCAGGCATTTGTGGTCTATCACTGATCACTTGCTACATGAAGTTACAGTTCACCAAACTGATGCACGAGTATCCATGTGCCCATACGCTGCCTTTACTCCACAAACAATAGGACACAGTGACTAAAATAAAGACCATGGATAGAAGTTTGCAAGGGTTGGTTTGTGCTCCCCTATGCTCTGTTCCAGATGCACAGTTTTGCCAGGAGCCAGATGCAGGCAGAATCCATGTGAATGCACATCTGAACACAGGTTTGGCAAAGCACTTACTTGTGCATATGTAACCTGGAATCAGATAGGCTTATACGGGTATCATTACTTTAAAAGAGAAAATCTGAACCCTGGAGTAATTACTTGGATATTTATTTAGTTATTGTTAGACATTTGAGGCCATTAAATGGGCCCTGGTTCATGTAATAAATATTTAGCCACTGATAACTCCCTGCAAGATTAGAATGGTGCTTAATAACCCTTGAACAAGAGAAAAAATTAAAACTGTCTCTTCTCAGGTATTCACTTTCTTGGGATAATGAGAAAAAATCAATTTTCTAAGGACAAAAATACAACCTGAAATGTCTGACATAGAAATGGGAAAGAAGTAATTGGCATACCTGTGAAATTTGTAGTAAACACATGGTGATTTTTTAATTTTCTTTTGAATGGGAAAGAAGCAATAGGCCTTGAATTATTCAGATACAAACAAATGTTAATTCATAAATGTACATGGGATATTGGTTGAAACACCTATGTTTTCAGCTACTTATATTTAGCCAGAGAACTTTCTCTTTAGAGATTAAAATTGACGTCTGTTCTTTCCTGCAGCTTTTCTTGTTGCACCTTTAAGAGAATGAACCCCTCCTGAACTCGATGCAGTTTGCTCTTTTGCTGCTGTAGCATGAATCTTGGAGAGATTATAACCAATTCAAGCAGGATGGGAGATTTCTGTTTCTAACTAGCTAGAAGCAAACCACTAAGGAACCAGCAAGGGAAAATGAGAGGTATTCACAATAGTCTCCAGCTTGGATTACATATATCTTGAAAGCACTAGCAGCAGATGCTTGTGGAAGTGATTATGCGCTGGATCATATGCACATCCTTCTGGCTGCCAACATCACTTAGGCACATTGTGTAGTGTAGGAAAAAGCCCTATCCAGTTTACAGGAAAAGAAGCTCAAAGGATACTGTAGAAGGCATGAAGAATTTAAGGGAGCATTTAAGGGAGCTCAGCAATCACTCTGCTGCTTCAGGCCCCAAGCATGCAGGATCAAAACTTTAAGTAAACCACGGGATTACTGAGTGTAGCCTTTCAAGGATTTCAGCATTTTGCCATACTTTAATTTATAGACACAATAACACTTTTAGTGAGCAAAGGACCCTTTTCTCTCTTTTTTTGGCTGACATAGGGTGTTACTAATTAAGGCAGTTTTCTGCATGTATGTAAATAGTACTTCTGAAAGCTTTTGCTAGGTTATTTTATTCTGTGTAGCCTTTAGGCTACAAATGTCATTATACAGCTCTGCAGTCTACTTGACAGATCCTTAGATATATACAGCAAATGGCTTTGGAGGTGCCTGCACTATATCCACTGTACTGCTTTTATATTTTAAAGAACTACAAGAGAAGTGTTTGGGATTTTTTTTTCCAATCAATTTATTGACATTCTCTGATTTTTCAGTACAAGTTGTCTTGTTAGATTTGGTTCTGAGTCCTGTTGTCTCAGATTTTCACTCTTCCAAACAACTTGTTCTTTCCCTCTCTACCTGTTGCTGCCTTTTTTCTGCTGTGGAAAGCCCAGTCGCCTTTATCCTGATTTCACTGAGGAGCCAAGAAAGTGGCAGCAGCTGAGGCTCCTGCAGAGTGACTCTGCTTACTGCTTGGACTCACTACAGGTCAGCCCCAACAGAGGGATTTCATTGTTCGTCTGTTCTAGGCTTGCAAGAGCAACTGCCAAGATAGCTAATCTGATTGTGTGCTTCCACTGGTACTGCTTATGGGTTTATTTTATAGTTGGTTGCCCAGATGCGTAAACTGATATTACAGACACAAGGCTCCCGTGTTACAGCCTGATACTCATTAAAAGCTGCAATTTATCACCTTCCTGCCCATTGCATAAGATAATATGATCTGCTGAAAGACAGGCAACCTGGTATGTGGCTTCTTGAACCTTTTTTTTTTTTTTTTTTTTTTAAACTACATAAAAATAAAAAGGGCAGCTTGGGTCTACACTTTATAACAAAGGAAACAAAAAAATCATAGAGGAGTTCCAAGATCTTTTAAGTTTGTGATCCCTTTAGGAAGCGTGTTGTTCAGCCGATGTTTCTAATCAAAAGAAAACAAACCCTTCTCTCTCTGCTGTCCCAGCCCCAAGTATCTGTTGCTATCTCTAGTGGTGCCTTCAGCAAAGTATCTGAATGCTCTCAGTGAAGGGGGCATCCAGGAATTCACACTGAGGAGTAGTAATCTCTATAAGAAAAACTCTGGCTATAGCAATGATCTGCTTTTCTGGTTAGTTACCATTAAGTCAACCTCAAAGCACAAGGGGAACCACGTAAGGAGTTTTGCTTTGTTTTACATCACCCTGGTACAGGACTACTGTTTGCAGATGCTTTTTGCAGAGCATAAAATGCCAATTGGAGAAAATCAAGCAGTAGTCCTGTGAAAATCTTGAGCAAAGGGTTGAATTTATCTTTCCTAAAGATTTCTAAATGATGAAGTACACCTCCAACTGGACTCACCTCTTGTAAAATGTGGGAACAGACAATGATTATTGCAGAGTTGAAGTGCATGATGCTAACTGAGAGGCAAAGAAGGAATAAACAGCGACTTAATGCCATTCCCATTTCACAGAGAGCCATAAATATGGGGAGGAAGTTGCTGAGTAAGGCACTACTGCAGCAAATGGTAGAAATTAATCAAGAGGTAATGCCACTTTTACAGGGCAAAAAGGATTCGGTAACAGACTGACTGAGCCAAGAGATGGCGCTGAGATCAACCAAATGGGAACAGACATTTTGGACTAAAGCAGCCATTCCCAGTGCAACCAAATCCTGTCAGTGAACATTTATAAGTCATCTTTTATACGGAAGGGATCCACAGTGGGAAGAATCCTATGCAGTCTGTAACTTTGCAAACCTATAGTGAACTAACTACCAAAGAGTAGGAATGTGAGTAGGAATTGTGCTTTGGAGACACCTGAAAGAGATAAAAAGCAAGCATAAAGCATTGCAGTCCAAGTTAACAGCATGGCCAGTATGCAGAAATGAAGTGGGTAGCAGAGGTGCCTTCAAAGACTGTATATGTGGACCTCCTCGTTTCTGGATCTGACCACTGGGACTAGGTGAAAAAGTCTCTGCAGCAGATTTTGAGCTTTCATAAATTTTCTCATCTGAATTGGGATGAAAAGCAAACATCAGAAAATGCCAAAGACACTAGTAAACTTCCCTGCATAGACCAGATGAAACACTCGTTTTTAAATCATGATTCATTTCAATCTTTGTCTTTTTTGCTTTGCAAACTTTTTCATTATGAATTAACTAAAACAGAAAATAACTTATTTTTTCCAAATAGAAAGTGACAAAACCGACTATGTTAAACATTTTCAAAATTGGCCTCAAAACATTTTAAACAGAGAGTTTTGGTGTTAAAAAAAATATTCTGTAATGCAAGATATCATTTTTGGCAACTCTTCATTTTCTGACCACAGCCCAGGAACACTTCACTGCAGAACTTCCCAGCTCCCACTCCTGGCTGTTGTATTGCAATAAAGGGTGTCTGCAGCCCTGGTTCAGCGGCACAAGGGACTCTCACTCAACACCAGTCTGACCTGGCTGTGCCCTTGGCAGTACAGGCCAGCTGGGTGTCTCTTCATGCCAGGGATATATTTAGTGGGCAGTGCTGTCAAGGCAGTATGAAAGGAGCTTCAGCACAAGGGAGCACCAGGCCTGGTTCTTCTTGTCAATCCCCTGTATAGATTTTTCCACTAAAAAAATAAACATTTCTGCCAAAAAAACCTGGCTGTAAAACCATACAGTTTGCACTTGCCTCCTTAAGGTAAAAGGCAACTAAAACAGTGTCTTAATTTTCTTTCCTTTCTGTCCCAGGGAGATAAAGACACAACTACTGTTTTATTTCTGTTTTGGTCATCAGTACCTGTGCTAATTAAATTGTAGTACTTCACTTGCTTCACTGGCAGTATTTCTCTCCTCCATTTCCCAGGATTTAGTGACTTTACAAAGTACATGAGGGGATGTGAAGAATCAAGCCCTGTGCTCACACAGCCTGTCAGGTTCTCCTTGTCTTTATGCTCACTGGTGAAGGTGTGTACCAGAGCCAGCCAGAGCTGGCTGCATCAGTGATATGCCATCTCACAGCCCAGCCAAGTACAGATAACTCATTTGTGCTTGTTATGGGTTTAAAATCTTGGAATTTTTCTTTCATCTACCAACCCTGCACCTCAGAGGAATCACCCTCTGTCTC
>JAWWEU010000081.1:94308235-94384430 GCA_035583155.1 Acropternis orthonyx | reverse complement strand
ACTGTGATCTTTTTTACTAAACTGTAATTCTGACTTGTAATCTGTTTGTGAGTTAGATTCATTCCTCCTGCTGGTTTTCCTTTAAACCAGCACAGTGTTGTTCTTGGGAGGTTTCTGAGGATTATTCTCTGTATTCTGAAAAGAAGTGAAACCTAATGTCCTGCGAAAGTTTGGTGTGGGGGAAGGAGATCCCAGTCAGGTGCAGCTGGCTGCAGCCAGGCCTTGAGGGGGTTGGAGAAATTTGTCAAAGGCAGCTTCCCTTCCTAAATCCTGCCAAGGAGAAGGACCTTTCGAGGAGAGTGACATTCCACCTGCACTTGGCTGCCACCAGTTTTCATTTCACTGTATTTTTTTTCACCTCTTTCAAAAATGGAACATCTCATCCAACAGAAATTTAACCTGTGTCAAATGCAAACATGAAAATGGGAAGGGGAGCCTGTGATGGTGGAGCATACCACTGCAAAGCCCTGAGCTCTGGGTGATGCTTGCTTTTCCCTGAAGGTACCCTCCGAGCTTGGGAAGGAGGAAGGAATGGGACCAGGGAAGCAGGAGCACAATGGTATATAAGATTTTCAGGTTCCTCAGCAGAGTGTGGGTTACAGACTGAGTCACTCTCAGCTAAGAAGGTTCGGTGCTGTCAGCAGGGAGGTTGTGTAGGGAACACATGGACCTGGATCACACCAGAGGGCTCTGTAGCATCATTTGCAGTTTGAGATCTCTGTGCCTTCCCTTCCCAGAGGACCCCATGGATTTGCATATATAAGATGAAGGAGAGTTATGTATCCTTGTGTTTCAGAAGGGGGGATTTTTTTGGGAGGGAGTCACAAGAGCACAAACATAAGCTGGTAATAACATAATCACAGGACTTGGAGATAAAAGGTGACCTCAATGCATCATCATTGACAAAACTGCATGTAGATAATTCCTGTCAGGCACACACTACTGCCTGTAGTTAGAAATCACAGTTTCTGAAGTTTTCCCAGATGATCTGTGCCATATCTCCATTCTTCCTTTCTGTCAGAAAGCCTGTAACAAATGTCTAATGTGATTTTATCCTTGCTACAATTTAGGCTCATTGCTGGTCATATCCACCAAGGAAATCTGGGCAGGACAGTTCTCTCCTATTCTCTTTTTATCAACGTCTTTCTATCTGTGAACAGTTACTGTGTTTATCTTCAGTCTCTTCTTCCTCAGACTGAATGCCACTTAATTCAATCTTACATCATAAATCATGTTTTCACAAAGGGGGCCATAATCTTTACTTCTTTTTTTTATATTTCTCCTTCATCACCTTTTCCTCGTCTTCTGTGTACCTGATACTTTATCTCTCCCCAACCCTTTACCATAATTTATTTCATTTATCTTAATTATTTTCTGTATCAATTTCATGACTTTGTAGCAGGGCTAGTTCTGAATTTCATGTTTCTTCTTACTCTGCCTTGCCTTCCTGTTTTTGCAAAGGATGATTTCAAAGTATTGAAACATTGTCTGCCTCTCTGGGTGAAGGAGAAGGGAGGACTGACTGCAACTTTACCAGTCAAGAGCTCCTAAGCTGTAGCTCCAGCTTCACACCAGTTTATCCAGCCCCAGGCAAGGCAGCTGACCTTGCTCTTGCATGGGTTTGCATGATTTTTAAAAATATGGTAGTTTATTGCAAAATAAACCTGGCACTACTCTGAAAATTTGCATTAGTTTTTAACAGGTCAAGGTCTCCTAAGCAGCTCCTATTTTTCTGGTCACAGGCAGTCTTTAATATCACTTTAAAGAACCACTCCAGAAATGGGAAATTTATGTATAATTAGTTCTCACAGGCTTCATGGCTGTCATAAGGCTGAGGGATATAAAGATGAAACAGATTCAGTGTTGTTACATGTCTCACTGTATGTATCTCACACATTGTCAGTCTTAACACTTAAGAGCCCTTCTGAGCTGCAGGCTGCCATAGGCTGATGGGTTTTTTGTTTGTGGGGTTTTTTTATGTCCTCAGGCCGAAACCCGCTCATGGGTACATTGCCCAGTACTGGGCCTAAGCACATGCAATGTCTTCTGAACCTGTGTGTTAGATTCTCCACCCACAGCTATGCACATTTGAAAGGCAAAGCTAATGATTTTAAGTTAACCTAAGGATCTTTATTTATGTAACTCATTGCAAGATAATGAATTCATACAAAATTTTTCCTTTTGTTCATTTAAAAATTACTGTGGAAGAAAACTCTGGGTCTGGATATTGTTCTGCTCATTGCGAAGGACAGATTGCTGACATTCCTGGGTAATTCTGCTCTCTGGCAAAGGAGTGCTTTTTATCAAGTGCTCTGATGTACAAGTGCCTGAGGGCTTGTTCACATGGGAAAATGCAGTGGCATTATTCATACCTCTCCACCGCAGAATATGAGAACCCACATGGGAACTCAGCAAGGGTATAATTATTTAGATCTAGAAAAGCTCAAAGTTCCTTTATATAATTTCTCCCCAGAAAGTTAGCTATGGTACAGGTAATGCAGTGCCCCAGAGAAAATGCCTTTGGGGACATCACAAAGGACTGCTCCATACAAAAGCAACTCTTTTCTCATGTGACAACACATTTCCCTATTTGAGATCCTTTCTCTTTTTCACACAGAGAGCTCTGTCCCTGATTTAAAGCCCCCCCTCATTCTACAGAGAAATTAAAATAAGCACCATGCATGTACTTATCCACACCCACCCACCCTTTTAGTTATTGACAGTAGTTTTGCTGCACTTACTTACACTCTTCTTCTGTAAATGCATCCTCACTTCGAGCACCACACTTAGACAGATGCTATCTGACCAGTGTCTGCAGCTCTTGGTAACTGGAGGGTGTGCTGAATGCTGATGGAGAGGGATAACACTAGCTCAGGAAAATAAGCAAGAACAGAATCCAGGTAATGTAAAACAATTTCACACTTGATAGGATATTAACAGGATATGCTGCACCTGCAGCCATGAATTTAATTTGCATAGCAGAAAAGCAATCTCTGTGCTGTAAATTTACAATGGGTGGGAGGGATGGCAGAGAGACTGGCATGTGGCCTTTGCAGTCTTGTCTTTTGTGTCTACTCTGCCCTTTGCAGTTCTCGCTGAGTGACCTGAAGCAAGTGGTATAACGCCGAGAGAGATTTCAGAGTCCTCTGGTGCCCAGCGGTGTCCATGTGCCCCGGCTGAGCACACTCCTGCACAGCTTTCTGCAGCTGCAGCTGCAGGGGGAGGGAAACCAACGGTCCTCTGAGATTTGGGGAAAACCAGTGACGGAATATTTTGTCACAAATTACCTGAGAAAAGGAAAAAGAGCAGATCGTTGCCTTTTGGAAGCTACCACTAATTCCTTGCTGCTTCCCTGGGACTGTAGCAAAATTTTATCTGACTCCAAAATGCCTCTAGTCATTCAAATAGGAAGGTATACAAAAGGAACATCCACAAAGGCTACCCTCTAGCTGAGAAATGCTCCTCCTCCTCAGACTGCTTCTGCACTTCACAAACATTATGAGTGGCTGAGGAAGCTGGAGTTGATTAGCCTGGAGAAAAGGAGGACCTTGTCACTCTCCACAACAACCTGAAAGGAGGCTGTAGTGATGTGTGGGTTGGTCTCTACTCCCAAGGGACAAGCAACATGACAAGGGGGGAAATGCCCATGAGTTGTGCCAGGGGAGGTTTAGGTTGGATATTAGGAAAGAATTCTTTACCAAAATGGTTGTCAAACATTGGAACAGGCTGCCCAGAGAATTGGATGAGTCGCCATCCCAGGAGGTACATAAAAGATGGGCAGATGTGGCACTGAGGGGCTTGATTTAGTGGTGAACTTGACAGTGCTGGATTAACGGTTGGACTGGATGATCTTAAAGGTCTTTTCCAAACTAAAAGATTCTGTGATTCTGCATAACAAGTGGTGAGGGTGAGGGGGTGGGAGAAGGAGGCAAAAGGCCAACACACTACACTCCTTCAACCTCTCTGTTGTGCTAGTGCCTCCCACCAACACAAGCTTGGTGAGCTGTAAGACACTTCATCCCAGGGTCAAGAAGCCGCTTTCCACTACATCTACATTGTACATCTGGAGAGTGTAGAATCACTACCACTTCTTACAGTTGGATAGTCCCAACTTCCACAGAGCCATAGAATCATTAAGGTTAGAAAAGACATCTAAGACTATCAAGTCCAAATGTCAGTGCAGCTCTGCCAAGGCCACCACTAAACTATATCCCTAAGTGCCATAACTAAAAGTTTTTTGAACACTTCCAGGTATGGCGATTCCACCATTTCTCTGGATGGCTGGTGCAATGTCTAGGCCACCCTTTCAGTAATGGAATTTTTCCTAATATCCAACCTAAACCTCTCCTGGCTCAACTTGTCATTTTACCTTGTCCTTATCACTTGTTACCCAGGAGAAGAGGCTGACCCCCAACTCACTAGAACCTCCTTTCAGGTAGTTGTAAAGAGCAATAAGAGGTCCTTGAGCCTTCTCTTCTCCATGATAAACAACCCCAGCTCCCTCAGCCACTTCTTATCAGACTTGTGCTCCAAACCCTTCACCAGCTCCATTGCCCTTCTCTGGACTTGCTCCAGCACCTCAATGTCTTTCTAGAAGTGAGGGGCCCAGAACTGGACATAGAATTTGAGCTGGAGCTTGAGGATGTGTCTTTACTATCCATGGAGATGGTAATGCTAATCCCCTGCCCCTATTCCACTCTCCTGTCTGAGGCATTGGGCTAAAAGCTACACAAAACCATGGCAGCTAGAGAATAGAAAGATCTGTTTGTGTGCCCCAAGATGAGATTTCTGAACAGGACTGACACATATGTGGACACATTTAAAAACTTGACTGTCTTCATCTCACAGTCTCCTAGTACATACCATGCATTTTATTGTCAATGGGATTTTAAAAGAAATGGATGCATAAAACAGCTGTGTCTACTCACTTGCAAGTTGTTATTGGCTCTCTGTGCTCCACATTTTCTGATTTTCAGATTGCATTTTGAAAAGCAATCAAAAAAATTACAATCTTCATCTCCTGTGCAGTTCTGTTCGAGGATGTCCCTCATTTTGGGTTCAAAAAAGGCCATATCCACATCAATGGCCACCACCTGTGGATCAAAACAACCCATCAGATCTGGCACAGCACAGCCTGGGGGAAAGGGCTGAGCAGGCATTCTTTGCTGCTTGCTTCTGGAAATGCTGTGCTGAGAGTATCTGCCAGTGGGGAACTGAGATCACAATGAAAGGGCTTTATTTCACTTAACGGAGCTGCACTGCTCTTATAAACACCACTTTTTGAACAAAACCAGCCAATGCCTATGACAATGGGAAAATTATTTGTGGACAATATGTGTCCCTGGGGTCAATTGGATTGATTTGCCTTAAACTGGAGCTATCTCACCTGAAGACTGATTTACTTGCTCGTGCAGTATATGCAGATGACACCTCAATTTTTTAATTACAAGATGGTGCACAATTATCCACAGGCCAGACAGTATCATTTCCTAACTCAGCATTCAGACTAAACCCCTGGCTTTGCCATTGTGGAGCAGAGCAGTGGCTTGTGCAGGAATAGCTGTACCTGGTACTGCTCCTGCAATGCTGCCCCTACATTCAGTGAGTTTGAGTCTGCTCAGCTGTACAAAGAGATCCCTGACTTTGCTGTAATCTGGTTCTGGCTTTGCCCAGTCCTGTTTGCTATAGTTTGACACATTTATTGTGCATGGTTCTTGTTCTGATTGTCCAGAATTATGTCCTGTAGCAGAATTCAGCCAGAAGTTGGTCACAGCAGAAAAAACATGACTGAAGAGATCATCGCTTTTCTCGTCCTGACACAAGGCTCACAAAGCAGTGAGCATGCAAAACAAAGTGGTTTGCAGAACTGCTGCCTGTGTTGGGGGTGAGACCACTCTGGGAGCGAAGGGCTGTAGTCCCAGTTTCTGCCAGTGTCACTCCACCCATGAATGCTTCACTTAAAAAAATCACAGCAAGAAAGAGGGAAAGAAAGGAAACCAGTAAGGGGTTGGCAGCAGCTTGATGTGAGACAAGCTGTGGGTGACCACAGGGAAGCAGCCTGCCTTCAGAGTGGTCCTGGATGCACAAACAGCAAATGTTCACAGCTGGTTTTCACACTTGGCAGTCAGGATCAGGGATGTTCCCTTGCAGCATCTGACACATGCTGTCACAGAGGAAAATGTCTGGGACCTGGGCAAAGCAAAGTTACTTGGGCCCAAATGATAGTCACATTTTTAAGATTCAACCACCCAAATAATGAGGGAAGCTGAACTGTGTGACTGGAACAGCAACTGGATCAACCCCAGGAACTAAAGATGTCTGGTTTGGTAAGGGCCAAATAAACCTTCCACAGGCAAAAAAAAGAACATGGTCTAATCTTCATCATTTTATTCTAGTCCTTTTTCCCCAGGGAAAAATCTTAAAGAAATGAGGCACAGCTTAAAAACTCAACTATTTTTAGGCTTTTTGCAGCTTTATGATGATGACATAGCCCAAAGAATTTCACACGTTTGAACAGGCAGATCTTTTTTTCTTTTCCTCTTTACTTCCTTAAGCTCTCTGCAGTTTTGCTATTCAGTTCTTTGGAGAAGAGACAGTGAATGTAGTGCACTTTTAGGGTTGCTGCGTCAGGTCCCAGGTGGGGTCTTTGCCAGCACTGAGCACATTTGACAATTTGATCCATTGCTCCGTGGGAAAACCAGCCCTAGCTCCCAAACACACAGCTGCCAAAGCGGCTTCACTGAGGTTCATCTGTTACAGAAACACGTGGGCATCCAGCCAGTCCCCGTGAAAACAGATCTGGGCGACACTCTACCTGTGAACAGCTACATTTTGGTGGGGTTTGTTGTGATAGTAATTCATGACGAAGGTACCTCAGGAAATGCAGGAAGGACCCAACTTGGCTTCTGACCTGATTTAAAGTCATGTTTATGGTGCTGTAATCTTTCCAGTTCTCTCTGAGGGGCTGGTAAAAGGGGAAGCTCTCCCAGAGCACTGTGCCTTCACCCACACCTCCTTCCAACCCTGCAGCTTATCATACTCCTGGATGATCTACCAGGCAGTGATCTCTCCTCTTTGCGCTGCAAGAGTGCAAGTGAAGGCTGAGTGAGAGCTGGAGGCTTATCCCCACCACTTGAAAATAATCCTCAAAGTAAAACTGTTGCACTCCAGGCACATTTCTTTGGGCTTTAGAGGTCTCATTACTCCAATGAAGAATAGTGGTACTATTATGGGTTTTATTATTATCCTGTACAGAGCACAAGAAATCAGGAAGTGAAAAAATTGCTTAAAACAAACATAAAGGACAAAAAGAGGCTCCCTTACTGTGTTCCCATTCTGGAACTGGCTGGTAAAACTAAACAGAATTTCTACTTCTTGCTCTGCTTCCTCCGTCACTGATTAGAAACTGTCCTGTCCCCCATGCCCTGTCCATCCCGTCACCCTCACTTTTCTGACTATTTGTATCTCCTGTCTCCTAGCCCAGTGAGGCAAATGTCACCAAGCTATAAGTAATGTACAACTGAGAGAGCCATGTGTGAGCAGCAATTCACTTCTTTAAAATTAATTCTTCTAGAAATACTAAATTAGAGTATTTGCCTATACCAGAAAATTACTATTGTCTCTTTGGACCCCAGAAGTCACTGGAAGATCCTGGCAAAGCAAGGCTCACCTGAAGGACTCATAAGGGAAAACACATCCAGTATTCTTACTCTTTTCCTAAATGAAATCTCTTTTCCTGTAAGTAGGCTGCAAAACAGATGCTCTGGTGTATGCTCAGCCACAGGCAGCCACAGCCCTGCACAAATGAGAGAGTTGGGCAAAGCCTGCCTCGAAGAATCCCTGCTGTACCTTGCTTTGCCTAAATACTGGTACAGCTTGTTTTAGTTTCTTGCTGTAGCTCCTCACCCCTTCCCTATTCAGCTGCTGTAATTGCACCTGAATAAACAATGGGAGGCAAGAGAAGGGTGAAGGGGAAGCACTGTAATTGCTCTTAATGGTTCTATGTTTAGACAATATTTGTCTAGTACTCTGAAGATACAAGTGTTATATTAACACTCAGTGAGTACTAAAAATAGTATTAAAGTCCCTGAAAATGCTTTACATTCACTCAGGGTGCAGAAACTCCACTGATGTCACTGCAAATTGGGAGCCTAGTTCAAACACTTACTCACTGCACAGTGCCTCCAGTCTGTAGACACAATTCCAACCAAAACCAGAGGAATTTCTGTCCACAGAATGACTGCAAGATACACACAGCAGCGTCATGCTGAGCTCTGCCACTACTTGGAAAATAGGCATAGCTATTCAGGTCTGAGTTACAGCTGTAGAAGGAAAAGTCAGAGTAACAGTAGCAGGGAGTTTCATGTCGCGGTCCTTGGATAGCTTCCAGACCAGATAAGCTGAACACTGAAGCACAGAAGTGCCTGTTTGAATGTGGGAAGTTCCCCTTGTATCAGAGCAGGGAATTCACCCTTAGCTTTCAAATTCAAAGTTTTTTCTTTTCAGCATCACTACCAGAAATAGTCGCCACGACTCAAATTACAGCTTCATTTACAGCTTTTGAGATCCCCTTGCCTTCAGGAGGCATCCCTCACCACATCCAGGGGACCCTGGCAGTACCGGTGCCTTTGAGGAGGTGAAACAAAACAGAAGTGAGCAAGCAGTTCTCAAAACAAGCATCAGGATTTAGTGCTCTGAACCGTGGCTGCACACATTACAAAGAGGAAAAGCAGTAAGAATCTCCCCTGATGCTTGTAAATGCATTGTTTTTGCAAAAACTTGGGCAAAAGCTGTATGAGGGGGAAAGCGTCATTTTAACACAGCCACCTTCAGACTAGAATTTTACCTCACATTGTTGCAACACCATCCCAAAGACCTAACTTACCGTAAGATCATGCCTGATAGCAAAGTTTTCTGGTTTGATGTCACACAGGTGAAGTCGGTGAGAGAAATCATTATCAAAATGCTTCACCATGTCCAGAAAGCTGAGTGCAATGCCAATGATGGCTCTCACCCTGCTTCTGTGCCCGGTAAGGGAGGATCCAATCACGTTTTCCAAGGGAAAAAGAGTTTTGTGCCAGGCATGTCCAGCTGTGAGATACTCCACAGCATAAAAGTGTCCACAAGAGCCAATAATTCGTAGC
This sequence comes from Acropternis orthonyx, assembly GCA_035583155.1. Taxonomy (NCBI): domain Eukaryota; kingdom Metazoa; phylum Chordata; class Aves; order Passeriformes; family Rhinocryptidae; genus Acropternis; species Acropternis orthonyx. The sequence continues at coordinate 94,375,287 of JAWWEU010000081.1, read as the reverse complement.
ATGTGTTTGCTGAAGTCCTGCAGCAAACTGAAGTAGATATATTCTTCCTGCTGGAGCAAGGACCACATGCTGGCCACCTGTGCTTTCCAACGTGGTCCTTTTTTCCTTGTCCACAGGGGCCCCATGGTATTATTAGACAGTTCCAGCCCCAGGGCATTTTTGACCTCCAAAGCTACCATCAGCAGAAGCTCTGATTCAGGTATATCCTGTGTTTCCACCTCTTCTAGCATACTGAGGTGCTGGTAGCTGGAAAAGATTTCTTTTTTGGATTTCAGTATGATGGGCTGGCCTCTCCAATCAGCTTGAATGACCTTTTTACCTCTGTCATAGTAAAGGCAGTGTTTGTAAACCAGCTTCTGTGCCACACACAGGTCTTCACAGAGGTCACCAGTCAGGGCTCCGCTGCTGTAGTCAAGACACTGGAGTGAGAGAGCAGAATATTCATAGCAGAACCACATGCCCATGGACCACGTAGAAGAAAGACAAATAATGAGCAAGAGTCCTAAGCTTGAGAGGTTTGCAGCAGTCATGGAACTGCAAACACACACCTTCTACAACCGTTGGGTCATTCAATGGTTTGTCCGAAGCCTCTAGAGACCTTTCACTAGGGAAGTCTTGCTTCAAAACAGGGAATTTTGGGATGGTAAAGGACAGGATTTCAGGGGCAAGGAAATGGACTATGTGACCTGTTACTCTGAAGTTTTTTACACACATGGGTACAGCGAGATAAACTTTAAACACACATGGCTGCACTATGTGAGGTTATGGGCTGTAATCCTTGAAGGCACAGGAGGTAACTTCCAGAGTAATGCAGGACTTCTCTGGAAGGTTCAGGGGAGCATAACTCAGACACCCACACTTAAACTATAGGAAAATCCACAGGTAGCTGGATTTCTGGGACCTTCCACAGCCCCGTGTGTTTCAGACTTGCACTCAATATGCACTGAACAAAGCTGTCATAACCTCCTCCAGAGCTCCCAACAAACACAGAGGTTGTGCTCAATGCTTTTTGGGCCAAAACTTTCAGAATTCTAAAACATATAAACACTACAGAACAAACTGACTTTTCAGGTTTTATATGCAATTATCAGAAGTGACATTTTAATATTAATTACTTGAATACTTAATTTTATTTTATTTTAAATTTTAAAGAAATAAGCCTGTGGAAGCAAGGGAACTGTTGCTTGATGGTTAAGTCATCAATGAAAATTAGTGCAAGAACTGCAAGGATTCCCTTACCAGTCCTTCCCTTAACCTGTAATTGTTTCCAAAATACTGTTTCCAAAAGTGGAGGTAGTCAATATATTCCTGTAGGCATTCAGAAGTGCAGCTGTAGGGACTGCTTTGGGTGAATCAGTAGAGGAGATGCAGAGGTCTCTGGTGAAAGGGGAATAGATGAGTGGTGTAGAAAGCCAAACATCTGGGAGGGAGCTTGACAGTGTCAGCTGCTTTCTGGCATTTGAACCTTCATTTAAACAAGCTGGCAGGTCCCCCTGCTTGTAGAGGACTTGCAATGGCTGCCTGAGCCCCACCTAATTTGTGACTTGCTGTAACATACACAAGGAATGTGGTCATAACAGTCAAGTAAATTATTTTCTTAGGACAGTCTCTGAGGTGTGTACACCAGAGGACTATGCTCCAATGTCAAGCAACATTTAGAATCCAACCTTAAATGACTCACCAGGGAATGGGTGGAGGATTAAGTCTAAAATCCAAGAATGCTGATGAATTTACTGAAACAGCTCACTGAGGGCAATTCAGACAGGCATAAAATTTATTTATATTTTGATGTTCTCCCAGCCCAAATGAGAACATTCAGTGCCAACAAGGAGAGCCAGGTAGGCAAAATCTTGCATGAATGTTCCAACCCTGAGTTCGTGCATGTGTTAAATACACACACACATCTGTATTCACATGCACATCAGGATGGCCAAGCAGACTCACTGGACTGTCTGCAGACTTCAGAGCATGCAGATAGATCAATGCTCCTGCTTTTGAAAAATCTACTCCTGTGAATATAATACAATTTTACTCTACCTTTTTAAGTCAGAAATACAGTTTTCATAACAGAAGTAGTTTAGCAGTTCTTACCATCTGGAACTCTAAGCAATTTTAGAAAGAAAATTACAAACAGAAGGAATTTTTTTTTATTTTCTTTGGATTGTAAGTGTAAGCAAATTTAAAACTCTATTGAGCAACCACAAGTCTTCTGCTACAGTAAGAGAATATAGGACTTAGTAATGTAATTGGGTTCACATGGGTGAACACTTGCCCCTGTGGACAATTTTCCTGTGGTCCATCAAGTTCACTCTTAGAGGGTCCACATGCATGGACCTCTTTTATGTAGAAGAACACATGCTCATGACCTGTAGTCAAACATAAATGTGCAGCTTATTTTCTTGCATTGACATCACATCATTCTTAATGACATTAATGAGAAAAAATGGTTGTGGAAAAAGCAGTCTCACATTTCACAGACATAGGAGACAAGTAATTTTTGAACCTGGTTGCTGTTTAGGACTTGTCTGATGTTTTTTCAGTTTAACCTCTAAATCTTTATTAACCTAGCATCTAACAAAGAGTGTCTGAATCATATTCTTCTTACAATGCCCTTGTGCAGTGTTTTGCAAACCGGGACATGTGGAAGAGACCAAGAAGTTCATGGTCTTACAATGATGAAACACAGATCAGCCTTCCAGAAGTAACATTCTCTGCTGGTCACCAAAGCAAGCAAGGATTTCAAAAAGGCTCCCTCAAGTAAGCAATCCAGATATTCAAACAATTTTCTATCAGCCTTTTAGGTATAGTCTGCACTAGTAGTTCATCTTGAAGCAATTATTTGATCCTTACATCCTTTCCAAAGACAAACAGTTTTACAAGACAGTCTTCCATCATATTGGCATAGCTTGTAGTATTGTGCTCCCCAGTGTACTAGCTTGCACTTTACAGTATTAAAACACATTTTGGAGGACTGAAAACATTCAACCAGGTGATACAGATTACCCCACCATGAAAAGATGGACTGTTTATTATTTACCAATGCAGGAACCTTTGCTCTGACTGCAAACTTCACTATATAAGATTGTATATCATCACAGTGACTGCTGATAAAAAGAATCAATTCCCCAAAGAAACCTTTCAGAAATGGTCCTCCACACTGTCATCCCTCTCTTAAATGACTGCATTTTGAGACCTGTCAGTGAGACAGTTTTAAATCTACCTTATGATCGCCCTTTGAATGCCACTAAGTGCCAGATTTTTGAAACTAAAACATGAAAGTGATACTAAGCCAAAATCCTTATAGAGAAGCAGCTGTACTACAAAAAAGTACAAACACAAGCATGGTTCAGACTTGCTCATATGTTTCTGATTAAAATGAGCTACATAATTTTTAATGTCCTTAGCGTACTTATCAAGATAAGTTCAAAAAAAAGCTGGATTTAAATCAATGTAAAAGCTTAAATTAATGTAAGCCCTGCTAAGGATTTATATAAATTTAAATAACTCACTGTACCACCATCAGTGCCTTGAGACTGATGTTCTGCCTTGTTAGCTATTACTTCTTCTGTGCAAATGCAATACTGAGCCAGGTTTGGAAGGCATCAAAATTAATTGATTTCTCCAGAGGAAACAGAAATTGATTGCTATGATTTAGTGTGTTCAGTGTAAATGAAGATGAGACTGGCATTAGGAAAAAGTGATTTTTCTGAGAGTTCAAGTTGGTCCCTGCAAAAAGCCCAGTACTATTTCAGCGTTCTCAGTGCAGTACATATCTACACACTGATGTACACTTTACTCAGAATAAGGAAATAAACTCTCTGGAAATGCCACTTGCCAGGGTATTTTCACCCACTTGCTTAACATAGCTCATCTTATATCCTACTGAAAATATGACAGATGACTAGTAAGATAGTTTTTCTTAGAGGCTGATCTTTGCTTAATAAAAGGTGTGAGACTCAAGTTACTGGGTTATTTGTTTCATAGATAATTGCACTTTCTATAACTGCAAAACTTCTGCCATGCTCAGAAGATGCAGAAATACTTATTCTGGGGCTGATGTAGACAAGCTCATTTTCGAAGTACCCCACTAGAAGGACAATCCCTTTCTAACATCATCTGGAAAAACTCGCTTTACAAACCTTAACGACACTACTGAAGACTTACCTACAGAGACAGGTGAGCACAGCAATCTCAGCTACTCTTCCTCTGGAAGGAGGGTCTGAAACTGAGCAATCACTCAGTGAATAGAGACAACTTTCCAAGCTTGTGCCTGAAATCTGATCCCTGCCTGGGCTTTTGAAGGCATGCCTAACAATCTCCAAACCGAAGAACAGCAACAAGTCTCTGTCCATCTGGCAAGTGTGATGGCAAGGACCTGGACCTCCCTGACTTGGCGTCTCCGTGTTCTTCCCAACCACGGAAGGAGGAGGCAGGAATCACTCCTTCAAGCTGCAAACCTGAGCTCAGCTGTACTTCAAGCTGGCTGCTGGGGTAAAGGAACTGGAACTCACTGCCGTTGAAAACACTGTCAGGACTGCTGCCTATACTTGCTCTTTATTATATAGAATTAAGGAAAATCTATGATCAGTTTTTTCCTTGCTTGCAGTAATAGATTATTTAATTCCCATTAGGATTCCTCCCTTCCCACCTAACATTGGCACTACAGATATGCTAATTAAGAAACAAAATTAAACTCAAAGCATTAACCCAAGCTGCTTCCGTTCTCAAACTGTTTCCTATACAATCCTAAATCTGTTTATTAATATTTTTAAGGGAAATTGTGATGAATATTCTTTCTTGAATTTTGACTAATCGCATCTTACATGCCACGCCGCGCCAGACAAAAAGAAGGCGACACAAGCTGCCTGGCACTTCTGAAAGACGACTTTTGTCCAAACACCGTTTCGGCTAAAAACAAACATTAAAAAAAAAAACACCCAACACCCGGAGGAATGTTTCCCCCCGGCTCCGGAGCGTGCGGAGCGCCGAGCTGCCCCTTCCCAAGCTCTTGGGCAGCGCACCTGCATCCCACGCCCGGGAGCCGTCCCGCCGCCTGCACCTGACCTCGCCCGGTGAGGCAAGGAGGCAAAGAGGGAGCCGCCCGCCCGTGCGCACCGAGGGGCGCCGGCGATGCGGCACCTCCGGCGGCCGGCGCCGGGCAGGGGCGGCTTATCGCAGCCCCGACGGCCCCGGCGCAGCCCCTGCCCGGCAGCCCCGGGGGATGCCCCGCGTCCCGCCGGGGCACGTACCAGCCTGGCCAGAATCCGGTGGCTTTTCTCGTCCGTGCAGCGCTCGGAGAAGACGCTCCTGTGGAGGAGGAACAGCACAGCGCTCACCACCACCCAGCAGGCAGCCCAGAGGAGCAGCAGCAGCAGAGCGCATCGCCGCCAGATTTTGAGCCGCAGCCGCTTTAAGCCCGGGATGCCCCGCATCGCGGCGCCGGGGCCGGGCTGGGGCGGCCGCCTCAGCCGCTGCGGTCCCGAGCGATGTGCGGGGGGGCCCGGGGGCTCCGCGCTGCGCCCCCCGCCCACCCGTCCCGCTGCCCCCCGGCGCCCATCGCCCCCCGCACCGCCGGGATGCGCCGGCGCCGCCGCCGCCGCCCCGGCCCCGCTCCCGCCCCCTCCCCGGGCCGGGGTTGCCCTGCCGGAGCCCGGAGCGCCCCTTTTGAATTTAAGACACGTAGTTCCGCCGGCTTTTGTCTGCGCTCCTCTGTGCCAAGCGGCCCCTGCAGCCACTTGGCGGCTGCTGCCCGCGCCCCCCGCCTCTCCACCCCGAGTTTCTCACCCGAGAATAAAAGGGGGTTGAAGGGTGATGGATGCTGCTGTGGGAACGCGTTCCCATCCAGGCGGCTGCCCGACACTTTGAAAGAGGCAGCCTGGAGACGGACGGGTCCCTCTTGTGAAAGCTTCGCCTCCCGATAAATGGGGGAGGGAGGGGAAAGTTGTTTATTCTAGAGTAACTTCTCCTGTTTTACCGTCCCGGAGCTAACGGAGGAAGAGAGAAAAGGAACTCAGGTGGCCACTGAGTAACGCAGCGCCCCGCGCCTCCCCGATGGATCACCCCTGGTTCCCCAGAAGCCTCTCCTGCCCGCCCCCTTTCCCTGCCGCGGGGTGCGGCCAAGCCCCAGCGCGGCACCTCCGTGCCCCGATCCCCTGGGCGGCCGGCAGAGAACGCCAGCGGAGCGCCCCGGTGAATGCTGCGCCAAAGAGGGTAGGGTGTACTTGGTCCAAGGGTCCTGGTGACGATAGATGGTCTCCCCACCATCCGGCAGAGGGAGTACCTGTGACTGTTTCCCTGTTTAAGGAGCGGCTAGCTCCACGCGACAGCCCCTAATACATTTGACTTTCCACGGGGTCAAAGATCCAAGTGTTTATTCCCGTGCAGCAAGCAAGATCCTGGCATCCTTTGCTCACTTCAGGTGCAAATGTTCACTGTCTCGGTTTAGATCACCATATTCACTTTTTTCTCCCTTGACTCCCACTTGACAGCATCTCAGCATCACCGTTTTTAGTGTGAAAATTAATATATTAAAGTATGGCCTAAAGTAATAAGGGTATCAGCTTCAGGTGTACTGTCAGATATGATGAAAAAGGACCAGATTAATTTTCCTTTCCCTTTATGTGTGGTTACCTCAGACTACTTGCAATCCCATAGCTGGAAGATGAATTGCAGTTAATGAAAACACTCTGAGAGTAAATTATTTACCCAAAATTAGTAAGAATAGCAGAATAAGGCCCATGAGTGGAGTAATGCATAATAATTCAATAGACTTATTTTAGTCAGTAAGTTTCTCTGGTGCACATTTTGTTAGGAAACTAATTTTAAAAAGGGAGAGCTCACTGTTGGAGAGCTAGGTTCAGGGGTATATATTCTGTGCCATCATGTCCAGCTTAATGAGAATATCTCCCTGCCAAGTCAGTGAAAAGAAAGAAGTCTCTATTGACATGATCTAATTTTACCTCTCAGAAAAGCACAGGTGCATCAAACTTGCTGTTATTCACATCTTTTACATGGTCAGTGCAGTTCTCCTCTGCCTTGCTGAGGAAGGCTTGAAATACATCTAAGTAGGTGGCAGACTGTGGCAGAGAAGAAAATGGAAAGATAAAAGTATTGCTTTTACTACAGCTTTCTAGACACTGGAAGTGAGGAGGGAAACTCAAGGAGAGCAAAACCACTTTCATATCCAAAGAGAATTGGAAGAAGAATCATTATCACAAGCTGCATCTTCCAGCATTAGTGTGGTTTGCTCCATCTCTCCACTATCTCATTTTTTTCACCTGCAGAGGCTGCCTTTTGCCATCCTTTGCAAATTGTCTTCTCTTTCCTCCCAGTGAGCAGCCTCAGTCAGCAGGCCCTGGGGATGCTGCCAGCCATGCTGGCAGAGCAGGGAGGCCATTGCAGGGCCAGGCATTCTGGGATGCTGGAGGCAGAACTGTCCCCCTGGCTCAGCTGTATCGAATGCTGCACCTTAAGGATGCAATGAGATATTACCAGAAAGGTGATCTAAATGGAAATGGTTGCAGAAAAGAGCAGTCCTGCCCCCATTTTCACCCCAGCCACATGCTGCTGCTGCTCCTTTGGCAGTAGGATCAGGGATCAGCAGGCAGCATCCTAGGTTTCTGACTGAACTTTTCATTTCCTCCCAAGATACCAGCTAAAATTGACTCACTTTCGGAGTCTGTAAGGAGCCCACATCCTCCTCTTTGGTTTGGGAAGGGTTGCTACACATAGCAAGAGCAATTCTACCTTTAACATGCAGCTTTGAAATTATGGAATATAAAGAAAAAGACTAAGAAAATAATCATAGGGTTTAATATAGTTTTAATAATGTTTTTAATTAAAAAAAGGTGAAAGTACAAGATGAAGGCAACTTAATGAAGCAAATGCAAGTTGCATGACACTCATACTAGATAGTACACTAGTTTCATTTTATGGTAAATCCCACAGGAGGCATTTGCAGGCAATAAAGCCCTGTCTTCCCAAAGATTTCTATATAGCATTCAGGCCAGGGAAAGGGCTGTATTTAGTTGTTCAGTCTCTGAACTTTCAAATACCTGACTTCAGTGGAAGTGAAAAGTTAGACAAGTCTGATAAGTATGTATATGTGCACACATACCTTCTTGTACACATATATGCAGAGATCTTCAGAACAGATCAAGGATTGACCCAGAAAGCTTCCATTTAGTAAAAGGTAAAAGTCTAGGTGCTTTAGGATCAGGTGGTTTAGCCTTTATTAACAATCTGTTGTTAGCTGAAAAATTCAAGTCTAGTTTTAGATTTCCCTAAACTTCAAGGTTCTTAAGACTAACAGAGTTAATTGTAGTCCATCCTCTGTACAATATGTATCTCTCTGTGTCATAGAAATTTTCCTTTGAATAAAACCCCTCTGCATCAGAGACCTTTGTTTCCTGTATATATTAAAATGTGACTGCTTCAAGTTGCATTCCTGTGTTGCTAAAGGAAGATATATTCCTATTCTTATTTTAACTGAGAATTAAAGTTGATGGATACAAATTGGTGGAAACTGAAATAAGGCAAGCAGTGTAAAGGACACTAAAAATAATCATGACTAACTGTATTAGTTCCTACCCAATTAATCTTTGAATTACTGGTTAGAGCATGATGTCAACATCAAGCTGATTTCTTCTTTGCTGTGTTGGTCACATCACGAAATTGTGCATCACTGGTGACAGTTCAGAGATGGAACAACCACAGGCTTCAGTGATCAGGAATGAGATGCCCTGGCACATGGTGCCTACCTGTGCTTTTTGCCTGTGTGTGGGCTCAGCAGCTCCTCAGACAAGGGCGATGAGGAGTCCTCAGTCCAAGGAGCTACTTAGCCCACACATTTCTCATCACCTCATCAAGTTGTATTAGGGTGTTAGACCTTATTTTCCTAATTACTTAATTCTTCATGAGAGTTTAAAAGAAAGAAAGTAAATCAGTCTACCTTGGCACTCAAGTTAATGAAATGTAAAACCAGTTCATTAGGAATTATTGTTCTGTTTGATTGATTTTATCACCTGCTGTCATTAGCACTAGGTTGTGTATGGAAATAGGGTATGTGCCTGCTAATCCTTCACATGGCACATATGAACCTACTATTTTCCTGTTAGGAGCTTAAGAAACTTTCAAGTGCTGTTCAGACCTACCTATTTTAACATACAGACATTTCTTTCTGATTTCCTTTGGCCAAGCTGAATAACTGGAAAACATCACAAGGTTAGGCATAGGTTTGAACATGAGCCTATGTCCTTCAGTTAGTGAAATTCCCCTGCAGAGTACTGAGTCTACCAGAGGAATCCAAATGTATTTTCTCATTTATGCCATTAATCAAAAAGAATATGTTGCAAACTAGTCACAGAAGTTTTATGGCATCAGAGAGCAGTGAGTTTATTGGGTCACATTGTGAACCAGAAGCAGAAAAATGGCACAACATAAAACACAGAGTATAGCTTTGTGGACAAGGGAAAAGTCTAGGGTAATTCACTGACTTAAACAAGGGAAAGTGTTTGGACAGAACAGGCTTTCCCAAGTATATATATAATAACGAATTTGTAGTATGTTTTGTACTGTTTGCTTTTTACTTTTGTCAGGTATTTCTTAGGCATAGTTGCCTGGGAAAGCCAAAGATATTTATTATCTCCTCCCCTTTTACCACTTTCTAGATTCCACATGGCAGGTTTTAATCATCCTGCTCTTCTGATATATCCCCTTCCAATTAATCTCTTTATTAACCTCATGACAACTTTTCCCTCTCATTCGGAAGAGTGTTGCCTGAAGAACCCAGTAAGATACCTTGGCAATTGCTGTGGCAGATTGTGGTTTACTTGAAATTCTTCAAATGAGGTGGAACAATTAAAATGAAAATATATTGTGGAATTTTTGTATACATATCACAAATGATGCCTGACACAGTGTTACCTATTGCTTCTCTGCTACATTCTTTCCCTATTTCTGTTACCAGTCACCAAAAGGAAAATTCTGTAAGATGGAGTCAGTGACTTGAGAACAATTTTTCTAGCCTAAGAGGGTGCTCTCTAAAGAAATTTGCTGCTCTATGCCATGTTGTATGTCTGTCCATGGAGTGTGAAAGGGAGAACAAAGAAGGGAAAATGCTGACATTCATTCCCAGTCTTTCTATATGCAGTTTCTAGTCTGTGCACCAACTCCAGGCCAAGTGATCTCATTATGCCAATGCTGAATCTGGCTCTTTGTAGCCTCCCTTTGTGAGTGTCTGAAGCAATTCCAGAAATACTTAAAAGTTGCACTAGGGTTATGCATAAAGAAAAAACCCCACCATCTAATAAGCTAATTCCCTGTGGCATTGTGCTGTTATTTACATGAATGATTCCAAGTAATTTAAATCAGCAGAATATTTTACATAATATACAGAGGGTATTCACAGGGCTATGATCATTTAGATATGTGGTAGCTCAAAAGACTAAAAATTGTGTCATCTTTTCTAGCCAGATGACCCGACTCATATATTCCAGCCCATTAAGAAGATATTTCTACAGCTGATACTGCCAGAAAAGTTACCATATTGTCATATAGATCAAAATCAGACCAGCTCTATGGCTGCAGACTCTTTGAAATAAGTTTATGTTAGGAATTTGCACCAGGATGATTTTAAATTTGTTTCTACTGGCAAGAGTGACGTAGGATATCCAAAGTCCACCTGCTCCGTTCCTGTAATGCCATAGATTTTAAAAGGCAACCCAGCTGTTTCCAGAGGTCTGTATGCTCTCTGTAACTAGAAGAGAAATAGAACGCAAATCACTGATTCTCGGAAAAAAGCATATCCATTGTAGGCACAAGTAACCGCCAAGTGGATTCTTAGGATATTGCACATGAAAGGTTTTGTAAACTATAAATTGGCTTTCCAGGGAGAATCTGTGCTGCTTTTCTCCACTCACATAAGGAAATCTGAATTTACAGCATTTTTCTGATTGTTTTGCTTTATTCATTTGCCTCAAGGGCTGCGTACCACAGTAGTCTATGTTTAAAAATCAAAATAAATGCAGCTATCACATACAATAGATCGCAGTGCATTTACTCGTGGGTATGTCCATTTATTGATTTATCTTCTAAAAATCCAAATCTCAAGTAGAAAAAAAACAAAAAAAAAGAGAATGTAGGAAGATCATGAATGACTTTCAGTATCTGTTCTGTAAAACTTAATTACTTTCAGTTATTTCCTTGAAGCTGTTCTCTGCAGTTTCTTTGCAAATGATGAATGGCTGGGCACGGAGTAAGCTGCAAAATGATCCATTAGTGAAATTCAATTTTCCACCAGACTTTGCATGTAATTAGCTTTTCTTTAGGTAATATATTGTTAGTTTGCATGCATCCAATGTTGTCTGACATTTGTTCAGGGAAGAGTAGACTACTCAGTTTCTGTACAACAAACAGCTCATAATCATACCAAGGTTAAGCATCCACTAGTGTGAGTGACTCCCCTGTGTTACTCCTGAGCAAGAAATCTGTGTGTGGGATTTTGCCCAGCTGCCTGAGCAGCAGCAGTGCCACTGCTGTATGTTGTTGCTCCTGTTACATGCAAGCATCCTCCAAGAACCTGAGTGGTTCTGGTGACCAGGCCTGTTTCTGAGGGGTCATTGCTACACCGGCATCAATAACCAATATAATAATCCAGGAGTGCCATGGTGTTGCCTCCTGCTTTGAACAGAGCTGGTGGTGACTGAGAAGCTTCAGAAATGGATTTCTGTAGCTTCTTCCGCCGGCACGGTCTTTGTACACTCCTTGCTCGTATACTTCCTCACACACAAAAAAACAGAGAGGAGACTTTACTTCTTATCAAAGCCAAGCTGGTGTGTATGTTTTACTCAGTAGATAGGTCTTTCAGGAGATGCAATATTCCTTTCCATCTCTTCCCATGCTATTTTAAAAAATGGTGTTGAGGCAGCTTTCCTACCAAGCCATATTGGGTTTTGTGAGTTGCCTTTTGATGAAAAACATATCTTTTGAACAAACTTAATTTGTTATGGGTGGGAGCCAGTGGCCACTGCAGTTAGTGGGAGCTATCCCATGGTTTTTAGTTGGCTTTCATCTCTAAGGATGTGTGATTACAAAAATCCCCACTTAAGTTAGCTAGCCAGTGTCCCTATCTACACTGGTGCAATGGACAATCAAAATTTTTTCTTTTAAGCAGAACTTCATACAAATTTCAAAAACACCTTTCTGTAACGAAGCTTTTGCTTCAGAACTTCCTATAGTTAATGTGGCATTACTTTTTTTTTTTTTCCTGAAGTGATATGTTGTCATCTTTTTCCTGTCTTCTGTTTTCTGTAATTTTTCTTTCCTACTTACATTTTTTCAGTTCTCCTTATTCTTCAATGATTTGCCTTTTATATTCTTCATAGTTCTTAACTATCTACCACTAACAGCCTCTATCCTCAGAAAAGTTTGTTGTAGGAGTCCCTCTCCCACACCCCTACCAAGAGGCTTCTTCTGCAATAAAAAAAAAGAGAAGAGTCCTTAATTCTGATCCAGTATCAGTGGAATTGCTTTTTATTTACACTAAGATACATAAAAGGATGCTACAGAGATGCTACTATTAGACAACATTTAATTTTCCCTGGTTTTGCAGCTCCCTGTTTCCTGCATGTAACTAAATTGTGCTCTCAGTTCATGCTGTACAGATGCACACACACATGTTCTCAGGAAAATAACTCATAGCAAGTCTCCAAAAATGAAAAACAAGGATTGCACTATTCTGGATGTGATCCTCAGTCTGGGAAGAGAGGAGATCCATAAAGGGAGGGGGGAATGGAAGCACAGTGAAACCACAACAGACACTGAGATGCAGTCCTGCAGAGCTGCATCTCTGGAATAAAATTCCAGCTGGGGAAGCACTTAGGCTCCATTTCATTGAGGAGAGCATGCAGTGCTGGGCAAGTCACTTTCATATTTCTCTTTCACTTTGGCAAATCAACAACTTCTAAAAGATCGAAATAAAGTCTCCCAACACTCTAAAATATATTCAAAGAGAAATTGAAAATGACATCTACTCACACATATGGCACGCTCCATGCGCTTTCAGAATGAATAAACTGGCCATGGTGTTGGGATGAAGCACTGGGATGAAATACAGGGTAGTTGAGATTAAGAAGAAAAAGGGTAAATGTTTTGGCATTTGGGCTCTGTGGCCATTCCAAAGAAAAATGCTGGACTGGAGCAGTCTCCAAGGGCTGTGGTTCTCATTTGCAGTCAGATCACATCTAGTTGGGCTATTGACCCTTTTCTTGCCTGTCCATTACATGTGCCTGTTACATGACACACATCCCACCATTCCCGTTTGAGCCATTGACTTGTTATATTAATGCAGAGTACCAGGAGAAGCAGGCAGAAGCAGAGTGCTTTAGTGATTCAGGCAAAAGAACTGACAGTGAACAAAGGGATGTAGGTGCATTTTTTTACTCCTTCCTGAGCCCTGGCACAGCTGGACTAACACTTCAGCACACAAGGAATCATTTGGCATGCCCATTCAATGACTTTCTAAGGTATGTTGGCTCTGCAGTTTGCAAGCCACTCCTCCAAGCTGCTGGGATGGAACAATTTACTAACAGCCACACATATCATTCTTTCATCTGTGCCTCAGAATCAGAAGTGGAAACAGTACCTGCCCTCTCTGAACACAAGATCCCCAAAATAGAAAGACTGCATGTTCCTGGGCAATGTTAGTGAAATTGGAGGAATGCTGCCAAAAGCACATTGATATTTGGGCAATTTGCACATGGAATTTAGAAGAGAGGTTTCTTTGCTTTTTTTATGCTGGCGCTCTGCCTGTCTCTCTAGTTTGAGGTAGTCTCTCCAGCCCTCTAGACAGATTAGCCAGTCTTCAGGTTTGAGGTTCCTGACAGTGACATTGCCAACATGCCACTGCTGCATCCTGACAAGAGAACAGGGAAAACACAGGTTGCAGTGCAGTGTGCAAACTCATCAAGATATCACTTATGGGGAAGGGCAAAACCACCTTATGTAAAGCCAGGAGAAAAGGGAGTAAAGAGCTATGTGGCAACAGGTGCACAATACTTAGAATGGAAAAAGTATTGTCAAAAAATGACTTGTGAAGAAGATGAAAAAGCTAGCCCAAATACCTTAAAAACAGGGGGTCTTATTGTTGTATAATACATGCTACAAGATGGATTCCTTGTTCTTTTTCTGCAAAGTCACTGTTCTTCTTCCCAAAATTCCCTGAGAAGACCCTTATCTGCTTGCAAAGGTATGCAGGCACTGTCCTTGTAAAAACTTTATGTAGCCTTCTTATTGGTTTGTAAGTAGCACTTTTCATTGGCTGTTAACCCTTTGTTTTTATTGGTGGTATTCCAAATCCCTTTTGGCCCTTTATGGGAGGAATTTGGATCCCTCCAGGGTCTATATATACCCCTAGTTATGTGTAATAAACTCTCTCTCTTGCCCCTCTATTGTGTTCTTTGCGGGACTCTTTGTGGGGTCCCGTGGGACCTCATGGTCAGGCGGAGTGAGGGAGCATTCCCACCCAGCTGCTGGAGAGCTATCCATCAGTGCACAGAAAGATGGTTGTATTCTACTTTTCTCTGTCATATTTTGTAGATAAATCCTAGTGTCTTAGATGGGAGATTTCACAAACTATGGTGTCCTGACTTGACTTAGTTAAGCAATTAGTGACTGCTGAAGGTTTAGAATAACCCAGGATATTTTGGTACTTTCTAAAGATACTGAAGGGTCTGAAGTTGCAACAAACTCTCAAGTACCCTTTTTAACAGCAAAGGTACAACCTTCCTGAAACAGGGGCTACTAGAGTTGCAGAAAAGTGTGATGCACCAACCACTAAGCCAGGAGGCCTGGGACAGGAAGATATTTGTAGGGATTGGTGAGGAAGGAGAAGAACTGTGAGCTTGCTGGGCATCCTGATCATCCAATCCTCTACTGCAGGGCACAGAGCAGAGCTCCTCAAGCTTGCTGCAACCAAGCCAGAAAGTCAACCTAGCACAGCATTACAGAGCCACCCTGTGTGCAGGCAGGCACATCTGTCTGCTCCACAGCACCATGGGGGCTGATGTCTCTGTTCTGAGTTGGACTGGATGGATCCACAGGAAATATGTGCCCTGGGAATGTAAATCCTCCTCTTGCCAGGCTTAGTATAGTGAGAGGACACTGGAGATGATGAAAGGAATAGCCCATAAATGGTGGGACGGAGGGATGGAAGGAGCAGAGAGAGGGAGAAGGGTCCTTTTGTATTTATTGTTACTTGGGCTGCTGAGCCACAGAGGCTCCATTTCATAGTAACATCCCATTATGCAAGGATGGGAGGAAGGACCACAGGACCACAACTCTAGACTTTGATTCAGTACTTGTCTCAATTGCAGCATTCCTCTGTGTCCACATTTATGTTTACAACAGCAAAAGTTGGGTGCATAGTCCAGTGAAGTGTCTTGAAGCACTCCAACAGGATTCTTACCAGGGACTCAGGCACACAGGCACCCCACACTGGGTTATCTCACATAAATATCAACATTTTCTACACAGGTTAAGTGTAATATGCTTCTCACTTTAATTACCTATTATAAAAAGAAAACATTATTTCTCTTGTTGGAAGAATCTTGTGGGGATCAAACTCATTAATTACTACATGGGCACAAATGTTTACATAGATTAGGAAGGCCATGAACATACCTAAATATTCAGCATTCTACAATTGCAGTATGCACATAAGCAGCTGTGCTTTTTTGGAGGCCAGAGCTAGGTTACTGCTGGAGCCATAGTATTGACTGGAAAAGAGGGACAGTAAAAGATTCTTGGATTTGTTTTAGTTTAGTGTTATTCCTCTAAATGAGTTTGGACTTTGAGGCCACTTGGTTTTGAAAAGCCAGGAGTAATAGGTAAGTCTTACGTTGCTGGAATGTCAATGGCAAGGAAATTTCCAGGTACAAGCAGGTCTGTTCACCTTTAGTCAACAAAGTCAAACCCAGCAGAAGTGGGTGTATTTGAGGTAAACAATGTTAATGGAGTCAAAATATCTACATAGGCGTGTATGCGGGTGTGATACAAATAGGACACACTTATTTGAAGGGATTAAAGCAACCAGTGAGGAATTCCTTAAACATCAGTTACAACCTGCCTATGCTATTGCTTTAAAATTACTGGCATCAGTCCAAAAACTATTTTTGCAGGAAAGCAAATAACTCAAGCTGCACTGTTCTGCACATCTTTTCTTTTCAGTCTAGCAGTCTGCCTAATGTACTGTGAATGCCTAATGGGTAGAAAGTTGGGCTTGTGACTCACCTAAGCCAAAACATGCAAAATAAAGAGGAAAAGGGAAGATGGAGCAGGAATTAGCAAGATACTAATCAAGAGGCAGAAGACAACTAATTTCAACTTTTTTTTTTCCTTTTTTCCCCTCAGAAGTACAGTAAAGTAACTGTTGTATGTTTATCTCACTTAGCAGAAAAGACATAAAAATTGAACAATGGGAAATTTGTAGTTGCCATACACCTGCATACAGTGACACAACCACCACTTGAAATTAATTTCAAAAGAAGTGAAGGTGAGATTTTGCATATTTACTGTAGCATCCATAGCAGCTTTCTTTCCATTTCATCATTTTGCCTGGAAGTTTTCAGAAAGGATGGCCACAGCTTTGTTGGTCTCCCACAGCCCTGTGGCTCTCAGTTCGCAGTCATTCAAAAAGCTGATTCACAGAGTTGTCCTCTCCCAGACCAGGTTTCAGACCCCTCATTTATTCAGCTACTTTTGCCTCAGCTGACTCGTACATGCTACATCCCTGTGATTAAAAGCAATGGCACAAGTACCTACAAATAATTTCTTTAGAACAGACCTCTTTCAAAGACAACATATTTAAAAAAGTAATAGAGCAGCTTAGAAGTTTAGATCTATGTTGTTTATGTTTATGCTATCTTTATAAAGTACCTTGCTTTGTCATCCCTTGCCCCTAAACCGTTTCTGAAAAATGTGTCTTTTCTACCCTTCCTTTCTCCACTGTTCCCAAAGGATTTTTATGTATGCATATATTCTTTTCACCTCCAGATTAACAGCCTTGTAAAACAAAACTGTGTTTCCATAAAGACAATTTACAAGGCCCTCAAAGCTGATAATGGGGTCTGTTATCTTGCAAAAAAAAAGTTGTTTTCCCTCGGGTAAGTTACTGTGTGGTTTCCATGTTTGTTATTCACACAATCCTTTGTGGATTTAGATCAATATAGGCTTGAAGAAAACACAATATTTTCAGTGTATGCTTCCCCAATGCTTTTGTTTGGCAGCTTTTGTCCTTGATTTTTATTTTTGTTTGAGAGTGTTTTTAGGATGTAGAAACATGAGAATGCAAATAGGTCACCAGGAATCATCCTTTGACATGTCACTTAATACCTTTGTTAAATGCAACAAACTGCTTTTTAGAGGCAGTTTCTTTCTCCACCCCCCACCCCCCACCCCCCATATTTTTAAACTTTTTTTTTTCTATTGCACCTGGGCAATATTTTTCCTAATATAAATGTGGATAGAAACTTTATTCCAGTTTCTAAGTTCCAATGGTCCATTTGCAGTACATTTTGCCATCTGCTCTTCCACCAACACAAAGCAGTGCCAGGAGTCCTGGTGTCAGGGTCTTCTTGGAGTTTGGGGTGCCAGGAGTGGCAAGAGAACCCCATGGGGGCCTGTCAGGGCAGAGCCTGGCAGCCAGAGCCCATCCCACTCCCAGCCAGGAGCCAGGTATCTGGGGGACACCACAGCAGCCCCATCCCCAGGCACCTCCCTGGGTACAGGTCAAGGCTGGCATCAGTCTGTGAGTCTCCATCTCAACACAGCCAATGGCCAGACCAGGCAGGGCTGTGGCAGGACTGGAGCTGTAGCTCAGGTGGGGCCAAGTGCTGGCAATCCAGCCAAAAGCAGCTCCCATGTGTTGGGGAAGTCCTTGGCTGCTGCCTCTCTGCTGGCTGCCTGTGGGACAGGGGCAGCCCTTGCTGCTCCATCCCTGGCTGGCCCATAGCCCAGGTAGCCAAACCTGCAGGGGAGGGGATACCCTCAGGCCCCTACAGCCATTATGGATAACTGTTCTCCTTCTTGTGCAGTAACTCCAGCCTTAACACCAGTCTGGAAACATTCAGTGTCAGGTTGGAGGGGGTTCTGAGCAACCTGATATAATTGAAGATGTCTCTGCTCTTTGCAGGGGCATTGGACTAGATGACCTTTAAAGGTCTCTTCCAGCCTCAGCCATTCAGTGATTCTGTAATTCTACAAAGCGTGCTTGCAACCATGGCTTTCCTCAGTCCTTTAAGCAGGTTACTTAAACCAAATTCATATGCTCAGAAACCCTTAGTTTCCCTTACCATCTGAGCCCCCCAAAGACCCACTGTGGTGGTAGTTTCAGCTCATCATTCCTGTATGACTGGAGCTGTGCTGTGGACATGGGACACACTCACCAAGGCCTCGTGCAAGGTCCTAGCAGTTACCTCACCCCCTAAGGTACCACCAGCTGAATTCCCAAATTATATGGTTCTCTCCCATGACAGCTCACAGACCTTCTGTTTACCAGCTGGTATGCCCTCCTCTTTCTTACTCATTTCCAGCTCATGTGCTCCCAGATACGTAATTTTGTCCTGGTTTTATTTCGGTAATCTTCAGGGTTGTTGAGTTGTTCCTTCCCTGTCCTGACTCCATCTCCCAGCTTTATGGCCTCAGTAAATTTCTTGAGCATATTTCCTAATATTTGTGGCACTGGGAAGCACACCACCCAATAGGTTTGATGGAGTAATGAACTTCCTGCAGTAATCCAGGTAACAAATACTTTCACTACAGCCGAGGGCCAACCACCATTTATACATTTATTTTAAGAGTGTCTATAAACCAGTATGAGATACCAAATTATTACATCCATGCATGGTTAACAGCTATACATATCAGAGCTATTCTATTACTCATGAACAGCAGCAGCTTCAGCAGTTCCCATCTTAAAAGGGCTTAATTTAGGGCAGGCACAAGGTAACAGCAAACCTTACCTGATTTTTTTGTAATTTGCACGTGGAATGACTTTATTACTGCCTGCTACTGTTAGGAGCTCAGAGAACTCTTCATTAGGTGACCTTACTTCACTTTCGCATCTCACTGCTCATACTGTACTTCCCTTATCCCACCGAGGATACCAAATTGTGAGGAGCTGTTGACTCCCTTGAGGGCAGAGAGGCCCTGCAGAGAGACCTTGACAAATTAAGTGGGATGGACAATCACCAACCACCAACCCACACAGAATGGGGCAACCCTGGATGTTCATAGACTGGTGAATGAGATGTTGGAGAGCAGTGCCATGGAAAGGGACCGGGGGGTCCTGGTCAATGGCAAGTTGAATCTGAGTCAGCAGTGCCCTGGCAGCCAGGAGGGCCAACCCTGTCCTGAGGGGCATCAGGCACAGCATCGCCAGCCCAGCGAGGGAGGGGATTGTCCCGCTCTGCTCTGCACTGGGGCGGCCTCACCTTGGATACTGTGGGCACTTTGGGGCACCACAATATAGGAAAGATATTAAGCTCTTAGAGAGTGTCCAAAGGAAGGCAGTGAAGATGGGGAATGATCTAGAGGAGCAGTGGTGCCTCCCCTTCCCCGCCCCTATAGGCTGCACGTGAAGCCCTGTGAGGACACACTGAGAGCGCTTGGCCTGTTCAGCCTGGAGGGGACTGAGGGGAGACCTCACTGCAGTGACAGCTTCCTCAGGAAGGGAAGCCGAGGGGCAGGCACTGATCTCTCCTGTTTGGTGATCAGTGATAGGGCCTAAGGGAGCAGCGTGAAGCTGAGTCAGGGCAGGTTTAGGTTGGATATGAGGGGAAGGTCCCTCACCCGGAAGGTTTCTGGGCCCCAAAGCCGGCTCCCCGGGGCAGCGGTCACAGCAGGCCCCGCCCCCGGGCCCTCCCTGCCCGCAGACGGGGGGCGGGGCCGGCGGGGCGCTATTTAAGGCGCGGCGGGGAGGGGGGGCCCTGTGTTGGGGGACGTGGCGGCGCTGCGGGCGGAGTGAGTGTGGCGGCGGGACGGCCGGGCCCGGCCCGGCCCCTTCCCATTGCGGCACCGCCGGGCAGGGCCGGCCTCACCGGGAGGGAAGGCACCGGGAATGCCGGGCGCACCGCGTCCCCGGCGCGCCGGGCCTTGCCTGGTGTCCCGCGGTTGGAAGCGCCTGCTCGGCCGCGGGGCGCGGCGGCGCTGTGGCTGCCCCTGGGAAGGAGGCTGCCCCTCGCGGGGATGGTGCCCCTCGGGGGGATGGTTCCGCTGCCTCTCCGTCCCCTTCCCCACGCCCGGTCTCCCTCTCCATGAGCCTCCCCCGCGCTTCCCTCCCTCCCGCTCCGGGCCCTTGTGCGGCGAAACCCTCTAAAGTCCCATATTTAACCAGCATTTGCTTTTGCAAGTTTTGAAGCATTCCAGAGCAGGCTTTCTGCGGTGTGACTTGAGTGATTCAGTGCCCCTCTGATTTTTAAGACTATTTAACTATGTTTAAGGTGATACTTAAAGCAGTTCCTGCCATAGTAAATAGTTCAGGTATGGTTCGTGTTGGACAGAATATCAGCCTTGTGCTGATATTAGCCGTGTGCCAAGCTGTATTTTGTGTCTGTGCTGCTAAGCGAGAGTCCTGATGTTGCTCTAGGGACTGGCTGAGTGAAGGGGAGCGTGGGACGCACTGAACTATGGCCTGTGTGCTACTGTCTCTGAGAAGCTCCGAGTGAATCTGCCTGAGCTCTCACTGCACGTGAGGGTGGTGTTTCATTAGGGAAGTTCCTTTAACTTGTTTATGTCCGTATAGTCCTTCTGAATGTGTTTGGTTTTCACCTTTCATGGATATTGCAGGGAAAGCTTGACCTGTCTGGTGGCTTGCCGTTGTTG
Organism: Acropternis orthonyx; assembly: GCA_035583155.1. Classification (NCBI taxonomy): domain Eukaryota; kingdom Metazoa; phylum Chordata; class Aves; order Passeriformes; family Rhinocryptidae; genus Acropternis; species Acropternis orthonyx. The sequence continues at coordinate 94,354,410 of JAWWEU010000081.1, read as the reverse complement.
TAATGGGTGTTCAAAACTCGTTATCCAAATTGAAACTTAATGGGTGCTTTAAGTTAAATTGAAGTTATCTTTGGTGAGAGAAGTGGTTTCTCTGTGTTAAACACCAGTATCTGTTTAAGTACAACCCTGTTTGAAAGAAAATGTGTGTTTTAAATGTGGTGTGGTGCTTGTGTTGCAGTATATTGTGTGGGACAACCTGCAGCTTCAAGGTATTTCTTTCAGCTACGTAGATTAGTCAGCTGTTCAAGAAATCCTAAGACAAACAGTCAGATGCTTTAACTATCATCGTGCTTGTCTTGTGACTACTGTGTAGAAGTAGAATGAAGGTTTAAAGAATCTGGCATAAAGCTGACTCAGCAACACACTGAATCACAGTGGCTGGTGTTGCTGAACGTGCTTGTTCAGTGTATTACACAGGCATTGGAATTTTTCTCCTGGTCCAGGCACTTGGATTTCAGAGGCATATTTCAGGGAGCCTCCTTGTCTGGAGGTATTCAAAAACCTCCTAGACACAATCTTGTGTCATGTGCTGTAGGGCACCCTGCTGGGGCAGGGAGCTTAGATGAGATAACCTCCAGTGGTGTCTTCCAACTTTACCCATTCTCTGATTTGTAAAGCTCATTATTTTCCTAGCTTAGAGGAGGGGCTCTGTCTTCAGACAGTGAGAACTAAGTTTAAGCTTGTCAGTTTTGTTGCTTGAGTGGACAGTATGTCTTTTCAATATTCATTTCAGACTGGTAAGGAAGACAGAAAACTGAGAAGGGGAGAGGTCTTGGGTTTTCTCACGTGGACTTCAGTTGAAACTAAAACAAAAGAAGGAAGTGGTAGCACTGAAATTGTCACTGACCACTTGCTCGTGACCTGCTGGGGCTGGCTTCTGTTCCCATGGCTTCTCTGACCCTTTTTGGGAAGTCTGAGTAGCAGGTTGGGACTTTAAAGTGAAGAAAGCACAGTTCTTCAGCTGCCTGCTTTTAACCTTCCTTGTAGAGCATTAAGTGTGGTGCTTGGATTTAGCTACTAGCATTCAAGCCTATGGCACACTATTAGTTGAACTCATAATGAAATCTACTCTTTGAAGTTGCATTTCACTTGGGAAACATTTTGCCTGCAATTCAGCAGTAAAATGAAGTGTATGATTTCACTGAAGTATCTCTATAGATAAGCTTGCTCAGTTTAACTTTGAAAGTTATTTTGAGGGGAGAGGCAGAAAGAGTGGTGTTGAAATTTAAATATGCTTTTACTTAGCTGCTTCACTGGGTGATTTCATGAAAGGGAGGGGCCTCAAGTTTTATATTAGTACAGCTTGGTTTGTGGCATTAGCAACTGAAAGGTGAAAGTCTTCTGTGGCTGCTTGATTACTGACTGTTGTTTCTTAAACCTGTGAAGACTAAGTTATTTTTCTGTCACAGGGTCTTCAGCAACACCATTCTAGTCAGAAAATGTCTGCTCTTGAAACCCTCTTTAAATACATTGATGAACACCAGGACCTCTATGTTCAGGTAAGTTTTCTTTGAGTTTTGTCCTGTAACATGGCCAGCTGTGGGATATTAAAAGTTAGCTGGTCAGATTCAAGTTTGTTGTTGCATGGGTATAATATGCCCAATAAGAGAGAGTAATGTCAAGTAATTGGAGAGAGGGGAGAACAAACAGCAGATGTAACTGATTTGAGTCTAGCTAGAAAACTGTTCCTTAAGTTTAGGCATAGTTCTGTTCTAAAACCTAGATCTCTGTTAGATTTATTAGGAAATGATCTATTACTGTGTAGTACAACCTGTGACTTCTTTAAAGGTATAAGAAATTTGACACTGGCTCCTGAATGCAGAGCTAGGCTTATAGTCTCTTCCCTTTTGAGATGAGAGATGAAAGTTCTGAATGAGGCTGGAATAAACCTTTGTTTGAAATTATTTATGTTGGTGTACAGAGGGAGAGGTTACTCTCTCCAAAGAGAGAATTTTTGCTGTTTGACCTGCTATTTAGTTGCAGCTTGTATTGCAATCTCTTTCACTGGTGAGGGAATCACTGGTACAGCACTGTGAACTTGGGCAAGAACTATGCCAAGTGTTAAGCTTGGTTTCTACCAGTTGCTCTTGCTGATCTCACAGGGGAGAAAAAGCTCAAGTGGCCTTTCTGAGAGGCCTGAAAGATATCAGCTGGTTCTGGATACTTAAAGAACAACAACCAAAAAGGCACAGCATGCTGTCATACTCTTAAGCTTACCTTATGTATCTGTAGACTTTGTGCTGCCCTGCAAAGGCAGCTGTTGGAGAGAGAGAGAAATTTTGAGTGTAACATTAATGATTAGAGTACTTCTTTGAGCAGAGGACAGAGCTGATTTACCTCAATTTAAGCTTGACTCAAAACAGTGTTTGTTGAATTACAAGGTGTTGTATTTGTATAGTGCCTGTTGTGTAGTAAAACCTGTGGCTCTTCCATGTTTCTGTAGCGCCTGGCTGAGTGGGTGGCAATCCAGAGTGTGTCAGCATGGCCGGAGAAGAGGGGGGAAATCAGACGCATGATGGAGGTTGCTGCGAAAGATATTGAGCGACTGGGAGGCACAACCCAACTCATGGATATTGGGAAACAAAAGGTATGTGAGCATCTCTGTATCAGCCTAGTAGAAAATGTCTATTTAGAAGACAAGGTGCTTTACACAAGAAGGTGCTGGTTTCTTATGTTTCCAGTAAGGAAGGTGATTATTAGAGTTACCACTATAAAGAAAGAGGATAGTATAGATATTTGTATGCCCCTGCAGCATCTAGCAGGCATCCAACTGGTGTACAACATCCTGTGCAGATCCCATTCATAGGAATGTGATACCATTCTATTTATTCATGCTGTTTGACTCCACTGCCGAACAAAATAGTCATTCACATGAGAACTTCTTGATGCACTTTTAGGTAAAGTCAAGGACATGCAGCCAGTGTAATCACCAGTGCCAAGTGGGAACTGCGTTCAGGTTACAAGTCAACTGGCTCAGTTTATCCTGCAGTCTAAGGATTTGCACAGCACATACAGGCAGGAAGGCAAAGCTGTGTGTGCAGAACAGCATAGCACAGCCTTCAGTGTACTCGGGTTAACTGTGTGGATCACTACTTTCTTGGTGTCTGATGGTCTTCTGGTCAGGATCACCACACAAGGGTCTTGTGGGTAGTGGCCTGGAAAGGCAGAACCTGTTGGGGAGTAGCATAAGTCTTTCCTGCTACACAGTCTGAGCTTTCTGTTAGAAACCTTTCTTTATAGAGAATTTTGGGATCCGGATCAGTTAAGCATGTTGTATTAAATTTTGGACTGTATTAAATGTATTTTTCTAACTGAATGTGAACAGAGCACCTGCAAACAAAAGTGTTACACATTTTTCACAACAGGCTGCTGTTGGTCCTTAGACCAATAGAGTGTAAGAATTCTGACTGACATTTCAATAAATCTTCCAAAAGACCTTTGGGCTCTTTCAGAAGTGTTATATTTGTCACAGAATAGCATTGTTCCCTTACTAGATACAAAAGTATCATTAAAAAAAATGAGTTCCCTCCTTATTTTTAGCTATCCAGACTGCTTTTTTCCCCCACAGAGAAATGTATGTACTTATGAGAACAATAATGATAGTCTCATCCTCAGGAACCATCCACTTGATGTGCTCCTCCTTTGAAGTGCCTACTCACTACATGCAAGAATAAGACCCATGCCAAAATTGTTAGACTAGCGTTTGGATAGTGGCATTAAAAATCTTCTTGTACTGGTGTGTTCACTAGTTTTAGAAGATCATCTCTGTGATTTGTGGGAAAGACTGTTGAATGAAATCTGCATGTATCGGGATCTTCTGAGCAATTCTTGCCTTTGGCAACTGGATTACACTTGTTTGTAGCACTACAGATCCCAGCAGGAAAACAGCTGACTTCATGTGCTCTCTTGGGAGGGAATCTGTAGGATAATCATAGCTCTGCTACTACGTAAAGCCTAAAATCCCATCAAAAGTGTTTCAGTTATTTCAGAGACAAAGTTGTTCCTTTCATTACTAAGTTTTTGGTAGCAAGAACTGATTTTTAGAGTTTTATATGCAATGTTTTTATTTAGGGAACTTTAATTTAGCTGCAAAAGTTAACTTCAGTATTTAGTTTTATATTAGGTATTAGACAGAGCTAGTCAGTGTATTATGTACATTGCTGCTATATCTATGAAGGACAGTGTAAAGCAACTGGTGAACTTGTCTGATCAAATTTACTGCTGCCCAGCCATTTGTTCTGTGTACTGATTACTGTAAATTCTTGCAGTAGTGCTTTAATCATGTAGAGCTGCAGTTGGCCAAGGACCATGTAACCTGTTGACAAAAAAAATTTGAAGTTTGGTGGAGCCTATATGAGCAAAAAGTCAAAGCTGATCTTGATCTGGTGAGCCGTGTGTAGGAGTATGTGTTCACTGGAAGGGAAATACATACTGACTGAGAATAGCATGTGATAATTGCTTATGGGGTATTCCAAAGGACTAAGCCAAGTTCAGCTCTTGAACTCTGTTCAAGAGTTCATCAGCACTACTCTGCCCTTGCCTTAACAGTGTAGGCTGGTGGAGAGAAATAACAGCTGTTATGCAAGTCTTATTTGGGTGTAGTCATGTGTTATACTCAGAGATACCACTGTCAGGAAATTTTTTAGGGAGCTATACTATGGATGGGATGAAAGTGCAGTGATAAGCAACACAAAATGCAGTACTGACTGGAGTTTATCACTTATGCTTAGGTCAGCATTAGATATGGCAGTTTGGTGTGCAGTCAGATTGCTCTGTTAAAATCTGATGTAGGATTCGTAGTTTAAAGCCAGCAGTTCTGAGTAGCTTGGAAGATTTTGGCTGTTACTGGGACCTGTCAGGAAGCTAACTGGCCTCATGCCATCACGCCTTCAATGGCACCCTGCTTCTGGCAATCAGTTTAAGTAGCTTAGTTTTATTTAGCTCTCTGTTTCCCTAATGTCATAACCACCATAGTATTAAAATAATTCATTTATCTGATAAAAACATGCCCCTCTGACATTCCACATTTGAATTAAACTTCTTCCCCCTATTTCTAGCTGCCTGATGGATCAGAGATCCCTCTACCACCAATTGTTCTGGGAACACTTGGCACAGATCCATGCAAAAAGACAGTGTGCGTGTATGGTCACCTGGATGTTCAGCCAGCAGCACTAGAAGATGGCTGGGATAGTGAGCCCTTCACGCTGGTAGAAAGAGATGGTAAGAGCAGTGGATTTCACAAACTGATGAATGCTTCTTTAACAAATGTGGTATTCCTCAATTGTTCCAAAGTTGTGCTGTTGATTGAAAGGAGGAAGGAGAGTAATAACAGGTATGAGTGTTTATTTAATACTGTTGAGGTAAAAATACGCAGGAGGGGAAAGGGTAAAGAAGTAAAACTGCAAAATCCCAGCTGTTCTCAGGGCTTGTTTCCTTGTAGCTACAGCACAGTCTTAACTGCTGCTTTCCATAGTAACAACTTGTTACCAGAAAGGTTTTTAGAACTAGATTCTTGTGCTGTTCACAATTTGCATCCTGTAAGACCATGTCAGACTACAGCAATTTTGAACCATTACTGGGAAAAAATATTCAACACAACTTCTTTATGCCTGGAGACCAGAGTGGCACAGCAGTCTTCCTGGGTTGCCTTGTGTTTGCAAACCGTGCTACCATGAGTACTGCAGGAGCTGCATTTTGCAGAGCTAGTGGTCAGACAAATGTCCCTCTCCCATAAATGGGGATGAAGAAATGGTGCAGTAATTCTTGTTGAAACAACACATTGCCAGTAGCCAAGATGACTAAAACTTTCTTTTATATTTAAAGCTGGTGCTACCAACAGCCTCTTTCTTGTTCCACTTTCTCATTGTTAGTGTCAAAGGCCATATGAATAGAAGGACATTAACCACTTGTGTAGCATAAGTGTTAATCATTGCCAGGAAAAGGAGTATCTCTGATAACTAGTATTTCTACTTGGGCCCTTGGTCATAGGCAGCAGAGTCCAAGTTACTAAGCTGGATTATCTCATCTGATAGCAAGACCTAGACTTTCCTTGGGCTGTGGTTTGTCTCTGTGCAGCCTGGAAGTGCAGGAGACTTTTACCAATGGCTCTTTACCTTGCAAGCTGTCTGTCCTGTTCTGTCATGTTGGTTACACCTAGTGCTCTTAGGCCTTGTAGCCACAGCTGAGTTGCAATTATATCTGCCTCTGTGATCCCACATGCTACATTTTCTGGGAATTCCCTGTAGCCTGTAAAATTTGTCAATGACTAAAGCCCTTTCTAGAGAGATGCACTTCTATCTGTAGAATCCAGTGAACTGATTTGTCACTACCTACTGAATTCTTACTCTTCAAGCAAAGAATTATTGAATTGAAGCCAATACTGGATAGGTTTCTGTTAAAATAAGTTTCTGTTTCTATACACTTACTACTGTGTTTGTAGAAAATTTGTATTATTGTGAATGATAAGGCAGTTACATCTTTTCTAGGCTTATATTCATTTCCTATCCAGGGAGCAGCTGGGGGAAAGTATGGGGTAGCTCTGTAAGTGGGAGAACTATTGCAGTCCTGTACCTATCCCACTTGCACGAATGTATGAAGCAGGATGCAAAATTGCTACTTCAGAAGAATCAGAAATGAAAGTTTATATAATCAGGGCTAAAAGATTATCCAAAATTGTGTTTTCTTCTGTAGGCAAGAGATGAAGCTTCATCCCAGTTTTTTTCCACACTGGTTAATTTGTATCTTCTTTCTACAGGAAAGTTGTATGGTAGAGGATCAACAGATGACAAAGGTCCAGTGCTTGCCTGGCTGAATGCCTTGGAAGCTTATCAACAAACTAACCAGGTATGTGCCCAAAACATATTCTGGGGTTTTTTTTACATACAGCTGAGTTTAGCAATAAATGTTATCTGAGCCACCAGCCCTTGTGAGGGAAGCCTTCATATTCAGTTGATCAGAGGAATGATGCAATAGTCCTGCAAATTCCCATATGTCCTAGTAGGGTTGAGTTGACTTGCTGACAAGTTAGTCTTGTAGATGCTTGGTTTGCACTTTAGACAATCTTCCTTTAATGAAATGTGTAGAAGGAAAATACATATGCAAGCATGTGGAGCAGAATGAGTAATCAGGTATGATCAATATCATGTAGGGATGTCAGATTATCTTGACCTTTATCAAAACTTAATGTCTCACTATCACAGAGCTCTAAGCGGTCAACTTAGTAACACTGACCTGTGAGCTTTGCTGTTTCTGTTCAAGAAAATGTGCAATCAGAAATAGCTCAGGGCGTCTGCTTTGTCTTGCCAGACAAGTTCCTATTACTTGTGAGAAGAATGACCAGTTCTCAATTCCTGTCTAGAATATGAATATGGTAGCCTGGACAGACAGGGCATCTCTGATGCTCCTACTGTGGCATGCAATTTCTGTGGTTAATATTAGTTTTCCTATCCTGGTGGCTTACCTTTGGCTGTAGACTTCTGCTGTGTTCCCACAGTTAAGGGCCTTGAGAACAAGTTGTTCTAGAGCTCAGTTAAAACTTTTTTGAAGAGTTTGAATTCCACCAAATGAAGAGTGGTATAAGTGCCCTCAACATAAATGCAGTCCAAACTTTATAATAGTTTGTGTATAGTTAACAAATTCCACTGTCATGGAACTAATTTACCCATGTCCATTTTTCTGCTTTGAGCACAACAAATGAAAATTACTGTTTACTGAAGTAGTCCAGCATTTTCATACTCAATCTGTTCTTGTTTTTCATTTAAAAGGAGTTTCCAGTAAATATTAAGTTCTGCCTAGAGGGTATGGAAGAATCAGGATCTGAGGGCCTTGATGAACTGATTTTTGCTCAGCAAGAGACTTTCTTCAAAGATGTGGATTATGTTTGCATTTCTGACAACTACTGGCTAGGCAAGAAGAAGCCTTGTATCACTTATGGCTTGAGGGGCATCTGCTACTACTTCATAGAGGTAAGTACTGAGATACACTGCGAATCAGTATTATTAAACTGAATTTTCTACTAGAGAGTGGTAGCTCAAACTTTTTCATGCCAATAGCTTTTCTTCAGAGAAGATGAAACTGACTACTTAAGTAGAATGGCTTCTCCTAATTTTCTAAATTAACTATGTTTTATTACCTTTTCTAATCTTTGTGATAGGGATAGCTTTCAGATGTATGAAGCAAGATAAGCCAGCACCTTCTCTGGAGGATTGTTTCATAGTGTAGATATCCTTATCCAGATAGATTCTTGAGTGCAGGAAGAGATGTCACCACTGAAGTCCCCAGGGCTGGGATGGTCAGTAGTAAGGGCACGTACTCCACAGAGCAATAAAAAGCAGATCTGCTCTAATGCACTACAGCTGAGTGGGCTGGTTTCAAAACCAGATGCATTCTCAAAATACATGCCAGAAAAAGGTAGGGTAAAGATCTTTGGTGCATTTGACAGTATCTTCATGCTAAAATTAACCTGAATCTTAATTTGTTTCAATCAGGTGGAATGTTGTGATAAAGACCTTCACTCGGGAGTTTATGGTGGTTCAGTACATGAGGCCATGACAGATCTCATTGCTCTAATGGGTAAGAAAAAGCAAGTTTCACTAAATGCATTTAAAATGGGAGTAAGAAGCATTAAAGTATGAGTAAATTTGCAGGGAGGGAGGTTAGTAAGGGCTGCTTACACCAGCAAAGCAATGACCAATGAAATGGAGCTTGCCAGGTATGCAAGGCTAATCTCTTTGATACAGAAATATGGTGAAGATCTTGCCAAGAGGTTGTCTGTCTACTCTAGCTTCCCTTAAAATCTTGCCAGAAATTTGCATGGTAATTAAACCAGCTGCCTCCTCAAACTCTGCTATGGATGTGATATTGAGCTCCTTTGAAATACTGTCTTCAGCCCAGCCAAATATAGTAGTAGAATTAAATACAGTAGCATGCAAGTGCACATTTTGGATAGCTGCAAATTCTTTAAGTTCCTTCCATGCTCAGTGGTGCATGGTCTGGGAGGTAGAGGTCTGAATTTCATTACATTTATGGAGTTTTCAGAAAGCCAAGACATCTATTTCCCAAGGAAAGTGTTCCTAGCAATGACACCTTGTATATTTTGGTTGAATACTATGTGTTTCTTGTTTACAGGTTGTCTTGTAGACAAGAAAGGGAAAATCCTCATCCCAGGTGTTAATGAAGCAGTGGCACCTGTCACTGACGAGGAGCTGGCCTTATATGAGAAGATTGATTTTGACCTGACAGAATATGCAAAAGATATAGGAGCAACAAGACTCCTACATGATGGAAAGGTGTGCTGCACTCCTCCCTCCCTACCCTGCTTAGATCAAGCTACCTATGTTAGTAGAAGACAGAAACAAGCTACTGTGGATACATGTGTAGTTACCAAGTAATTTAGTAGGCAGAGAATTCCTCTGATGTCTTTAAAATGGTGAGAATGCCTTGAAGATAACTTTGCCTACTTTATGGTTGATTGCATATTTAACTCTTTGCTGAGGAACTGCTAGTGTTAGGTGCTTGAAAACTTAGTCTGGGTTATTCCGTGTTTAAGACAAGCAGTCTAGACAACTTTAAATTTGCTCCTTAGTCTTTGTATAGTAGCATTTCAAACTTGTGTAGAACTTTCTTTATCTAGTGCTATTCTCTTAATGCTAGATAAGAATATTAGCAGTTTTCCAGAAGTCAGATAGCACATTTACACAAGATGTCTGATTTCCTACATCTGTAGGAAGTTCAGTGGGTTTTCAGAAATAAAGCAGTTTCTTAGAGATTGCTCATTAGGTGAAAAAAGAGCTTGAAACCTAGTTGTGATGAATTTAAGGTTGACATGCTGAACATCCTCCCAGACTGGCAAGCAAGGACTGTTGTGCAGTCATGAACTAGGCAGCTGCCCAAATCTTTGAACAGGCTCAAGTTCAATAAACTCAAGTCTGAAGTTAAATCTTTGTCCTGGGAGCTCTCCAAATAAATGCTTTTAACAGCATTGAATCTTGCAAGGTACAGGTAATACATACTAATTTTAAAATCCTAGATGTAAATACCTCTCCTGTCATAAAAAGCAGACACAGATGTTGTAAAAAGCAAGTTTACATGTACAGGTCTGTCTTCTGTCCTAGTACTGTCAGGAGAAGATTTCAAACTCAACTCAAATAGGTATAAGTAACAATTTATATCCTCAATCTTGTCTTTACATGCCCAGGTTTATATCAACTGGGAGCACACAGACTTCCTTGTTTAGCCTTGTCCTATAAAGTAATAGATGAATTATAGCTTGTATATAAGGAGGAGCTGGCAAGATGCTCTTTGTGGTATTGAACTGAAGCTGTTCAGTCTCAGCTAAACTGAAATCCTAGCTAAGGGAGTTCCAAGCTGCATGCATGCAAGAAGAGTTTGAGGGCTAAGGAGAGATATGGGAGAGAGGTGAGAAAGGTGTAAATTTCAGGTAAGAAACAATGTGCTTAAGAGATTCGAACTGTGACAGTTAGATTTGCTATGAGAGAAGATTAGAGGCAGGTTGTACCTGGAACAAACCAAACTGTTCACATAAAGCCACCAAATTTCCAAGTCTCCTGAATTTCTGCAGTGAGGTTCAGGGTTGAGACACTGTAGCTGTGCCTGTACAGGACAACTCAACAGCTGTGTTCAGTTCAGGGTCCACTGTGCTCAACAGCTGTGTCCAAGGCAACACGGAGGAAATGCAGGAAGTGTACCTGGAAGGCAGTAGTGCTCAGTTTAATCAGCCTGGAGATCAGGCATTTTAATATAACTGATGATGTAAAGAAAATCACATTTGTATGCCTCAGCCTGAGCAGTGGTGAGGCTTTCAGGGAATGTGTGAACTCCAACATGAGTCTTGGTGATGAAGGTACCTGCCTGTCTAGAGGCAGTGGGGACTAGAGCTTCCTATGCACTTCTTACACACTGTGCTTGAGCACCTTATAAATGGTGCTTGTGTCCTTGTCAGAAGCAGACTGATCATGTCCTGTAAACTCCGTAAAACTAGGAGAAAGCCAAGCTAGAGCTATTGAATCTATTAATGTGCTGAGAACCCAACTGTTATATCAAAATAAGTTCTTAATGGGAGTAACGGCTTGTGAGTGGACTTCAGTGAGCTGCGTTTCTCCATGGGAGAAAGCACTGTTTCTTGCAAATTCTTTATTAGATTGAAGAAATCATTACTTTGGGGAACTCAGTCTAACTTCATGTAACCTTGAACCTTTCTCTTTGCTTCTGCAGAGAGATATCCTTATGCATAGGTGGAGATACCCTTCCTTGTCTCTCCATGGAATTGAAGGAGCCTTCTCAGCCTCTGGAGCCAAGACTGTCATTCCTAGGAAAGTGATTGGCAAGTTCTCAATCAGGCTTGTGCCAAACATGACTCCTGAAGAAGTTACAAAGCATGTATGTAGAGATGGATTGCTGGTATCAAAACAACTACTGTGTCCAAACTTCTCCTGTTCCCCATGCCTGGGGGAAGAGTGTTTCTGTTTTTTAAAGCATTTCTGTTCATTTACTTTGCTACTGTCTTCACTGTTCTGCACCTCAGCACAAGATAATTGAGGAAATCATTACATGGTGGTGCCATACTGGACTGTTGTGATCTGACTATCCAATTTCTCTGAACTCAGAGGGCTTAGGAGTAAATTCTAATTTAATTGTAGGGCACTTGGATTGCCAGAAATGCATACTCAGAAGCATAAGTGTTTGACATATTGGCTAACTGTTCTATGATATACTGTTAATTTGCCTGAAGGAGATATTCTGACTGTAGAGCTGAGAATCATAGAAATAATATGAAGAAGAGCAATAGGAAAAGTATTGCTGCACAGTTGTTGTGGCCTGCAAGTCCCTAAGATGCTTTTAGAATATGGACTTTACCAGTGATCTTGCAAGTGCTAACAGTAGCTAAGATTGTCCAATCTTCTTTATAGGTTGAAGACTACTTGAACAAAAAGTTTATGGAGCTGCAGAGTCCTAACAAATTCAAAGTGTATTTAGGCCATGGTGGAAAACCCTGGGTGTCAGACTTCAACCATCCCCACTACATGGCTGGTAGGACGGCAATGAAGACAGGTCAGTGGGCCTTTCATTTGGCATTGGTGATATTTAAAAACTGCTGTTCCAGCACCTCAAGAAAGATTCAGGAGGTTGTGTTTGCTGAATATCTGCACTTAACTAATAACTTTGGCTCCCTAAGTAATGAAGCATGTCATGTGCAATCCTTAAATTGAAGTCTGAGGTACAGGAAGAAAAGAAACTGGATATCCAATTCATTCTTACTGTTCTGGAACAAGTCCATTGGTGTGGCGTTGCTTTTGCATATGGTTGAGACTGTTGGTTCAGATCACTTGCTCAGTCAAATTCCTCGAAGCTTAGTCATTCTATCATTCCTCTCAATTGATTTTGATAGGGCAGCTAGAGCAAATATGACTTGTGTTGGAGTACAAACAGGCTTTCAGATGAAGTGCTGGTGTGTAGCTGAACTGAACTCTGAAAGTAACAATAGTCCAGTGTTGTATGGGCTGGGGGAAGCTCCACATTCTGTGACCTGTGCAGTTTGGCTGGTTTGGCCAGCATCTGGTACAGATGTGATTGGTACTTGATCGTTTAAGTAAGGATTTGTTGGAAAAACAAATACAACTTCAAACTGACTACAGTATCACTTGTCTAGTTTTTGGAGTTGAACCAGACCTGACGAGGGAGGGAGGAAGCATTCCTGTTACCCTTACTTTTCAAGAAGCAACAGGCAAGAATGTCATGCTGCTTCCTGTTGGAGCTGCAGATGATGGTGCCCACTCTCAAAATGAGAAGCTAAATAGGTAAGAGTATATATCCCTGTGCCAGGGTGATCTTACTGTGGGCCTTGGCATGTGTTATGTAAAACACTAAGAATTGAACTCTTGCTTTTCTTTAAATCTCTGAAAGGCCATGCCATTTCTCCCTAGTAGAGAATGATTGGTTGGGCAGCTAGTTTCTTTACAGCTTCTGGATTTATACACTTGAAACCAGAAGCAGGTTTTATACTTTGATCTCTAAGCTTGGCTACCCCCTATCCCAAGAGTGGTGTTTCTGTCTTGCCAGGGGAGATGTGGGAGGCTTGGGAGTAGTGCCTGTGGCCTCTAGTTGGCATGTGCATAGGACTGATGTGTGGGCTTTGCAAAAAGCACATCTACTAGAAATAACTTCCATTAGCCTTAGTTGGGTGCTGTCTTCTTTCCAGGTACAACTACATCCAGGGGGTGAAGATGCTTGGGGCCTATCTCTATGAAGTGTCACAACTGAAGGACTAAGACACCTTCCCTTCTGGTTTATGGATCAGAAGTCTGAGATTTCTTACAAAATGTCATCAGTTACCAAACTTACATGACTCCCCTTTTCCACCAACACCCCACCACCACTGCTTTCGTGGGGGAGAGGGAAGCATGCAGTTCCACTTGACAAAGAAGATATACCAAAAATACTTTAAATGCTAACTTTAAATCACAAGACTATTCCTTATCTGGTCAGCAGTCCTGAACTGCATCTTGGTCTCCTCTGTGTCACTTTGGTTTGCTGTATTCATCTACTTTTCCTGTAAAGCAAGAGGAATGGTTTGCTCTCAACAGTTTAAGCAGTCACAGCAGTTGCTGAACTGCCAGCCAGGTTTAAGGTTCTTATTCCTGGGTATGTCCTGGAAGTAAGTAGTCAGTGACAGATTATGGGGCTACACTGAAATGTGTTCAAGGTGTAGTGAGACATCTGACTTTGTTAACTGAGTGATTTGGAAGAGCAGTTTGTCTCTTGCAGTTTATGCCTGCCTGCAGGTTTCAATTTACAGTGAATCAGGGTACAACAAATTTCACTGTAGTAATGACTACTGGTCGTTTTTGTAAAGCTTCCTTTGTACTACCAAAAAAGGATAATAAATATTCATGCTGTAGTTTGGCTCTTGCTCTCTAAAGATTAAATAATGACTTGGGAGGGAAAGCAATATATGGAACTTGGGAGGAACACTTCTATGGCTGTAGAGGCAAATGAGCAACATGGCTACACAGACCTGGGAATCCAAATGTTGGTTCCTGGGTGCTGGCTCCATTGTGGTTTGTTGAACCAGATGTTGCAAAATCCTGTTCCCCTGAGAGAAAAGCTCACAATGTTTCATTTTGGTTCTGTAAGACAGATTATCACACTGTAGCACAACTGATGACACTGCAAGGGAATGGGTGGAATTTGTGATCTCTCCCTGCTTATTACTTGTTGCAGCTACTGACTGATGTCCAACTTCAGGCTGTCTTCTGCATACATTAAACTCCAACACTTCTGTTGTTATGTCAAGAAAACAAACCCTCTTAAAATGTGTGCTAATCTGAACTAGATTGGGTTCACTGTTTCTGAATTACCTGAGCAGCACTAGCAGCCTAAACCAGGTAAGTATTTCAAGTGATGATGCTCTGAGAGCATGGTGCAGTCCTGTGTTTGGACATAGGTGAGCAGCATGTTATGCTTCCTCCCTCAAGGGCCAGAAGGCAGGCATGCCTTCTTTATGTGGTTTTCACTGTTGCTTGATCTGGAGACTTAACAGTGGAAAGCTGTTGGGGTAGGGAGTCTTCTGGTCTCACTGAAGCTTCTGTAGATTCTCTGCCTTGTTTTGTTCTTTTTTGGTTTGTCACTGAAGTTGGTGACTGGAGATGATCTGGTGCCATTAAACTCTGCACTTGCAGCTTGGGTACAGTCAGACCCAAATCATACATGGGCATCAGTACTTGTGAGCACCCAGCACTTGTACGAACACTGGGGAGTCAGCTGCTAGGTTCTTACCTTTCAGTGACCAAGGAACTACTCTGCTACAACATGCAGAGTGTGCATAGGACAGGACTGGCATACCAGAATATTTGAAGGTCATTTGTATGCTGAGATCAGTTATACAGGGTAATTAGCCCTAGCAGCCCATGTATCTTCCTTGGTTACTGAATTGAGACCTCGGACTGCTTTAAATGTTAGATGAAAGGACAATTCCCTGGCTTTTGGTGGGTTTATATTTCTTGCTTTCTACTTACCAATTTGAAAGGCACCAAAACATTAAAAAGTCTAGATTGTGGACTGAGGTAATACTAGTTTCTTACAATGTAAAGAAAAAGCTATTTGGGCAGGAGAACAGCTGTTAAGTGTTGTTAAATTATGTTCTGAACTATGTTCACACAGTGTATCTAGTCCTATTGCATTTGTAACAAATTTCTTGAGTATTAGTTAATTGCACTGCATCAGATTATACATTTCCTGAGTACACCATGGGTGAGTTGTGAAAGAGGCCCAAAACAGAAGAAAGTATCTTAAGGAGTCTGTAGAAAAGGCTAAGAAGCAGATACTGTTGAACATAAAGCAAAAATATTTTGGCATGGGGTGAGTGCCTGTGAAAAGTTGATTAAAATGGAACTTCGGATGGAACAAAATGCAGGAGTATATTTAAGCACATGTTAGTAAGATGCTAGTGTAATGAGTACTTTATGAAATCTAAGGGGACTCCAGATTTGTTTAGATGTATAATTTTAAAGTTGGAGATCACCAGTATCTGTTACGTTGCTACAACAGAACTTGCTTTAGCTGTAACCTATCTTGTCCCTGCTGGAGGTGACCATAGTACTTGACCTGAGTGAACAATGCAGGCAGAAAGGACTAATGGTGCCAGGTTTGTTTTGTAGCCTGCCTGCTTCAGACCCTACCCCTTGAAGATTTCTAGTTGCAGAGATCTGGCTTGCTGCATCATTGAATGCTTGTGTACAATATGAAGAGTTTGCTTAGCCCAAGTTTTTTGAATAATAGCACTGTTGTACAACATGGAAGTGTCTGACAGGAGAATGTGTGAGCTGATAATGCAAACCAAAATGCATCAGTGAAGCACAAGCCCTCACAAGCACCATCTGCTGGGTGTGCAAGGGCCACTTGGCATTTCCCACACAGAACTTCACAGCATTGCTTTACCTGTTACAGTTTGCTGAAAGGCTTGGCCAGCTCTAGTTAATATATAGCATGAAAGCGTGTATAATTAATATCCCTCAATATATGCTCACTGCAATTTAGAAATCTTTTAAAATTGAACTGAGTTAACTGCCAGACCAGTCTCTAGCTAGAGGATAGTACCCCCAGGGGGAGGGCAAGGCTGCAGCTGTCTCAGATGGGTTTGGTTAGCCTGGGTAGCTGCTATGTATCTTTGCTGTGCTAAGGAACTCCTACACAGTGTTAAGCACTGGAAAAATCTTCCTGCTAGTTTTGCAGTTTGTTCCTTTATGGTCTTTGCCTACAGTCACCATAGTCTGCGGTGGAGTTATGCCTGCAGCAACTTTGCAAATGTGAACAGCTACAGTCTCCCATTTTCCTGGGCAAAGAAGAAATGTGCCAGCTCTTTTTACAAGCAAGCATAAGCAAGACTATCAAAAGGGATGTGGTTATGAACTTTGCTAATCTGGTAAGCACCTGAATTTTGGCTGGACCTAATAATGAGTACCAATGCATGCCTGCTTAAGCTTAGTCTAAGCAATAAGCAAGTATTGCTTCAAGAAATTTTTTTCTTTTTCCCAGTCAGGTTTTACTTGCCTATCACTTGCCTCTTAGAGGGTAACCAGGAAGGGGCCCAACTGACTTGCCAGTTGACCCAAAAGGCATGTGGCTGTAAATCAGTGAGGTTTTTCCTGCAAGCTTCTGTTTAGCTAAATTATGTCAAAATGCTTAGTTGGATCACCTTTATACCTTGTCTGTGCTCCCAACACCAAGATAATTTTGCTTTTCTTGTCCAGATTCCCTTCTAGTCCAACTGGAAGGAACTGCATAATGCTACTTTATTTGAAAGCTGAGTTTTATTGAAAGTAATGAGAAGGTTTGTACATCCTCACTTTGCTACTTTTTATTTCCTCTTGCTCAAGTAACTTAAGTCAGCAGCAGCAGTTTCCTGGAAAGCAGTTCTGGGACCTGGGAGAATTACTTGCAGAAATAAAGATGACTTCATGAATAGGCAGATGGAAAAAAAAGGAAGGGTATCTGTACACCACAAAAGCAAACCAGCTTCTTCCATCCTTGGTTCCTGGAGGAAACTGGAACATCCCTTGATCAGTGGCATGTGGCTGTCAGCAAGTCTAGGTGGCTTGTATTTCCAGTTCTTCCACTTCAAGAATGGAGAGAGATCTACAACATGCACTTTACAACCACTTGTTCTTGGAGTGAAACTACAGCAAAACTGAGGATACGGACTTCTGGCTTGTAGTACCTCATTGCTCACTAGATTTCTTGTGTCTTAGCAAAATCTGTGATGGTGCATCTTGATATGGAATATGCAGTTAAAAGAGCAGCTGGAGTTATTGCAAGCTATTATCCCTAAATGAATAAGCCATTTAAAATGTAATTTTTCTTTATTTTTTGTGTCCTGGGAAATAAAAGCATTCACAATAAAATCACAGCCCTGATTCTCAACTATGATGCAATCCATTTTAGTCTTCTCAAGCATAATGCTTCCTAATTTGAAACTTTTTAACTTGCAAAACAGACTTTGGTTTAGCATAATGAGTTTGGATGTACTAACTAAATGAAAACTTGAAGAGCTTCAGCTTTGTGATCTTGACCTTGAAGCGATGTGAAGAGTGGAGATAACATAGAGCTAATCTAGATAAAAAGTATTCCAGTCAGTTCATTCTGCCAACCTGCTACCTAGCTCAAAAACATTGCATTTTTTCCCAGTGTTATCTGAACTCATTCAATTAAAATATAATAGATTCATGTGTTCAATATTCATTTACATTATGAGCAGTCAATCTGAATAAACTGCCTTCCTGATAATTAATAAAGTTATGCAGGGGATTTAAATCACTCTTCAGAGAATCTGCTTAGGCTACACAGGGAAGTTTAGGAGATAATTTTGATTCTAGTCCCTTGCTAGTTTGATTGTACCATTTTACATCATGATGCTAGGTTATGACAAGCCATGAATGCTAAGACATGTTTTTCTAGTATTTTTAAATATTCATCTTTCTATTAATTTTGCATATCCTTAGTAATTCTGAGATTTCTTGAGGACTACTTAAGATGCATTCCAATGAAATAGGCCTGCTGATGCTAAAACTTTGGTATGTGATGTTCTCCTGTCCGTGCAGGCTTATATTCTCATCAGTCATGGAGATAGCTCATAGACCCCTTATATTGCTGCCCTTTAGACTGAAAAATGCACTAACAAATACAATTGAGCTTTTTTAGTCACTGTTACTGCGCTGTGCTCTCCTTTGGAAAAGCAGCTGTCCTGTACGCTAACATCAATGCTCGTCGCTTTTTAAACATCACCTCCTATGGGCACAGGAGCAGGCAATTCCCAAATGTGGAAGTCAAGCAGGTGAGCCAGAAGGTTGGCTTGGCTGAGCAGGGATATTCTCTTGGAAATAAGGCAAAAACAAAGGTGTAAGCCCAGGGGAAGCAAGGTCAGGTGACATGGGAGGAATACAGAGATGCTGGTTGCTGCTGTAGGGAGAAAATCTGTGTGGCCAAAGCTCAGCTGGAGTTGCAGCTGGCCAGAAGTGTGGGGGACAATAAAAAGAGTTTTGTCAAATACATTAATGGCAATAGGCAGTTTGGAAATAACATCAGCCTGTTACAGGATGGAGATGTTCACCTCACAAGCAGGGACAGAGACAAGGCAGAAGTGTTTAATTCTTTCTTTCTCTTCAACATGGGTGATGGACCAAGGGGGTCTCAGTGCCCTGAGCTGGAGGACCGTGACTGTGAGAATGATCAACTTCCAGCTGACCCTGAAATTGTGAAAGATCTGCTGCTCCAGTTGGATCCCTACAAACCTATGGCCTGATGGGATTCATCCCAGAATCCTCATAATGCTGGCTGACGTCATCACAAAAACCCTTGATTTTTGAGAGGTCTTGGCAATCCACAGAGGTCCCAGTTGACTGGAAACTGGGAAACACTGTTCAGATTTTCAAGAAAGGCAAGAAGGAGGACCCTGGAAACTACAGGCCTATCAGTCTCACTTCAGCGTCTGGTAATGTTATGGAGAAGATTATTCTGCGAGGTACTGAAAAACACCTGAAAGACAACATAGTCATTGGTTACAGCCAGCATGGTTTCATGAGAGGAAAGGCCTACTTTATCTAACCTGATTTCCTTTTATGACAAAGTAGCCCACCTGGCTGATCAAGGGAAAGCAGTTAATGTCATCTTCTTGGATTTCAATAAAGATTTCAATACTGTCTCTCACAGGATCCTTCTGGACAAAATGTCCAGCACACACCTGGATAAACACATCATGTGGTGGGTGAGCAATTGGCTCATGGGTCGGGCACAGAGGGTAATAGTGAATGGGTTGACATCACACTGGTGACCTGTCACTAGTGGGGTTCCACAGGGCTCCATCTTGGGCCCTGTGCTCTTCAACATTTCATTAACAATTTGGATGCAGGACTGGAAGGGATACTAAGCAAGTTTGTGGATGACACAAAACTGGGGGGAGCTGTTGACTCCCTCAGAGACTCAGACAAATTAAGCACTTGCCAATCACCAACCATATGAAGTTCAACAAGGGAAAGTGCCAAATTCTGCACCTGGGATGGGACAACCCTGGATGTATATATAGACTGGGGAATGAGGTGCTGGAAAGCCATGCCCTGGAAAGGGCCCTCGGGGTCCTGGTCCATGGCCAGTTGAATCTGAGTCAGCAGTGCCCTGGCAGCCAGGAGGGCCAACCGTGTCCTGGGGGGCATGAGGCACAGCATCGCCAGCCGGGCTCTGCACTGGGGCGGCCTCACCTTGGATACTGTGGGCACTTTGGGGCACCACAATATAGAAAAGATATTAAGCTCTTAGAGAGTGTCCAAAGGAGGGCAGTGAAGATGGGGAATGATCTAGAGGAGCAGTGGTGCCTCCCCTTCCCCGCCCCTATAGGCTGCACGTGAAGCCCTGTGAGGACACACTGAGAGCGCTTGGCCTGTTCAGCCTGGAGGGGACTGAGGGGAGACCTCACTGCAGTGACAGCTTCCTCAGGAAGGGAAGCCGAGGGGCAGGCACTGATCTCGCCTGTCTGATGATCAGTGATAGGGCCGAAGGGAACGGCTGCTGCTACTGCCTATATAGATATAAATAAAAACGTGTAAAAATGCTAAATGTATTCCTGTAAAGGTGAACCTTTGGAGGACTGTTTCCTTGCGATGTTGGACAGAGTAAGGAAATGGCATTGCAAATATGAGCTGTTAATATATGCATAACTGTAGATGATTCCTTAATTCCAAGGCAGCTGCTAAGATACATGATGAAATTAAGTATGACATTTCTGAAGTACTTAATGTATCTAATGTTGATGTAGTGAACAGCGGAGTCAAGGTTAGACTTAAGAATAAATGCTGTATTGTCTTGAACTGTTTTAAATGCTAGTAGGGAGAATTCTGAGATGCTGCTGCTTAATTTCAAGAGTACTTATTAAACCCTTCCTTAGACTTGCAGCAACCAACAATATAACTAAACTAACTAAAGTGTTAAAGTAGTACAAGGGCTGCAAAAGCCTTTTGAAAACTAGAATGCTGGGAAGTATTTATTTATTTATAAATATGCCTTTGATAAGGTGTTGGTTGAAACTATCTTGCTGTATTAGTAATGGGCTGATATATTTTTCTCTTCCATTATCAACTGTTTAGTGGTACATCATTAGAAACCTTTTAAATGCAAAAATTATGTTTCTTTTGATGGATTTTTAATCGTACATGCAGAGTACAGAATACCTGCCCTTCACTGCCTGACATACTCTCTACTATTAATGCTGTCTCTGCTCCCCCGCTCCTATTTTCCCCAGTCATTCACATGGTGGGAGCTAATCCTGCAAGGAGGACCCATGGAGTTTCCTAGGAATATTACCAGGATTTCACTTTATAATGTGATAGTTATACCTTGACTGGACTGAGACTCCTCTACTTTTTGTATAAAGATGGTACTTCTAATTCTAACACAAGAACTGCAGGCAGTGACCTGTAATTTTACTCTGTAGTTGCCCCTGCAATAGTTTTCAGTTTTTTGGAATTTGGCATAACAGTATAATAACACTAAATGGAGTGGGAGAAGGTAACTTTTTTTTTCAAATTCCTCTCCACTGACCTCTTCACTATTTAAGTAATGACCAACCAGGAAAATTTGTGCAGAAGAGCTGCTATATCTACAAATCCGCTGGAACATACTACTTTTTAATTTGTTGAAAAGTCGGAAGTTAAAGGCATCAGACAAAAGGCACTTGGAAATGGTTCCAGGCATAGCTCTGTATGTTTTTTTATTGTGTTGAACACTTAGCTGGAGGATTCTAGATAAAAGCTGCAAGGATACAATATAAATTCAAAATACATAATAGTCTGCATGTAATTTTCAGGGATTGGTTGTCAAACAGAAAATTAATAAAAAGAAAGGAAAATATTTATTTCTGCAGAACTTTGAATGTCCTGTAATGCATTGCCAACTGTATCCTAGACTTTTGAACAGGGAGATACAGTGCTGCTTATGCTTATTTTAAGGCAGTTTTAATTCTGACCAGATGGACTCAGATATACAAATCAAGAAGGGGGAATCCATCACGAGCTCAGGTATACAGGTATTACCAATTCTGTTGTTTGGCAACAACATTTCAGTATGAAGATGGGAATAAAGATAACTTGAATGTGAAGAGACTTGGGATAAAACACAGGTAGAGAGCAGGTCTCAGAGATGAAGAAAAGGGCTTCATGACAGAGGTATAGGTGAAGGTATAAAGCGATGTTCCTGGAGTATGGAGCACCAGAATTCATTAGCTTCTAGGCTTTAAGTCTGCTAATGTTCCTTTGCAATGATCTGGAAATGATATTTAATGGAATGGGGCTGGTTATGAATTTAAAGTCTGTAGAGCTGCATATAATTTTTGGAAGTTTTACTTTGAGTTGTCTGACACTCACAGGTGAAATTTAAATATCTTGAGACTAGTTCAGAAATAATTTTTTTAAGTTCACAGGAGTTTTGAGGAAGGAACTTGAGAACTGGGTAATACAATGTTATTTTTAACTGCAGATAAGTGCATGCATTGACTGGTTTAAAATAGAAATACACTAAAAAGTAGCAAACATATCTGAGGTGTTTTTTTCCCATGGAAATTTACTGAGTATTAAATTAATAGAAAACTATGCTGTACTACATTTCCCACTCTGTGAAAGTGTTCCTATAGGATATGACAGGTAATTGAGTCATCAACATAAAATATGAATAATTAAGATGATACATTCTGTTTTCTTAATGTGTTGTGGTTCCATGTCTATCTACTTGCGAATATGACACAGATTTACTGGGCCACAGCAATCACCTTGAAGCTGTGCTCAGTAACAGCTGATTAGCATTTTCTGTTCCAAATGTAAAGTAAGTTCAGCTTCTCTGACCTCATTAGAGAGAACTGAGAATGCCTCAGTTATAAATGCTCCTCTAGCTTCTTCCAATAATTTGATTTATATGGAAGAAAGTTTTAATGACACAGTCCCTGCCACTAATAGGCCAGCAGTCCTTAAGGATGAAGAATAAAGAGTCTGAAAATAATTAGACTTAGCACTAAAATTAAAAAGCGGACTTGAACAGGAAAACAATTATTTTTTCAGTAGCACACAGTACATAACAAATTGTTCTTTTCACCCACTTATATTCATTGACATCAAGACAGAAGCAAGGCTAATGTATCCAGAAGTGCTTGGTAATCTGTTCATAAACTTAGATATATGCACCTCTTTGCTTTTGAATTTGAATGACTAGAGTCTATGCCCACCAAAAATAATTATTATTCTGGCACACTCTTTATTAGTCTTCTTTTCATTGGTGAATGTAAGCATTTGGGGTGATAAAATAACAACGTGGTCTATGAACCTGAGAGGCTGCTTTAAGTTTGGATCTAAATCAAAAGTAGAGGATATGGTGAATTCAAATTGTGAAATATTCAGAAACTTGTTTGCTTTATCAGAGAGAAAGACGATAAATTTTAATTTCACATACTTTGCATAAGATTATAACGCAAAAATATAGATTGCAATTAGTCTGCTCCAAAAATAATTGTACCTGTGTTGATAGAAATTAATATGCCATCCTGAGTCCTTTAAACCTATCAAGTTAATCTACAACTCAAAACTAACAAACAGCAAAATGGTATACAGGACTCTTGTAGTCCGTGACTAGGGAGAACTAGTTACTCCAGGAAAGACAGGTATATTGGCAAATGATGCATAAATGTACAAGCTTGGTCTGTGACTCATTTTTCACAGATGTATCAATATTCAGAGAGTTTTCAAGATGGCAGGAGCAAAGAGTGCCTTAGATCTTACTGTTAGCAAAGGCAGACACCAAATACCAAAAAGCCTGCTCCCTAAACCCCTTATTTCAGTAGTTGAAATGGCACGTCACTGGATAACATTCACTTATCTTTCAGTTTAAGGATCAAAAATTCTCTTTATGTTTTCACAGTGCTCTGAATTTGAGAGCTTGATCCTGCTAAATCTGTTAGTCAGTTTAGGGCCCAATTACTAGTCAGAGGAACAAATGAAAACTCCAGATAAGATGACACCATGCTGAGACAATTCAAAAGGAATCAGTCACACCAGTTCAGGCTGATGCCTTTTTTTTCTTTTTTTTCTTGAAATGTGGCTCTTTGAAAACTGACTATTTATGAGAAAAACATCATCCCCCCCCCTCTCCTTTTCTTGCAGAGTTTGCCTAAAGCCTCAACTGTGTGAGTTGCATTATCTTTCTAGTATCTCCACAGAGCATTTTCTACCCTCCCAGGTGAAAAAGAGCAAGTCTACATAGATAAAAGACATGTTTACTTGTGACTGGAAAGGCTGCACACAGATGAAGGATCTGACAACTCTGACACCTTTGTACTCAGCTGAGATCACTCACGAGGTGCTAAATGGATGGTTTGGACTCCTTAAATCTATCATGTTCCGGAGTTAAAATTTTCTATATGAGTTCTTCATGTAATTACTGCTCTGGAAATAGATGTATGTGCTGCCTCTGGCAATATTTTCAATCATAACTTTTCCTTTACCCCAGTAGTGACTGATCAGATAGACAGGTGAAAGCAGACTTGCTGCAAGTGGAGAAACTAAGGCTGACATTATAAACATCTTTGTACTTCTCTAAATGTGACAGAAGAACTGGATCTGTTTTATGATGGCATTATCTTTGGTCCCCCTTTTGTTGTGCTAAATTACCTGTGTGTGTGGTTGTGTATGCTCTTCCTTTTTGTTGTGGGAATTGATTTGCCCAGCCAGTTTCCCTGTAGCTATCAACATGAAAACAAACTATCCTAAATTCTATAGCCTTAATGAGGGAAGAAACCATGGGAAAGCAAGGAGGCACCAGAAAATGTTTCTTTGGTTCCTGTGTGCTTTTCTGTAATCTAAGATACTGGCTTCTGGCATAAGAAATAAATTTTAAACAAAAAGTTTGTATTCTAATAAGGAGGTATAGCAAAAGACACAGGTATTGTGGGATTTCCACATGGATAGAGAAGAAGTGAAAAAAATACTAAGTCTAAATTTTCAGTGTTTCTTTATGGGCAGTTTCTATGCAATTGCATGGCATAGATCTTAAAGATCTTTTTTGACCTAAATGATTCCATGGTTAAAGGATATCCAGCAGTACCATTGACTATGTCTTTCCAGCACAGAGAAAACCGACAAAGAATACAATGTGGTGCAAAACAATTGAGAAACAAAAGCAACCATTGTGTCAGACCAATGTGACTTGTGGTTAAGGGTCAGATTTTGAAAACTTGGAGTCATTTGGTTAGGCTGCCTGGTAGCACTCTGCTGCTAGGGAGAGCTTTGGATGTTGATCAGTTTGGAATGAGCCTTGGAGGGGAGCTTGGAGCCCTGGAGTGGGGATCAATGCATGTAGCAATGCATTAGATATGGATCCATGCTATCAGGTGGCTCTGCAAGCCAAGGCAGTGAGCTGAGGGCTGCCTCAATGCTCATCTTGGCACGGTATGCAAAGCCCAACACCTTCTTTCAAAGGTAGATTATGATAACCTTGTATTTAAGGGCCTGATCAGGAAAGCCTTATTAACAATAGATGAAATTAAAGCCAGTGATAGTGTTGCTCATCTGGAGTGCCAAGAGTCTTGTGGCTCAAGCATGCATCCAAGCAATGTGTATCCAAGAGGCAGTTTCTTCCCATTTCCCATCTTGTAGGAAAGGGTGCATATAGGTTATTGCAAATGGGGAGAAATACTTCTCTACCTAGTCAAGCTGTGCTCACCTTAAAGACTGGCTTCCTGGCATGAGGACAGGAACATGTGGTGGAACCATTTCTCTAACAGATGTTTGTGCATTTGACCTTTCATAGCTGATGACCTTAATGCATTTTTAAATATTGTCATGGGATTTCTCCTGTTTCACTATTTTAGGTCACAATAAGACTTAATTCCCTCTGAAGTGCAGTGAGTGAAGGGATACAAACTTCATGAATTATCTCAAATATTTAACCCAAAATTTCATAATTTAAGTAAGGATTTAGACACTTGGAGTGTGGGATTAATGGCTTATATCCAAACCAGTGATTTGCAGAACTGTCATTTTCTTAGAAGTTAAGAGCTATATATATATAAAAAAAAGTTCTAAATGTTTGGTTTCCTACAATAATAAAAATGAAAAGCCATCACTGCCTTTTAAGCCACATCAAGGCACATCCTACAGTTTCGCTAAAAGACCTTTGAATACAAGAGAAACTTCTCTGAAAAGACTGTAACAAAGAGAGCAAAATACTTGTCTGTAAGGAGAGTATTTTAAGTCTAAACCCTTGTGGAATGAGTGGAGAACTATTTTCCAAAGAAGTTTCAATTAAGTTTCCAACAACTCAGTCCAAGAGCCTGATTGTGGATCCACCTTAGCTGTTAGCAGGCTCAGTGCCTAAGTGCAGGTGTTTAATTAAAATGTCCAGATATGAATTAGTTTTCTAACCAAAGGTGCCAGTCTTGTAATTGTCTGTCTTTCTGTTTTTGGTGAGATGCTGACGCATTTTTCACAAAATGGCCAATTGCTGGCACAACGTGCAGAGCCTCAGTTCAATGGGCATCTGCTCAGGGCTGGCAAAGCAGGTGCTTTACCCTTGTTATAGTCAGTGGCACTTCCACAGAAGAGATGAGCTATGAAATATCTCGCACTCCTCCTTAAGGAGCTCACTGTCACAAAGACTTTGCAATGGTAACATCTGTTGGCATGAGATGCAACACTACTGTGAGTGTGTCTATATATATATATAATATATATATATATATATATTCACATATGTATAAAACAGTGGTTCCTTTATTTTTGAGCTATTTTAAGAGCAACTTGTATTTGTCAAGAGAAGAACCTCTCTGCTTGCTTTGGCCTTCTCCCAAATGCACTTCAAAGGCAGAACTGCAATGGAAAAATACTCATAAGCCTTTCTTCAGAGGCTGTGGCTCCTGGGACACCCAGCTGAGATGCAGAAGTCAGTGAAGTGTCAAACTGAGTTAACTTTGTGGTACTCCAGACACGTGCCTTGAAGGACGCCATGCATACCACCACCTCAGAGGCTCGTGCTCTGCCAATTCCTGGACCTCACAGAAAGTTGGGAGGAGGTAACATGAAGAGCTGCATAAACAAAGTACTGCATGGTTAGTGTCAGCTTCACCCTGTGAACTCAAAAAGTCAGTCTCTGATGTGTCTGTTTGGGAACGACTATGAGTTATCTGCTGGATAAAAACCTCACCTGCATGGAGAGCATTAATCACCCCTAAGGGACACTGATGCTATTTGGCTGAGCAAAGCTGTCTGAAGGATATCAAAATGAGAATAACCTCTTGCCATCATTTCAGTGTGATGAATATCTAAAGATGGTTTTGCTTAATCATTAAGCAAAATTAATTTACCATGTTGCACTTGGAAAAATAGGATAGTCTCCCATCTCAGCACTTAGTGCAGTGTACTGGAAAAGGTTCTGGACAAGAACTTGTTTCTCTTACCACTTAAATCTGCATGCTTGGAGCTCTGTGTACAGAGAGCTTGCTGAATGAGCTGCCAGGTGGTGAGAAGGCTCCATGCTATTGCTCCTCCTTTACAGAGTATCTCAGATCTTTGTGGCCCCACTCTTGGAAGGTGCTGAGCATTGCTGCTCCAAAGAGAGGACCATCTGTAGCCAGGGACCCTTGTGAAGCACTGTGAGATCTCTTGCCTTGGTAAGGAGACCTTTTCTAAATCAGTCTTCATCCACTGACATACCCAGGTGTGACTATCGACATTCAGGTAACAACTACTAATTCAGGGTCTTGGGGGTCACTGCCTCTCTACCAGTACTATCTCACTCCACTGTCTGACAAGCTCTTGCAGTCAGCAATATTGCTTAACTTGTGGTCCCAGGTTCTGGCATCAGCTGTGATTATCTTGAAAGAGGGTGGCTTGGAAATACTCTTCCAACTGCAGTGTGAAGTGGGAAGGAGTGAGGAGGTGACAGGGCTTGCTGCTGCTGCACAGGGAGCAGAAATAGAAATACCTGTTGGGGGATTGTGTGAAAGGGCCTCTCCATTCCACACTAATACTTCTAGGATACAATGATAAGTTATTAAGGCAGCATGTTGAGAAATGACAGTAGCTGCAGTAATAGCCAGGTACCACTGATTATGACTTTACAGTATCATTTCTGCTTTTCTGCAATACACCTTCAAGAAACGAAAACTAACTGGCTTGTTGCTTATAGAGTAACAGGTGGCATTGAAAACCATCCTATAATTTCTCTGTCAATAAAATATTGCTCCTAACAGTATATTTCTTACATATTTGCTCACTCAAACTTAAGATGGTAATTACTTAAGATACCTTTTTAATTAAGGTAGGATTTAAAAGTGTGGTAATTCTGCTGAAGTGCCAATGAATTGAAGTTGCTCCTGTTTGTACCATCACTTTGCAACCAAGGGTGCTGCCCTGATGTAGTAACTGAAACACAAAGCAGGAGACCATCTCTGCCCTAGACAGCTTACATTTTCAAGGCAAAAGAGAAACAAAGACAGTGATGCTTTTCCCCCATTTATTCTATTTTTTATTTCTGCTCTTATTTTCCTTTAATCAATATATTTCCTCCTGCTTAAACACTTACTGTATTCCAAAGAGGAGCAGTCCTTGCCAACACTCAAACTATTTGAGTTGGTTCTTTCATTTCTTGTAGTTAATAAGCTACCATCAAACAGTGTTTTTATTAAGGAGATAAACCTGCCTACATTTAAAAATGCTTCTAAACAATATTGGCCATGTTTATGATACTCTATAAATGGAATAATTGCCATAAAAAAATAAATCTCTTATATCATGGACCCTAAACCTCATTCCAAAGTTTAGGTCATAAAATAAGGGACAATTAGCAATGAAATAAGAAGGTTCAAAGTAATAATAGGGTTTTTTTTTTTGTTTTGCCACAATAGTATAGGTCCTCAGTAGTATTAAGTGACAAACAAATAATTGAATGACTGAATTTAGTAAACTTATTTTTAATCTCACATTATTTTAATTCAGGAATAACTCCAGTGTAAAACATTTAAAGTTAGAATAAATGAAGCCAGGATACATGTAAAAAGAGAATTATTTAAATAAATGCAAATAAACATTTAATTCCCCCCCAATTTTTGCAGTTCATTCGCAAACAAGTTTTTACACATTGATCAAATAAAGAACAAGTACTTAAAAGAAGGAAAGGTCTTTGTAAGGCTCCAAGACAGGACCTGGATCTGCCTTTGAAAACTGATGCTTATTATTGAATTTGTCCATGCCAATAACAGTTCTGTCAAAATAGACAGAGGACCCTAAGGACAAAAACTTATATGCAGACTTAAGGACCTAAAATTTGCTACAACTTCAGCAGCCTTCTGGTATGGGAGAACTGGCAGGAAAAAGCTGGTGAGGCTATCCACATGTAAGTGAACACAAAGCAAGCACAAGTACTGTACATCCCACAGTTCTTTCCGATGAACCTTTTTACTGTGAGAAGAGCAAGAGACAACACATCTGTCTTTCCATGAAGAATGTTATACTGGTGTCTATCTGACTGCAAACCAATGAGCAAAAAATTTTCTTAGGTAAATAGTGAATTATGCCTCCTCATTGGGCACAAAGGGCAGTACTACTCCCCCTTAACAGAAATGTATTCTTTTCTCTTCCAGTTTTCAAGTCAAAGCAAAATCCACCTCTTTTCTCTAAGTCCTCCAAAATACTACTGTAAAGCAGCAATGCTAAGCAGCAATGCTAAAGTGCCTTCTGGCATTGGGATATTGGATTTCCAGGGAGAAAAGAAGGAAGAAAGCAGAATGGAAAATTTCTGATGGCTTGATGTGTTAGTGATTTGGCTATCCTGTTTGGAGTATTATATGACAGAGAAGCAGAAATGAGCATCTAAACAAAAAATTAATGTTTAATTTAACACTACCCCTTCATTAACTACAGAACTTATCAGTGAACTGAGATAAAATGTCCCTGTTCTGCAGGTTGAAGAGGAGGTCCTTACAGTCCAGGCTCTCATCACCAGCAATAAAGGTAGCTGCAAAAAAAAAAAAAAGAACACAAAGGGCAAAGGACTTTGTTTTCACATATCATCTGTATTACAGCAAAGCAGAACTGATAAACAGGTTCTCACTTTTTTCGCTGAAGGTTTGGCTTGACGAAGGGCAGGGCTTGTCATTCTCCGAAACACCCTTAAGGCAATTCATACTGCAACACTTTAAGAGCCAGATGCTGGCAATAGTACTGGGTGTTGCCCTGTCACCTACCAGGAAGTGCCAGATCTTACCTTTGCTTCCCACCAAACATTTACATTGCTGTTACACAGATTATTGAATTTGATGTTATTTCTTTAATCATATTCAAAGACAGTCAGCACCGTGATCTGGTGTTCAGCCCCTTGAAGGATCTCTGCAGCTCCTGGTCATTTCAACAGTGGCTGCACGTAGTCAGAGCTGGGCTGGAGAACTGCCACATCATCATCCTTCTCCTCCAAGAGTCTCACCAAGTCAGCTGGAGAGGTGACTTGATTGCCTGCTCCCACCGAAGGTATGCCACTTATCAGTGAATGTTGTTAAAGGAAGTTAAATAACCCCATTCTCTCAGTTATCTTCCTTGATGGTGATTGCTTAGAGGGAATATTCCTTTCAATGGAGTCTGCCATTGATTTGGTAAATTAGTTCCTACTGCCATACACATCTTTTCATATCAAATGTTCTTTATGTTAAGTGAGTTCTGACTTTGCTTTTCCCTGTGTTGGTTGCAAACCCTTCAATTTTCATTGTCACCCCCATCCCTGCACACACCTGAAATGCTGCATCACAGGGAGGAAAGTGCACAAGGCACACCCCTCAGGAATGATGAGAGAGGCATCAAAGCACATTCAGGAGCTGCTTCTCATATGTTTGTAAGTTTAGTTGATATTTTATCAAAGAGTCATCCTAGTTAAAGAATCAACTTGAATTTCTGGTTAAATCACTGCCTAAGAACACTAAGTTTTTTTTTAACAGTGGTTAACAGGATGAGTGGAAGTGAGACACAAAATGTTCTTACTACTGAGGAATGAAGGAAGAGAAATTGCATGACTGACTGCCATGCATTATTTCTAAAAATAGATAATTTTCTATAAAGCAGCAACTGCTCCTTAAAATGACATCAAATAAAATACACTTGAAACTGAACACTGAATCTTTGTTTGACATTCCCTCCACTCCTGGCTTTGTCATCCTTTCAAATGATTTTTCCCCTCCTCGTAACACTGAGCTATTTCAGCCTTGTCTGAAAACTTTCTACAGCTTTATTAAACCAACTCCCTTTTCCACATAAGCTTTTCCAGTTGTGATCCAACCACTTTTGAGATGCGTTGCCTGTGTATTAGTATTGCATTACCATGAAGTTCCACCAGCTAAATCCCAGAAGCTGCTTTGTCTCTTTGGAAATGCCCTGATTTTTTATCATGCTTGCTTCAAAAATTCCTGTAATAATCCCTTTTCTTTTAGGCCAAATTGTTGCTGCTGTGACTGGTGATGAAAATATTTGGAGGTGATTCTTAATTAGATCAACCTCCTGGGGGTAGGCTTTACCTTTCAATGGGGAAAGTAATGTGAGAAAAAAAAATGGTACTTTGATCATCACTTAAGACTTCTTTTGTACATGTAAATAATATGCCTACATTTAATCTCTCCATCCTAAAAATCACACCCAAATTTGGATTGTCTTGTCTTGGTTAACAAGTCATCTTCATAGCAGTGCTTTGCAGCTTTGCTTTTCTGCAAAACCAGCATTTGGTTCCTTTCAATACCAGCGTTTCCAGTATCAAGAGATGTCAGGAACTGGACACTGGGGATTACATCTATTGTCACAGACTTTCTCAAAGGTTTAGCTCAGAAAGTGAAGTAAATCTTGCAACCTTGCTTCTGAGGGAAGGTTGGAAAACAGGGCCCATCCTTCATACAGCCAGAATCTCTGGCCAACATGAACAGTTTCTGTCATCTTGTTCATCATGCTTGGGTTTTCAATCTTTCTTTTCTGTCAGAGAAATGTAATTGAAATTATTAATATTACCATAGCCTATCACCTTAGCAATGCATCAAAGCTAAGAAATTATGGATGGACTTGCAACTACAAAGTTTGTTACCAGTATGGAATATTTTTAGAATAGAAGTGTTGGGTTTTGACCTTGTAAGGTTTTGATCTTATCACAGCCTGATACAGCAACTACTCTGAATTTAGCCCAACCAGGTATCTAGCCATCCAAGTATTACTCTGCTGATACCAATTCAAGACACTACAGCAACAACTTCAAAGTGAAAATTGCAGGGATGAAGAAAAACACACTTTAAAATCCTGTATTTTTAAATTCTTTACTTATCTTGTGAAAAACAAGATGGCAGAGAGGTTTGCAAGCACTAAATGACTTCTGGACTTACCAAGCATTTCAGTATTGACACTGTTCTTATTCAAACACAAAAGCTGGTTTTTGTCTAATATTCTCCAGTGTCAGGCTTGTTCTCCCTTATTCATGTAAAATATGCAAGTCAGTGTGTAAATGAATTAATTTTTCTTCCTCCTTCTGACAGCCAGGAAAGCCAACTGTGTCCTGGGGAGGCATCAGGCACAGCATTGCCAGCCGGGCGAGGGAGAGGATTGTCCTGCTCTGCTCTGCACTGGGGCGGCCTCACCTTGGATACTGTGGGCAGTTTGGGCTGCCACAATATAAGAAGGATCTAAAGCTGTTGTCCAAAGGAGGGCAACAAAGATGGTGAAGGGCCTTGAGGGGAAGCCTTATGTGGAGCAGCTGAGGGCACTTGGTCATTCTAGCCTGGAGGAGACTGAGGGGAGACCTCATTGCATTTTTCTTCTGAGGGGAAGAGGAGGGACAGGCACTGATCTCTTCTGTGTGGTGACCAGTGACAGAATCCAAGGGAAAGGCCTGAAGTTGTGTCAGGGGAGGTTTAGGTTTAGGAAAAGGTTTTTCAGCCAGAGGGTGGCTGGCCACTGGAACAAGCTCCCCAGGAAAGTGGTCATGGCACCAAGCCTGAGTTCAAGAAGTGTTTGGATGATGCTCTCAGGTACATGGTGTGTTTCTTGGAGTTATCCTGTGCAGGGCCAGGAATTGGTGGATCCCTTCCAACTCAGGATATTCTGTAATTCTGGAAATGAACTAAAAAGAAAGATGAGTCCCCCCTAGGCTGTTGGTGCTGGGTGCAAGTCTTTCCAGAAAATACAGTTTGACGTTTGTGCATTGAAAACTGATGCAACAAATGTTTCTTTAGAAAATGTTTCCCCTAATTTACTTTTAAAGCAGAAACTGTAAAGCTGCTCACTCTTCAGTAATTTTTTCAATGTTTTGTTTCAGGAACTTAACTATGAGTCAATTGAAGGTTTTATGTGATAAAATATTTCAAGTACACTTTCTCTTGACTTGAAGAGATTAAAAGAGACTTAAATAGGCTCAGCACTTTGTGGTTTCTAGCACTGTGCATATTGTAGGATGTCTGTAATGTTGAATTTTATCCTTAACTTTCAGATAGCATCCATCTCAGCCCTGTGCTGCTCACTAAGGCAGTAATGTCCTCCTCATCCTTTTCAGCACTGGAGATGGAGATCTTCCAGTACATTGATGTACATCAAAGTGATTTCATCGAGGTAGGAACTATATTGTAATGAAGTGGTGAGGGCAGAGCTGGTGTCCCAGAGGCCCATGCTCTACGTTCCAGAGAAATGTTTACCAGTAAGGTAATGAGCAGGGTTCCAGATCTGGCATCAAGAGTGCAAAATGCACTTCACAAAGCAAGGCTGCAAGAGGATGGACTGTGCTGGAGAGACTTGCAGGGACTTCCACAAAAGAGATGGTTGTGGGCATCCTTTGAATGTGTGCAGAGAGAGGCTCCACTAAGCCAAAATACACGTGCATGGGAGATGCAGGCCAGATAGGATGCTTGCTCTCTTGCTTTACATCAGAACTGATTTTGTTAGGTTTGGTCTTGACAAGGAGAGAAGTCTTGGTCCCATGCTGGTTTGTGCTTTCATTTTTGTCAGCCCCCTGTGGAAAGGCAGACACATAATTAGTTCAGCCAGTAGCAGTTATGCTTTAAAGCTATGAACACTTCTGAATCCTCACAAGGACCACCCAGGTAATTTGTACATAATGCAATTTCTACAATGCAAACTAGTCAGCTCCATCTCCTTTTCCACCAGATTTTAATACTTGATGATGTGAATGTCTAAGTGTGAGCACCCTCCCTGTTTAGAAAATCAGGAATCTCAACCCTGAGGAAACATCTAAGCAATTCCTCTCTATCCTGAAACCTTAGAGCATCCATGACATTGCTGTGATGATACAGAAAGGAAACCATCTGCTAGGGTGAGATTTCTGATGTCAAGGGCAAAACATCACAACATTCTGGGTCTTCTAATGGCACTTCTCTTCCATGCAGGATCTTAAGGAATGGGTGGCTGTGGAAAGTGATTCTGTTCAACCAGATCTGAGGAAAGAAGTAATACGAATGATGGTGTTGGCAGCAGACAGACTTGCAGCACTGGGAGCCACTGTTAATTTAGTAAACTTGGGGTCACAGAAGGTGCTTGTCTGATTCTTGGATTTAAAAGATCATATTTGCATGTCTACCATTGCATTCAGTGCTATGTATATGTATGTTATGACATAACATAATGACATTTTTGGTATCTAGGTATCAATTTAACAATAGTCCTGTACCTACATGATATCTGCAGAAATCGGTCCCTCCTCAGACTGAGGACATACTTGGGAAGCACACAGACAATCCAAATGCAAATAGATGTTCTCTGCAGCAGGGAATTCGATGCTTTTAACTGGAGGGAAGCAGTTTGCAAAAGTAAAAGGACTGAGTTTTTTTACCAGGGCTTGTTTTTGCCTTCTTCTCAGCACTGAAGCATGAGAATTAATGCATCATTCATCACCTCAGTCTCTCTATGAGGGAGACAGTTTTAGAAGGAAAATATTTTCAGATAGAAAGGGTTATCTATCTAAAGTATGGTCTTTCGTTTTGGGAGCTTCTGATGATGCAAGCTATTCTCTTAATGATTGTTGGAAAGGAAGAATTCATCTCTGAGAAATCTTTGTCTCTAATTTACTTACCTTACTGTAGCTGGGGGGCTCTTTTCTGGCCTGGACATTTCTACTCTAACAGGAATTCCAAAGATCAGTAATAGTGACTCCCTTTTTCTTTCTCTGAGGCTGCTGGGGAGGATTCTGAGAGTCTTAGCACAAGGACACTATAGTGCAGCAACACTTTAATATTTCAGGTTATGTTATCTGGTAGCTTTAAAGAATGCAATTGGGCTGTGTGGAACTCTGTTCTGCACAGAGGTACATTACAGGATCAGGTTAGAGCCTTAGCCTGTTTTCAGATCAGTCTGACACTGCTGTTGCTTCCTGCTAGCAACACTTTATTTTGTTTCTGTGTTTGATGCTATAGGCCTCCTGTCCTCTGTCTGTGGTGAAATCAGACCCCAAATGAATTTGTGTGGTTATTTCAGTGTCACAACAGACTCTATAGCACACACTAAGCAATGTCTTCTCCAGTGCTGGGGAGTGAAAGTGTAGTAACAAGAGTGTTTATAAAAATAAAATGTTAGAAGAGCTCCACAAAGTCCCTGCAGAATCTAAACAGGTGGGGAGAAAAATCTTAGTTTCTCTGAATAGGTTAGAGCTGGATCCAGACAAATTTGTGCACTTAATGAAATCAAAGCTAATTGAGTATGTAACAGTATTTTCAATACTGAGAATTCCAGGGTTTTTTTTATATTTTTAAGTTCAAAGCTTTTTTTTCCTTAGTTGCTTTTTTTTTTTTAACCTTTCTCCACAGTTGCCTGATGGCCAGGACCTCCCACTGCCTCCTGTGATTCTTGGGGAACTGGGGAAGGATCCACAAAACCCCACTGTATGTTTCTACGGTCATGTGGATGTGCAGCCTGCCAAAAATGAAGATGGCTGGAACACTGACCCTTACACACTCACTGAAATCGATGGTGTGTATATATTCATAAGTTTTGTATCATTATTTGAATACTCCAGCTGAGATTCGCAGGGGAGAAGGCTCCATGTATATTTAACAAAAGCATTGCCTAATATTTGGTGTGGAGGAGACACAGGATGTTAAAGCTGCTTTATAGAGTGTTCAATAGAAAATCCATTTCTGCTTAAAAATTCTTGTAGGATTTTTGCATTATTTTTCCTTGCACCTCCTCCTCTTGCTTCCTGCCACTGCAGTACTTCCACTTGCACTGCTGGAGCTAAGCAGCATTCCTGGTGGAAGAATGCAAAGCCACCCCTTAATGTAATCATCCTTCCATTGCAGGCAGCTGACTGAAGGAACAAAAGTAACAGATAGAGGGTCAGCAGATAAGTAAGACCTCAGAAACCCTGATTCCCAGGCCTGTGCTATAACCATTCAGTTGCTCTTTCTCATCAGTTGGGACCGATTCCAAACAGCTCTACTGGAGTAATTCTGCCTCCGGCGTATATCCAGTGGGAACTGCTACAGAAGTTTATCACCGTATATGAAGCTGAAATCTGTCCCTGTGTATAACTATACAATCAGAAAAGAAGTTACTTACCTAGCCTTGCAGCTTCATACTTCTGCCATGGCATTTATCTGTAGGGGTTTTGCTGTTTGTTATCTAGTCTGGCTGATGTGTCCCGAAGTTGCATACTGCGCAAACTCTTCAGGCATGTCTGGTGTGAACAAACAGTTTCTAAGGAAAAAAAGGTCAACCTCAAAATTTGGCACCTAGCAGAAACCACAGTATGATGTATATAAAGGAAGGAAAGGAAAAAAAATTGTAGGAGTTCACTGAAAAGCACCTAAACACTCATCATCTTATCTAAAATGAGTCAATGAAATCCTGAATCTTTTGGCACATCACTTTACACATCATTACAGCTTCTGTGACAACTGGAATTTGCTGATTATATTGAAGTGAAGAGAGACAATTCAAAGACTGCTTAAAAACCTTCCTCTTTTCTTTTTAAGGAAACCTCTATGGACGTGGAGCAACAGACAATAAGGGACCTGTCCTCGCTTGGATAAATGCAGTGGAAACATTTAGAGCCTTGAAACTAGTAGGTATCAATGAGAACTTCATTATTATTAGTAGTATTAGTTGTTGTTGTTATTTATTGTATCTCTGGAGGGATGTATTTGCATTCCTGTTAGATGATACATCTTTGACCCAACAGAGTACATATATTTTGAAATACTATCTTATTTCTACTACAACATTTAGAGAACTGGTCCCCCTCCAGTTAGAATTTGTTCTTAAGCAATTCTATTTGGAACAATCTGTATGCAACATAAATACAGCATTGCTGCCATTGCCCTGCAGAGGAAAACCCACAGGGAAGCATTCAATATGTATTACGTACATCACACAACTTTGATACCGTATTCTCTTGAGAGCTTTTAAAATGGTGAAGTAACAGATACCACAGAATGTTCATGAAGACTCCTCTCTGCTGTTACAGTCTGCTGATCCTTGGTTTTGCTGCCTACAAGATACCTTCAATTTATGTGTCTGTATGAAGAGAATAAGTATCTAAAAAGGCTCCTGCATAAGGGGCTCTTATGTCACCGATGGATAGGATTTATCAAAGCAAATGCTTTGCATGGATGCATTAACCAAGTACAAATACAATGACTCAGAGACTGACAAAGCCTAAGGTCAAACAGTTGCCTATATTACTATAATGACCAACACAGTCATCTTCAAATAATTTACTAATTTTGGGATAGTTGTATCCCCAATGCAAAGCTAAACCAACATATATTCTAAGCTTTTAACTTGGTTAACTAGCATCCTCTAAGGTGAATTAGCATGACATATTCTTACAGAGTGCTAAAAAACAGTTTTCTGCCTCTTTTATGACATTATGCAACAAACTGAGCTTTAAGTCTTGATTTTTTTAAAGTCCTTTTGAAACCTTCTGGAAAACACATTTTTCCTGCATCTATAGTACTGAATAGACCTTGGTGTCTCTTACATGCTAGTAAATACACACGTTATTGCCTAAAGAGTAGTTGTTGCAAGTAGATATAGTTATGGGTCTGACTTTCTGCATCTTTCCAGTTTTTCAAATCACTAATAGCTATTTTGACATTGTAACAAGCAAGCAAAAAGAAATCTTTGTCATCTGAAGCCCTCGTCTAGCACATGGCACAGGCCATCAAACAATATTCATGAACAGTTTGTTTCTAAAATTTTTGTCACTGGTCTATGTACCTTCAGTGAACCCATCCATGACAGGAATTCATTTAATTTTACACTTTTGTTCTTGTCTTTAATCTGAGCATTGAATCAAAAACCAGCTTAATACCTGTAATGAGAAAATGAATTGTAACAGGAAACTAAGTTGAAATTTATATCCGCTATGGGATATGTCAGCATTTCCAAGTCCCACTATTGCATAATAAAAGTTCCCCTAATTACTCTTGAAAATGCATCCTTATCAACCAGCAGGCGAGCAAATCCATGAGTGCCAAAAGGACAAGTATAATAGAATCAGTGGCAATGTTTTTATCACCATGTAAATGTGGTGATAGACAACATATTGGGAAAACCACAGCCAGTGGTTCCTGCATTGACACTAAGAGTGGAAATATAAGAGGCAGGAAGTTTTCTGTGAAAATGCAACTATTATTAAACAGAATCACCAAAGCAATTAGAATATTGAAAAGCACTGAGAGAAATCCCATTTAACGAGACATTCCAGAAAGTCTTCTGAAAACACAAAGTAGGGAAAAAAGATATCACTTATTCTCCAAAACAAAAAAGTAGATAAAAACATGAGGAAAAGAACAAGTTTTACTGGGAACCTGTATGTGTGTATCACTGGCATTTCTATTGAAGCAAGATACATAACCTACATCCTTCTTTTCCTAACACAATTTGTACAGCAAGCCAGCCTGCTCCTAATTTTAAAGGGGTTTTTTTATTATGATTTTTTAAAATGCTTGTTTCTTACCCAGACTTTTCTAATATTCATTTAGGCTATGCCAGTGAACTTCAGGTTTGTAATTGAAGGCATGGAAGAAGCAGGGTCCTTGGGGCTAGAGAAATTATTTGAAGAAGAAAACCAGTGTTTTTTCTCTGATGTTGATTACATTGTAATTTCGGACAACCTCTGGCTCAGCAACAGGAAGCCTGCCCTTACATACGGGAGTCGGGGAAATGCCTGCTTCTCTGTGGAGGTAAAGGACACAGGTCCATTTGAACTGAGCTTCTGACAGAGAGCAGTGATGCACCTGTAATTACATCTGCATGCAGAGAAAGACTGAGGGAAAGATTAATATTTACAATTACAGAGCTTTCTTCTGCATCCCTTTTGGCTTCTACAGATTTCCCTTCTCATTTCAGTTCAATTTGCCTTATTTACTTCCATTAACTTCTCTTCAATCATAATTTTTCCACTTACCTATCTCCTCTTGATCCCTTTCCTATCCATTACTCTCCTGCCACTCTCCCAGTCTCTTCTTATCCTCCTCTCTGTACAGCAACTCTGTTCTCTTGCAGCATCATCCCTACATCCCCCCTTCAACTCTCTCCAAAACTATCTCTTCTTCTGCTCTGCCCTTTTACAGCAGATATTGCTTAGTGCAATGAATCTGCCTAAAGGAACTCAGTTTATTTGGATCTTGGGGTTTAAAAGCCACAAAAAATCTTTGTAACCATTGACAGGAGGGAATAAAAGTGAACAGTAGACAACATGCTATATTTACCAGTCAATGTGAGCTAGTGTGAAATGAAGAGCAGAAATTTCTCATCTGGAAATGCTTCCTGATGAAGCATAAAAAGAATCCAGAGAGAAGATTAAAGAACTCAAGAATTAACAAAAAATCTGCATTAACCTTTACGACTGAAAAAGGATGAAATCTTTTTTTAATCAAAGGAATCTTGGCAGCCTTGAGTCAATTCTTCTAAAACCTGGTTAAGAAAAATGATGCTATTAAAACATCAAAAATGATCTCTGCCTGCTACTAGACAGTTAGCTGTAATGAGGTTTTGAGAAGAATAAACAAGCTTGTTGCAGGGAAATATTTTATGATAAACTCATGTATGAAAATGTGTCTGGAAAAAACTCATTTAATAACCCAAATGTCTCTATTCTAAAGCCATATGATTCAAGAGACCTATAAATTTTTATTTGTTGCAATCTGGAATTAAGGGTGGACATATATTCTTAATATAAAACAAGTAAGATATATTCTTGCCTTTGTTATGAAGACTGCATTAAATAAAAAGGATAGACAACTTGAAGATTTTATTCTCCTACATTAGACACAGTAAAATGCAAATGTTTTACTTATGATAATTTAATCTTACTGAAGCAAAAGAGGAAAGAGAGGAACCCTTGCTCTCAAACCCAGAGGGGGTTTGGGCACTGGAATAGGCTCTCCAAGGGCAGTGGTCACAACACCAAGCCTGACAGAGTTCAAGAAGTGTTTGCAGAATGCTCTCAGGCACATGGTGTGACTCTTGGGGATGGTCCTGTGCAGGGCTAAGGGTTGGACTCAATGATCTTTGTGGGTCCTTCCAACTCAGCATATTCTGTGATTCTGTGAAATGTGTAAGTGCTATAGATAGCTGAATTTCTTTCTCTAGTGGTTGACAACAGAGCCCCATTTCTCTTTACCAAAGCAGATTGTTCCTGACATGATGTTTTCCATTTTATAAATAGAAACAAATAATAATTTTTATTAAATGGTGGGCTCGTTTAAAAAACTTAAAACCACCAGTCACCGTGGACAACAAACACTCACAGAAGAATAACGTAGCAAGTGTTCATATGTAACTAGTGTTTTTGGTATAGGTTGAATGTGGCAGCAAGGATCTTCACTCTGGAACTTTTGGAGGCATCATTCATGAGCCACTGATGGACCTGATAGCTCTGCTGGGTAATAACACACATCACTGCTCAGGAGTAACTGGGGAGCAATGGCTACTGATCAGCCTAAGATCAGTAACAGGTTTAATTGATCTGAGTAGGGAAAGCCTAATCAAAGCAAGATTCCCAGGTTTCCAAACCTCAACATAACTATGGTGGCAGCAGCTGAGCAGGGGAACGTCCCCAGTAAGATCAGAACTTCAGACATGTTAAGCTGATATCAGTCATCTCAATTAAGAACATTTAAGGATTGCTGGCAACTTTAATACATGCAAACATAATGAAGCCTGGCTTTTCAATGCTGGTTTGTATCTCAGTGGGATGATGTTTTCATGTCAGAACCTGGGCTGGCATACCACACCCTACATGCAAACAGCAGCTCAATATCTTGCTTAATAAATATGAAAGTACATTGTTTGATGTATGCAAACAGTTGTTAGTTGCTAGGCATACTAATCTGGGAAAGAGTTAGGTAGAAGGGAGAAGGTGTTATGATTGCCAGGTGAAAGAAATATGTCCCACCTGTATTGATATCTCTATCTTATTTTGTAGACAGCCTTGTGGATCCTACAGGTCGTATTCAGATCCCTGGAATCTATGACAGCGTTGCTGCCCTGACAGAGGAGGAGAGGAAACTATATGAATCAATTGAATTTGATCTAGAGGAACATAAACATAATAGTGGTGTGAAAAAATTCCTCTTTGGCACCAAGGTAACATAAAATCTGTATAAATACTCTGCAGAAAGAATTTAAATCACTCATGTGTAGCATTTATGTATAAAGTCAAACTGAAAGATATTTTCAGTCAATGGCAAACTCAAAATAAAATAAAGGAGCACTGAGAAGTAAAAGGTAAATAAAACTACTCTGCTGAAGATGTAAGGCACTGCATCTGGGGAACGTAATCTGAAATATTAATTATAATGAAAAGGAATAATGCAAAACTAACAGTATTGCTCTCTCTTCCTTGCCTACCCCTTCTCTCCCCCCAAGCCTAACCAGCCAAGCAAAATAAGCATTAAAATGTCTGTATTTAGGTTACACAGTAGGAAAGAAGTTGTATTCAGCTCTGAAAAATGGGAACCAACTTTAGGCAGGTATATTTTGCTTAGGTTTTATTTGTTTAATACAGATTTTGATGTCTGCCAAAAAAAGCATCCAAAGCTATAACCAACCTCTCCTTACCAGTAATTAAAAACTATATTCTAAAGAAAAAAAGAGGAGGTAAGGGATGGCTTGGAAAGATCTCTCTGCACAAGAGTGGGAGCTGGGGGAAAGGAGGGATAAATTTTTTTGTCAGTAACATAATTATACAGGTATAAGATCTACTAATATCGATGCTTTTATTTCCGTGAAAAAGCTTCCACATTATCTAAAGCTAGACTGTAATAATCAGTAATGCAAAACTATAATGCAACTACACTACCTGAGTTTTGATGCTTTACCTATATGAGAATGAAGTGGTGCAAATTCTATGTGCAGGTAAAAGTCTAGTCTCATAAAAAGGAATAGAAGGAAAGCAGCAGCACCCCGAGGTTCTGCATGAAGACCAGTTTATAATTTATATATTTCTCCTATCTTCCTTAGAATAATAATTTTCTTTCCCCTCTCCATTTTCTTCAGAAAAACTTGGTTACTGAAAATTATCATCTTACCTATCATATTATTTAATGTTCATTAGTAGAATTTCTTCACTGGTATCATCTGAGATCATTGGATCTGACTGAATTGTTTTTCTCATGAGAAGTTCCAGGATAAACAAACAGTCAGATCAGAAGTTGTTTTGATTCTACTTTGCACTAGAAAAATTTACAATCAAGATACTTTAAGTCAATGCTCCACTTTTCTAATTTGGCATGAAAACCTGTTATCATCCAAATCTCTCTATGACTGAAAGTAGTAGTATTTTGTATATGCATGGGTTTAAATTAAAAATCAAACATCTTTAAAATACAGAAACATCCAAATACAAATTTTAGGATGGAAAAAGTTGTTTTGTGACTTCAGTTTATATCAATATTGAATGGTTCCAGTGTCATACCTTATAATTTCAAAAATATTTTTTTGAAGGAAGAAATACTTCTGCATCTGTGGCGTTACCCTTCTCTCTCTATTCATGGGATTGAAGGAGCTTTTCATGAACCAGGAATTAAAACAGTCATTCCAGCAAAAGTAATTGGCAAATTCTCAATTCGTCAGGTCCCCCACATGGACCTTTCAGTTGTGAAACAACAGGTAAGAGACAGACCTTTGGCCTCTACTCTGTAAACTAAGTCCTTCTTAGCACCTCACAAATTTATACTTGTAGTAAACGAATGTTTCTAGCACTTATTTGTTTTCAAGAGAAGTGGGAATGTGGGTATAAGCTTGAGTTGCAAGAAGATGAAGCTTCTGACTGCAAAGTGTTTTCTCTGCAGGTGGTGGAACACTTGGAGAGTGTCTTTTCCAAGAGGAACAGTCCAAACAAACTGAAAGTGTCTATGCCTTTGAGTGCAAAGCCCTGGCTTGCTGATGTTAATGATCTATCATATAAAGCAGCAAGAAGGGCAATAAAAACAGGTGTGTTCCTTCTTTTTTTCCCGATATTAATGTGTTTGCAGGTGTGCAGGGGAATTGTGCTCATCAACAGAGCAAAAGGGATGTCCCAACTCAGTGCTACAGCCACTTACCCCCATAAATCTCACTGAGTTTGATAGAACAACTCAGCAACATCTTTCGCACCTTGGGCTATGTTTAATATGAGTAGCTGAAAGACCTAATTTACTTATTTTTGTACTGATACAGAACCAGAGGTTTGTAGAGTACAGCTGATTAGTGAAATCAGTTGGCTACACACTCAAAACCATTTCTACTCAGAAGCTCTTAGTATTGGCTATCTGCTTAAATATCTGGTAGCAGAAATAAAATCACTTAATTATTAATTTGTTATTCCCATGTATTTCAGTTTTTGGAGAAGATCCAGATTTTATTCGTGATGGTTCAACAATTCCTGTTGCCAGAATGTTTCAGACCATAACACAGAAAAGTGTGATTATGCTTCCGATTGGAGCGGCTGATGACGGGGAGCACTCTCAGAATGAGAAAATAAGCAGGTTTCTTTTATTTGTCAGTTCGTGTTATTAGAGGAGGAGGGAGAACTGAAGTCCCTTGGTACCCATGAAAGACCATAACCAGATGGGAAGCTTTGCTGTGCATCTGACAGTCTGAAACTACTGTCTCCAGCAAAGTTGGTGCTGTGCTAAGCAGAAAGCAAAATTCCCGATCTATC
Source organism: Acropternis orthonyx (assembly GCA_035583155.1). Taxonomy (NCBI): domain Eukaryota; kingdom Metazoa; phylum Chordata; class Aves; order Passeriformes; family Rhinocryptidae; genus Acropternis; species Acropternis orthonyx. Next base: position 94,310,700 of record JAWWEU010000081.1, on the reverse strand, counting down.
ACATACCGCTATACCCTTTTCATGGAGCGCCTACTCAGTCTTTAAATACACCACACTGGCAATTTTCATTTCACTGGCAATGAAATTTGGTGAATGGTGATGGGGATGGGCACTCTTCTGTCAGAGTGTCTATTTTGAAGCATGCCAGTCACAGATGCACAGGCTCATGGGTAATTAAGGATTTTGATGGTTTTCAGTATAAATGGCTATAAAGATGTATTTATATTTCAGGGACCAAAACTAGTGTAATTATATAAAAGATAGCTTAAAGTGGCACAAATAGCCACTTGTGCTCATTCTTTGAGCCACCATGGCAAAATACTATTCAGCGTGTTGCCTGAACACTTGTGCTGAACTCCAGAAACTGGAGAATACTGCAATAATTCTCAAATTAGTTTTTGTTTCCCTCATTACAGCCTCAACACTTATGGCTATAGCCAATAGCAATTTGGGGATGTAGCACTGAAAAACTTTTCTGAAGTGCGTCCTTCAGAAGAGTACCAAATTGAAGGATGTCCAGCATTTCTGTGCACTGGGTCCTATTTTGGGGTTACCAATCTTGCAAATTCCTTTGAAGGTTCTGAAAACTTCACTTGACTATGTTGCTAATTTTAAGAGCAAAACAGCCTGACAGGGCTTAATTGCCTTTCTTTCCTTCTTCACAGATACAACTATATTGAAGGAACCAAATTGTTTGCAGCCTTTTTCCTGGAGATATCAAAACTACATCGACACTTAGATGAAACTTCCCACACAGAGACTATCAACTGACAGACCATTACAGGAAAATCAGCAAAGCACTTTTTTAGTCTTAATCTTTCTAACTTCCCAATCTGGACAACATAAATCACATATCCAGTGGGTATGAATCGGTGGTGGGGTGGGTAGGGGAAGCCATGTTATTACTTGACATACTACTAAATAGTGTGCATTTGTGATATGGTCAATCAAGTGAGTTTATCCCTAATGCTATAAATTAGGGCTAGGGATAATCCATTCTTGCTGAATGGAACATGCCACATTTTAGTTTCAAAATTCAGGACAAAGGGAATTTTTACATCTATTTTATTAAAATTACTTTATTTCTGTTTTGTAGTATCACCATGTTCATGCTGCCTAGCTCATATTCCAGTTTCTGAATATGAGCAATACACAACACTGTAGTTTCCTCCTAACTACATATAAAATTTCATTTATGTGATTATTTGAAGAAATATCCATTATCCAATTAATCTCTTTCCTGTCCTTCACAGAAGGCTTTCAATAGGAGAGGCAACGCAATTAGCTTGTTGAATTATAAGCACAGACTATCAGAACAGCACACTGAAATAAGGTTGTGCACTTACTGTCAAGTTAAAACCATGTGCATGAAACAGTGGGACCAATGAATTATGTAGACAATTTCCATTCCTCCTTCAGTCCCTGAAGAGATAAATAGCAGAAAACCTCAATTTCAGATTCTCCAGGTTGTGAAAGAAAGCACTGGGGAAGTCAGTCCCACCCATAGGGATATCCAGAGCTCTTAGATCAAGAACAAGTATCCACACTGTCTTTTCTAAGATCTGTACTATTATACTACATTTCTAGCAATGTTACTTCTTGGTTGCCCTAACAGCTATTTGTTGCCACAGTAAGTTAAAGATAACTCTTCAATAATAGTGTTAGAAATAGGATTACGTTTGCTTTGTTAGCCTTATTCTAGATATGCCATGTCCCATGTCAGAGCATATTAGATAGTCTCAAATTCTGACCACCTAATGACAGAAATGGTATGTACACTTGTGTGTGTACATATGCCATGTATGTAGCTATATACATATAAATATATATATACACATGTACACTTGAAAGATCTAATCCAGTCATTGACCAAAAAAAAAAAAAAAAAAGACAATCTTATTAATTCTGATTCAGGTTTTTTCTTACTAAGGATTGAATAATGGGAAAACAACTTTGTGGGGATGTTCAACAGCAGCACTTTTATCTTTGACAGCTTGACAGAGATATCAAGACTTGGATCACAGAATCATAATAAGGGTTTGGGTTGAAAGGGACCTTCAAGATCATAGAATCATAGAATAATTTGGACAGCAAGAGACCTTTGGAGGCCATCTAATCCAAGTCCCCTGCAATGAGCAGGATCAACTAGATCAGGTTGTTCAGAGCCCCATCCAAGCTGACCTTAAATGTGTCCAGGGATGGGGCATCCACCACTTCTCCAGGCAACCTGTGCCAGAGTTTCAGTGTCCTCATCATAAAAAATTTTCTCCATATATCTAGTCTAAACCTACACTCTTTCAGTTTAAAACTATTACCCCTTGTGTCCTATTGCATCAGACCCTGCAAAAAAGTTTGCCCATCTTTCTAATAAGTCCCCTTTCAGTAGTGTGATGCGAGGGAGCTTCCGGAGTCAAAGACGAGTCCTCATAGAGGTATAGTCAGTGCTCCATTTTATTGCTAAATCT
>JAWWEU010000081.1:94257061-94297813 GCA_035583155.1 Acropternis orthonyx | reverse complement strand
CCCTCGGGCTTTTTGGGCCTCTGCGCTGACGTCGTTTCTCCTTGCGGGCGGGCGGCGGCGCCTCCGTCCAGCCAATCCCTGGCCAGGCCCCGCCCCCGCCGCCCGCTGATTGGCCGCGGCGCCGGGGCGGGGACAGCGCGCCGCGCGCCCAGTGGGCGCCTCAGCCGGGCCCGGGGCCGCCCTTGCGCCGAGCCGGGGGCGGGAGAGCGGCAGGAGCGGGGCGGGAGAGGGAAGGAGGGAGCGGGAAGGGGCAGGGAGCGGGAGCGCGGTTTCGGCTGGCGCGTGCCCTGGTGCGCCCCCCGTCCCGCCGCGCCCTCGCTCCTTCGGGCCGCGGGGCCGGGCGGGGCTGTGGCGCCCCCGCCCCCCCCCGCCGGGAGGGGCCGGGATGGGGCCGGGGGTGCGGGAGGTGCCCGGCCCCGCGAGCCGCCGCCCCGCCCGGGCAGCCCCGGCAGCGCCCCCGGAGCGGCGCGGTGTGCGCAGGCGCGGCGGGCGGGGCCGGACTGGGTGCAGCCCGGTTCTGTCGCCTGGGTTTGGCCGTGCGTGGATTGGCGCTGCCCGGGGTGGGTTTGCTGCCCGAGCCGCTCCTGGTCTTACTCTTGTCTCGAAGGCCGCTGTAGCATTACCGGGGACGAGCTCTGAGGGGCCGTGCGATTGGCAGTGAGACACGTGACTTCAGGAGCTCTGTGCGCCGCTCTTAACAAGTGATGAGGGTTGTAATCGCTTTCCCTTTATTCTGCTTGAAAAAGACCTCAGAAACGATCGAGTCCAACCATGACCAGACAACATCACTTGAACTGGACCATGGAACTCAGTGCCACGTCCAGGCTTTCCTTAAACACTTCCAGGGAGGGTGACTCCACCACCTCCCTGGGCAGTCCATTCCAATATGTAATTACACTTTCTGTGAAGGACTTATGTCCGGTTCAAACTTCGCCTGGCACAACTTAAGACCATGTTCACTCCTGTCACTAGTTGCCTGGGAGAAGAGACGGACCCCTACCTGGCTATAGCCTTCTTCCACGTAATTCTGGAGAGCAGTTAAGTCTCCCCTGAACCATCTCCAGGCCAGACAATCTCAGCTCCCTCAGCTGCTGCTCCTCATAGGATTTGTGCTCCAGACCCTTCACCAGCAATGGTGCCCTTCTCTGGACTCCATCTCTTGAGTCATGAGGGCCCTCTATGCTGTCACAATCTTGCGATTTTCAACATGTTTTTGTCTGAACTAGGAAGTTAGTAGACAGTGAGGGGACCTGTCAGACTGTGGCAGGAAAAAGGAGTTCCTGTAAATAGCACAGCAATTTAGTAATACATTTCTAAAGGAGCGTTCATCTTCTGTAGAAGAGGTCATTAAACCAAATCTACTGTTTTAGGTGGTCTTTGAGGGATAGGTTATGATGTATGGATCTGTTATCTCAGGAGGAAATTTTTTACTATGACAGTGGTGAGGCACTGGAACAAATTGCCCAGAGAAGCTGTGGATGCCCCATCCCTGGAAGTGTTCCAAGGCCAGGCTGGATGGAGCTCTGAGCAACCTGGTCTAGTGGAAGATATCCCTGCTCATGGCTGGGGGGTTGGAACTAGATGATCTTTAAGGTCCTTTCCTTTCCAAGCCTTTCTGTGATTCTCTCTTGTTTAATTTGACCTTTTTCGCTCAGTCAAATAATTAGTCTGGCCTGTGAACCAAATGTTAATCTTAAATATAGTGTTAGTTAGGGAGAAATAAAAGTAAAAAATGTATAGTTTGTGATCTGAATGCTGTAGCTAATGGCCATCTTAGAATTTGCATAGTTATAGTTCTGTTTCTTGTTTTCCTGTGCCCTTTTCTTCTTTGTGTAGATGTACTGATGCAGGCTTGCAAGACCTTGGGTTTATCATGTGCTTTTGATCATCTATATCATACTAAGCATGATAGTAACACTTAGGGAGTAGTAAATAATGGAAATCCAAAAATGCAAGGGTAATAGTGGCAGAAGTGATTTGCTGATGGTGCAAAACAATAACAGACTAACATATAATTTAAACACTGGGTGTTACCTTAATAATCCAAAGGTGTGGCCTGTGAAGACTATAAATTTTCCATTCCTCTATCAGAACGTGAATAATCAAGATGTTTGCATGAGGCTGGAGCTTTGGATGCTGGGATCTATATTTTTCCCAGGTCACACCTCTTCAAGAAAGATGAAGACAATTACAGGCTTCAGTTTGGTCTCTCTTGCAATCTCCTACACTATTCGCAGCAAGTTACATTCATCATAGAAGTAACATTGCAGTCATTCCACCCTTATTTCATAAATTATTTCACCATGGACATATAATCAGATTGTAGCTTTTATATATAAAATATGGAGCCTGGCAGTAATTGTATAATCCATACATTTTAAAAAAAGTCAAATGCACTGATGTGACAGCATGATGATGGACTGTGACTTTTTCAGTATGTTCAAACATGTCAGTTTTATTAGCATTTTGGGAAATATAATTCAAGCGACCTGAGTTAAATCCTTTACTATCATTCTCCTGTAGGAACTATTGTATAGTAACAACATCAAAGATTTCTAATTTATTTGCATGAACGTTTTCTTTGTTAGAGACGCTTTCAAAACTTAAGCTGCATTGTCTCTATAGAAAAACCTCACTTGGAGATAGAATGTGTGTGAAGCAGATGTCAGTCACAATACTCCATTAAAACCAACCTTTTGTAGTGAAGAACAGCATTTTGTGTTTGTGTGCACAACATTAAGAATAAGGTGGCTTTGCTTTGTATAGTTTTTTTTAAGTCTTTCGAATGTGTAGAGATTTGTGGTTTTGTGCATGAGCTAAAATTTACAGTCAGACATGGGCTATGAAATGGGCTTGAACTGGAATTGTTGAGCAGCTCCTGCATTTGAATTTCCTGACATGGTTTAGAATTTAAATATTCTCTTTCTTGGGAAAACCAAAAGGCTTCAATGGATGGATGACCCCACCACTCAAATAAAAACATTGGTTCAAGGTACATCTTGTCCAGTCATTCATTCAAATTAATGCCATGGTGCTATGGTGCTATGGTGCATGCTAAAGCTACTAAAGAGTTCACTTTTTAGATTGCACATCTGGAGTATAAGTTACTCTTTTGAAAGCTTGGGGGGTAAGACGGTATGGTGTGGTTCAACAGATGTAGTGGCTGTGGTTCCTTCAGTGACTTTTATTTTTATGAGTATTGTGGTCATGGGGAAAGAATAGCAGCTCTCTTGTTTACAAAGCCAGCCATGAGGCCAAGTGGTCTCTTTCTGTGCACTGTATTATACAAGGAGTTAAACAGAAACAGTGCTTTCATTTTAATGCATTGTCAGCAGCTGGCCAGCAGAGCATTCGTGGTTATTTTACCCTAGCAAGATCTTGTTTTGTGTTGGCCTTGCTAACTTGGGCCAGCCCAGCCAGCCAGTGCTGCCACTGCTGCCCAGGGTACAGCTGCCTATGGTGCCTGGCCAGCAGCAGCCTAGGCATGGAAGCAGCATGAGTGGAAGGAGCAGAATGAAAGACAGTGGTTCTTGGTGGAAGGAAATGCACAAAGGAAATGAGCAGTATGCCTCACTGGTGATTACCGAATCAGTTAGGTTGGAAAAGACCTCTGAGATCATTGAGTTCAACCTGTGACCCAACACCACCATGTCAACTGGACCATGGCACTCAGTGTCCTGTCCAGTCTTCCCTTGAACACCTCCAGGGACAGTGACTCCACCACCTCCCTGGCCAGTCCATTCCAATGTCTAATCACACTTTCTGTGAAGAAATTCTTCCTAATGCCCAGCCTAAACCTTCCTGGGTGCAGCTAGGCTGTATCCTCTTGTCCTATCACTAGCTGCCCGGGAGAAGGGGCTGACTTCTCCCCGGTTAGTACGATGCTTAGTACTAACAGGCATAGGATGATCTGTGGATGTCTTGGAGAGAATGAATGAGGAATAGGGTCACAGGGGAGGTGGCATTGCAAACTGCTTAAATCTTGACTAGCCCAAGGTGTCAAAGTTCACATGAGATCTCTCCAATAATGGAGTGGTTTAATTTTTGGTCTGATTGCCTTTGCAGTGAACACTCTTACATCACTGCACAGAAGTGTATGAAAATTTAAATACACCTACACCTACTTCTAAATTGTGCTTTTTTTTTTTTTTTGTCATTTTGGGCTGTGCTAACACATAGAGTATTTATTGGCCTGTACGTAGAAAACCAGTGAAGAAGCAAAAAACTGTAAAGCTCTTGTTCTTGTAATCTCTTAATTTCTCACTTGCAGAAATTCCAAAGGTGATGTTTTGTTTGCAGAAAGAAGCTGTATGTTTAAAATGGGGGAACCATACCTGCCTTCCTGCTCTGCAACTAGTTATAGAAAAGTGTAGCCCATTCAAAGTGTTTATGTTAAATATACATTGAAGTTTTCATACTTTACTGAATTTCAATTTCTCTACACTGGTTGTACTACAGTTTTTTTCTGGTCTACTAAACTGGCGTACTACTGAACTACATCTCTAGCAGTACAGTTTGTATTTGACCAGGCTAGGAGGCTGTGAATATTCTTGGATTTTTTTTGGTGCTTCCTAGTACAGGCATGAATTTTAATTGCCTCTGCCCTTCTAAGTCTAAAAATACGAGTCTTTATGTGTGTAGTATGTGCAGTGGCCAAGGAGGAGGCATGCAGTGTAGTTAGGGTGTGGAGTATTTCAGTTTATACATCTGAATGTATACATATCTGTAGATTCCTGTTTTGCTGCAAATGTATGCATAGATGCTTTTCTGTCTGGTATTTCTTTGTCTCATTGTAGTTATAAAGAAAGTTTCTTGTTGTCCTTAGCCCCATCTTTGTTATTTCAAAAGTTCTTCTCAAAATACAGGTAGAAGGACATAAGAAATACATACAAATGTTAAAATCCAATTGCAATTACAAGCTGTAACAAAACTTATCCAAACAGTAATACTAAGTCATCATTTTGTATGGAAATCATTGTTTCATGTGATTTTTTTTTAAATGGAATCCATACAGTTACATGGTATATAAGCATGTCCATAGGAAACATTCCAGCAAGAAGTTTGAAAAGTGTGGAGATCCTGAAAAGAATTCTGATTTCAGCAAATGCAGAAACAGGTTGTTGTGGTGCCATTTGGATGGTCTAAGGAGCTCTAGTATGGCTTTATACTTCTGTACATGTGAGTTCAGTCCTCAGTCAGGTTTTCAAGCTTGGTCTCGCTCTGGAAGAGGCTGTGGACAATGCCGGTTTCCATTCGGTGGGTTACTGGTTGGATTTACTTACACACATTTGCTGTAAACATTTGCTATAAACATGTGAGATAATCCATGCGGAACTGGTTTATCAGGAGGTGGCTTACTTTACCTGGATTGCTAGTGTGTAGCATCACCCACTTGAGTGTTTGAGGGAGAAACATGAGCTGGAGAGACCTTTTCATCTCTGTTCTCATGCAGAAGCATCAAGCTCACTACTTCTGTAGTGCTGGGGGAGCTGGTACCTGCGGGAAGTGCTGGCTGGAACGTGTGTGTTCTGTAGCTGTCTCATGGCTGCTATATGCCCAGAGCTCACTGGAAGTGCTGGGGTTCCCTGCTCAGTGTTCTGCATCTGTGCAGGAAATCCTGCATGGCTGAAAAGTGTCAGATTTCCTAGTGTGTGGAGTGCAAGTTCCAAGTGCAAGGCTTCTAAGCATGCCTCGACATTCATAGGATGGCCAGCACACATGCACATCTTTCTCCCCAAGAACCATGATGTAGGAATACAGCACTTTTGCATTTTGCAATGCCATGTGGTCTGTTAACATGAAGAAAAATTCCTGTTGCATGCTTGCCTTTCACTGAATGTTTAAATGAAATCATACATTATGTTCAAGTTGGATTGTTCCAAGTCCTTGAGCACAGGATAGCAAACTCCAGAAAGTCAATAAGGGCAGAATGTTGTACTTTTCTAGTTCCTTGCTGTGCAACATACTTTCTGCAAGGTTGTATTGACATTGGATTTGGGACACTGAATAAGCAACAAAGACAGCAATGATCCTTGTGTTTTGGTGTTTTTGTTTGTTTGTTTGATTTGTTACGTTTGTCTTCTTCACTTTCCGTTTTCAATGCCAGCAAAGTCAAGTCTGTTTCTTTTCTTGCTCCCCATTTAAGGCAAACTGAGGTTTACCTTACTCTTTAAAGAGAAGGAGGTGCTTACTTGCCTTGTGTCATATAAGTTGTTAATAGGATATATGTTTCTGGAAAGTCAGAATGAATAAATAAAAAATCTAAAGACATTGATAAACTGCAACTTGTTTGTTAATGTGCAGTGAGTGATAAAAATTGCTAGTTTAGCCTGTATATCCTTTCTTGGGCAAAGCCTGATTGTTCTAAGTCAGAGCTAATTTTTTTTTATTGGATCCAATGCTAGTGTAAGATCTAAGTTCAAAGTTACAGTACATAAAAATGTTTTCTGGATGTTGTCTTCAAAATCTGCCAACTTCCTGTCTATTGTTCTAAGTTTTATTGGTACAACAATCGACTGATTTGAACTGCATTTGTTTTTTTTCCTTCCCTGTTGTTCCCATTTTCATTTTAAATTATTTACAAGTCTGAGGCTTGGAGATGAGAGCCTAATGAATGCTTTAAAAAAATAAAACCTTCTTCTTTAAGCATGTTATGTTTCATGTTTTATGCCTTAATGAATAGTTTCCTAGTTACTCTCATCTTAGAATTTATGAGCTGTCCTATTTACAAGTTTTACCTATGCAATGGAAAGATAATTCCTGTTTACCTTAAATGAACCATTCTTGTTAACAAGCCTAAACTGCTAATTAGGAATAATACAGCAATAAATACTATGTCAAACCTTTTAACAGTGTGAAGATGCGATATTTATTTAGTTTTTGAGCCTTTTTCTGATGCATTCTGTGTAAGCATATGGAGTGTTGTGGTTTTTGCTATCTCATATACATATTGGGTTAATAAAAAATATTCTAGGGAAAAACTGTGGCCTGTAGTTCCTCACAGAAATGGGTTCCCTTCTGATCTGCATTTAGGGTGATACGTTTGTGCCCATGTAGTATGATATTGCTGTAAGCCTCATTGTTGCAAGGCTTTAGATAAATGGCAGACATGCGCAGAAATCCTTATGGCTTCATGTATATGTGCATGTAGTATTTTGTTAACAGTTAAGTTATTCTTCTGAAAAAAATAGCAGGAATAGCAGTAGTTGTTTTGTTTTTGAGTGTACATTAATGTAATTTAATCAGGAAGGAAAGAAAGCCTGGGACTAGAATTTGATGTCATTTACCTGACTATAAATTGGAATATTTTCATTTAGTTTAACAGAATTTTTTCAATTTGTGTCAAAATGATCAAAATCAGAACCTGGGACAAACTTTCCATTTCATAATTTGTCCATACAAAACCAAAGACATAAAATTAAATTTTATTTTTTTTGTCCAATTCTTACCCCAAAAAACAGGTTGGTTCTTGAGTAGAGTTTTTACTATACGGTGTTGTTACTTGTTGGTACCAGGAACTTGGCAGATACGTTGTATGAAAAAAACCCTACCTTTGTTATTCTTTAGTTGATTCTGACTGAGTGTCAAAGCTACAGACTTGTGGATTTGAGTGCCATTCTAAATCCAGGTAGCTCGAAAATTCTTGACATGTATTGTATAGGCTTTGATCCCTGTCTGATTGTCACCCAAGTTTGCTGTAGGGACGGGGAGGAAGAGACTGAAGAGAACATTGATGTAGGTTGACATTGGAGGTGTCTCTTCTGCTTCTGCAGAGCAGACATCTGATGAGACATCAGGAGCTCCTTCTCTCAAAACTCAAGAACCTGTCTGGGGCACAAGGTTATTCAGTAGAGTAGGTAGTTTGGAGAGACAAGTGAAAACCTGACAGTGCATTTTGCTGGCTCTATTCAGGCTACTTAGGTTCCACTTCCAGGTAAAAAACATGCTGAGCTTTGCTGGTGGAGGTTGAATTGCAGGAATGGTTTCTCTTTTACTTCATTCACATCATCGTGATTTTAGATGTTGTTTGTATCAATAAAGTATATTTTGAGGGAGAGTGTTTTTCTTTCTTTCCAGAGAATGCATACCTTTGTGTTTTATATGAAAAGGCTATATATATATATATATATATATACACCCCATAAGGGTATATTTTGAGGAGGTGGCATACAGGCAGAGGTAATATATTATGCCAGCTACTGTAGATGGAGAAGTAGGCAAGCCTCAGGCACACAAGCTTGTCTTTGTATCTGCTACTGGTACCAGGATAATTTAAATATACTTGAAATGAAAACATATTTAATCTATTAAGTTTATATTTAAATGTTACATGGAAGTGCAGACATGTAAAGAGTATGTCTTTTTTGTCAAAATAATAATCAAATCATATTTTATTTATACATTTGTTGTAAGTACTCAAAGGTCTTTAGATTTGCAATTACAGTTTTGGGCTGACAGTGCTGAGAAAGCTTCAGTTGATGTCACTGTGTCCATGATTTCATTTTTAATTTATTTTTCAATTATTTTTCATCCTTGTAAGTTACGTTTCTTATCTCAATAGGATCTGTTCTGGGAGAGCAGAAATGCTTCACATAATGCTTAAATTTTGTTTGAATAAACCACCTAGAAAGCACAGAAAAAAGGGTATATAATTCCTAAAACAAAAACGCGGTAGGAATTTTGTGTTATAAAAGATGATGTTCATAGTGCTGGGTTTGTCTAAACCATCAGAATTGCCAAGCATAAATAATTACATAATTTCACACTTTTCAGTGAAGTCAGACCCTGATTAAGAAGTTGACAGCCTGAAAGAGTCTGCTCTTTGACAGTGATGTCTGTATTCCCTCAATTTGTAGAGTCTGCATCTAGGAAAACAAACTGAGCTTTAAACCTTTTACTTTGAATGAGAACACTTATTGACAAAGGGAGAATGTTCCTTTTATTAAAAAAGTTTTCATACTTTAAATGCACAGATATTTCAGCTTTCCTGCTTTCAGTTAGTGTAGATTTTGCTGATATCAGGTCTTCTTGCTGTCTTGGTCCTCACTGTCTTCCAGTACGTTTGATATTCATATTTCTTTTTTATTCCTTCTTCCTTGCTGTGCTTTTTTTCTTCCTTTTCTTAAACAAATAGACAATATGGTAATATGGACTCTAATAGGAAAAAGGCATTGTTTAACTCAGTTGGGGTACTACTAATCCAGTCACCAAATGTAACCATAACACAGCATGCATTTTAATTATTAAATATAATGGAAACTTTGCATTTTAAATCTAGAGCTATAAACCACTTGTTTGAAAATGCACAGTTCAGCACTATGATTTTAGCTTGTAGTGAATTACAGGGCAGTATTCTTTGATCAGTTATTACAAGTCGAAGATTAGTAGCATTCACTGCTTGTGTTAATTTTGAGAGTACATATAGGAGTCACTGCAGGTCAAATTGAAGCTCAGTTGTGTATATTTTTAATGATTTAGTGAGCTGACTGGATAAAACAATGTAAAAATGTATAGCTAATACAGTCATGCCAGTCATTCCAAATAGGGGTAATTTAAAGATGCATTTTAAAGACTAGTACTCCTTAAAATTCCAGTACTTTGTAAAATATGCTGTATTGTTAAATGCAATATTGTTAAGATTTTGTTTTTAAAAATATTTGCGAATAGTTCTGCAAAGTGCTTCTAATGCTCTTTCAGTGTCCTTCCACTAAACACAAGCTGCCAGGTAGAACAATTAATAAATGTTTGCTCATGTTTGTTCAATGCGTGTTTCTGTAATGAATGCATTTTGACCATAAATGCTAATAAATGCAGTGAATTCAAATGAAATAGTCTCATTGTCTATGCATTTTTTTAACATAAAATATAAAAGTACTCCTGGAGTGGATATGGATTTTAATGAATCATCACAAAAGGTTACAAATCCTGCAGATATGCAGGCTGTTTTCAGAAGTTGGGGATACCATGTTATTGAGTGCCTGCAGTGGGTTTGGAGGAGGCTTTGCTGAGGTGTCTGCTTCAGGGTGCTTGTACACCAGGCAGGCCGTATGTACAAGAACAAGACTGCTCAGATTTGTGAGTAGTACATAATGTGGCAGTAGCTCTGCAGAGTCAGAATCTTCTTTCTTTTGGCCAGGTTGCTTGCTGTCTTTCTCTAACTGAGGAGGCCGTCCCGTGCTGGTTGAGAAGGAGCTGGATTTTTATTTCTCTCCCTGTATTGTATGTGAGATTTCAGTACCTAAATGGGACTCCAGATCTCACTTTCTCATTCAGGCATTTAAAATCTTGACACTGACCAGTACAGTAGTGGCCACCTATACTAGGTGGATACAGACTTGAGTACTTGAGTGATATTTGACTGGTGAATTTTGGGAATTGAGTGCAGATTTTTATGCCATAAGACCACCCAATCCTTTAGAGGATCCTTGCCGCCTGGTTCAGCCTTCTCTTTTCCTGAATCTTTTTTTATTGTTGGTTATCTGACATAAATTCCATAAACTGGTAACTGATTTTACAATTGGAGCCTTTGCTCTCTCTGGTTGTTTTAAGGATACTTTTGTCTTAGAGCACCAACTTTCTCATTCTTTCTCTTGTTCCTCATTAGTCATCTTTATTGCAAATCAAAGGATATCAAAATAATGATATCAATCTCTAATAGATCCTTAAAATTCATACTTTGTAGCTCTTTTTGCTCAGGTACCTTTTTTGAGTATGTGGCGGGAGGGTGTGTAGGTAAGGTCTTTCTACTGTGTTTGTGTTTTTTTGCACATATTTTGGAAATACCCTCTACTGTCTGTGTATGACAGATTAATCTACTCCACCAAAAGACCTTTATGTGAGGTTTATTTTTTTTTAAACTTGTGATTACTTCCAAGCCCGAATCACTGTAGAGAACCAATGAATTTATAAACCTTACTTATTTGTATTGTTCTGGGAATAGTGTACATAGGCCTCATGGACTGTAGTTAAAGAATTGCTAAGACAGGTTTTTTTGATGAAGAGACTTGGTTGAAGACTAAATAAAGGCTACGTTTGAACCCATGGCCTTGGTGGTTTCCTCTAAACAAAAGAGAACATACCTGGGGCATATGGGAACATCTCTGGACTTTCAGGGTTTTGCTACCTTCCCTGGTGCCCCCGAGTCTGCAGACAGCCGCCTGGTGTAGCTTGGCCATTGCTCCCACCAGCCTGTTCAATTCACAGCTGCACTGTGAGAACCAAAGCAGGGTTTTGCTCATTTGCTGCTTCTTTCTATTCCTTTCAGACTGTAAAATGGGGACACTGAAAATGAAGGTACATTTTTGTTTTTGTGCTTTTTGTTGTGCTCTAGGAAAAAGCTGAAAATAAGATTGCTAGTAGGAAATAGCCTAGGTTGTAGCCTGCACTTTAAGGTCATAGGTTACTTGTCTCTTGTTTCTTTATTTCATGCTTAATTTTGCAATCTACCTTCTTATGTATGAATTGTTTTCTGTGCTGCCTTTTATACCCTTTAAATCCTTTGGCGTCCATGAACTTCTGCTGGTTTTTGTCTGCCTTTATCTTTCTGTTGCAGTTTTCTTTGTGCTATATGTTGTCCAATCTCCAGTTCCTGAATTCTCAAGTCTTATATCTTTTAACTGGGAGAAGCTTTTTTTATGTGCTGTCCTGTCTATTTTTCATTTTTAAGATATGCTGATGTGTTTTGCCTGTCTCTTCTCCAACACAGCTGATTTTAATGCTTTTTGCTGTTCTCATTCATTTTCCATTTTTCCGATTTCCAGTTGTACAGACGACTTTAGAAGATAGCAGTAGGATAAGGAGGCTTTCCTCCCCAGTCTGCCAGCCTGAACCTGGCAAGTCAGCAGCAACTGGAGGTTGGTACCCAGTGTCCATCCGCCCAGGGGCTCTGGTGCAGCCAGCTGACCATCTCCCAGTGGTTCCTCAGGCAGGGGGCAAGATGGGCCTGAATTACAGTAGATTGCTCTTGACACTGATTTAAGTGCTGCCCAAGCATTAGAATTTTTACTCTGATTGCTTTTCCCCTTCTCTCACCTCCTTTCTTGCCTTCCTTCTGAAACAGATTTATTTTTTTTTAAATTTGTAAAAGTATACCAACTTTAAGTATGAAGTGGATTTTTACAGCTGCGTTATAAATTCCAAAAACTAGGCGGTTTATAATGGAAATGCTTAGGGGGGGACAGGGGAGGGCATGCCATAATACGTATGTAACCTTTTTTCCCTCTCTTTAGTGAATAGACCATTTAAACTAAATTAAGTAAAGGATATAAATTCTGTTGTTTCAGTTTTTAATATTTCATGGCTGATTTTATAGATAAAAGTTACATTTAACAATAAATATGAAGAAGAATTTATACAGCCTGTTCTAGTTTGATATGGAACAGCAAATCCCATTTCTCTGTAGCTGTAAAGAAAATTCATTATAATGACTTTGATTGTAAGACATGGCTTCATTGTGATTAGTTACACTGATAATAAAACAACCTTTTTATAAATGGCACAAGATACATGAGATCCCATGTGTCTGCCTTTTAATAGCATTGGATTTGTGCATTTGCTACCTTTATTCTGTAGTCTTTCATTTATAACTGGGCACTTTGAAAGTCTACAAGTTATTAAAAATACTCTAATATAGCTTAATTTTTCTTTTGAAGCATTCTGGAGAAGGAGTTATTAATGCAGCTAAGCATTCTTAATTGTTGAGTTTTCAAAATATAAACTAATTTTAATTAAAAAAGTACAGTTTTATGTAATTTTATTCAATTCTGAATACCAAGTTTTGTAGATAAAATAGCGAAGTCTGGATATTTGGCATTACTTTTCTAATCCTTTTTAAGCACCTAAAGAAATACCTTGATTTTCAAAGGCCCTATTCCCAATTATTTAGTTGGATTTAGATGTTAGTATGTATTTGAGTAATTTAAAGTATAGACAGCAGATTTAGAATGCCTGGGTGAAAAGCTGGCTTGATGGCCAGGTCCATGGAGTGGTAGTGAACAGAGTTACATCCGGCTGGCAGCCAGTCACAAGGGGTGTTCCCCAGGGCTGGCCATTGGGGCCGGTTAAATATCTTTATCAATGATCTGGACAAGCGGATCAAGTGTACCCTCTGTCAGTTTGCAGAGGACACCAAGTTGGGTGCGAGTGTTGATCTGCTGGAGGGCAGGAAGGCTCTGCAGAGGGATCTCGACAGGCTGGATCAATGAACTGAGGACAATTGTATGAGGTTCAAGAGTATGGAGTACTGGGTCCTGCAGTTCATCACAACAGCCCCATGCAGCACTATGGGCTGAGGGCTGAGTGGCTGGAAAGCTACCCATCAGAAAGGAACATGGGGATGCTGTTTGACAATGGCTAAACGTGAGCCAGCAGTGTGTCCAGGTGGCCAAGAAGGCCAATGCCATCCTGGCTTCCATCAGAAATAGTGTGGCCAGCAGGACCAGGGCAGTGATTGTCCCCATGTACTTGGCACTGGTGAGGTGGCACCTTGAATCCTGTGACCAGTTTTGGTGCAGTCACTACAAGAAAGACATTGAGGTGCTGGAGCATCTCCAGAGAAGGGCAGTGGAGCTGATGAAGGTTGTGGATCACAAGTCTGATGAGGAGCAGCTGAGAGAGCTGGAATTGTTTAGCCTGGAGAAAAGAGGCTCAAGGGAGGCCTTATTGCTCTCTACAACTACGTGAAAGGAAGATGTGGCCAGGTGAGGGTCAATCTCTTCTCTCAGGTAACAAGAGATAGGACAAGAGGAAATGGCCTGAAGTTACACCAGGTGAGGTTTAGCTTGCATATTAGGAAAAATTCGTTTATTGAAAGGGTTGTCAAGCCTTGAAACAGGCTGCCCAGGGGAAGTGAAAGGATATGTGGATGTGGAACTTAGGGACATGGTTTAGTGGTGAACTTGGCAGTGCTGGTTGGACTTGATGATCTTAATGGTCTTTTCCAGCCTAAACAATTCTATGATTTGGGGAGAGGGAGAATTCTGTGAGGATTCATTAATGGAGTATTTATTTTTTCCACTGTACATGCATCTAAGAATACTTAGATCTCCTTAGTGCAGTATCATAGAATGAGATTGATGAGAAAAGTGTAATGGTAGTAATAAGATCCTGTGTGTATTTCTATTGCTGTGATTTGTGCTATTACAGGAGTTTAACCAGTAAAATCTTCTATATTGTTTAGTATATAGAAATAATATCAGATATTAAATCCTGGAAAAATGGTGCATTTGCTGCAAAATTTTAAATTGTAAAAAATTATAAAAATAAAATTGTATTCTAAATTGTAAAATGGAATTGCAGAGTAACCAACAGAAGTGAATTCCTTTCCTGTTTTGTGTAAAAAGCTAAAGAATTTGGTACTTTAGAATGAGGAGGGCTTCATAGCTGACAAAACAGAAGTTGCTTTTGATTATCAAATATTTATGAAATTTACCAGAAAGTGAAAATCTGAATCATAATTCTTGGGGAAAAATAGGATATAATGCTCAAGTCTTCTGGAAAATGCATGATGGAGCAGGACGCTTAATATTAGGTTTTGCTGTAAAAGACATACACTGACATTTTTGCTCCCATTATCTGTAAGCTTTAATTTTACACTGGTGTTTCTTTTCTGTTGACGATAAGAACTGGGAAAAGAAGTCTTGTATCACTTGTTAAAGTTTTTCCCAGAGTGAATACTAGGAAAATGACTGTTGATGACTGATACGCATAACTAAATATTCTTTCTATCCTCTGAGAGAAAAACAGGCAACGCTGGGACCCTTTGCTATAGGAAGCAGCCCAATTGACTTGCAGTCCACTTTCTGTGCCTACATTGCTCTGTCAGAGGAGTGAGCTGGCTCTCTGATGTGAGCTGCTCATTCAGCTGAGAGTGCAGTGCTGAAACCCTCCCCTGCTTCTGGTGTGGAGATCTGACTTTGTGTCCAAGCTGTGCTTTGCTGTGATAAGTCACCATGCAGGTCACCTATAAGCGTAAGCTTTTGGTCCCTCAGATCCTGGGAGTGTTTGAGCTGAGCAATAGCCTGCTTAGTGATATGTCAATTTTTTCCTGCCAGGAAAGCATTGGAGCAGGTTCAATTTCTTACTCTGGTGTGGTCTCTGGGTGCTTGCTGTGGTTGCTACAGAGTATGTTTTCTGTGTTCATTAAAGCCTATTGATCTCAGGAAAGTTCATGGGATTGATTTCAACTTGGTACCTTTCAGGGAACTAGTAGTACTTTTAGTAATAACACTTTCCTAATGCATTACTGAGAGAGAGAATGATGATGTATTGAGGAAATACGGAGGCCACGCAACCAAGTTGCACCTCTGACCCAACTCCTGAGGTCCCTTGCCCAGGGAAGCACTTCTTGGTCCTGCTGTGACCTCCTGTGATGCCAGGAACTGTCTGGGAAGGGTCCAGCAACATGCCATACTCCCTGCTCAGGAGGGCTTTGGGGAGCAGAAGGCCAAACCTGGGACCACCAAGTTGACCTGGCACTTGTCTTCCCAGCCTACAGATGAGGAGGGCTGCGGTGTCACCCTGATCATGCCAGCTGATGGCCGGGTTAGCACTGTCTCTGCATGGTTGCCAGGCTCTCGTGGAAAGAAGAGGCTCTTCTCACGTTTAGCTCCATCGCTGATATATTCCCAGGGAGCTGTTTGATATTGTGGGTGCTGACCGGATATTCAAGTTTATAATAAACCAGCAACTGATGGAAATGCATTTTAGTCTTGTGTAGCTGTTAAGCTATGTTCTTCAAAATAGGGAGGGGTTTTTGCACAGTAGATACCCAAGTAACAGAAATCTGGTAAACAAGGTGCGACTCTTTAGAACAGAGTGAAGCTTCATAATTTTTGTAGGTATTAGGGAAGTGGTCCCCAGTGTAAATGTTCCTGTTCTTAGACCCCATGCATGGACATGCACTTGAACACATGTGCCTCACATGAATCCTGCTGCTGCCGTGCAATGTTCAGGCATATTGCTGGTTCTGGAAGACTGCTGAATTTCAGGAACTGATTTAGGTAGGCACCAAATTTGCAGGCATTGAAAGAAATAGATGTGGAGGGAAATGAATACTGTTGACAAGCAGCGGCATTTGAAACCTTCATGGTGTTCCCAAAGTGTCAGTACTGTGAGTGCTTTGGACTAGTAAATGGTGATGATGGTGTCAGCAAGGGGCTATTCCTTCGCTTCAGTTTCTTTTCTCCAGTTCCGTCTTTCCTTCAGTTCTAGCTGCCTGGGACCCATCCTGAGAAGATGTGGTTTCATTATATGGACCTCAGTACAAGGTGGATGCTGCTGTGGCATCCCCTGGTTCCTCTCTCCCAGGTAGCACTGCCTCCTTCCTCATTCACCTCCACTCTCCACCTGCTGAGGCAAGAGTGTGTTTTGCTGGGGAGAAGCAGGAGCCTGCTTGGCCTTCAACCTCTTCTTGGTCCTCAGCTGGAGTGAAGGGGGCTTTCTTTGGTAGCTGCATGGCATAGTTCTAGTGGGGCTTGAGGATGGGGAAGAGAAGAGGCTCTATAATATGCCATGGTAATATCTCTTGACTGGTATCACAGGCACAACAGAAGTGATTAATAACTTTTGTATAATCTCATGTGGCCAGTGCTTGGACTCTGTCACACTGGTATGCCTCCTAGTGCTGTCTTATATCAGTTTCTATCTGTTGACACAGACACTGATGAAAATTAGAATAAAATTCAGTCATTACCCCTGAACTGTGAAGAGTACAGAAGTATTTAAAAGGTCTGCAATGACTACAGCTGAAGCATAGGTTTGTTCACCTGAAAGCAAATAACAGTTATTTATGAAGGAAGCCAGGCTTTGCACAGTTGTGCATGGTTTAAGTCTTAGTGGCAATCATCCAAGGTTATTGGGGGGAAAAAAGTCCCTCTGTGTGTTGCAGAGGACATGGCAGCACTGTTGTGATTGCTTGCATGTATTACAAAAGAGAAAAGGTGTGATTTGACATGCAGCTTTTCCTCTGTGTTTTAAGGGTTCATCCTCTCCATAGCTAAGATCTGTGTACAGTATCACCTTTTTATACTAATTTCTTATGATGGATATTAATTTCTTTCTGTTAGAGATCCGGTAATACAAAGATGGGAAGGCTGGCTTGTTCGCTTTGCTTAAGTGTGCTGGAGGACTGACTGTGCTGGAGGGATTTGGGACAGCATCTATTATACAGAGCCCTTCCCAGTGCATCCTGGTGTGAGGCAGCCCTCTGCTTCCACCGTGCTTCTCCCCCATCACCCCATCACCCTCTGCCTTATATCAGCAACCAAGCTGGAAAATCAAAACTGAAAATAGTTGGTGTCCTGTGTCTTGTAGGATTGAGCTGAAATACTTCTAGTGTGCTCACTTCTATTTAAGAGAAAAACAGGATTTGTTTCTAATAATTCAATTTTTGAGTATGTCTATGTGTCTACCAGTAATACAGCAGTCTGATATAGACAGACATGTAAATGTGCATAGTCTAATAATAGTCTAATAGTCTAATGAATATCTATTCTAATTGATAATATCAGCTGTCATTTCTATAGGTATGCTTACCAGTAGAACATGTAACAAGTTTCTGTTTGAGCTGCTTTTCACAGATAAAATGCAATGACTTCCTTGTGTGAAGTGGCCACCAGGTGTCATCAGAATGCTTTTATTTTTATTAACGTCTTTCTTTAGACGGGTATGTACACTTTGTATTCTTTTTTGGAAACTTTGTTAACCTATCACACCAAAAGTCCAGACTTTATGTTAGCTGCTCATCAAAAAACTCATATATACACGGATTACTATAGGCATTCTTTCCCCAGTAATTTAAATGGCGATAAATACAGTAAGCTAAACCATGTGGGCCAGATTTACCTTAGTACAATGTTATTAAAGAGCTACAGGCAAGACAATTAAAATGATTAGACAGAAAATACAAGTATTTAAAACATGTTAAATTTCCATTTCTACTTTCTGCCATCTTCTCTCCTTGATGCCTCTTTCTGCAGTTTTGGTGTCTTGACTTCATGCTGAATGTGTTTGCGTTTTTTTTTTTTTATTATTTTTGAAAACTTTGCTTAATACAATACTTCTTTTATTTAGCTGTGAATTTTTTGCATACTTGCATTAATTAATTAATACATTCCAACTATTATCAGCCTACCTTTATTTTTTTTCCTTCTTCCTTGGAAAAAAAACTTGCAGTTTCTTCTAGTTTGTACTTCCCTTCTGCTTGTTGGTTCAACTTAAAACATGGGTTCTTGGTTCTCAGCTGGCAGAGCTGGCCATCTCTGTTGGCCTCTTCAGCTTGCTCAAGCTGAGTTAGTAGACAAATGTGTCCCAAGTTGTGATGATGGAGGCCTCTTGTTGATTTCTGTATGATGAGGTAGTATAAAGCAAGGGGCCAAAAAAGCAATCCTTTTTTGTCTTTTTGGGTTTCATTTTGAGCAAAGGTTGATGGAAATGTAGTAAGTCTTTGCAAATATTAAAGACCAGAATAGCCTCATAGGAAATGCATACTCCTTATTTTTTAAAGGAGAAAAGAGGGATTCTAGGATCAGATTTCTAGGGTAAAATTTACAAGAGCTAGTGTGCAAGTAGCAGCAATTTCAACTTACTTTTATCTTTTGCTGCCAAAGTGCAGGAAGAATTTAAGACTTCCAACATTTTTTTTTAAGGTGGCAGTGATAGTGCCCATGTATTTCCTCTGATGAATTTTAGTGTGACCCACTGTACAGAGGAGGGTACTACATCCAACAGTAGAAAGGGATTCAAACTGCATTTTACTTTTGTTTTCTCTCTAGTTTTAATTGGTGTAGTTGGTGAGAACTGCGTCTTGCATGAAACCATGCCATTCAGAGAATTCCCACAAGCCTCAGGACTTACTACTCTATGTGAAAAATGAACATTTCTTTCCCAGAGCTTTCTTTTGTGGACTTGATGAACTCTCTAAAGTAAAATGTTTTGAAAATACTTAAAAAGTTCTTTTCACCCATAAATATCACAGTGCTATATGAATGTGGTCTTTCTTGGATCCTCAAAAGTTGAGGATCTATTGAATATTTTTGTTGCTATTGTTATATGCATGCCTAGCTCTGGAGACAGGCAGAATTCTTTGAATTTAAAATTAAAAATATGTGGACCTTTTTAAATTTTCAAAATTTGTGTATCTGGA
The DNA here is from genome assembly GCA_035583155.1 of Acropternis orthonyx. NCBI lineage: Eukaryota > Metazoa > Chordata > Aves > Passeriformes > Rhinocryptidae > Acropternis > Acropternis orthonyx. The sequence goes on along the minus strand of JAWWEU010000081.1, from coordinate 94,278,672 downwards.
GGATACTTAACTTTAGGAGATAGTAGTGCATTTCCTCTTATTTTCTGTTTTGGATATACATGCCTATTGATTCTGACAGCACTTGAAATGAGTGTATGTCCATGTCTGTCTTTTTTGACTTCCTCCTCAAAGCTGATCACCTCAGAGCGGTGACTGCTGCATTTAGCAGCATTTGCCTCCTGAAATGACTGGACAGTGAACTAGGAAGCCTTCCCTTTTAATTGTTGTTGTTGTTGTTGTTGTTGTTTGTATAAATTAAAGAATATGTTCCTTATGTCAGAAATTCACAAGAACTTCCTTTGTGTTGCCAATTTATGCTCACTTGGAAGGACTTTGAGTGGCTTGGAAGCAGAAGCATGCAATGAATAGTATTGCAGGATGCATTTTCCCATGATGCTATTACAGTTCTTTCTGGTGGCTCTGAGAAAATGAACTTAATGGGTGCAGATAACTTGATAATGTGCCATTTTCAGTGGTACACAGGTGATGACTATGAGGGGGCTTTTAATGTTGTTACTTGAACTGTTGTGGATAGATCCATGTGGAAATTTCAAGGTCTCTAGCCTTGGAAGTCTGCAGCTTGTTGAGAAGTCTCCTGTGGAGATTTTGCTGTCCTAGGAAGAGGAGTGGCTTTATATGAAGAACAGGCATTTTTGAGCAGCAAGGCAAAACAAATGTTGGCAATGGATAGCATCAAATACTCCTCAGAAAATGGTGATCTTGTTCCCTTTGAACCAACAACCATATTGTCTCCTGTATTCCATTATTGAGGAGACTGTTAGCTTGGATTAGTCTCTCTGAAGGAAGTGAGGTAACTTTGTAAGGCCATGAGACAGATGTTTGATTTGATTTAGGAGGGATGTTATGCCCCTGAGAAGATGCTTATTTGACACAGAGGTCATGTTGAGATGAGTAGTTCATATTCAGTTTTGTGCAGGCTATTTAGGAAGCTCATTAAAATGATTTTGCTTCATTGTATCCATGATTTCATTGAAAGAATTAATTGTCTGAAAAGGGGAAATTTTACTGGAAAAAAAAAGAAACTGTTTTCCATATGTCACATCCTTTACAAACACTGCTGATTGGGCACTTGGAGACAATAGTACTGTGACTGAGAAGTGCTCTGGAAATTCTAATGCCAGGATTAGCATAAAAAATAATAAAAAAGAAGTAGACTCTAGTATTTTTAAATATACTTTTTTTGGTTTCTTCTGTACACATCCCCACCCCTTCCCTTGGCATATGAACAAAATGAGAAGTAAATAAAATTGTATTGAGTGTCAAGTTAAGGAACTTTGCAGTTTATTACAGATTTATGGATCATCACTAAATTGCTTGTCCTTTTGATCTTAATTTAAGATTACTACTTTCTAAATTGCATCTGAGGATTAGGACAAAGCAAATCTTACATTGAAAGGCTGAACGGCACTGTCTCCACCTTTTGTCATAGAGACATTATATACTGTTTTTTTGGACCAGTGGAAAAATATTAGAACACTCAACTAAAATGCTATTTCCATCACAGAAAACATCTTCTGTCCACAAATGACTGATGCTTGTGTATAGAACTGTAGCAGGCACTACATCAATATACAAAAAAGCTTTGTACGAAGAATACAAAAATCTGTGTTGTTATCAGGTAAAAAATGGTGGTAGCAACTCAAGAAGTGCTATTTTTCTCATTTTTTTGGTATTAATTTTCTTCTTTACAGGTAGCGGGATGGTGCAAAATTTTGACTGTGGGATGTCTTTTAAATTAGTTTAAATATTGAAGCAAAAACTCGATGATTCTGATGATTTGGAAATCCCAGTGGATGAAAGAGGAGAATCTTTAGCTATATTGTTTTATGTGACATAACCAAAATACTGTGTATTATGTACTTGCAATTTAAAACTGTGTGTCACCTAATATATTCTATAAAGATTTGGATATTTGGCCTATGCAGATGTAACATATGTAAAAAATATTTTGCTTTTGAAGGTCATGTTTCACTTCTTTTGGATATTTAGAAATTTATTGAAGAAAAGCATTATGTTATAGTGCCTATTACCAATAGAATTACTGAGCTAAGCTTTTTCTGCACAAAAATGTTGAGGTCACAACAGGTTTCTTTCCAAAACTCAGGAACAGCAGTGTACTGCAAAGAACCTTAAAATGCATTAGGTAATGTATGACTGTCTTCAAGCAGAAGAATTTGTTAACCTGAAGCTAATGTGGCAAATTAATTTTTGGTCATATCCTTAAAGAATCTGTTCAGCTATACTTGATTTATATGAACATTAACAAAAGATTTATGTTACAAAAAGTCAACCCACTTTTGAGTTAGAACAGCTTCATTTTGAACATCAAATACCATGTTAAGAGAGCACTGTTTGACAGAATCAGCTTCTAAACTATGGAAATACTGAAGATTTGACTGCTGTCTACTTAGCTTAGGTTTAATCCTGTGCTCTGGTCTTCTGCAGTGTTGTACCTGGCAATACCATTGGCGCAGTCTTGGACCCTGTATAAATCCTTCCTGGTTTATTTATGCAATACATTAAGTGGTTATGTATTGCTGCGATTTAGGTACTTGTTACTTGTAAAAATGTAACTAGATGTTGCTTTAAAAGTCCAGGGGTTGCACCTTGCATTGTTTTTAGTCTTGTTGGCCCATGAATAAGGTAGTTCAAGCACATACAAGGTTTATGTTTTGCATTTTTCACTTGTCTAGCAACTAGTTTGTAGTTCTGACTACAAACAATTTACAAAGATAAAATAGAAGAAATACATTTTTTTTTCCTTAAGCACTTCAAAAATCCATAATTGGTACAATAAAGTTGAGTGGAAGACAAGGCTGAACACCAGAACTGGGATTGCAATCTGAGCACAGAGTGGGATGAACTTCTGTTGCAGAGTTTGTGAACAAATGCCAAAAAACCAGGCTAAACCTGCAGACTGTATGCAGATAATTAACCATCTTTTTTAGGTGTGTGAGTGGCTGGTGGAGATGACCTGAATTTGCATGGGAGTGGCAGAAAAGGCTGCATTTTTGTTGATGAAGGAACCTATAATTACCCCAATACAACCTTTGATAGTGGAAATGCCAATATTAGTTCACTGATGGACAAGTTTTCTGATAAATCTTATGGTCTGAGAGGAAAGTGTCCTATAAAGAAGATGGAGAATTGGTTTGAGATTGCAAATTGTCATGTACAACAAAGGAAAAACTGCTCGTCTTATGCAGGCCATGCAAGGGAGGAATGATCAGGTTTCAGTGGGGGACTGGGTGAGGTGCAGCAAGGCAAAGGACCCATGGCTGCTGTGAGCAAACATTTAAGGATGGACTTGTGATGCTCATCACTGAAGTAACTTGATATTTTGGAAGTTTTATAAATAAACCTGTACTGCATTTAAACAACATAATTTTAATCTGATCTTTTGTTTTTCTGTATCCCAAACAGTGCTCATAAACCTTTTTGGGGTAAGCTTGCACTTCAAAGTCTTTGTCTGGTCCTACTGTACCATTTTTGAACATACTGACAATATGCTGACTTACACCAGCTGAGAATATAGTCCTGACTTTTAATTCTGACTAATTGTGATAGTTTCTCTCATAGTTCAGTGAAAAAAGAAAAATAATAATGCATAAGAATCAGAAAACCAAAGTTAGAGGAGCAATATTGTGATCCTCCAAAGGGCTGTTGTGATCTGGGGATGGTTATTCTCTTGTTATTTAGGTATAACTAGCTCAGTATAGGTTTGGTCAGTGCTTTAGCTCAGTGAGCGACCTACAGTTGAAAAACTGTTCAATGTATGTAACTAATGTTCACTCAATTCCCTAGAGGGCTTCCACAAATATTCTTAAGCAGAAAAATACTTTTCTACTTCCATAGTCCAACTGATTTGAATGTATTTTCTCAGTTTAATACTTTCTTACTTTGTCCTCAAAATTAAGCATAATTATTTTTTTTGAGCATGTACTTGAATAGATTTTTGTACCCTATGTTATCTGTATCAACACTGCAATTATTTAATCTTGTCAGGAAGTACTTACAGTTGTGGTCATGGCCTCATTCAATGAGTAACTGAACAAAAAACTGAATACTTGGATCTGCAGCAAATTGATGTTTAAATCACAGTGTAAAGCACATAGATAAACATTTAGTATTTAATCATCTGTTAAAATGAAATGTATTTTCAATTCTCAGTTGCTTCATATCAAAATGAGAAGGTAATAAATGTCAAGATTTGATTTCCCACCCTGATCCCTCTTATAAACTGTGTTGATAGCATCAGTTTTCTAGTGGTGACACCTTTTTGGGAATAGGAAGGTCACACCGGAGCAGTTGAGCAAAATCTTTTGGTAGCTGGATTTGGATGGTTGGAGTTTGTACTGGGTTTCAAAGATGCTGCCCTTCTCTGCATGGCTATTTCATTACTTTTTTCTCCTCTCTCCTCCTGAGTTGGGAAATGAAGTTTGAGAGGATATTTTAGGAATGATGGGAAACTATACTTGTGGCATATTCTTTTAAAACCTGTCTTTTTATGTTTTCCCTCTTTCTCTTTAGCAGGTAACCTAAGCAGATGGAGGAAAGCAGTGTTTAATATTTATGTTGGCTTTGTTTTGCTTGTTGCTGTAGTCATGATGATTTCCTCCTTGGAGCTTTTATAGTTGGGAACCTGCAATTCTAGTTCAGGAATAGTTAAACATTCCATGACCAGTTCCCTGAAAACTGTTAGTATGTTGTGCCCTAAATATACTTCCAGAAGCAAAGACCGGGCTTGTCTGCCTAAATTTAAGCATGTAGTAGATTACTTGATTACACAGAAACTATTGAATCTGGTGCTTGCTCACATGGTGCTCATCACAGTGGGAGCTTTGTAACCAAGTGCCTAGAAGGTGGTTTAAAATACCATGCTGAAAATGTAGCCTTATATGTCTCAATGTATCTGTCTTCCTGCCATGATTTTAATTTTCTATATTGCAGAAGTTTTTTAAACTTTTGATTGATCATAAAAGACTAATAATAACTCTTTTGTTTTGTAGGTGCAAAGCCAAATGATCTACAATCGATAATACCAATGTTAAGGATGGATGGGGAGGAAAATAAGAAGAGAGACGACGTTGATGAGAATTTACAAGTTGAGCTGATGGAAGAATCCTCAAGAAATACATCAAGAGAGACTGCTGGATGTGACTCTTCATCTCAGCAGAAAACAAAGCTTCTATCCAATGAAGTGTTCAGCGACCTTGAAAAAAAAGGAAAAGAGAATGGCACAAACAAAAGAGCACTGTCAGGGTCACCAAACCTGGATGCTGTTGAAGTAGACAAACCTGAAAATGTCTCCAGAAAAAGAAAGCAGAGTTCTTCAGAAGACATGCAAGATCGTGGAAGGAAAATGCAAAAAGTTTTAGCTGGAGAAGCAGGTAGTATGATAGCTGGAACTGTAAATAAGGAAGGAGTCACCAGTTGTCCTAGTAGTGAGATATTTAATTCAGATATCCTGTGCTTGCATTATGATTTCACATGTGCTGATGATGGTTCCATATTGAAAATTCACAAGGAAAATAAATATTCACAAGAGGTGTCAGCTGCTCTTCCTGATAAGATGTCTTCTTCAGAAGCAATCAGTGCTGTCTGTACAGTTGAAAATACAGACAAAGATCTTAAAGGCAAAATGAGTGATCAGTGTTTACCTTCCTGCTCTGATATGGAAAAACATAAACAAGAAAGCCTCTCTAAACCATCCAAAGAGCAAGCATGTCCTCACTGTAGTTGCGTAGATGAATGTAGTTCAACATTGCATAAGCATGTTAAGCAAGATCATGAGAAGTCCAAGTTATTTTGTTGTGAACTTTGTGGTTTTCAGAGTGCTGAAGAGAATCTCCTGAATTCTCATTTCCTTGGCAAGACTCATCTTCGACGCCAAAATCTTGCTGCACGGGGAGGATTTGTACAGATATTGACAAAAAAATCCTTTAAAAACCAACAGTCTACTGCAACCAAAGACAGGAAAATCAGAGCAAAACCTGGGACCAATAAATTAAGGACAAGAACTGCTGATGCAAAAGAATTAAGTGTTTGCACTACAATGAAAGGCTCAAAAGTAAGCTTGCCTAAACAAAAAGACAGCAGTGAACTTGTTGAAATTATACCCTCTTCAAATATGCCCACTGAAAAAACAGATACTGTGACAGAAGACAGGTTGCTTTCTTCTAGTATAGAAAGAAATGATGAAGTCCATACTAAAAAACTAGAAATACCTGGACCATCAGAAAATACCTTGCGAAAAACAAAACTCCCTCTTACATCCAAAAAGCTACTTAACAGTTTACACAGGACAAGGAGATTTGATAGACTGAAACATAAAAGAAATGTTTTTTTGTTAAGGTTTTCATTTGGACGGAATAGGTCTTTTAGATTAAAAAGGCAGGTTCAAACAAGGTACAACTTGTTGGGTAATAGTAAGAGAGACAAGTCTGAAACTCAGAGAGTAGACGTAAAGGATGTTTCCATCACACAGCTTAAACCTGGTGATTTGAGCTCTATGTCACATACAGAATTAGAAACAAATGCTAACAGTAATTGTTATACTGTTGCAGAAGTTCGAGATCTTAGTGAAGATAAGCCAAATACCCTTTCTTCTAGCACTGTAGATACTAAAGATTCTGGTGTTGAACTTAATGCTGATCATGGTGCTCTTCATACTTGCATGGACTGTGGTCATGTTTTTCAGAACAGAGGAAGTTTGAAAACTCATATTGCGAAGCTTCATACAAACAGGATCCAGTTTCATTGTCAGACGTGTAGTTATTCCTCTGGAGTCAGGGGAGACACAAAGCAACACTGTCAGGACAGTGAACACCAGATGGGTGATTGTAGCTTTAATTGTCAACTCTGTTCTTTTACCACCTTGAATGTGATTAACCTTCAAAGCCATATGAGTCAAGTGCATAATATGTCCCATAGTTGCCCAACTTGCATTCTTTTTTTTCAATTGGAAGAAGAGCTGATAAATCATCAAAAAAATGAGAAACATGATGGTTCATTATTTCAGCAAGCTACTCCATTGAGTAACAGTGATCAGACCTTGCAAGTGGTAACTCATGCTGACTCGGTATCAAACAATAGCCAAAGACTTGCAAAGGAAATGGAAGTATCAATGCAAGCAAAAACTCCAGACTACTCCTTCATAAATCATAGAAATGAACCAAAACATTCTGTTCTGAATAAAACCCAATTTCAATGTAAAAAGTGTTTTTATAAGACAAGATCTTCCACAGTTCTTACAAGGCACATAAAACTCCGACACGCACAAGAGTGTCACTTTCTTTGCAAAGCATGTAATCTCTACTCTCTGAGTAAGGAAGGAATGGAGAAGCATATCAAAAGAAGCAAGCATCTTGAAAATGCCAGGAAAAACAACATTGGGCTACGTTTTGAAGAATGTATTGTAAAGGTTTGTGTTGGTGTTGGTGGTATTAAACCAGTGGTGGATACTTCTGTTTCTGGGAGTGGAAATACTGAGTTAGATAAAGAAATTATACATGTTTCACCCTCTTCTGTAGAAACCATATCGAGAAATGAGGAATTTGTTCCACTTGATCAAAGGATTGGTGACAGTGAATTGGTTTTAGCTAATGCACCCAAAAGAGGGAAACCCAAAGGCACTGTTTCTAGGATCTGTACCCATTGTGGTCTTTTGGCCTCCAGTGTTACGAATTTGAGTGTTCACATCAGGCGAAAGCACAGTCATCAATACAGCTATTTGTGTAAGGTTTGCAATTATTACACTGTAACCAAAGGAGACATGGAACGCCACTGTGCAACCAAAAAACACAAAAGTCGTGTTGAAATAGAAGGATGTGGAAAACAGAACTCGGAGATCATTGTTAGTCCTGAAGGAGGTAATTTTGAATCCATGATCAGGAAGGTTAACAGTCCTATGACTGCCTTGTATGAACATGTTGAGGATGGTGGCCAGTCATCAGATGTGGAAAATTCTGTCTTAGGCAATCAGGAAGTTGAGCGAGGAGATGATGAGCTAAAAGTTGTAAATATCAGTAGCCTGCCAGATTTTCAGCCTGCTAGCAATCCATTAAATCTAAACCAGAGTGTTCTTCTGGAACCAGCGGGGGTTGCTCAAGACAGTGACACGAGATTCCAGAGGAAGGCCACAGGTGCAAACAACAACAAGTGTGTACACTGCAGCTTCATTGCTCATTCTGCTACGTCTTTAGAGCTGCATGTGAAGCGAAAACATACGAAACAATTTGAATACTACTGCATGGCTTGTGACTACTATGCTGTTACTCGCAGAGAGATGATTAGGCATGCAGCAACAGAGAAACATAAAATAAGAAGAGAATCTTATGTTTATTCTGGGGAGGAAGCAAATACAGCAAATATTGCTAAAGAAGGCACTGCTTTGCCTCGAGAGGAGCACCGTCACAGTGCAGGAGAATCAAAAACTGTTTTAGGTGAAACAAAATGTGCCAGTGATGCAGCACAAGGTGATCGTGTGAGTAAAAGCTTAACTGCGTGTACTGTCTTAGATGAAAATGCATCTCCAGGAACCCCGAAAGATGTCAGTTCCCAAAATGCAGTAGGAGATGAACTTGATGAGGAGTCTAAAAATGGAGGAAAAAACCTTTTTTGTGAAGGATTCCAGCAAACTCCTCAGAAGGATAAAGTTGCACTTGCCAAGGAAGTATCAGTTACAGAAACAGGTACTTGTGAGGTGCAGAAAAGTAAGCATGGTCAGGAGCTGCTCAACTCAGATGATGATTGCACTGCAAAAAATCAAAATAGATCAAGCAACACAAACTTGAACTCAGGAAAAGGCAAGGAAAGCTTGGAAGAAAATAGTGAGAACCCTGAAGCAGAGTGTAGAAACAATGACAGTCTCAAAAAAAAATCACTGAAGAAAAATAACCCACTCATGCTAAGTCTTCCAGAAACAAGCAGTGCAGTAGAGCAATCAGATTTTTCTGGAAACACTGGAGAAACGGTACAAAATATACATAGTTTAGATGGTGACAGAAGTTTTAGAGAGGATCCTACTGGGGAGGAGGAAAAAGTCCTTATGGAAGCACAACATGAAGCTGAAGTAACTATAAATAACAATGTTTGTGAGGCAGATGGCTCAACAGCTGAGGGCATGCAAGAAAGTAGTAATGAGGCTTTAGGAACAGTTACCAGTGCTGATGATAAAGCAAAGGCAATGCAAAATTTTGGCAAGTTTGATTCATCTATAGTGAGGTTAAAAAGTTATCAAGATGGGGAGGCCATTGACCATTCTGCAGAAGGACAGATGTCAGGTGCAGTGAAAGCTAGTGAGCTCACAGTGAAAGCAGACACTTCACCAAGTGGTGGGAAAAAGAAGAAGTCAGAAGGAGTTTCCCTTGGGGAATCAACACGTATTTGCTGCGATGACTGTGGTTTTCTAGCAGATGGTTTGAGCGGACTAAATGTTCACATAGCCATGAAACATCCTTCAAAAGAAAAACATTTTCATTGCTTACTCTGTGGAAAATCATTTTACACAGAGAGCAACCTTCACCAGCACTTGGCCAGTGCTGGACACATGCGAAATGAGCAGGCAAGCGTGGAGGAGCTGCCTGAAGGAGGCGCAACCTTTAAGTGTTTGAAGTGCACGGAGCCCTTCGATTCAGAGCAGAGCTTGTTTCTACACATCAAAGAGCAACATGAAGAGCTGCTGCGGGAAGTGAATAAGTACATTGTGGAAGACACTGAGCAAATAAACAGGGAGAGGGAAGAGAACCAAGGCAATGTCTGCAAGTATTGTGGGAAGATGTGTAGAAGTAGCAATTCCATGGGCTTCCTAGCTCACATCCGTACCCATACAGGTATGGGAACGCTCTCTTTGCAAGTGATCTCTTTCACTGTGAATTATACCATTGGTCTTTTTCTGATTGTTAATTTCTTCAGCATTTCTTATGAACTGGCATTCATATTGCTTGATGAGCCTGGGATGAAATTCAAAATTACCTAAAGGAGTATGAAAATACAGTGATCAAAGGTCAGAAAATATAAGAACATTTTAAGCACAGTCATCCTGCTGCTTTTTGTTTCATATAGAGAGATTTCCTTCCTTTTAATCTAAATTGTAACCATTTATTGGTTCTTGAATTTATATAATGATGCACTGATGATTTGAGAGAACAATTGGCTGTTCTTTCCAACTTTCTCTTCCTTGCTTTTGTTTAATATCCAAATTGTTTATTTCTTTTCAATTCAGTGAAACTTTGAGCATTACATAATGTTTCAGGACAGACATTTGATATTACATCATTCCTAACTAAATGCCAGTAAGAAGCAACAAGAGGTTTTTGTAGAAATGAGTTACAAGGATTGGAATTGGTCAGACTTTTTGGAAAGTGGTGTGCAGTGATGCACAGGGAGTAGCATCTGATTTAGTTTCTGTGCTGATCACACTTTCAATTCATTTTTATGTTTAATTTTAAGTGGAAAATTTAAAAACATTTCTGTAGAAAAATGCGTAAGCTGAAGTTCTAAATTTATGTAAAAATTCACTGCGATGTTTCTATAAACCTGCCATACATTCTTTATTTTAAATAGACAGCTTTTCTAAATCACTGAGCTCTGCTTAGACAAGTGGTGTCTCCATGGTTGAATTTATGAGTGGATTTGAATAATAAATTCACATTTCAATGAACATATTTTCATTAAAACTGTAAGGTTTATTTTACTGTACTTTTAAATAATGGCTTATTATGGAAGCTATAGTTTAAATTCATGCAGTATTTGAAACTTAGTGCATGGTTACAAGAAAGAGAACAAAAAGGTAAGAAAAAAGAAATATAAAAGAAAGGTAATTCCTGGCATAATCCTAAAAATAGTTTTATAAGGTTTTTTTATGAAAAGGCAAGGGCGTGACTGTACAACAAATCCTAAAATTAATCTTGGGGAACATGGACATTGTATTTCAAACCTTTCAAAGTATTTTACTATAACTGCAGTATTCGCGTATACCAATAACTCACATACTTAATACTTTTAGCATTACTTCTGTCTTGTCAATAATGTAGTTATCTGTATTGCTTCAGCTAATATCGAACTTTGAATGCAGTGTTAAGTCTTTAGAGGGATGCTCGTGTTCACATGGTCAGAACAGCTGTATAAGCCCTTAATATGCCCTCTTACGGCAGATAAAACTGAATAAAACTAAGGGGGTGGATGCTAATGGACCTCTCTTTAGAATTCTTTATGCAACTGTCTGGTCAAGACATGTTGCTTATAATTGATGTGTCCATTACTTGAATTCTCTTGTAATTATAGTCAATAAGTCTTGTAAATGTGTTAAAGCTCACTAAAAGCATACAAATTCAAGAACAGAGTAAGGCTAATAATTTAAAATAATCAATGTAGGCATTTCAGCACTTAATTTCCCTTGTGTGTTGATAGCTGATCATTCTTAATCCATTAAGATTTATTTAGTCGTTTACAATGCAAAATAGGTTTGCACTGGTCACTTGTGCCATTTGAAAATGTCCACCAGGTTAAGTGCAGAATGTAGTCCATTAGTCTTCCTTGACTATATGTATTAATTGCATTTAAAATCAAGTTAATGTGGATGTGAAAGTGAGGTAACTATCAATATATGACAAAGCAACCCTACTTACATAAGTTACATCATTGATTGTAACATTTAGTAAAAGTTAGTGTACTTTTTAACATCTTGAGTGTAGGACTTATCATGGAGTATATTTTTATTGTGCCTTTGGATAGCAGTAAATATGCAAAGCAGTAAAAGAAGTATAAGTAAAAAAAAAATAAGTAAAAGAATACATTTAATTTTGCAAGTCATTTTTTGGTGGTGGTTGCAGAGGGATAGAAGGTTACAGAATGGAGTTTTATCTGCCCTCTTTCTCACTGCACCCTTAAATGAAATGTTTTTCTTCTGCTTTGCTTATTCACATAAATAGTAATGCAGAGACTTTTTTTATTAATAGTTAGTGGGAAGAAGGTTTTCTCTTCCAATATGTATTTTCATATTTGCGGTTTTCATTGAGTCTCATAGAACCTTTTCTTCCAATCTGTGTAACAATGGATGCAGTTTAATAAGAAACAAATATTTTTAGGTTATCGGGAGTGGTGGCAGAGGGAAATGACCTACTCCACCAACTGTATATACACTGGCTTATAATATTGGTGAGGCAAAGTACTGTATCTCCACTTTCTGATCTGTTCCAGGGTCACAACAGGTACATAATAGGAGCACGGCTGCACATTTTCCCATTTATTGTTCTAGTTATGTGCTTTTAAGAAAACCTTTCTTCAGCATCTGGATGTGTATAAATATGTTTATATATGTGTGTATGTATGTGCAACCATATCCAATTCCTTCTCTTTTCTTTTCAGTTGAGTAATTAGTGATGGTTTTGGTTGGCAGGGGGAAGGGAAAGTTTTAGAAACATACAACTAATGATTTCCATTAATAGAAAAATAATGTTTCAAAATACCATTAAATAATGTAGGAGATTTTCACATTGCAAATGAAAGGAAAGCTTTGCTAGAGAGGACATAACAAATAAGTCCATCACATGTTGACAAGTGAAAATGAGGAAGTGTAAAGAAAAATAAAAGGAGTAGTAGAGGTGGAAGACTTTTTAGTTCGCAATTGATGGAGGTCCCGTAAACTTAATTAACAATCAACATCTGAGGAAAAATCACCTGCAACCACATCATCTTTGTTTGTTTTCTCGTCAGATTTCTCAGTTAATGCCAGTTTTGCCTGATGTAAGTGTAGTATCTTACTCTCCATGTCGTAAACATAGGAGGAAACGGTATTGATGATATTTCATGTGGCTCTGCTCACTTTGTATTGGGCCTGAGCTAGGAACACAGCTATGCCTGTAGGTGCAGTAGTGTTGCCTTGGCTGGCTTAAAGCAGAGACAGTGAATTTTTTCTTACAGCTTTGGCTCTGTATTGTCCTAATGCAAAGCAAGGACTATGAACTCAAGTCCTTTTTTCATAAAGTAGTTTGTCTCTGCCTGACTGGAACTCTTAAATTTAGCCTTATTTTCAGTTTGGTGTGGTGGTGGGTTTTTTTGTATCTTTGTTTTTATTTTTTATTGCTGTTGTGGTTTTGTTTTGTTTTGGTAATTATTGGTTGGTTGGTTTGGTTTTCCTCCAATTCTCTTGCTATCAGAACATGTACATTTGTTTTCCATGCCATTACTTGTGGGTAAAGTAATCCTGGGGGTTTTTTTTGTTTTGTTTATTTGTTTGGTTTTTGTTTTTTCTTTTTTTTTTAAGTTGCTTGATTGAAAAGATGCTATATTCAAAGTATTTTTCTCATTTTTCTGAGAACGAAAAGCTAAATGTGAATATAATAGTATCACATGTAATACAGCATAAGAGAACTACAAAAGTTTGTGATAAGTATGGTTAAGAAATGGTTAATTGCTTCAGCATTGTTTCAAATGGCTTTTTGACAAATACAGATATTTTTTTCCCCCATTAGTTTAACTCTTAGTCTACAGTCTTCATTTTTAGTAAAAAATTTTGGGTTGTTCCATTCAAGAACATACTGGAACAAATTTGGCACCAGCAACCTAAAAGGGAGATAGGGGCTGCTCTTGTTTCAAGTGATAAGTAATGATGAGTTTACCACCTCTTGAATTTTCATGGAGTTTAAATGGAGATGTTAACAGATACTCAGCTCTGGATCTGAGAAAAAAAAATCAAAACCCCTCAAGGCCTCAGTGATTTTTGGATACCAGCAGTCAACAGAATAATACATTTCTGTATTGTTAGCACACTGTAGCCACGATTGGCCTGAACTCGAGTTCTACACAAAGAAGTCATGTAAATGGAAAGCAGGAAAGGTCTTGTATGGAAGCCCTGTGGGACACCTGCAGTAACAGAATGAGGAACAAATTTACAATTTAATCAGTAGGAGAGAAACTAAGGGAATGTAGGATTGAATACACGTGGTGTTTCTGTTAGAAAAAGAGCAGTATAAATACCAATAGACTAAAAAAATCATCTCCAACTGTGGCCTTGATGTTATTAATTGTGCAATTAAAGATCATAAGTTAAAACATCAACTTTTAATAATCTTCTAATGCAAAGATAGGGAGTTTTTTATTTGCATGAGTCTCTTTGTAGAATGCAGTGTTGATTTGAAATGTCACCAAATTAATGATTAATTTAGTTTTATCAGGATCATTTAAATAAACTGAGGTTTTTCATTGTGATGGATAGAATGTGATTGCTGTGAGCTGCAGTGTGAACCTGCTTTTGACATTTAAACATATAAAGCTGACTAGATATAACCATTGAGGTGCTAAATATATTTTACATCTACTTCCAACAGTAGAAAGGGAAGTATTAAGAGATCTGGCTTCATTGTCATTGAACTGTGAAATATTCAACCTTGTCTGCCCGTGCTTAGTACTGTTGACTCTTTTATTTCAGTTAGAAGATTAAAATTAAATGCTTCATTTTTCGTTAGCTTTTGGGAATTAAATTGAAATTTAAGACTCTAAAAATTTTTACTAAGATCCTCAATTTCACCAGTGCATTCTTGGAGGATGTTCTGTTTTCAAGGGCAAAGCAAAAAGGTTCATTGATCAAGTGTGATATAGTGCAACACATTTCTTATCAGAGCTCTTTATGTATATTTACTAAAGATCACATATTTCATATTATGCTTAACAGAATTGGAAGAAGTACTTCACAAAACATATACTAAACATAATATGAAGACTCTGTGACCATATTGTACTTGCTTTTAACTGCAATTCTTTGATTTTGATTTATCGATTTAAGGATTTAGTGGTCAGAACATTGTAAAGTGCTACTAGAATGGTGTTGCTGCATAATAACATGGGGACTGACATGTGCCCAGTTTAATTATGTCAGTTGAAAAAAATAGTTTTTCCACCTTGAGAGAGGATCACTGTTAATTAAGATAGACAAATAATTTGAGTTTTTGCTGAACTGATGCAATGCAAGAAATAGGCTGATACTTCTTCCTTGAAGAAATAATTTCAGAGTTCTCTGGTGTGCAGCAGACATTTAATATTAAAGTTTGTTCTTGAAATAAATAATAGCCAAAATGTCAATACTTCTGGTTTGCAGAATAATCATAAATTCTTGACCATAAAACAGTCATAAAGGCATAATATTTTATCCACTGTATATTCATACATTGCATGCCATTACAATAGCTAGGTGATGAATCATTTTCTCTGTGTGACAGAACAAATCTGAAATACCAATGCTAATATGAAATCTATTCAAAGTCAGAAGACTTGTAAAATTACTTTACTTTAAAAATATTTGCTTAAAAAACAAGTACATTTTGCAGTTTACACCAGTACCAAGGCTCTTTAAGACCGTTACCTGAGTTTCAGCATTTGGAATGGAGAAAGGGGCAGAAGGAACTTTTGCCATCTTGTTGAAATGTTATCTACCTACTATATTGTCATAATTTTAATATATTTTGTGGGTTTTTTAATGATAAGAAAAAAGAACAAAATAAAATTTGAGAGTATTTTCTGTGATCTTGAACTTGAGGAAACTTCAGTAAGTAATGTATATTAAATACTGTCTGTGTCCTGGGAGTTACAAATTTATGTACAAGATACTTTTTTTATGAGACAAAAATCTCAAACAGGTTAAATGTAGGATAGGCTTTTTAAAAGGTTATTTTTTCACAGGATTTTTTATTTCTTTAACCATGGGTGATATTTTATTCTAATTCAACTCATATCTTATGCTAAATTTTACTTAGGATCAAAGCCATTCAAGTGCAAGATATGCCACTTTGCAACAGCTCAGCTTGGAGATGCCAGAAACCATGTCAAGAGGCACCTTGGGATGAGGGAATACAAGTGTCATGTCTGTGGGTGAGTAAATTGAAACAGTCTCCACCATGGTTAACCAGGAGAAGAGCACAGGATATGCATTGTTTCAGAATTGAAAACTGTGATGTGAGCAAGAGTGGCTAAAATTATGCATGCATATCCTCCTTTCCATTGTTATGGTAAATTCCTTAAATACAGTTATGACATTCTTTTCCCACTTCTAATCCTGCACTGAAGATGAGCAATTTTATGGGCTACAAGGTCAATTTGAACCTGTAATCTGTAAATTGACTAAATTATAGGATGTTCATTCACATTGCCAGGGAGAACTGTAAATTCCATTTAAAGACATAAAAAATATATAATATAGACTTTACTGTGTGGGGTTTTTTTCTTTTGCTATACTGTTATAATTTTAGTACCATTAACAGATTTCTGGACTCCATTAGGGTTTTCTTTCTTTACGAAAACAAAACAGAAGACAGGTTTTTCAAACAAACGGATCTAAAATATTGCAGTCATAAGACTTTTAAAATACGATGAAGTCTTTTATGTATGCTTATGTTCCTGTTTGTTACCCAAAAAATCTTGTTTTCCTTTTTACAATCGTTATTTCCTCAGAAGGATCGTTCATAATGTTTAATTGTCCTTCAAATGTGTTGCATTTAATAGGAGGCATTGAGACTCCTTAATGCAAAACTAATTAATTTAGCAGAAATGTTTAAAAGGTTTTAAAATGCCATGGCATATATGGTACATCATAGGACATTCGAAGTTGGATTTTAATACCCTAGTTCTGATTAAAAATATATTTTAATGTTATTATGCTGAAGAAATTAACTAATATATGCATCATATAAAAATATTTTACTCAAACCTATGTAATCTGCTATAGCAGTCTTATGGCTAATGTGTAGAGGAGCACAGGTTCAATTAGATGATGCAGTGCACACATGAATGGTGTGGTGTGATGTTGGAGATAATATTCAGCAAGAGGGGTTTTTTTTAGCCTTAGTGTACCAATCTACTGCAGAACAAAGTGAGTTACACATTTTAAAGGACAAGTGAATCTTCAGCTGAAGATGCAGCCAAGTGATTTTCACTGATTCATCTCTCTGTTTTTCAAACGATTTTGCATGCAGCATTATGAGATACTTTGGATGGGTTTAGTCACTTAAGAAAATTAATTGCTGACTTCTTGAGACAAGAAATAAAAGTGTATAAGCCCAATTCTTAAGTCTGCTGTATATCAGTACTAGAATAACTTGTGCTACTCCTTATTTTGCAGCATGGTTAAAATGAACATGGTAGGCTATTTTATATTATTTCAAAGATCTTATTTACTATTGCTGCTGTATGAATTGCCAAGAATTTGACATGGAATACAGTTGACAACTACAGATCCGCAGATGTGTTTAGCCAAGGCTAAGCTCTGTTCTTTTGAAGTTGTCCACAAACTTGACATTGGTTCTTTATTCAATTCCCTTTTAACTTAAACTGAATAATCATCCTATTAGTTAACTCTTTCTTTGTGAGAGGAAAATTAAAATAAATCTCAAAATAGCTAATAGGTATCTTTTATAAAAAAGAGAATTAAAATTATTAGGATTTGGCATAGTACCTCATTTTTTCAAGAACTCATTCCATCACTTCAGCATTGACATGTCTGACAGAACCTGTCGCAGAAATTACACAACTCTCAGTTGCGATTCACAATGGTTATGCAAGAGAGAGAGCAAAACATGTATGTGTGATTTAAACTTTGGATTGGAATGCTAGTCACTTTTCTAAGCTGACAGCTTACTGTATGTCGCTGACATGTCATACCTGGTAGCCAAGCAAGTACTTATTTTCCGTTTTTGTGTATTATCGTATTCCTAATTTTCATCAACAACGTAAAGCTGTGCTATTTAGATATGGCAAAACAATTGGTTGAAGAGACATACCCCACAATACCCTGTGCTCACAAAAATATGATTTATATCCCTCTTTAAATAAGCGTTACATTTCACTTAATGTGCACCAAAAAGGTATTTTAACAATTATATACTAACACTGATTTATTTGGAAAGGACATTTGTGTACAGTAGCTAGCTGTCCTGAAGAACTGAGCAGGATTTGAAGGAGGAATGACCAGTGCAGTTTGAACCGTAGTCCATTGTAATGAATATGCCATCTCTACATGTGGAAGAGGAGAAAAAGCGTGTTAATAGCTTGTGCTGTATTTCTGCTCTTTTAATTGAAAAGACTGGGTAGTGTGTTGGTTAAAAAAATAAAGTAGCAACATAAAAAAAATAAAATTGCTGGGATTGGCTATCGGATTAGTGGCACTGGTACATTAACACCACTGACAATGTCAATTCATTATCATTGATGGCTAAATAATCTTAGAAATGCTCAGTGGACCTATTAGTTCCTGAACATAAGCAGCTCATGCTGCATTTCTTCATTAGCTTTAATTGCTATAAATTTTACCTTTTTAAAAATCATGCTTTAAAAGGTGAAGTGATCTTTCAGGAACATTAACTCTGTAATTTTGTCACAAACAGAAGGTCCTGCACTATGTTTTCTTTTCTACAGTAGTTAATATTCTATCCTCTGACTTTTAGATTCATAGTAATAAGCCCTCTGCTAGTTGTGAGGATAAATTGTGTTTCAAAAGCTTTTGAATATGCTTGGGCACTTTTTAAAGGTGAAATGTCAGTGCAGCATCACGGTGTAGTGTGGTCTCAAAATACCATTTTTTTAAAAGACAAATTATTTGGAAATTTTGGTCTTTAAAAAAAAGGCAAAAATCTGTATTTTTGCGTTGTTTGCTGTGTCTCAGTTTTCCAAATGATCCTCATATTTACATGCTACAAAGTATACAATATATAATTCACTTAGTGTTGAAAAAGGCAGTAATTTTGCTATGTTTTTTTTTTTTTTATAATTGAAGTTCAGGGTTTGTTTTTCTTCAGCTGCACAGCAGAAACTACATGACACAGAAATTGGACACTACTAATGTTTTAGTATTTGGAATAAACCGTCTGCTACTCATTTCCTTATTGCAGATGTGTGTTAATTGTTTTCTTTTCCATACCCATGGCTGTAAAATATATCCCATTATTTCAGGGGTAGTGTCTGTTTTCAGTGGGTAGAAAACTGCTGCATGTTTGAATTGAATTTTTGAAAGTGTGGCTCTGAAATTGGCTGATAACCTGCGTTAGATGAGCAAATCTTGGTTGCCCAGCATTTAAATTTTTTGTTTCATTTGCCTGGTGAAATGCAGTGAAAAGGCTTATCATGCACTTTTCAAATTTTATGCCTTAGGTAGAACATGAAAAATGCATTGTTCTGCAATTGAGATTTTGAACAGAATTTATAGGCAATGTTTGATTTAAAAATATGTCTACTATTCCTTTGCCTTTTTCTTGCCTTTGCTTTCAGAAACAGGATTTTTGGGGATGTAGTTAAATGTTTCAAGTAAGAGGGGCTGCTTCTTTCTTTTGTTTTTTTTCCTCCTTTATGACTTCTTAAAAATCGACTGAGGAAGATGGGTATAAGGTAGGTTTGGATTTTTAGGCAAGTTTTTGGTATTTAAAACATGCACATAAACATTTTTCGCTACCTTCCTACAAATTGAACGGACATTTGTAGCATTGTCTCTATTATGTTTATTACACATACAGTATTTCATATATAGCAGTCAAGTGTTTTTAGAACAAAGTAAGCATTATAGACACAAATTTGGAGGGGTGTGGGAAACACTGAATTTTTTTCTGTATTTTGCTGCAGTAGTTCTTTCATGGATTTTTTTGTTGTCATTCGTTTTTTTTTCCCTTTATTTTGGTCTTTTGGTGGATGGAGGCGTTAGTCTTTTTTACTTTCTGTTCCTTAGTTCTCGATTTTCTTTGAAACTCCTTTTCACAATTAAGTCTTGCGATATCGTATGATGTTCTGCTAAAGAAGTGTTTTGCTAAATTCAGTTATTTCTTAAAGCCTCATATAAATAAGCTTTGAGGACAATTAGAGTGTCCTAAGCATGGAAATAACTTCACTTCTGCTGCTGCTGTTAATGCTAAGAGTAGTTCAGAGATTTGTATAAAGTTTAGTATTTTAATGACACTGGTTGCTTTCACAATGTCTAAAGAAAAACATTCACCTATATTGAGCACAGTGGCTAATAGATCTTTGTTCTGTATAGATAAGGATGTGCTTTGATCAGATGCATTAAAAAAATTTGGCTGTACTTCTCTGTACTCTGTTCTAAAAAATCTAGATTTTCAGATTTTTTAACTGATTACTGTTAATTGCAGACTACTTTTAGTGAAAGCCTGCTCTTAACATTGCTTTTAGCCAGCAAAAAAGACTTACTCATACATTTATTGGTGGGAGCAGGGAAAACGTATTTTCAAGGATGCCTTAATGTACTGTAATGTAAATTAATTATTTATTTTTGTGCAGTTTGGGAAATCTTAAATAGAAAGTTGCTACTCTAGTAAAACTATTTTTGTGTAGTATTACCTAGTTTTTTGTGCATTAGAAGGGATCTCTGTGTAGATGATTATAATGTCACTTTCTGACCTTTGCAGCTTGAATAATTGTAAATCATTGCTTCATAACGTGTCAGAGAATGTCTGTACTAGGGAATTAAATGGCAGAATATAATAGACCAAATTATTGCCTGTCATGTTTTCAACAACACAGTTAGTATTTGAGTTACACTTAATCATTACGTGCATTAGCAACTTCATTGGAATCCAGCTTCAGGCTGAGCATGAAATACATTACATTATTTAAACCTCTAATGGTAGAAGTCATTTATTTGTGTTGAAGTGTACAACATGCAGAGTTTCATAAAGCAAGGAACACTTGAGAGCTTAATTTATCCAAATCAGAGTCTAAATGCAGATAAACACAAGTGGCAAAAATTAGTAATTTTTATAGTCTGGAAATATTTAAAAATACATGGTTGTGGGTAATTGTAGGCAGCAGGAATAAATTAAAATCACTATTTTTAGTCAGCTCTGAGAATTAAAACTGTTTTATACCTAAATAATCAAATGCATCGTGAAATTGCATTTTTGAATGAACAATTAATTACATACATCATATCTACAGATGTGTCCAAACAAAAAATATATATTTGGTTCAGCTGTGTAGATGAGAGATAATTGCATGTGAAGTGACGGTTCCAGATCCAGCTATTCTTAGTTTCTCTATCTGCATTTTGCCATTTGGTCCTGTCATATACTTGTGTCTGCATTTACTTTAGTAAAGAAAAATGAGGTGAACCTACATAACAGCTTTCCAAACTTGCATACGCTTTTAAAAAAATTAATAAGAAAATGTTAGAAAGTAAGAGATAAGTAACATATGTTTTATATTATCTTGCCAATTTTTGTTCAGTTATCTATAATTTTATTAATTTTGCAAACCTGACCTTGAGTACATAGTCCCTTGTTTTGCTATTCAAGAAAACTGCTTGAAGTGGAAGTAATTTACTTTTATTCAGAAAAGCTCCTGGGGTGTGTTGTGCGAGACTGTCCTGGCCTGGAAGT
Source organism: Acropternis orthonyx (assembly GCA_035583155.1). Taxonomy (NCBI): domain Eukaryota; kingdom Metazoa; phylum Chordata; class Aves; order Passeriformes; family Rhinocryptidae; genus Acropternis; species Acropternis orthonyx. The sequence continues at coordinate 94,257,283 of JAWWEU010000081.1, read as the reverse complement.
CTGCCATGGAGTTGGCTGGAGTAAAGCGAATGAGTGGGAGACTCCGGCACAGACAGTAGAAGGACTCTTATGTTTGAAACTGCTATTACAATCAATACAGAAAAGTCAAGACCAACTTTCTGACTTAATAAAATGTGGTTTTAGCAATTAGTATGCTAAAAATGGGATTGTAATAATGATTTAGTTGTGCTTCCTGGAGAGACAAGGTATATAAGGGACATA